>VDFB02281492.1:57664689-58316534 GCA_007258455.2 Sequoia sempervirens
TCTTGGCTCAGAGGATACATGAAGGGTTGTCAAATTTTCATAAAAATGATACCTGCACTCAATTATTTTGGTATTCTATGCTGATGCATATGTTTTTTTTCAAGAATGTTGATTTCTTCTCTTAAAGGATGAAATTAAGGCAATCAATTGATGGAGAAAAATTTCCAGTACAGATATGGGCTGCAGATTTATCTGGCAATAAGGAAACCCTTAGTTATGTGAAATTTGATAATTTATTTTCTTCTAGATTGAGGGATAGATTGATGGTGAGTGTACCTACAATCCTTGAGGAATTGTATGATTTCCTCAAGCCAAAGGGGAGGAAGCCAGAATTGAAAGTTTTCCATAACTGGGACGTCATTATCCCATACCAAGTCAACACTATTTTGAGAGTATACAGTTTTCAGGGAGCTCCTCATATACTGCCATACAATGTGCCACCAAGAGTGGGGTTTGTAGAAGTTATGTGGCAAATAGGTTTTTTCCATGAGGACAACCACACTGGGAGGGGTAAGGGAAATTTTTTCCATGATTATATGGCGGTGTTTGATTTTTCTTTTTCAAAAGGATTTTGGGTGCATTTTGATAAATTCTTTGATGATTACCATTTGAGGTGTGATCCAAAGCGGTAGCATGATCCTGAGGGTTTCTTTTCTCTATTGAGATAGAGAATAAAGGCTGTCATATTTGTGCATGACTTCAATTTTCCCAAGGATTTGATTAGAAATGAATTCGATCTAAATAGGTAGGATTTTAACAAGGAGAAATGGATAGCTTATGATAAGCTATCAAATAGTGTGCACAAAATGGATCCCAAGTATGATCCATTGTTGGAGTTCATTCCATACCATAAGAAAATTGATTTTTTGATGGAGAACTTCAAAGAGATTATGGGAACTTTCAGAACCAAAAAGGTAAACTTGGAACTAAGTCTGGGTGTACAAGAATAAGGTGCTAGACTAATTGAAACAAGGCCAACATACCAGCTTATAGAAAGGTGGCCCATTTACAAGAGGAAAAAGGATAGCAACAGTGATGAAGAAGAAGTGGACAGAAAGGGAAAGCAAATAATGAAGTTGCCTTAATAATCAAGTCCAAAATTTAAAGTGTCTGGGGCAATCAAAATCATTACCAGAAGATAGTCCCTCATCACCACCATCTGAGCCAAGACCTAATAGGAAAAGAATTGATCAACCATAGGAGAATTTAATGGATGAAATTATTGTTACTGATCAAGACATGCAAACTAGTATGCCTTCCCCTCCTAGGCTAGCTGAATTGGTTTTATTTGATTTAGATATGAAAGGAAAAAGTGTACTAGATGCAAGAATGGAAGCATGCAAGAAGTTTCTAGATGAAAATACATTTGTAAAAACTCCTGTATTCTTGTAATTGGTATGGAGGATGAAATTTGAAGAATATCAAGATAAATGTAAGAAGAGAAGGGAACTAAGGCCTGATAGGTCAGACCAGGAGAATGATGGGGAGGTAAAAGTTGAATTAATGGAAGAATTCAAGAATATCACTCCTGAGGAAGGCAAGAAATTGGTGAGTAAGGCTAGTTTATTGATTCTACCTAAATGGGACATTGCAGATGTTGTAGCATTTAATGCTATTATGAAATCCAAGCATCCCTTGTAAGACTCTGAAGAAGAAGTCAAGGAAATACTTCAAGACTCTACTTTTAGTGAAGAGTATGAAACCTTGGCAATTTGGGCATTGGCCCCACAAGGGATAAAACCAAATGTTACATATATTAATCCAAATTTTAGAGGAGGATTAATAATAAAGAGAGCTTCAAAAACCTCAACCATTGAGGCTACTAATTTTACTATGAATGTGGCCAAATTGGCCCAAAAGACTGCTGAAAGGAAGGAGGCTGAAAAGAAGAGCCTAATGGAGAAGTATAACATTTTGATTAAGGAATACAACATTTTGATTAAGGAATACAACAAGATGTAGTAGAAGAATGTTGAGTTGCAAACTGAGGTGGAAAGGTTTAGGTATAAACAGATTGGGGAGACATCAAGTGCTCCGGGGACCAATACATTACCTTCCATAGTAGGGTCAATGCCTCCTCCTTCTCCAATAGTTTCCACACTAGGATCTCCCAGTCAGAATCTAGTCCTCACCCCTTCTTTAGAGGAAATTGGTGAAGAAACAGAGTGCTTTATTGATCCTACAAAGAAGCATCTCTTGCAAAAAATTGATAAATTGTAGACATCATTAAAGGTAAGTGAGGAGGGATCTTTCTCAAGGAGAAAGGAGATTGTTACTACTGTCTTAAGGCATTTAAATGAAAGGGTTGATAGTAAATTGCTATCTATACATTTTTTATATTATTTTTTGTTAGATGTAATAAAGAATATTGATAGGGATCAGGAGGTAGTGATACCATTGATTGAAAATTGGATCCCTAGGGCCAGTGATTTGGATGTCATCTATAAGGCCTCAAGGTTTGACACAAATAATAAGCCCCAATCATTAAAGCCTACTCAAGTATTAGTTAAGTCATTGTAGGGTTTTTAGACCCTACTAGATGATTTGAGTAGGAAGATTAGGGAGTTGGTGAAGAATTTCAATGATTGGGGTAACACATTGTTACTTGACATAATTGATGAGCAAGGGAAAATTAGGTCACTCCAACAATGGCAGGATCAAGTGAGGTCATCAATGATCAAATTAAATTAATTTATGATGAAATAGATTATGATTTGTTGGTGAGCTATATGGATAAGATTATTAGTACCATCTCATTTTTGGAATGTTTTGAAAAGGATGCAAATCATGTAGCAGTAAAGTACACACCTTATAATGCCAAGGTGAATGAGGTAATTAATTTTGACTGGTGAACTGATGAAGAATACCAAAAATGGGTAATTAAATATTTGAATGAGGAAGAGTAAAAAGAATGGACTACTAACAGGTGGTAAATCATATGTTATGGTTACAACGGTTTCCAGTTTTGCTTTGATGACAATCTTGGTGTGGGTTTCTTGTGGTTTTTGTTGTTGCATCAACTTTCCTCAGTTGACATGATGAATGAGAATATTCTCTAGGGTGATGGCTGTTGTAACACTTTTTGGAATATCACCAAGTGCTCCAATTGGCTAGTGACATGTGCAATTTTTGGCTCGATGCTTGTTTTCTCCTGCATTTTCTATGAGAAGGATTTCAAGGCCAGAAGTACGGGTTAGGAAGTTAGATAATTTTTGCTGAGTCTAGGTGAAGTTGTAGAGAAAATTGCAAAGTTTGATGGTTTTAGAGAGAAATGCAATTTAGGTTTTGAGTCATTCTATAACAGGTTGTGAGTTCATGGGGATTTAATGTTGTATAACAGTAGTAGCATTTGAGTTGAAATGATAAATTCAAGCTCATGTCTCTCCATTTTACATGCATATATGAACTTTGAATAAAATAACTAAGGGTTGTTTTATCCATCTCACTGTTGTGGTGTGTATGATTCTATTTTATCTTTAATTCAAAGAATTAATTAAAATGCTTGAATGGGATTGTAGGCAAATGCGTTCTGTATAAGGATTTGATAAGTAGTATTGAGTTAGAATACATATTCATGAGATTACAATGAAATGCCATCAAGGATTTCATATGTTATGTGTTGAACCTATCATATACCATTAGATGCTTATGAATTTGAATCCTCCAATGGATAAATGGCACTGATCTAAGTTATAATTATCTATTTGATTCAGTATTTGTTTGTATTTTCCTAGATCTTGCTACAAATTTCAAATCAATGACTATCTTATGTTCTAGATTGTCTTGCAATTATCTCATGCTCCAGATAGTGGATGTTGTCGATGAATAGCCAATTCTATTCGATATCATCCTATCATGTTGAGCTATTAAGTTAGATTATTTGTTATTTGTAATGTTGTTTATAAGAATGGTGAGAGGTTGTAAACACATTAAGGGATCACCCTCCCGGGTCCTGTAGAGCTCGAAGTGTAGGTAGATTTTTTTTAAGTCCTCGTTAGTTGGTCCAATTCCTTCGAGCTTCCCTTGATTGGAATTAGCAATTCCATAGGTAGAATAGAAGACAAACCTAGTTACATCGTAAAATGCAACCAACAAAATGGTGACTCTACTAGGGAATTAATTTTAATATTTCTTTTCAGTGTGTTGGTTGTCCATTTTGCATAGAGTTTTCATAGTGTTTCTATGATTTAAAGGTTGAGCCTATAATTCTATGTTAAGTTTGTCCACTTCTTCTATTTTCATAATCAGTAAGAGTTATGTTGTAAAGCACTTTTTTGTGTTGTTAGTACAAGGTTCCAAAGTTTTTTATATTCTTCCATGTGTCTTTAGGTATTTGGTATTCCCAAGAAAATTGGGTGGCGACTCTGAAGTCTCTGCACCAGTGTGAATTTTATTTTGAAAGGTTTATTATAAGTGGAAAGATCTTTTGTACAAGTACAAGGAATGAAGAACACTAGGTCATTCATGAAGAATCATCCAGAATAGAAATTGGAAGGTGAACTTCCCAAAGTGAAGAAGAAGGATTGTATAAAGAAAAGACCAAAAACAAGTAATTTTTCTCCCATGTCACAAGACTTTGTACACCAAGGTACAAGTAAGCTTTTACACCCTATCCCTGAGAATCTTGAAGAGGTTTCTAGAAATTCTGAGTCAGACAGTGGTGGATTTTTTCATTCATTATTTGATACATCAGTTCAAGAAGATGTGACATGTCAAAATAAAGGGCTTGTTGGTGTCAAATATGCTGAAAAGAGAAGAGGCAGGAGTAGAAGTTGAAGCCATCATAGAGAATGCACCAGTGATGTGCCTCCTTCTACTGAAAAATTGTGTAAACCCTTTATTGTCTAAACATGTACTAGAAGAGATCAATCTAAAAGACCTAGATGATAAATCAAATTCTGATGTGACTTTTCCTGACCCTAACGATGTTTTTGGAGACATTAATTCTTTGAGGTGGGAAATCCAAAAGCAAGTTGATCTCAAGAAGAAAAGAGAAAAAGAAAGAGAAGCAGAGTTGAGGGATGCTATGATTGAAAGGGATAGGTTGATGAGACAATTGGAAACAATGAACCTCTTGAACCAAGACGAACCTAAACCAAGTGTTGAGGATCTGGTTGTACAAAATATTTCTAATAAGGAAGAAAAACCTAGACCTCGTAGCAATGATAAGGGAAAACCCAAACCTGCCGACCCAAAACCATCAAATCATGTTAAGTCTCAACCCAATAATACAAACCCTAAGCCTGTCTTGGATAAGGGAAAACAAAAGGTTGAGGTGATTAAAAGAAAAGATAAGGTGACTCCCCATTCCACTCAACAAGATCTCCAACCACATATGTAATTTGAAATAGAATCTGCCTTAGAAAAGGCTAGGAAGGAGAGTGAGCCTTTGGCCGAAGAGTTGGAGAGAATAGAGATTGAGGCTACAAATGCAAAAATGAAGAGGAAAATAAGTTTCATAAAGATGTCAAATATGGATGAGGCTACACAAGTTGCAACCTCATCAAATCACCAAGATGTTTTAAAGGATGGTCCTAAAACTAATCCAAACCCCACCATAAATAATTCTAGCCTGAAGACTCATGCAAATAGGTCTATAAATCCAAATTAGGATGGTTCTAGAGTACAAGATTTAGGGTCTTGTGTTGATCCTTAGATGAATGAAGGATTATTTCAATGATGACCTATATATTTGGAAAGGTATAGGCCATTATTCTTTGATGGTATCCCTGGTTATCCAAATCCCATCCTTGCTCACTTGAGAGAAAGATGAATAAGTTTGCTGGAAATAATGTTGTAACAGCAAAGGAACACTTAAAAGGTTCCATGGATATGTTAAATGATTATGAATTAGAACATGAAGATGTTGTAATGAAATTGTTTGTACAATCTTTGGTAGAGGATGTGAGGGATTGGTATAGAGGTATATCTAATGCTAGTATTGGTTCATGGGATGAGTTTCAAAAGTGTTTCAAGGAGCAGTACAGTGATAAAACCAATTCTAGGTTCATGCTAAATGAGTTTAATAACATCAAGAATTCATTGAATGAGCCTGTGACAAAGTTTAATTTAAGATTTCAAAAAACAATGTATAAGTTGTTCCAAGTTTTAAGGCTTGATGAAAATGTTTGCTTAACTACATATTTCAATTATTTTGATGCTAAAATGGCATATCTCCTCAGAGATAAAGACCCTCAAACTATGAGGGATGCATTTAGGGTGGCTATAAATATTGAAATTAAAATAAAAGCTTCCAGGAAGTATGGTAGGAGAGAAGAACCTACACTTTTAGAAAATCCTAGGAATAAGACTGAGAAGGTTTCGGCTGCAAAGCCTAAAGATGATGAAAAGTGGGAAAAGGTTTACAGTACTTTGAAAGACATAAAGTAAATTGTTGCTAAGAAAGAGAAAGGTATAGGAAATGAAAGGAAATCCTATAATAAAAATGATAGGCAGCCTAGATTGCAAAATTATCCTTACAATACAAATTGGAAAGATGGAAAACCAATATTGCCTAGCCAAAAGCTTAAAAATGATCAACATACGCCAGAACCCTTGTAGAAACATTCAATGAATCTAGTACCAGATAGACCATGGTGTGAACTGTGTGAACATCCACATGATCAAAATTACTGTGGTGTTTCTCAATTAATTGTTGCTGAGGAAATAGAGGAGGATGCTCATGAGTAGACATCAAAATATGAGCATGATGATGTAGATGTTTGTATGGATAGATCATACATTGATGAGGTAGAATTTTCCTCTGATCATAAAATATAGGAAGGTGATGTGGATAATCAGAGGTAGAGAAGTGAGGTGTACCATCAACAAATATTTTTTGATGAGGAAGGTGATTTTGATCATAGTGCTTGCAATATGGAGCAAGTTGAAGATTCAGTGTCCTTAAGGAGACCATCAGAAGAAGAGATTACAAGATTGACTGAAGAAATTCCTGCTCAAATGAGAAGTTCACTTCAATTGAGAAATAGAATTGTGGGTGGTGATCAAGGTAAACCTGTTGGCTTGTTTATTAAAGAGAAAAAGGATAAAGACAAATGTGTTAAGGTTGACAACAAAAAGGATGATGTGAAAGTCAAATAAGTTAAGACTGATAAAATTTGGGCTAAAAAGAATGAAACCCCAAAGCTTCAAGAAGATGTAACTACATCATTGGTGAAGAAAAAGGTGATTAAAAAGGTAGTTGAACCTCTTGTAGAAGATAAGAATCAAAAGAAGCTAGGAGGAAGTAATCAGCAAGAGAAAAAGGAAAGTTATGAAGGTATGATGTCTAATCTTTCTAAATATACACCTGTAGATATGTTTCATGTGCTTTCTCAGATTAAAGTAACTATACGTTTGTTAGAAATGATGAGAATAAATGAACACAAAGAAAATACAATAGCCTTGATCACAGATGTTGCTGGTAATAAGACTAAACAAGGAAGTGGACAAGAAGTGAAGGATAAAGAGAAAGAAAAGGAAGTGAAGGGAATTGTGTCACAAATTCCCCTTGTGCATTTAGGAAATTCTATTAACATGTGCCTTGAAAACATAACCCCTTTTTTCTTAAGTGTGGATATAAATGGGAAAACTTTAAGGAACTATATGATAGATTTAGGGGCATCAAATAATGTTATGCTAGTCAAAATAATGGAAGCAATGGGCTTGATAGTAGATACTGCTCAAGGTAAATGCTATGCTATGGATTCCAGAGAAGTGCCAGTTATTGGAACTATCAGATCATTTCCTTATAAATTGACTCAGTACCATGACAAATATTTAGTCATCACTATATTAGTCACAGACATCCCACCTCATTTTGGAATGCTTTTGTCAAGAAAATGGGGTGCATCAATGGGGGGTAACATGCAATGTGATTTGTAATTTTCTACTTTCTCCATTGATGGTAAGGATGTCAAAATTGAAAGAGAATCAAAAGTATCTCATATGATTGAGCATGGCCCAGTTGAAAATATGACATTTTTATTGACCGTGGTATAGATGAGTTCAGGGTTGAGGAATTTCTAGCAATTATGATAAGCCTACTACATTGATTGATACAAAAATAAAACATTTGTTAGAATCTGATGACTTGTGGACTATGTATTTTGATAGTGCAAGTTCAAAGGGTCTGGTGTAGGTGTCCTAGTATGATCACCAAGTGGAAAGACATTTAGGTTTTCTTTCACTCTATTTTTTGAATGCACAAAATAATGTGGCAGAGTATGAAGCCTTGTTATTAGGGTTGAGATTGGCTGAAAAACATGTGATCAAGAAGCTCAAGGCAATTGGGGGTTTTGAGCTTGTGGTTTCCCAAGTTAGATCCAAGTATGTATCAAAGAATAAGAGGTTGAAACAGTATAGGAATGTTGTTTGGGATGAATTTGAGAGCTTTGATGCATTTTGCATAGGATGGATGGACATAGGTCAAAACAAAGTGGCAGACCTATTAGCCAAAATTGCATTAAAACTAGATGATATGACTTATGCTAGAATTTCAAAGGTTGAGGTGCAAACCAAGCCATCTGTCCCTGATAATATAAAAAAATGGCAAGTTTTTTATAATGATGATGACATATTAAGATTTTTGAATTGTGTGGGTGAATATGAAAATCATGAAATTGACTTTGGAGCTTTTGTTGAAAATGTTGATGGTAAGGATACTATGTTTGGAAATGAGGTCATTCAGTTAAAGACAAACAAAATTCCCAAGGTTTTGGTTGTATTAGAAATAGTGATTGATAATCAAGACAAGACAAAGGCTAATCATATTGTTTCTCATCATGATGACTTGGAAGAGATAAATCTTGGAACAGAAGCATCCCTAAAGAAGGTGTATATTGGAAAGAAAATGTCACCAAAGGTGAGAAGGATGCTAATTGACTTATTAAAAAATTTCAAGCATGTGTTTGCATGGTCCTATGATGACCTTAAGGCATACAAGGAGGATCTTTTCCAACATGAGATTCCTTTGTGTGATGATTCCAAGCCATTTAGACAAAAGAACAGGCCTATTAATCCCACCTTGGCATCCAAAATGCAAGAAGAATTAATGAAACTAAGGGATGTAGGAATCATCAATCCAATCAAAAATTCATCCTGGGTATCAAACTTGGTACTAGTAAGGAAGAAAAATGGAGATATCAGGTTATGTGTAGATTTCAGAAATTTGAACATGTCTTCATTAAAAGACAATTATCCATTACCCAATATGGAAGCCATGTTGCAAAGGGTGAGAGGTTGTGAATTGATGTTTATGATGGATGGCTTTTCTGGTTATAACCAGCTTATAGTTAAGGAGTCTGAGCAGTTCAAGACAACTTTCACCACACCATGGAGAACATATGTTCATGTAAGAATGCCATTTGGTCTAACAAATGCAGGGACTACTTTTCAAAGAGCCATGGATGTGGCATTTTCATATTTCATTAACTTGTTTTTGGTGACCTACCAAGATGACTTGACAACATATTCTAAAAAGGAAGAGGATCATTGTGAGAATATAGAGAAGATATTCATTAGAGCCTTGGAGTATGGTATTTATTTGAATCAAAAGAAATGTGTGTTTGGAGTACTAGAAGGAAAATTATTGGGACATATAGATTCCAAGGATGGAGTAAAAATTGATCCAGAGAGGGTAATTGCAATTGATAAAGTTCCACAACCCTGAAGTGTCAAAGGAATACAATATTTCTTTGGACAAATAAATTTCTTAAGGAGGTTTGTGACAAATTTTGCTAAGATAGTTCACCCTATTTCAAAAACGCTCAAGAAAGGAGCCAAGGTTGAATGGGATGAGGAGCCTGTGTAGGCCTTCCAATCCATTAAGCAAGAAATAAAGGAGTCTCCTATGTTAAGAACCCCTAATTTTTCCAAACCTTTATAGATTTTATCATTTGGTTCTTTCCACACAATTGTAGCTGTGTTGTTGCAAAAGAATGCAGAATGTTTTGAACAACCTATAGCCTTTCTCAACAAGTCTCTACAAGTTTCAGAGCTTAAGTATGATATAAATGAAAAACAAGAATATGCACTAGTAAAAGTAGTAAAAGATTTTAGGCCTTATTTGATGGGAGCTATTGTAATTGCATATGTACCTAGTGTTGTTGTTAAGGAAATTTCCACATAGCAAGAGGTGTCAGGAAGAAGGTGTAGGTGGATAAATAGGATTCAAGAATTCAATAATAAGGTTTAGATTAATAAACTGGTAAGAGGACAACGATTGGACAAGCTTATGGCCTAAAGTAATCTTGAATTAAATTAGATAAATTTGTTAGAAGAGGACAATAGATCACACATATGTGATATGGAGCATTCTAAGTGGTATAAAGATGTGATATATTATCTACAAAGAATGAAATGTCTTGACAACTTGAGTGAAAATGAGAAAAGGACATTGAAGTTACATGCTATCAAATATGTTATTGTAGATGGAAACCTTTGGTTGAGAAATGGAGATGTCATGTTGAAGTGTGTTGACCAAGATCAAGCAAAAGAACTTCTGAGTGAGATGCGCGGTGGAGTTTGTGGAGGAAATTATATGGCTAAAACAACTGCACATAAGATAATGAGGGCTAGATTTTGGTGGCCTACAGTTTTTAAGGATGCACACCAACTAGTGAAGAAATGTGATTCTTGTCAATGCCTCTCTAGTAAGTTAAATTTTTCTGGTAACTTGCCTCTAAAACTAGTTATAGTACAAGCTCAATTCTAGCAGTGGGGTATTGATTTTGTAGGAGAGATAACATGTAAATCTAGTGGAGGTCACTCATGGATATTGGTGGCTACTGATTATTTTACCAAGTGGGTGGAAGAAATTCCAACAAAGAAAGCCACTAGTAAAGTAGTAATTGACTTCCTGATGAGAAACATATTGACTAGATTTGGGTGTCCAGAAAGGATTGTATTAGATAATGCAATTTTTTTTAGATCTGAGGAATACGTAGAATTTTGTGAGAAGCATGGCATCCAAATTTCTTATTAATCACCATATCACCCATAAAGGAATGGAAAGGAAGAATTAAGCAATAAAAGCTTGATGAAGATCATTAAAAGAATTGTGGATCAAAATAAAAAGGCTTGGGATTCTAAGCTAAGATTAGTAGTCTGGGAAGATAGGGTAACTGTGAAGAAGGCAATAGGTTGTTCCCCATTTGACTTGGTTTATGGGATAAATGCTAGGTTTCCCCAAAATAACTTAATGGAGATGTATAAGTTTGTCCAGATGTATAATAATGAAATTGATGATGAGATGCAATTGAGAGTGGAAGCTCTTATAGAATTAGATGAAACTGGGAGGGAAGCACAAAAGAGAAATGCAAAATTGTAGTTGCAAGTAAATAATTTGTATGACAAGAGAGCAACTGCTAGGAGTTTCAAAGATGGAGATTTGGTTTTGATGTGGAATGCCAGACTGGAAGATAAAGGGAAGCATGGGAAATTTGATGCAATCTGGTTGGGTCCATTTCTTATTAATGGTAAGTGGGGTGAAGATTTGTACTTCCTCCAAGATATGACAAGGTATATTCTTGAACTGCCAGTTCATGGAAAGTTCTTGAAGTTATACTTCACTTGAAGTATTCTTTTCCATGAACAGTAGTTTAGGTTTGTATATTTTGTATATAGTTGGGGTTATTTTTTTCGAACGGTCCCTTTTTTGGTCATCTTTGCATCTTGGTCTGCTCTACCTAAGATTCTAAATTCTTGCTTCATTCCAATGGAATGAATGTCCCCAATTGGAACCACTAATGGAACTTCAATTTTTTGCTCCTTGTGTTCCATTCCTACCCTACCTGGTGTTACTAGTCTTTCATGGTGTTCAAATTTTCTTAGGTTTGGTGTTTTAGCTTTGTCTTCATGTTAAACCCTAATGTTTACTTTACACCTAGGGTGGGATCTATTTTTTAGTTACTTTTTGAAGGCTTCTAAAACAACTTATGCCCCATCATTTCGTCTATGTTGGGTCCTTTTGCTTTTAATGTTTTATTTTCCCTAAGTCTTGGATGACCCCATGCTTCATCATTTTAAAAACAACTTATGTCATTATTTACCATTCACCTAGTGATGCCTCCCTCATCCTTTTAATAAATGTTTTATTTTGTAGAGGGATCAAATTCACACTACCATTGATCAATTTCCTTCAGATATCAATGGTTTCCTACCATCGTGTGATCAAAAATTATAGGATCTTTATTGATAGTGATATCATGGGTAGGCGCCATGTGCCCTTTCTAAAGGATGAAATTTATGTGACCATTGATGTCCTTCCATTTGATCTCAGCTACTCCCCACCATCCCGTGATGACCAAACCACACTACTTTGGTTTATTGTGATATCGCAGGCAGGTGATGTATGTCCTGTCAAGAGAGGCTGACAAGGATAAATTTTGAGTGACCATTGATCAAATATTGTCAAGATCAATGGTCACCAGCCATCGCATGATCTGAAGTTACATAGTTTTTACTGATAGCAATATCACAGGTGACCGCTAGGTGTCTCATCTAGTGGAGCCAAAGGAACAATGAAATACTTTAACCTAGTTTTAATATGTTATGTTGCAGGTTAATAAAGTGCTTGTGAGATGCACATGATTCAAATTGATGGAGATGTTATGATCTCAGTAGAAGAGCTGCTCGATGGTTAATGATAATACTAGCGATTGTGTTGAAGGAACGAGATCATTGATGGTCAAGATCTATGGTCACCCACCATCGCATGATCCAAAGTTACAGGATCTTTATTGATTGTGATATCACAGGCAACTACCACATGGATATCCTTCATGGAATATGGTATAGTGGGACCCTTATTTTCTATGTTGGAGATTGTGTCAACTTATTTTGAAGATGGTTGTTCGATCATTTGATCTAACTAAAGGATTGATGGCTTGAATTTAAATCTGCATCAAATATGGTTGGAGCAATTCATGCAGTGTGCGAGTGAGCTTTAATGGCAGATGAGACACTTGCTGGCGTGATTTGATCAAATAAAATCAATTCTCCTAATTTATTTGTATTACAAAGCATCCAAGATTTCATGAAGTAGTCTCAGAGCGAAGGCAGAATTGTGAATCTTTGTAGCCAGAACTTGGGATTTCTGCAAACAAAGTCGTGAGTTAATTTTTGTGTCTTCTGGTCATTTTGCACTTATATTTTGAAAAAGATTTGTTGCGCTTGTCAATTGAGCTTGTCGATAAATGTGTTAGGGCTATAGTTTAATTATACTTGTGAGAAATTGTAGTGATTTATTCTACAATTTCCTATCTTTGGTTAGTCCTAGCTCTTTGAAATATAATGTTGTAAAGAAGCCCTAGTTTGTCTGAGATGGCACTGCCCAAGCAACATTCTGGCCAAGTTGACTATTTAAGAAGAAACCTATACGATGATTTCTTGGATCAATTTCCTATAAATAGAGAAGAAGTCCAACATCTTTTTGAATTGAGTGAACCGAGTGAAGACTTCATTCCTATAAATCTTGAGAAAATGAAGTAGGAATATGTAAAGTTGAAGTCTCTTTTTAGAGCTAAGTTGCTTCCACCTCATTTGGCTAGGGCAGGAGGTTCAAGATTTCATATCAGCCCTAGTGACCAAGAACCTTTTAGATTAAATTTTTTTGCAAATAATTTCCTAGCCACTTTCTATTCATTGTGTCAAATTTTGGGTTTCAATCAAATTTTGGGTTTCAATGGTACGATGATTCCCATTGCTAATATGTTCATGGAGGCACAAATACAACACCCTAACTTCTCTATGACATATGAATTTGCCCCTTTCTTGGTGAAGATGATACATGAAGGGTTGACAAAGTTGTATAAAAATGATAACAACACTCAATTATTTTGGTATTCTATGCTGATGCATATGTTCTTATTCAACAATGTTGATTACTTCTCTAAAAGGATGAAATTAAGGCAATCAGTTGATGGTGAAAGATTTCTAGTACAGATATGGGATGCAGATTTATCTTGCAATAAGGAAACTACTAGTTATGTGCAATTTGATAATTGCTTTGCTTCTAGATTGAGGGCTAGATTGATGGTGAATGTACCTAGGATCCCTGAGGAATTGCATTATTTCCTTAGGCCAAAGAAGAGGAAGCTAGACTTGAAAGTTTTCCATAACTGGGGTAACATTATCCCATACCAAGTCAGCATTGTTTTGAGAGTATACAATTTTCAGGGAGATCCTCATATACTGCCATACAATGTACCACCAAGAGTGGGGTTTGTAGAACTTATGTGGAAAATAGGTTGTTTCCATGAGGAAAACCTCCCTAGGAGGGGTAAGGGAACATTTTTCCTTGATTATACAATGGTGTCTAATTTTTCTTTTTCGAAAGGAGGTTGGGTGCATTTTGATAAATTCTTTCATGATTACCATTTGAGGTGTTGTCCAAAGTAGTAGCATGATCCTGAGGGTTTCTTTGCTCTATTCAGAAAGAGAATAAAGGATGGAAAATTTGTGCATGAGCTCAATTTTCCTGAGGATTTGATTAGAAATTAATTCGATCTAAATAGGTAGGAGTTGAACAAGGAAAAATGGATAGCTTATGATAAGCTATTAGATATTGTGCATAAAATGGATCCCAAGTATGATCCATTGTTGGAGTTTAGTCCATACCATAAGAAAACTAATTTTTGGATGGAGAACTTCAAAGAGATTATGGGAACTTCTAGAACTAAAAAGGTAAACTTGGAATTGAGTCTGGGTGTACAAGAAGGTGCCAGACCAATTGAAAGAAGGACAACATTCCATCCTACATAAAGGTGGCTTATTTAACGGAGGAAAAAGGATAGTAGCAGTGATGAAGAAGTGGAAAAAAAGGAGAGAAAATAATGAAGTTTCCTTCACAACCAGGTCCAAATTTTGAAGTATCTGGGGCAATCAGAATCATTACCAGAAGACAGTCCCTCATCACCACCATCTGAGCCAAGCCCTAAGAGGCAAATAGTTAATCAACTACAAGAGAATTTGATGGATGAAATTATTGTTACTAATCAAGACATGAAAGTTGGTATGCCTTCCTCTCTTAGGCTAGCTAAATTAGTTTTATCTGATTTAGATATGAAAGGAAAAAGTGTACAAGATACAAGTATGGAAGCATGCAAGGAGTTTCTAGATGAAAAAACATTTGTAAAAACTCTTGTATTCTTGAAATTGGTATGGGGGATGAAATTTGAAGAATATCAAGATAAATGTAAGAAGAGAAGAGAACTAAGACCTGGCAGGTTAGACCAAGAGAATGATGAGGAGGTAAATGCTGAATTAATGGAATAATTCAAGAATATCACTCTTGAGGAAGGTAGGAAATTGGTGAGTCCGGCTGGTGTATTGATTCTACCTAAATGGGACATTGTAGATGTTGTAGAATTTAATGCTATTATGAAATCCAAGCATCCCTTGTAGGACTCTGAAGAAGAAGTCAAGGAAACACTTCAATACTTTGCTTTCAGTGAAGAGTATGAAACTTTGTCAATTTGGGCATTGGCTCCACAAGGGAGAAAACCAAATGTTACAGATATTAGTGCAAATTTCAGAGGAGGATTAATAATAAAGAGAGCTTTAGAGATCTCAACCACTGAAGCCACTAATTCTACTGTGAATGTGGCCAAATTGGCCCAGAAGAATATTGAAAGGGAGGAGGCTGAAAATCAGAGCCTAATGGAGAAGTATAACCTTTTGATTGAGGAATACAACAAGATGCAACAAAATAATGTTGAGTTGCAGACTTAGGTGGAAAGGTTTCGGTATAAACAGATTGGGGAGACATCAAGTGCTCTGGGGACTAGTACATTACCTTCCACAGTAGGGTCATTGCCTCCTCCTTCCCCAATAGTTTCCACACTAGGATCTCCCAGTGAAAATCCTTCCTTCATCCCTTCTTTAGAGGAAATTGATGAAGAAACAAAGTTCTATGTTGATCCCACAAAGAAGTAGCTCTTGCAAAAAATTGATAAATTTCAAAAATCATTAAAGGTAAGTGAGGAGGGATATTGCTCAAGGAAAAGGGAGATTGTTACTACTATCTTGAGGAATTTAAATGAAAGGGTTGATAGTAAATTGCTATCTATACATTCTTTATATTCTTTCTTGTTATATGCAATAAAGAATATTGATAGGGATCAGGAGGTAGTGATACCATTGATTGAAAATTGGATCCCAAGAGCCACTGATTTGGATTTCATCTATAAGGCCTCAATGTTTGACACATATAATAAGCCTCAATCATTAAAGCCTACTCAATTATTAGTTAAGTAATTGTATTGTTTTTAGACCCTACCAAATGATTTGAGTAGAAATATTAGGGAGTTGGTGAAGAAATTCAATGGTTGGGGTAACACATTGTTACCTGATATAATTGATGAGCAAGGGAAAAGCAGGTCACTCCAACAATGGCAGGATGAAGCAAGTGAGGTCATCAATGATTAAATTAAATTAATTTGTGATGACTTAGATTATGATTTGTTGGTGAGATGTATGGATAATATTATTAGTACCAGCTCATTTTTGGAATCTTTTGAAAGGGATGCAAATCATGTAGTGGTAAATTACACACCTTATAATGCCAAGGTGAATGAGGTAATTAATTTTGATTGGATGACTGATGAAGAATATTAGAAATGGGTAGTTAAATATGTGACTAGGGAAGGGTAAAAATAATTGACTACTAATGGGTCGTAAATCAGATGTTGCGGTTACAACGGTTTCCAGTTTTTCATTGATGGCAATCTCGGTGTGGGTTTCTTGTGGTTTTTTTGTTGCATCAACTTTCCTCAACTGACATGATGAACAAGAATATTCTCTAGGGTGATGGTTGTTGTTACACTTTTTGGAATATCACCAAGTGCTCCAATTGGCTAGTGACATGTGTACTTTCTGGCCCAATGCTTGTTCTCTCCTTCATTTTCTATAAGAATTTTTTCAAGGCCAAAAGTATGGGTTAGGAATTTAGATAATTTTTGTCGAGTCTAGGAAATTTGTAGAGAAAATTGTAAAGTTTGATGGTTTTAGAGAGAAATATAATTTAGGTTTTGAGTCATTCTCTAACAGATCTTGAGTTCATTGGGATTTAATATTGTATAACAGTACTAGGGTTTGAGTTAAAATGATAAATTCAAGCTCATGTCTCTCCATTTTACATGCATATCTAAACTTTGAATAAAATAACTAAGGGTTGTTTTATCCATCTCACTGTTGTGGTGTGTATGATTCTATTTTAGCTTTAATTCAAAGAATTAATTAAAATGCTTGAATGGGATTGTAGGTAGATGTGTTATGTATAAGGATTTGATAAGTAGTATTGAGTTAGAATCCATATTGATGAGATTACAATGCAATGTTGTCAAGGATTTCATATGTTATGTGTTGAACCTATCATATACCATTAGAGGCTTATGAATTTGACTCCTCTAATGATTAAATGGCACTGATCTAAGTTGTAATTATGCATTTGATTCAGTATTTATTTGTATTTTCCTAAATCTTGCTACAAAATTCAAATCAATGACTATCTTATGTTGTAGATTGTCTTGTAATTATCTCATGCTCCAGATAGTGGATGTTGTCAATGAATAGCCAATTCTATTTGATATCATCCTATCATGTTGAGTCACTAAGTGAGATTATTTGTTGTTGTTAATGTTGTTTATAATAATGGTCCAAAGGTTGAAAACACATTAAGGGATCACCCTTCTGGATCCTACAGAGCCTGAAGTGTAGGAGACTTTTTTTTAAGTCCTTGTTAGTTGGTCCATGTCCTTCAAGCTTCCCTTGATTGGAATTGGAAATTCCATAGGTATAATAGAAGACAAACCTGGTTACATTGTAAAACACAACCAACAACTCTATCCTCTACCCTTAACCCTCAACCCTTAAACCCTCAAACTCTCAACCATCTACCCTTAACCCTTAAACCCTAAACCCTTAAACCATAAAACATAAACACTAAACCATTAAACCCTAAACCATAAACCCTCAAACCCTCTATCCTCTACCCTCAATACTAAACCCTCAACCTCCACTCTGTCTCTCAACCCTACACCCTCTACCCTTAAACCATAAACTGCAATCCCTAAACCATAAACCCCAAACCCTAAACACTTAAACTATCTACCATCTACCCTTAACCCTCTACCCTCTACCCTTAACCCTCTACCCTCTACCCTAAAACCCTCAACCCTCTCTCTCTCTACCCTCTACCCTCAAACCTCAACCCTTAAATCCTAAAACCCTTAAACCCTCAACCCCACCCTCTCTCTCTCTCAACCCTACACCCTCTACCCTTAAACCATAAATGGTAATCCATAATCCATAAACCCTAAACCCTCTACCCTAAACCTTTAATCCCTAAACCCTAAACCATTAAACCTCTACCCTCAACCCTCAAACCTTAAACCCTAATACCATCAACCTTCAAATCTCTACCCTTAACCCTTAAACCCTAATCCCTTAAACCATATACCCCTAAAATATAAACCCTAAATCTTATACCCTAAAACCTTAAATCTTGAACCCTTAAACTATCTACCCTCTAACCTTAACCCTTTACCCTAAACCCTCTCTCTCTCTCTCTCTCTCTCTCTCTCTCTCTCTCTCTCTCTCTCTCTCTCTCTCTCTCTCTCTCATGTCTTCCTCCATCTCTCCCTCCATCCATTCTACTTTCTCTACCCTAATCCCTCAACTTGATACCCTCAAAACTTAAACCCTTAAATACTCAACCCTCAACTATCAACTATCAACCCTTAAAACCTCCCTTCCCTCTACCCTCAACCCTCAACCCTTAAACCCTAAACCCTAAAACCTAAAACCTAAATCCTCTACCCTCTACCCTTAACCCTTAAACCCTAAACGCTTAAACCCTCTACCCTCCACCCATATCCCTCTACCCTCTATCCTCTACCCTTGACCCTAAACCCTCTCTCTCTCTTAAGTCTCTCCCTCCTACCCCTTCGCCCACTATCAGGTCTCTCTCTCTCTCTCTCACTCCCTCTACTTCTCTCCCCTCTACTCTTAACCCTCTACCCTAAACTCTCCCCCTCTCTCTCTCTACACTAAACCATTAACCCTATAGGGCCTCAACCCTATGCCCTCAATTATCAACCCTTAACCTAAACATTGGATCCTCAACCCTCATCTATTTTTGTCCCTCTCGCCTCTTCTCTCCTTCTCTCTATCTCACTTCTCCCTCCATCTCTCCCTCCATCCATTCCTCCCTCTCTACCCTAATCCCTCAACCCTTAAACCCTTAAACACTCAACCTTAAACCCTAAACTATCAACCCTCAATAATTAAACCCTCTACCCTCTACCCTCAACCAAATACCCTCTACCCTCAAGCCTAATCCCTCAGCCCTTAAAAAATCAACACTAAACACTCAACCCTAAACCCTCAACCATGTTTCGCTCTCTTCCACCCATGACAAACCCTCTCTCTCTCTTAAGTCTCTCCCTCCTACCCCTTCGCCCACTATCAGGTCTCTCTCTCTCTCTCTCACTCCCTCTACTTCTCTCCCCTCTACTCTTAACCCTCTACCCTAAACTCTCCCCCTCTCTCTCTCTACACTAAACCATTAACCCTATAGGGCCTCAACCCTATGCCCTCAATTATCAACCCTTAACCTAAACATTGGATCCTCAACCCTCATCTATTTTTGTCCCTCTCGCCTCTTCTCTCCTTCTCTCTATCTCACTTCTCCCTCCATCTCTCCCTCCATCCATTCCTCCCTCTCTACCCTAATCCCTCAACCCTTAAACCCTTAAACACTCAACCTTAAACCCTAAACTATCAACCCTCAATAATTAAACCCTCTACCCTCTACCCTCAACCAAATACCCTCTACCCTCAAGCCTAATCCCTCAGCCCTTAAAAAATCAACACTAAACACTCAACCCTAAACCCTCAACCATGTTTCTCTCTCACTCCCTCTCACTCTCTCTTATGTCTTTCCCTCCTACCTAAGACAGGGGGATAGAGAGAGAGAGAGGGAGAAAGAGAGAGGGAGGGAGGGGAAGAGATATGGAGTGGGAGATAACAGGATGTGAGAGAGATAGAGGGAGTGAGAGAGAGGGAGAGAGAGATAGAGGGAGTGAGAGAGAGGGAGAGAGAGATAGAGGGAGTGAGATAGACAAGGAGTGGGAGAGAGATAGTGGGAGTCAATGAGAGAGAGTGAGAGACCTAAGAGAAGGAGAGGGGGTAGGAGGTGATGGAACCCCTTAAAATTTCTCTAGATTCAATTTTTAAATATTGCAAATACTTTCCTTAGACCCTTTTTTTGGCTTAGGGTTATGTTCCTCATCATTGTTTTAGTGTTTGTGTTTCCTAAATCCCTCATAATTAACCTATGAGACTAAAAACCCTTGGATATTCTAATTTTTCATTGACCGAATGTTCCCAATATTTGGTCATTCAAGTTTCCTCTTATTCCATTGAAGTCATGTTCACCAGCCCCCTGAGTTTAGGTTTTTAAGTCACCTTAGTCCTTTTCAATGTCAAATTTTCCTATTATCAAGCTTGAATTTAAAGATTTAAATCTATAGCCTTCATTCTTATGGGTCAAGTTCTCATTGGCCTAGAGGTGCCCCCCTTTTTAAATTAACTTTTTTGGCATGTGAAAAATTAGGTTTTCGCATTGGTTGTTCGATTGTCAAGGGTTGATCACCATTGTTCCCTGTGCCCTCATGATGCTTTATTCCTTATTATTTTATTTGCATGAGCTATCAGGCTTCAACTACATGTCTAATGCATTGGTGGGACCGGTATACTTGGTAAAGATAGTTGGAACCATTAGAAGAAGATCAACATATGGCATTAAGTAATGTGGCCACATCTTGACCACTCCCTACACACTCGTGTTGGTTCATTTCATATTATTTTAAAACACATGGGCTAGTAGGCAATAGCCACATGCCATGTCTAGCAATGGGACTAGTGTTTACAAAAGGCTGGTGGACATATCTTTGATAAAGATCAACGATGGACACCACATGTTCTCATCAGGATCATTCCCCATGTGCTTGTTCATTTTATGCATTAAGGAGATATGATCACATGGGCTAGTGGGAAAGGCAACATCTATAACTTTTGTGGGAGCCACCAGGCTTTGGAGATGATAATTGCTTTATAAATAAGGGAGATCAATGATTAATGATGAGTGACGTGTGTCAATCTTGACCACTCCTCGCCATCCCATGAGGGGCCCACTTGTGTCCCAATTTTTTCAGCAGGCAAGCAGGTGAGTTCCACATGGACATTCAAAAGGCTCTAATGGACTTTAGTGGAGTTGGAATGCTATTAAATTTAGTTGAGATAACACTATGATAAAAAGTATGCCATTTTTGAGATTATTCTTTAAAGCACATGTTTGGGATTTCAGTCGTCAATTTTGATAGTTATTGGTACATGTGGGAAGGTGAAAATAAAACAAGGTAAGGTACAAATTGATATTCTAAGATCAAATCAAAATCATTCCACACTATTTTTCTATGAAGAAATACAAGTGTATTAATTCCCACAAGTGAGCAGGTAACCATGGCACAAAAAAATTCAATTGATTCTAAGTATGTGGTCAAAATATGTGTACAGAGTGGATGTATATCTACTTGGGTATTTTAAAAAATGATCAAAGATTAAAATTTAAAAAAATCAAAGTAGACTATTGTCAACATGTATCCATAAGATTTTATTGAGTATTAATGGTTGGTACACTTGCATGGATTGATATAATGAGGACCAATGGCCATATTTTCATTTAGAATTTTCACTTAGAGATTGACAATTTAGTTTAGTCCAAGAGAAAAATTGGTGATAGTTTTCTAAGTCTTCTTGTTCTAGATCTTCGAAAGATGAGTAAGTTGGGTGAGTTTGTTAAGCCAGTCTGAAATTCTAGGACTTGAGTTTGCTAGAATCAAAGGAAAATGATCCTAAGGATGAAATTGAGACAAAGGGAGTTCCTAAAACACTAAAGGGTAGAAGGAAATGTAGGAAATTCAAGAAATACGGTGTAATGGGAAATTATCTCTTGAGAAGCTAAACTGTTTCTGAAGAACTAGTCAAGTTTAAAGGGAAGGAGTTGGTTGAGTATGAAAAGAAGGAAAAGAAGAAGTGGAAGTATCATAAGGCCTATCTAGGGAAAATAACTCTCCCTTTGAGGTTTCTAATATCCCTTCAAATAGTGGAGGTAACACCAATCCATAGTGTGACATTTATCCCCTTTCCCTAGTACCTTTTGAAGACTCTAACGAGGAAGTGGTGATGGTTCCTCCAGTTCCACCATGAACAAGATGTGGGTGAGCATACTTTGATCTTGATGATTCAGGGAGATGTTTTTGGCTCTTTTTTATTTTTTATGACTCCATAGCCACCTTGTTAGGATTGTCCTCTTCAACATGTTTATGATTTTTTGTTTTTGGTGCCAATGTGGAAATTTTTTATGTTGGTGTGTTGGAGAAGTGCCATAGTTCCTAACTTTAATGATAGATATACTTTTTCTAAGAAGTATTCAAAAAATTTCTCCTACTACGAATGGAGAATATCCTTTGGTCAATAGAGAGAAGGTGATGCTACTCCAACAACATACTTTTCCTTTTGAGGAGTTGGCATGTCTTTATTCAAAGGATGTGGAGTTTGGTATTTTACTCTTCCATTATCTACAATAATTACATGCAACTAACTGAGTAACATCTCAAATTATGGTGCAAATGATCTTCAAATGAAACAAAATGTGAGTGTAATTGAGCCTAATCCTTGTTACTCCCTTGTTTTATAAAAGGAATCTCAGGGCTCATTACATGGGTCAGACTTTCAAATCTAAAATGGTCTAGGTGAAGAGCTAAGTTCATAAGAGGCACTTTGGTAAAGAATATGGATGAATAGAATAGTAGTTTTTCTTAGGTATGAGTCCTATATGTAATAGTCTTGAATTAGTTTTATATAAGTTACTGATATCGAAACAAATCTTAGTTCAGAAATAAATACTCTCCTATGTATCTTTCTTACAAGTTGTAAATGAAAATATTAATGATTTTCTCATTTTTCTTTAGTTGTTCCATTGAATGTATGATTATTTTTTAGATTTAACTCAAAGAGTTCATTAAATGATTGAAGGGGGTTATATATTTGTAAGGAATTTCACAGGATTTGGTAAGAGGTTATTGTTTTAGGCATTGTAATTTTTCATAATACAAAGTATTATAAAATTATTCCACCAATTTCTAAATTAAATAGCTTATATATTACTGGTTCTTGCATATTTGACTCCATTATCCCAATTGATGAAGCACTCATTTATTTTTTATATAACCTTCCATATAAATGAGCTACTAGCATACCTGACCATATATTTAAAATAAGAAGAACATTCATTTAAAATACCCTTGATTCCTAGCAAATAGATAATCATTTACTCAAAAGGTCTGCCAAATCTTCAGTGAAGTTCATTTATTTGCAATAAGTAGGAATAAATTTGTGTATGAATGTGTTACCAACTAGATATACCTCATTTGAGTGCAATAAGGAACACCCTCCTAGGTCTCATAGAGCCTGAAGTGTAGGAGTAAAGACCTCAAAATCCTTTAATCATTGTGTTGGCCACCAATCTTGAAGTTTCTTAACCATAAGGGTTGGCTACCGTTTAGAGAAATTAAAGGTTCTGCTGGAAAAAGAAGCAACAAAAATGTAAAATTCATTGGGGAGAATTTTGAAATATCTAATAGAATATCATATGGCCTTAAGAGTCAAGAATTTGATGAATCTAAACATCTAGAACTTAGATATTGAGAAGTTTTAAGACCTAGAAGTGAGTTTGTTACAACAAAATTTCAAAAAAAATGTCAAACTCTATTATGGTAAAAGACCTAAAAGGAAATTCATTCTTCAAAGAGCTTCATGTTATTTGAAATTTTTTCCTCTATGAAGAGAGGTGGTGACTCTATCTAAAGAACCTATTGAGGATGTGAAGAAAGTTTCAGATCTATAATATTTTCAATCAGGAAGAAAAAATCCACAGTAGTTGCAACATATCTAGGTGTTTTTTAATTTCGTTCTCAAGAAGGATACATTTATATATGAAAACCATATTTGAAAATCATGAAAAATTTGTTTCCCTATTAAGTGAATAAGCACTAAGAAAGGGAAATTGTAGTAGTATTTTTACACACTTATGAGCTACAATTGAAATTTTTTGTATTATGGTGAAGAAGTATGTTAATCTTTAAACTTTTCCTATTAAAAAAGTATTAAGAAAAACTAAGGTAGAAATTTTCATTTATAAAAGCTTAAGGTTATGTTGTAAGTGAAGTCTAAATTACCTTTTGAAACTTCAAATTTGATAAGAAAGAGTTTATAAAGGTGTAAGAATGTATATCATCAATATATGCATCTTTGTATGCTTCCTAGTGCAATCATGGTTTGTGATCAATTCGAGTCAGGTTGTAAGAGAATTTTTTACTTTGAAAGATATAGAGCCATCAATTTAAGTGGAATTAGCGGTTACCCAAATGTTATTCCACTTGAAATTAGAGATAAGTTACAAAAATTCAATGGTACAAAGTATGAATCAACAAATAAGCATCTGCAAGAATTCAACTATTTAATGGATGACTATGAAGCAGATCATGAGGTTGTTTAATCAGTATTTGAAAGGAGATGTAATGGACTAGTTCTCTAATTTACCAGCTTGCTCTATTTATTCTTGGAGTGAGTTCAAAGTAGTGTTCATGGAGCAATTTTTTGAAAGAATCGATGTTACTTCCATGATAAATAATTTTATGAGCCTTAAGAAAGAGGAGGATGAGTTGTTTCCATAATTCAATCAAAGATTTGCTAAAACATTAAGGGATATTCCTGAGGTATCCATATTAATTGATGCAATATGTTTGGTTGTTTATTCAGGATCTTTTGATAGTAATATGAGCTATTTGTTGAGAGATAAGGATCCTAAAACATTGCATTAGGCCTATGGTATAGCTATGAACATTGAAAACAACAAAAAATATGTGATGCAAAGAAGTTATTTAGATACAAATTTTTGCTGCCCTAAGATACCAAATGTTGATGAAAAACATAATGCAAAAATTAAAGATGAATGTCAAAGCACCTACACCCCTATTTTTTCAGCTTGCACATCATTCTATAATGAGGATAACATAGAGCTCCAAAAAAATAATCAAGAAGTTGCATGCATTTGTGATCCTATAATATTTGTTCAAGCCCTCTCCTACATAAGAAGACATTAAGAAGAATAATCATATGATCTTTATACAAGATTTATGGGTACTCTGTCTTCAATTCCTAAATGTCATAGACCTAAAAAATTAGAATGCATTGATTTTTTTATGAATCTTATGAACCAAGTTTGAGTGCTCTGCCAAAGGAGTTGAAAACTGTTGATCTTGACTAATTGTGTGTATACTTTTATCTTTCTTAACAAATTAGGGATGATCACCAAGAAACTATCATGTTCTCAACCTATGATGATAATGATTATGTGGCTCCACATGAGCTAAGAAGTGAGATGCCATATAAATAAGTGAGAGTAGAGACAAGGTTCAAAAAACATGCCTCAATGAAGAAAACAAAATGTTTGGTTTCAATTCTTTTGAAGATCTCAATACTTACACTCTGATGGAATACATATGATTGAGTGTTTAGTCTAAAAATTCTAAGCACAATTGTAATATAGACAAGTCCTATTGCTGTAGTAGTGATGCTAGTAATAAATATGATTACTCCTCTGACAATCATGTTTTTCCTCATAAAGAAGAGATTGAAATTTTTGCTAGAAATGAGAAATATGATGACAACAATGGAAACAAATATTTTTTTGAGAAGGAAAAACTTTATTCCTATGAATAATTTTTAGAGTGCGATTCAAAAATGTTAACTATAGATGATGTGAATAAAGTTGAAAATCCTTTTTTATGTTCTAGTGATTATGATGATGATATGGAAGATTTAGAGATTCATGTTAAAGAGTTTGAGGCTTTTATAACTACAATGAATGTAATAGAAAACCATTTGTTTGATGAGCCTCCATCTTCACTAGATTTGAGAAATGTTGATCCTTTTTGGTGTAGATAAAATCCACTCTTTTTTGATAACTCTGATGATGCATCTGATACAAGGTTATAATGTGGCCTTTAGTAAACAAAGCAACACATTAATGAGCTCCTAGAGGGAATTAAATATGAATGTTTTACATTTGATACAAATGTTGTAGATAAGGTTGAATATCACAATGCTAGTTACTTGGAAGAGTATGAACTCTTTTAGTTTCCAGTTCAGTAGCAAGGTATTTTGATTGAGCATTAAAATGTGATGAATAACAAGGAATTTTATGCTCAGTATGATTATGTTTCATGTGATGAATATAACATAGGTGTGTCATGTGATGATGAAATTTTTTAGTTTATGCCTAGTTATACAATGCAGAATGACAAAAATTACATTAGCAATGGTATGCTCATAAAATTTGTGAGAGATGTTAATGAAAATGATTGTAATAGGTATTTTTTAAGGGTAACCACATATTTCTACTTGAAAAAGGAGGATTATACTTTTTGTAGTGGTATGGCAGAGGTAAAAGTGGATGGAGGAAAGTCAATTCTTTTAATAGACTGGTCTTTGATAGGGGAAAGAATCAGCCCTAAGTTTAGTGTCTTGGGGCCACCAACTAGAATTGAAGCCTAGTTAAATTGCAAGGAGCATACTTAAAATTTGCACCTTAGATAAAAGGCTCCAAATTGGTTGAAAATTGGATCTCCCATTTTAGGAATTTATGGTCTATGTAAAAAACTATATATATGTTTGTTGTCCTTTTTTTTTTCTATGCTTGGTCTAATTCACCCATGATTTTGGGATCTAACCATGCCTACAAGAGGCATGCATCCCCAATAGGAGCCATTGATGGAACACCTCAAAAATTCTCTAGATTCCATTTTTAAATCTTGCAAATACTTGGCTTGGACCCTCATTTTTTCCTAGGGTTATGTTCCTCATCACTATTTTAGGGTTTGTCTTGCCTAAATCCCTCATAATTAACCTATGAGTCCAAAACCCCTTGGCCATTCTAATTTTGCATTGGCCTAATTTTCCTAGCATTCAGTCATTCATGTTACCTCTTATGCTATTAAAGTCATTGTGTTCACTAGCCCCCTGAGTTTAGGCTTTTCAGTCACCTTAGCCCTTTTTAACATCAAATTTTCCTATGATTGGGCCTTATTTTAATGGCTTAAATCTATATCCTTAATTCTTATGGCTCAAGTTCTTGTTGACCTAGAAGTGGTCCCTCTTTTTAAATTAACATTTGTGAAATGTATAGAATTAGGTTTTCATGTCGATCATTTGATCATCAAGGGTTGATCACCACTGTTCCATGTGCCCCCATGTTGTTTTATTCCTTATTATTTTATTTCATAGGCTACCAAGCTTCAACCACACATCTAATGCATTGGTGGGCCTGGTCTCCTTGTTAAAGATAGTTGGTGCCATTAGAAGAAGATCAACAGATGACATTAAATAATGTGGCCACATATTGACCACTCCTCGAGTGCCCATGTTGGTTCATTTCATATTATTTTTAAAAACATGGGCTAGCAAGTGATAGTTGCATTCATGTCTAGCTGTGGGACTAGTTTTTCTAAAAGGTCAATAGACATATCTTCAAGAAAGATCAACGATGGACATTGCAACATGTGTTCTCATTAGGACCATTCCTTGTGTGCCTGTTCGTCTCATGCATGAAGGGGAGATAATCACACAAGCTAGTGGGCAAGGTGAAATCTATCACTTTTTTGGGACCCACCAATCTTTGGAGATGGTAAATGCTTCATAAATAAGGGAGATTTATAGTCAATGGAAGGTGACATGGGTTAATATTGACCACTCCCCACCATCCTATGAGGGGCCCACTTGTGTCCCAAGTTTTTCATTGGGTGAGTGGGCAAGTGGCATGTGGATATTTTGAAGTCTTTGATGGAATTTATTGGAGTTGGAATGCTACTAAATTTAGCTGAGATAGTAATATGATAAAAGCAACACCATTTTTGAGATTATTCTTTAAAGCACATGTTTGGGATTTTGGTCGTTAATTTTGACAATTATTGGTACATGTGGGAAGGTGAAAATAAAGCAAGGCAAGGTACAAAATAATATTTTGAGATCAAATCAAGATCACTCCACTATTTTCCTATGAAGAAATACAAGTGTACTAATTCCTACAAGTGAGGCAGTAGCCATGGCATGACAAGTTTTAATTGATGCTAAGTATGTGGTCGAAATAAGTGTACAAAGTGGATGTATATCTACTTGGGGATTTTTTTATTAGGAAAATACATTAATAAAACACAATTAAGCTTTATCATGATTGGTTCTAGACTAGTGATAACTATCCATTGATTTATATTTAAAACATGATCAATTGTTGAGATTAAAAATAAATAAAATAGACTATTGTCAGCTTGCACACATAAGCTTTTCTTGATTATTAATGGTTGGTATGCTTGCATGACTTGATATAATGAGGATTGATCACCATATTTTTCATTTAGAATTTTCATTCAGAGATTGATAATTGAGTTTATTCCAAGAGTAGAATTGGTGAGAGTTTTCTGAGTCTTCTTGTTCTAGTTCTTGAGAAGTTGAGTAAGTTAGGTGAGTCTATTTAGCTAGTCTGAAGGTCTAGGAGATTAACTTTGTTAGAATTTAAGGAAAATTATTTTGAGTATGAAATTCAAACAAATGGAGATCCTAAAACACTAAAGGGAAGAAGCTCATGTAGGAAATTCAAGAAATATGGTGTAAGGCATAATTATCGCTTGAGAAGCCAAACCATTTTAGAAGAATTGGTCAAGTTTAAAGGGAAGGAGTTGGTTGAGTATGAAAAGAAGGAAAAGAAGAAGTGTAAGTATCATAAGGCCTATCTAGGGAAAAATAACTCTCCCATTGAGGTTTCTAATAGCCCTTCAGATAATGGAGGTGACAACTATCTAGAGTGTGACTATTACCCCATTTCCTTTGTACCTTATGAAGACTTTGACAAGGAGGTGGTGATGATTCCTCTAGTTCCACCATGAACAAGACATGGTTGAGCATACTCTAATATTGATGACACAGAGTAATGTTTTTTCCCCATTTTTATTTTTTATGACACCATATGCACCTTGTCAGGATCATCCTCTTTAGCATGTTTGTGATTTTTTGTTTTTAGTGTTGATGTTGAAATTTAGAAGACCCAGACTTCCTAACTTTAATGGAATGTATAATTTTTTTGAGAAGTATGTAAAATTTTTCTCAAGCTACGAATGGAGAATTTTATTTGGTCAATAGGGACAAGGTGATGCTACTCAAGCAAAAAAAAATTCCTTTTGGGGAGCTGACATGTCTTCATTCAAAGGATGTGGAGTTTGGTCTTTTACTCTTCCATTTTCTGCAATTACTACATGTAACGAACTAAGGAATGTCCCAAATTCTGATGAAAATGATCTTCAAATGAAATGAAATGTAAGTGTAATTGAGCCTATGTTGGAATATGGCTTTGGGAGATTATTTTTTGTTGCTTGTGTTGTCATTGATAGCAACTAGAGTTAGTAGTATGGTTGACAGTTTAGAATTTTCTCCTACTGACAAGAAAAGTAGAAGACTATAATCTACCAACAGAAAACATGAAGAACAGGGTATCCAGTTGATAAGTCAGTCTGAATACTTCATTCGATCATTATTTTGTGGTGTGGATCCCTAGGAAATCTTATTTAGCATGTATGTTACCTTATTGGTAATTTTTGTGGTGTTGCATTAATTGTTGTACGAGTTAAGAGATTCAATATAATGATTTATTGTTTATTCTCTTATTATGGCCGACTTGTTGTGTATAGTGTGTCATAGATGTATGAGGAGTATGTGTTTAACTATTTCTTATGTTGGGAATTTTGGTTTGGGTCCCTACTATAGTCTAACTAACTTATGTGAATACACATTAATTCTAATTGGTGATTTGAGCCAACATGTGGAAGAGTATTATATTTTGTTTGAAGCTAACATATAATAAAAATCTTGTTAGCTGATATATATGTGAGATTAGAAAATCATTCGTGGGGTGTGGAGTGTGTGTGTGGATCAAGAAGAGAGAAGGTGTAAGAGTGAAAAAGTTCATAACAGTTATATGAGCTAATATCAGAAGATTTGTTTAAGCAATAGAAGGTATTTTGTATGTAAAGTAGAGCAAAGCAGAGCAGAAGTGTGAATTGGAAAAAAGATCTAGAATCTATTTATGTGCTTCATTGGAATTGAATCCAAGCATTTGTAGATGCTATATTATTAGTTCAATATTTTGTTGTAATATCAAATATTTTGTAAGGTAGTGAGCCTTCCTTATCTTGAGTAGTGAGCTCTAGGTAGTGTTCCTAAATGCAAGTGCATTCCCTTTTGATCATACTTTTAATAGAGTATACTTTGTGGATTAATCTCCACCATGGTTTTTCCCCTAATAGGGTTTCCATGTAAAAATCCTGGTGTTATGGTGTTCTTTAATTTTTTTACATGTTTATTTCTATTTATATGATGTGAATACTATTAAAGGTTAAATATTGCTATTGATAGTTTAAAATCTGATTTGAAATTCAAATATTATAGAACACTGATTCACCCCCCCTCTCAGTGTTCCTAATGTCCAAAAATTGGTATCAAAGCAGGTTCCTCTTTTGAAGTTTAATATGTTGAGGTGGATCTTAAATTATAATGGATGTTGGTGGTCTTCAACAACAACTTATGGTCACACTTGATGATCTTGATCAGTCTAAAGCCAAGGTCATGGAGCTAAAAGCAAATCTATGGCTGCCAAAAAAATCATTCAATCACTGCAGGATAAAATAAATGAGTCAAGGGAAAAGAGGAAGGAACTATGTGGTCATTTGAAGCAAAAATAAAGCAAAGGTCTGGATGATGTTCATCTGAATCAAACCCTAAAAGAAATAACAAAAGAGTGTGAAAAGCTTGTTAAGGACAATGCTGCCCTAAAGCTTGAAATGGAATCTATGGCAATGAAGTTAACTAAAGAGATTGAAGAAATAAAGAAGAATGAGGAGAATCTGGCCTAGTCCTTGAAAGAAAAAATTGAAGAATGTAGAAAAATTAATAATGGATTCATTCAGTTGGAGATTGAACTACAACAATCCAGAAACAATGAATAAGAGCTTGAGAGATAGATAGTTATTCTCAAAAATGAGCTTGCTATTGCAAATGAATTCAAGGAGAAGTTCAGGATGAGTTCTATTAGGCTTGATGAGATAACTAAAGGTCAAAAGGATGCTAATAATAACCAAGGTCCTAGCTATGTGAACAGTGAGCACTCTAGATCTAAATAGAAGGACCCTGAAAAGAAGAAGAAATGTAGAAGAAATCTGGTAAGGAAACCCAATGCTCAAAAATATAATGGATATTTCTTTTTTTGTAATAAATTTGGACATATGAATTCTCAGTGTAGAAGAAAGATAAAATTTAGCACTCCATTTTTTGGTCAGTGTTTCGAATGGAAGAAGTTTGGTCATAATTCATTAGAATGCATAAGTATGTCTATTAGTACAAGGAACATTAAATGATATACCTTTGTAAGATTTGGACATGTTTCTAATCAATGAAGATCAGGAGGAAATCAATGGAATGGATGGTATAGACAGAAAAATCATTATGCTACAATTGTAACAAACTTGGCCACATTGCAAGATTTTGTAGGAACAAAAGCATGGACACAAGAGGTCTAGTTTACCAAGGAAGAAATTCATAGAAATACAAAAAATGAAAAGCAAAATAATCTATGGAAGAGATAAGAGATAATATGAAGAAAACATGGGTAAAGAAGAGTGAATCTAAGAAGGCAATAAGGCTGTACCAGAAGCTCCCTCTGATAATTCTTCCGACAATTGATTTTAGGCCATTGGCATAGGGGGATTTTTTCATGAAAATCCTTTGTCCCCCTATGTATAGTTGGTAGTAGATCACAGGATGTCATCAGCCATTGTGTTATTCATTATCAAATGTATTAGTAATAATTTGTTGAGTTGGATGAAATGATAAAGGTTCACAGTCAGATTCTTCACTTGCTATCTGAGACTGCAAAGTAATCAAAACTTCTAGGGCAATAAATTTAATAACAAGTTAAGTGTTTAAAGCTATAAAAGGGCATTTGGAACCCTAATTTGTCACCGTTCATTGAAGGATAATAGTTGGAGAACCTTTTTAGCAAAATTTTGAACAAGTGAAAGTCAATTTGGCGACCAATTCTCCAGGTATTTCTATTGCTTGTCAATTTCATAATTATTCAATGATCGGTAGAACCCTGTTCGGTATGGAAAATGAAGCAAATCAAGGGAACAGTAACTCTAGATGAATATAGTAGTCGAAAACTAAAGGATGTAAGAAATTCATTATCTATTGTTGAATTGAAGAAGCTTGGAGGAGCAAAACATAAGAACTTGAACATCTAGAATGAACTTACTCATTCTGGAAACACAAAGATAGTTCAGTTTATCCTAAATAGATTGGGAGGTGATATTATTACTTTTGATAAACCCTATTAGATTACAAAGGATGTAATTAAAAATCTAACATGACTATACAACACTAGAGATGTTCTAAAAAATAAATCAATTCAAAATATTGAAGTTGAAGCCCTAACCAGAGTAATGGGAGATCATAGGGCTCTGGTAATCTCAAAAATTAAAGATCAATTAATGAGGTATATTGCACATGGAATTTCATATAAAATCTTATTTAGAAAAAGAGAAGGATCAACCTCAGCAGGTGTAGTGTATATCACTCACAAGATGATAATAGCAAATGAAGACTTTGATCTATGTGGTTTACTGAAGGATCAATTGATGGAGAATGTGCAATTGAAAAAGGATATAGATTACTCTTTCAAGTTTGGTACCCTAGCTACATGCATTACGATGTATTTATTGAATTGCTTACCTTTGAATGGAAATGTGGTATGGAAGGAAAATATGTCGATTTGCAAACAAATTTTTGAGAATTTCAACTCTCTTGAAAATGATGAACAAGTTTATGAAAACTTCTTTAGAAAGTTGTTAGAAAATTTTGGTGCAAGTAATATTCCTCTCCCCATAAAAATATTTGAAGTTGGATCATCCTTCAGTAAGGCAAAGAAAAAGTAGAAGAGAGGAAGAGAATTGCTTGGTGTCACTCCTCTGTCATGCAAGTCAAGAAAATTTCAGGGAAAAGGAAAAGAACAGATGGTTGTAGATATAGTGGATGAAGACTCTAAGGAATATGCACCAAGGGATGAACTAAAAATAGGTGAACCAGAAGTGATAATAGCAAAAGATAGTGATAAAGAAGGTGCTTTATTTAAAGAAAAGATATTGTAGATTATTTACGGAGAAGATGCAATGCAAAAGATAACTGACATACGGTTAAATGGACCATCATATGAGTAGGAATTCATTGAGGAAACCCTAGGAAGATACTTTATTGATAACAACATTGAATTGAAGAGTCTGCAGAACGTACTTCCAGAAGAGCTGATTAAGTGTATCAAGGAGGCTATGGAATCTATGCCTCTAGACAGAAAAGAGGAGGAAATAATCCCTCACATGAAGATGTAGTTTAGGATATCTCTTGTTAAACTAAAGAATAAAATGAATGTGTTAAGATAGTGCATTGACTTAGCGAACAAGATCTTCAATTATTGTCTCAGGTGGCCTCATGTGGTTGGAAAATACAAGGACAAGTTGGAAAAAATTGAGAATGAACTTGCCAGAATTGGATAGGACTATAGTATGTTTTTGGACAAGGATAAACTAGTTAATAAGAATATTCATGAGTTGAAAGTTGAGCATGCAAGGTTCACTTTTCCAGAAATACTCTTATGGACACCTTCTAGAATGTGAAGGACCTAACTAAATGCAGATTAGAGAAAATGGTTGAAGTTCTAAAGAAAGGAGAAAATATGGAAGAAGCCATTACCATTCTTGAATCGCTTGTCTAGGTTATCAATAGGACATCAGAAAATAATAGCTTGATTATAGCTATTGGGATTGTAGTGGACTCTTGGAAGAAATTTATTCTAGAAATAAAAGATAAGTATAAAATAATTTTTTGAATTTAGTAGCAGTTGTCATTTCTCAAATTTTGATCAATTTTTGCATCATCAATTGGGAAGAGAATGTAGTGAGAAAGAGTAAAGTAAAATATTAAAGGGGAATGAAAGTAGTAGAAGCTTTGTCACTAATGTCAAAGAGGGAGATAATGCAATGAAAAAATCCTTGACATCCTAATGGGGAGCAGTATTTTGGTTTTGAAACTGAGTTTTTGAGTTTTGACACTTAGTCATTTTTCACTAAGTGTTGCCATCAATGCCGAAGGGCGATATTTTTGGCATATGGCTTTAGGAGATTGTTTTTGGTTTCTTGCATTGTCATTGATGGCAACTAGAGTCAGCAGTATGGTCCAAAGTTTAGAAGTTTCTCCTACTGGAAAGAAAAGTAGAAGACTATAATCTATAGGCAGAAAGCATGAAGAATAGGGTATCAAGTTGATAAGTCAGTCTAAATACTTCACCAGATCATTACTTTGTGGTGTGGATCCCCATAAAATATTTTTTAGCATGTATGTTACCTTATTGGTAAGTTTTGTGGTCTTTCATTAATTGGTGTATGAGTTAAGAGATTCAGTAGAATGATTTATTGTTTATTCTCTCATTATGGCCGACCTATTGTGTATAGTGTGTCACATATGTATGAGGAGTATGTGTTTAAATATTTCTTATGTTGGGAATATTTTTTTGGGTCCCTAGTATAGTCTATCCAACTTATGTGGATACACATTAATTCTAATTGGTGATTTGAGCCAACATGTGGAAGAGTATTATATTTTGTTTGAAGCTGACATATAATAAAAATCTTGTTAGCGGAGATATATGTAAGATCATAAAATTATTCGTGGGGTGTGGAGTGTGTGTGTGGATAAAGAAGAGAGAAGGTGTAAGAGAAAAAAATTTCAGAATAGTTATATGAGCTAATATCAGAACATTTTTTTGAGCAGTAGAAGGGATTTTGTATGCAGAGTAGAGCATAACAGAAGTGCAAATTGGACAAAAGGTCCAAAATCCATTTATGTGCTTCATTGGAACTAAATCCAAGAATTTGTAGATGCTATATTCTCAGTTCAATATTTTATTGTAATATCAAATATTTTGTAAGGAACTGAGCCTTCCTTATCTTGAGCAGTAAGCTATAAGCAGTGTGCCTGAATGCAATTAGATTCCCCTTTGATCATACATTTAACAAAGTATACTTTGTGGATTAATCTCCACCGTGGTTTTTCCCCTAACATTGTTTCCACGTAAAAATCCTAGTGTTATGGTGTTCTTTAATGTGTTTGCATGTTTCTTTATGTTTATATGTTGTGAATGCTATTAAAGGTTAAATATTGTTGTTGATAGTTTAAGATCTGATTTGAAATTCAAATATTGTGTAACACTGATTCAACCCCCACTCTAAGTGTTCCTAGTGTCTAATAGCTTGATGCTTGTTGCTCCCTTGTTTTATAAAAGGGATCTTAGGGCTCATTACATGGGTCAGATTTTTAGGTCTTAAAATGGTCTAGGTGAAGAGCTAAGTTTAGAAAAGGAATTTTGGTAAAGAATATGGATGAATAGAATAGAAGATTTTTTTGGGTATGAGTCTTCTATGTAATAGTCTTGAATTGGTTTTATATAATTTATTTATATCGAAACAAATATTCATTTAGAAATAAAGACTCTCCTATGTATATTTCTTACAAGTTATAAATTAAAATATTAATGATCTCATTTATCTTCAGTTGTTCCATTGAATGTATGATTCTATTTTAACCTTGCATAAAATGAGCTACTAGAATACCTAACCATATATTTAAAATAAGAAAATTCATTTAAAAATTTGTTCAATTATAATGTATGGGTTGGAAATATCCCTGATTCCTAGCAAATTGATAATCATTTGCTCATAAGGTCTTCCAAATCTTCAGTGAAGTGTATTTATTTGAAATAAGTAGGAATAAATTTGTGTATTAATGTGTTACCAACTAGATATACCTCATTTGAATACAATAAGGAAAACCCTCCTAGGTCTCATAGAGCTTGAAGTGTAGGAGTAAGGACCAGAAAATCCTTTACTCGTTATGTTGACCACTAACCTAAGGGTTGGCTACCCTTTAGATAAATTCAAGGTTCTCCTAGAAAAAGATCCAATAATAGGGAGAGGATTGAGAGTGAGAGGGAGGGAGAGAGGGTGGGATGGAGATAGATAATAGAAAGGGACAGAGAGAGGGAGGGGGTGGGAGGGAGATATCTAAGAGAGAGAGAGAGAGGGATAGATAGAGAGAGTGAGAGAGAGAGAGAGGTGGGAGAGACTTGAGAGAGAGAGGGAACGAGATGGAGTGGGAGGGAGAAAAGGTTGGAGTGTGATACCTAAGCGAGAGGGAGAGGGAGATGAATTTGGAGAGAGGGAGGAGGGACAAACCTTAGAGAGTAGGAGATAGAGGGAGTGGGGGGTAGAGGGATGGGAGAGATACAAGGAGTGAGAGAGAGAGACTTGAGAGAGGGAGAGGGGGTGGGAGGGAGAGTGAGTGCCTAAGAAAGAGGGATGGGAGAGATATGGAGGGAGTGAGAGAGATAGAGAGATAGAGAGAGAGGGGGTGGGGGAGATTAGAGAGAGAGAGAGAGGGTGGGAGGGAGATACCTAAGAGAGGGGAGAGAGATGGAGGGAGTGAGAGAGAGAGAGAAGGAATGGGAGAGAGATAGAGGGAGTTAGTGATAGACAAAGAGACTTGAGAGAGAGAGAGAGGGAGGTGGGAGGAGAGATAAGAGATGAGAGGGAGAGAGATAGAGGGCTTGAGAGAGAGGGAGATAGAGAGGGAGAGGAGAGAGAGAGAGATAGAGGGAGTGAGAGAGTGGGACTGTGAGAGAGAGAGAGTGGAGAGAGAGAGATATAGAGAGAGAGATGGGAGGATGATACTTGAGAGAGGAGAGAGACTAAGAGAGAGGAGAGAGAGGTGGAGTGAGAGAGACCTAAGAGTGATATACTTAAGAGAGGGAGAGGGGGTAGGAGAGAGATACTTGAGAGAGAGATGGAGAGAGGGAGTGGAGAGAGAGAGGGAGTTTGGAGTGAGGTATATTTATCTAGGTAGGGTGGGAAAGAACAAGACCTAAGAGAGGGGATTGGAGTGAGAGAGATTATTCTAGGTAGTGTGGGAGGGAGTGAGTCCTAATAGAGAGAGATACTTTAGATGGATAGAGAGTTACCCAGTTAGGGTAATGATGTAGAGAGCATATGAAAGGTAAATCCTAAACTATCCATCTACAATCATAAACCGTGCACTCTCAACATTATCAAACTACTCAACCAAAGAGAGGGGAAAGTTAGATTTTTTTCAAAGTAGGTCATTTAGCAACTTCCAAATTTGGCACTCACCAAATGACACATCAAATTTGATGCACACCAAATTTGGCATTCACCAAATGTGATGTTCCATTTGGTGAGCTCCAAATTTGGCACTTGCCAAATGACCTACTTTGGATGAGTGAATTGACATGATTTGTAAAATTTCCTCATATTTTCATCTATGCTCACTATCACATCTGCATGTCTTTCAATGTAATTTTATAGAAAATCCATGATGGTGTTAACCTCTCTCTTAGCTATCTAAATATAAAAAAATTGTTTTGATTCAATTAAGGTTTTGATCCATGGCTTCTATTGTAAATACATTCATTTTTGGTCAAAAACCAACATGTGCTAGTTTTAGGATAGATTTTTACTTGTTCATCGAAATGTGAAACAAATTACTTTTTTAAAAACTAGACTCCATTCTGGGTATGTGCAAGATCATGATGGTCCAAAAAGTGGCGATATGATGGGTATGTGTATGGTATGTGGCTAGTGACTTTTTTTTAACCTAAACTTGATGAAATGAAAAGAATTTTTAAAGGAGATTCTCAACTTTCCACCAATATAAATTATGCTTTATTTTGAATTTAATAAATAATTATTATTCATTTTCTATTTAAATTACAACTAAAGTCTTGATTGATAGGCTAATTGAAAAACATGTATAGCTTTCAAACGGTATAAAGTTTTGACCAAGTTAAGGTGGTTAGACATACGAGTTTTTATATTTTTTAAAAGTTGTGATAAAAATTTCATAATTAATTATTTAATTGGAAAAATTACAAAAAAAATATGTATCACATCAAGACATGAGTCCTCTACTTATATCTAAAATCTTATAAAAAAATATTATCATTTTAATGTGATTAGGGTGGTCAGATAGACACCTACTTCTTATTTTTTTCCTAAAATTTAAATACTACTCCATTGAAATTTCAAATTTTCACCAATTATATTTTTATTTGTTTTAAATAAACCTAGTATCTTAGAAACTAAATTCAATTTTCTACAGATTCTATTCTTACATATTTTTCAATAATATAGATAATTTATTCAAATTTTAATGTCAAGTTGCCTAACTCTAATTTTCTAAATTTTTTGCCACTTAAGGTCCTATTTTTTCCATGATGATCCTGCACATACCTTTCTACACATGATGAAAATTCATAATTAATTATTTACTTGGAAAAAATTACAAAAAAAATATGTATCACATCGAGACATGAGTCCTCTACTTATATCTAAAATCTTATAAAAAAATATTATCATTTTAATGTGATTAGGGTGGTCAGATAGACACCTACTTCTTATTTTTTTCCTGAAATTTAAATACTACTCCATTGAAATTTCAAATTTTCACCAATTATATTTTTATTTGTTTTAAATAAACCTAGTATCTTAGAAACTAAATTCAATTTTCTACAGATTCTATTCTTACATATTTTTCAATAATATAGATAACTTATTCAAATTTTAATGTCAAGTTGCCTAACTCTAATTTTCTAATTTTTTTGCCACTTAAGGTCCTATTTTTTCCATGATGATCTTGCACATACCTTTCTACACATGATGAAAAAAAATTAATTTTTGTTTATTTTTCAAAATATTTAGGGGGGAGCACACTCAAATTTTAAGTTTTCAAGATGTGTCCACATTCAAAATTCATAAAATATTATATTCATTAAAAAAAATATTTAAATGAATGAGGATAAAGTACATGGTCTTAGCCAATTTCTCACTATTCAAATATTTGAAATTCCAAAAAAAAAAATTCAAAAAGGGGGGAGCCCTTACGTGCTATGCTATTTTTTTGATAAAAACAAGACCTATTTTGGACCTCCCCTTTTGTGATCCTTAATATTCATTAGTTTAAAAAAGAATTAGTAGTTTAGAAACTAGACTTGGAGTACTTCAATTCTTGTTCTTGCCACATCTCAAAATTTTGAGCATAACTATCTTCATTTTCTCATGCAAATCAGATTTTATTGATTTCAGAAAGAAAAAAAAAAGTGGCATCTTAAGAGCCAAAATTGTGTCACAATTCCATGCACTTACCCAAGGAGGAAAACAATGCCTAAACTAGGGGACTAAATATTTAGGACAAGGAATTTTCACTATCAATAGATTGAAGGCAATAAAATCCAATGAACAAGGCTATGAAATGCTTCTACACTTCGAGCTCCATAGGACTCAAGAGGTTGTTCCTAATTGTAGGTCTAAGCATATGTTAAACTTGTCAAGCAACAAACTATAGACCTATGTAAGTGGATAATTCTTAGATATATGAGTAATGGATATTTTATATTCCACTAGATTCAAGCATAATCCTATTTGCATTGACCATTGTTGAGAACATATAACTTAGATATCTTCATCTCAAACACATAGAAGGTTAATGAATAAAATTCTCTCAAATTTAGCCTCTATACTCTTTCAAATACCATGAAGATATAGGGAACTATGATAACTTAAAGATGAAAGAAAAAGAGAAGGAAAAAATCAATAGAGATTTAATATGAATTGAATTGTTTATGAAAATTTATTAGGCTTTGTGATGTATTAGTGCCTAATCATGGGCCATAGAGTCAAATATAAAACTACAATAGAGATATTTTCAACAAACTAGGTTCAACCAATGGACCTAAAATATGTTAATGCCTTACATTAAAAAAACCACTCATGTTGTAATAAAGTTCTACTTACCAATCCCACTTGTGCACTCTAAATTACAATTATCTGATCAATGTAATTTAACTTTTTACTTGAAAGAGAACCATGGCCAAACAACAGAATCACAAGAAAGTTGTGATGATAAATTCAAAAATCCTTGATATATTAAATTCATATAATTAAAAGTGTACAAATTTGGAGACAACTTCATGACAGTAATTTTTTGCTACACAAATTGGTTAAAACTTTCTCATAAAACCCATCTATTACAATTTACATACTCTATTTATGACTCATACTCAACACTCATATCAAATTTCTATCAAACACTTGGCTACATTCAACTCCATTGATTAGTAACTGCCCACCGCTTGAAAAAAAGTCACATTCTACAATTTTTTTTCTCACCTCATCATTCACTTGCCCTAAAATATAAAAATATTCCCCACAATGAAGATCCATCATTCATCTTCATTATACCCTGTAGTTGAAAAATATTTATTTATTGCAATTGAGAAATTGGCTCTATCATGAAAAGCATTCATTCTTCACCTAGGTTGGCTGTAAGAAAGCCCTTTTACCTATGTATTCACCATTTTACCGTGAAATAATTTACCTGTAGCTCAAAGAATTTTTTATTTTCATGATGAATAATTTAATAATTTTTCCATCTATAGAAGGCTTCATTCCCGTGCACTTTACACATTTGAACTATTTCCCAATACTCAAATTTTTAATGATGAAGGCTTTAATCAAATTTTTAATCTAGCTATGGAAATATTTACATGTGCCTTTCCTTTTCCTGGACCAACAACAAATAAAATTTTATTATATTTGTGAAGGCTTTTAATTTTTTAATCGAGCTGGGGAATAATTTACTCATTCTTCTCCATTTTAATTTACTTTTTCACCATTAAAATATTATCACATAATAATATTTAACATAAGTCATAGGTCCCCCACCATCATTTACTCCATTATTTTCATTGTATATTACTGATACAATATGGAAATGGAGACATCTAATAGTGATGCACGATAGAAATAATGTAGCCAAAGTTTTGTTTTATTGGGAAGGATCAAATTTCATTTTATCAGGCAATAAAAATATTTACCTGTGCCTCCACCTTTGCATCTACCTTCCCACCATTTAATCTTTTATCGAATAATAATGTAGGGAAATAATTAGGGGTCCCACCACCATCTCACACAAGCCATATTATGAGACTATCTCATATCTCTAATGCATTTAGAAATTGATACTTTCATTAGAGATTCATGATTGAAACAAATTAGCTTCACCAATTGCTAATACAATGAAGAACAAGAGAAGGAAAACCGTGATGCTCGATAGGAAACATAAGACTCAAAATTTATTCAGTTTTCTTGATGTAGTGGCATTTTTATGGTTGCAGGCACCCGAAAAATGGATAGAATAGTGATGAAATTGTTTCTAACATATGAGGATAAGTCCAGACATCATTTGAAAGGTGAAAAACATCATTTTCAACACATATACAACTTCAAAAATCTACCCTTGAGCCAAAAATGTGAACATTCCACAGGAAAAAATTAGTTTGAATCCAGCCCATAAGACCTCCAAAAAACCTCAATGGAGAGGGAAACACCTCAATCTATACCACAAAAGATATTCTAGATGAAAATCTGCCTTGAACAAATCCATTGCTCAAGAATTTGATTTTCCAACTCAAATAAGAGATGAGCAATTGAGCTCTGTGCTAGCATGTGTGAAGTTTTCAACCAATAAAATTGAAGAATTTAAAATTTTCAATCAAAATGATTCATTATCCCTAAAATATTCATCACTGAGAAACAACCATTGTTGATTTGCATTTGATTTTCCAATTCGAAACAAAGATGAGGGATGATATGAAATTTTTTAATTTTTTAGCCAATAGAATAAAAAAGTTGAAAAATTAATTCCCTAAAATCATTTAAAAATATTTTAAAATGTTTTAAATATCAACATTTAAAACATTAGAAGTAGAAAAAAGAAAATTCTGCCTGTGGGCCAAATGTAGAAAATTCACTGTGCGCAAACAGAGACCCCTAGAGCCACATAAAATTGTGTAGGGACATTATCAATTATTTAGAGAAAACCCATTTCCTCAAAACTTGCATGTCCAAAAGTTTTCTAGAACCTCCTTTGTAAACTGGCTTGTGGGACATGTTCGCTACACCTAAAATGCTTTAAAATAACACATTGAATAACCTCTTATTTTGATGAAAATGGAGCTGGAGACATTTTAGACCAAAAAAAGAAATGGGTTGTCCATAGAATTTTGAGATATGAAACTTTTTGGAACACCAATTTTGGCTTTGTAGTAGTTAGCAAAGCATTAATTAACCCATCAAAACTCATTGAGGCATGAAACTAAATAGGAATGTTACCATTTGAACTAAAAAAATAGTGCAATAAACAGCTTGGAGAAATGCATATTGAGGTGAAAAATATTAACATTCTAAGCGGTTGAGTTAGACTTTTTTGCAACTACACCTATTAAAAATCAATTTGACAACACCAAGTCACCTCTTGGGAAGCTACCACTGGAAAGACTAAATCATTTAACTCCATTGAGCGTGTGTGCAAGAGGGATTTCCATCAATCCACATTCCTCACCAAATAATAGGGGTTAAAGATGACCTCCTTGAAATATTATGAAAATGCAGATGTAAAAACAAAACAAACTCCATTTACTTTTGACCTAGAAAAAATATCAAACTTGATCCTATGATTCTGAAACCAGACTACAAAGCATACGAATATGAGGGGAATATAGAGCACCAATCCATTTACCATGATGATCATTTAGTTTTGAAATATCAATTTGAACATGAGGTCACTTTGCAGGCATGAGAATTTGTAAACAACAAAACAGTCACAAAACCCTCCAACTTGTCATTTCAAAACCCTATCAAAACTCATCACAAGAAGATAAAATCACATATACATGTCCACATATGACAAATGAATACACTCACCAATTTTTCATGAAAGCAAATGGGCTCTGAATTATAATCCCCCAAATTAGGTCACTGGGGTAGATTTTTCAGGTGTTTCTAAGTGTGCACAACAAATGTTTCATCATGGGCACTTAAAATTTTGCAAATTTTTACAGTCCCAACACTTTGCATTCCTTTTCACCATCTAAGCCCACCTTTTCCTCTATTCTAAATCTCTCATATAGTTTTGCAAAGGCAATGATAAAGGAACTCTTTCCTTTCTCAAGGCCTAAACCTAATTTCCCTTTGTTAGCAAGCTTTTATGTGCTCAATAATCCACCAAGGATCTTTGAGCCTCCATTCAGCTTCACACCTTTTTCAACCTACTCCATGGGTTTCTCTAAATATTTTCTTAAAGAAACTACTTCTGACTCAAGCTTCATACATCTGTCCACTTCAAATTCTAATTCGGATTTTACCACTTCTTCCATTATTTTGGCTTCCTCCACTTGAAGTTTTAGAATCACTACCATCTAATTGGATTCCTCAAGATCTTTAGTTAACTTAACAATCTCCTTTAAATTCTTATTCCCCTTTTTCAAGTCTTCAAACTCATCTCTTAAGTTGTCAATTTCTTCTAAGGAACTGATGTGTTGTCCCTCAAGATCTATTTCAGCTCCCTCTTCATTAAGATGTTTACTCATACCATGGTTCTATTTTGTAGAGCATTTGGCCATAAATACAAATTATTCCTCTTCTTCCTTCATCAAAAAAATCATAATATTATTCATCATCTTAACTATCACTAGCATCAAATGATTCACTCTCCTCTTGAATGTACAAGCTCCTTTTCTTCTTTCCATAGCTCTCCCTTTTAGGATAGTAGGGTTTCTTCATCTTACTATCTCCTTTTCCAAAGATATCCTTATTAATGTAGGGGTATTTACAAGAAAAGTGTCCTATTTTTCCATAGTCAAAGTGATTGAGGGGAAACTTACCTTTGTACTTGTTGGATCCTCTTTTTAGCCTTCTAATAAATTTTTCTTATTCCTCATCAGTCTCTTCATGTTTTGTTGTAGAGGCTACTTCGTTGTCTTTCTTAGATTCTTCATCTTTATCCTTACTTGCAACCTTGAATGAATCTTCTCTTAGACTATATGACTCTACATTTCTCATTCTCATCTCATATGTAGTAAATATTCTATGAAACTCATCAAGAGAATTTTTTCCAATTCTCTTGCTTCTTCAATGGTAGAAATCTTGGAATCATATCTAGATGACATGGACCTTAAAAAAATTTGCACAATGATTGAGTCCTTTATTTCTTCTTTGATGCATTTTATTGAATTCACTACTTCATCAACTCTTAGTAGATAATCTACAATGTTCTCTTCTTCATTCATCTAAAAACCCTCAAACTTGGCTCTAATAATTTGAAACTTTGTAACCTTCACCTTATCATATCCTTCATATATGTTCTTTAATTTAGTCCAAACATCACTTTTAGATCTACAATGCATCACTTTAACAAACAATGAGCTAGACAGTCCACAAAGAAATGCATTATTTTACTTGCCATTGTCTTCATGTGCCTTCTTTCTAGTAGGATCAGTGGGAGGAAAAGAGGAGGTGTATATACATTCACAAATGGCATCCATATATCAAACCCTAATGATGATAAATATGTCTCCATCTTAATACTCTAGAAACAGTAGTCTAACCCATCAAATAGAGGTGCCTTGTTAGTAGATGAAAATTTTTCACTAGCCCTTGTGTTCACTTGTACACAATCTACCCAAGTTGATTAAGCTTCTCTTAGAAAATCTATGAACTCTGATACCAATTGTTGGAACACAATGATCTACTAAGACGGGAGGAGTGCTTATGTTAGTTTACCGTGGGATCTTAGGTCTTGGGGGCTTGATCACCCTCCTTGATCTTTGTTATCCTATCCCATCAAAATTTGTCCAATTTGACCCCTCTTGATGCTTATTTATCCACTTTAGTGTGAGTTTGAGCATAGGGCTCACCCCCTCACTAAAGTGGGGGCTAAATGTAGTTTAGAAAATCATAAACCTTTACATTTTCACACTATGATCAGGTCCCTTAATTTAATTGGACTTAATTAAGCCTTTAATCAACCAAATTATATATTTAAAATACTAATTAATTTCATTTTCTAAAATGGGAACATATATTAAACAATTGCAAACATCAAATTAAACACCTTGAAAATTGTGTGTCCTGGATTTAGGTCCTAGAGCCCATTCACCCAAGGGCGAATGGATCCCCTTTAGATTCTATAACCAAATTTAAAATATTTTTTGGTAGTATTTTTATGATCCCAAGAAATTAGAAAAATATATATGAATATATAGTTATATTATCAATTCAAAACATCTAACAAGAAGGTTATTTCCAAGAGCATTAGAGAGCATAATGACCATTTTTTTACAACAATCAAGATCAATATCATCATGCCAAAGTTTTTTGCATTCATGAATGTATTTGGAGTAAACATTGTGTTGTAGGTTTCAAGATCCATCATCAATCAAGCCATTTCATGCAAGATCAAGACCTTATCTAGAGATTTGTTAGACTTTAGTCCTCTAAGGATCCCCATTCAAGGGTTTGGTGAGTTGCAATATAGCAATTTTCATTCATCATTCCTCACATTTTATTATTCTTTCATTTCAAGGTTTAATTAAAAAAATAGGGTTCTCCCTCTCTTGTGTATGTGAAAATATTAGGTTGAAGAAAGGATTGGAATTGAATATCTCAAAATTGAAAAAATCACAAAAGTTTTCAAAGTTGCACAAAGTTGTCAGAAAAAACTTTGTCAAGACTAGGGAAACTTGGACCTTGTTATTTATTTCCAACATTTTTATAGTGAAACCTATGGGAAAAATGCATCTCAGATCCATCACCAGAGGCTCCCAAAATTTGAAGAAAAAATAACGTACGACACTTTGTAACATTTCTAGACACTCAACAACAACTTTTGGTGACAAGTTTTTAGTGTCTTACCTTCTTCAAATATGTTGATTTTTTGTTTTTTGTGCTACAGTTATCCTTCATCTAAATGATTCATGTCTTACATTGCATATTTTATTTTATTAATTATTTTTATTTTATCTACCAAAAGTGTTGTTCAAGAATATTTGACTCTAATGGAACTCCTTAAAAATGTTGTGTTTCTTCTCAAAATCCTACTAAATTTCGGGTTAAGTTTGTACATGAGGGCTTAGGGTTTTGTTTTTTCATCACTATTTAAGGGTTTTAGCTTACCTAAGATCCTACTTGAAAAACATTTGAGTTTATTTCCTTGCTAAGGTTTTAATTCTCTGTTGACCCCTTGTTCCCGATTCCCAGTCTTTTAAGTTACAACTTATGCCATAAAAATCCATGAGGTGACTAGACCTTTGGTCTGGTTTTATTATTTTTTATATGCTATCCCATTACTTTAGTTTTATCCAAAGTTGGGCTAAATATTTCTTGCTAAAATCATTTGAGCCTTATGTATTTATTCCTATGGTTCATAGTCCTATCGACCTAGTTAGGTTCCTCTTTTAACACTAACAATTTCGACATGTGCAAATATGAAAATCTCTAATGACCATTTGATTATCACAAGTAGATATTGGTCACTCCCCACATGCTCATTCTATTTCATTACTTTCTATTTTATCATCACGGGCTAATGGGTGTAAGTTACATGTTCTATGTATTGGTGAGACCGATGTCTTTATTGAGCATGGCGAGTGGTATTGAAAGAAGATCAATGACAGTCACTGAGTAATTTGGTTGCATCTTGATCATTCCCCATGCACCCACTCTATTTTATTCTTCATTAAAATATTTAAACAAGATGGCAAGTGGTCACCATGTGTCTTGTCTAAATGTGGGCCCAATGTTTCTAAGCATTCAACAAGCAAAGATTTGAAGAGGATCAATGGTCGATAGTAGGAGATGTGGGTCAATCCTAACCGCTTCCCACTATCCTGTGTGAGTCCCACCTTTTCTAACTAATTTTCAATAGGGTATTAGGCAATTTCCACTTGGAATAAGCCAAAGGGTGTGGAAGCATTAGACCAAAGGAAAATATTAATCAAATAATTTGACACAGGGCATAGAGAATAAAGTATGTGCTACTAAAAATATATCTAATGCACATGTTTGAGATCCTTTAATTTGGCCCATTGATTGTGTAAGAAGAATAGTGTTGTAGGAAATTGGTCTTAAATTAAGATGTGAGTATGTAGAGGTCGTGATATTTAATCTAAACCCTTCTGCATCTCCCAACTATTGAGAGTTGCACATGGGTTAAGAATCATAGGGGCAAGGGGAAGAAGACACATGGAAGCTGGCTACAATGACAAAGGAATGGTGGAGCTCGTAGATCACTACCAAGTGGATCTAGGTGGCTTACTGTCATTCAATAAGTATTGTGGATATGTACAGTTAGGATTTTCAAAGCAAGGTAACTAAATTTGAATCGTCCATTGGTTAACATTCCCGCGTGATCAATGGTTGGCATTCAAAACTTAGTTTGAGCACAAGTGAGCCATTCTAGTTCACATGAGTGAGCCTTAATAACGAAAAGGACATCAGGATACCAAAGCAGAAGGTCGCATAACTATTAAAACATGTCTTAAAAGCATAATTGAGTATTGTAAAGGATATTCTACACACTCAGAGATCCCGTGTTGCAGTCTCCAAGCTTGTCTAAACAACAAGGCTAGGGTTATAAACCTACAAAAGAACCAGTAAGTAAAATACTACATTCCCATCAAAATTATTGATAGAATTGAGGTTTCTTAAACCTTTGATTCTATTAGGGTTTTATTAGTTTTGCATTTTAAGGTTTGACATTCATAAAGGATAATTGGTTGGTCTTGCAATGTCATAATTCATGTCAAAACCTTATCTGAGTTATTAGCAATGTTGAAGAAACTAGAAACCTTTCTATGTAATACCTTTTGTGTCATGGCTCTTAAAGCACAATCAAAAGCATCTCCATCTAAATGGGAAGTATTTTCTTCCAAAATTCCATTCAATAAAGGCCTTAATAACTAGTTACCACCCTCGACTAGTGAAAAACCCAAGGGTCAACTACTTCTCTGATGTTTGCAAGTAGTAGAGCGTTTGATTGAAAAGAAAAATTCTATTTAGGATGCCAAATTGCCTTATACTGGTTGGGAATTGTTTTGTAGCTTGTTCAAGAATAGAAACCTAGGTATTCCAATAGGTAACCCTTAGAATTGTGACTTGGGGAAGTTGATTATACCCAACATCTACATGGATGTTGATTTTCTCAAAGCGATAGACACCAATTATGACCTAGTTACAAGAACTATAAGAACATATGATGGGAAGGAAATGGTCAAATTACCAAGGAGTAATTTGCTCATATTTTCAAATTGACTAGATGGAGTGATGAAATTCCTAAGTTCAATGAAAAAATTCTTAAGGAAGAATATGATAAGACTAAGATTGCATTCAAAGTCCACATCTGGCCAAGATATCTAGCAAAAATTTTAGGCCAAAGGATTACAATAGGGAAATATGATAATGATCCTTTCCCTATTAATTATTTTATTTTCTACTTCCAAAAAACCTTTTACTCAATTTTCTAGATAATTGGTTATGATCCTATCATGGAAATGACTATGGCATGATGTATATGGCAGCCCATACTCAACACCCCCAATATTTCATAGTGTATGACTATGTGGGGTTTCTTGTAGAAAAGATTCATGAGGGATTGATAAGGTTGAAGAAAGGTGCAGATTGAGTAAGGATTAGTTGGTACTCATTATTGATGCATATGTTTCTATTCAAAGGTGCACCTTACTTCAGGAAAAATGTGACTTTCGATAGGAAGGAGGGTAACTTGGACTTTCTTGTGGAGTGTTGTTGGACTACTATTTTAGACAAGGATGATATGACATATGATTATGTGAAATTTCAAAACCTTTTTGCTTCAAAACTAAAGAGAGCCTTGGTTGTGAATATACCTAGAATTCCCATAGCCTTGCATGATTTCTTGAGACCCAAGGAAGAAGGCCTAAGTTTGGAGTTGATCATAATTGGGGAGATGTTATCCTATATCCTAGTTACATTGTTTTAAGACTTTATGGTTCCACTATTGCACCTCACCTACTACCAAGATATTTTCCAAAGATAATTGGTTTCCTTGACCTAATATAGCAATTAGGAAGTGTGGAAAATGAACATCTTTTGAATCAATGAAAAGGAACATTATTTCCTTTGTATACATGTTTTTCTAATTTTTTGATGATAAAAGGAGGTTGGAATAAGATACTTGATATACTCCAGGCCTACCGCATGCAGAGGTCAATGGAGAGGATTAGATATGATCCCAAAGGTTTCATGGCCTAGTTGAAGGAAAGGAACAAGAGCTATAAATTTGTGCACATTTTCTAGTATCTGGAGGATACGATAAAAATGTGTTTGACCTTTTGGAATGAGAAACAAGAAAAGTAAGGTGGATTTCCTTCAATAAGATGCAAAGAAATATATTGAAAGAAGAACCCGACTTCAAGGTTCTCCTATAGATTGAAAATGTAATGCAAAAGTTGGAACATGTATCCAAGATTTTTGAGACAATAGTGGGCCACCTTGAGACTAAAGGGGTGATAAGGAAAAGGGGAAAGCCCACATTGAAGGAGAATAGGGTGGGGGAGAATTCCCTACTATGGAAGAGAAATGTACATATCAAGCCCCTGAAGAACCAAGAATAAAGTTCTTTGTAAGGAGAAAGAGTAAGCCAAAGAAAAATGATCCAACTCTTGCTCCCTCCAACAAGAGGAGCAGAAGCCTCCTTCTCCTATGCCACAAGTACCACTACTATTTCCTCCAAGGCCAATAGAGCCTAAAATTGTTTATATTGATTCTCCACCACTTATTAGATCACCACCAGATGAGCCACCATTGAAGAAGCACAAGGTTGAAGTAACTTGTTTGGTGGACTATGCTGATGAAGAATTTAATGATGGATTTGGGTATCAGAATAGGAAATATAAGAAGGAACACCCACTGCACTAGTAATAAGGGTGAAACAACAATTGGGGATGAGGTTGAGTAAAGTTGATCTCATGGGGCTTAATGGAAAAGATGATATCCATGTGTAAGCATGCACAAAGTTTCTGGATGATGAATCATTTATAAAGTCTCAAGATTTTATGGAATTTGAATACAAGGCTAAAATAGATGAATATGTCAAAACCCTATCCATAGAAAAATGTCTTCTTCTAGAATTACTTGAAGCCATCATCCAGTGAAAGGTTTTGAATGAAATGAGAACTAAGTTCCAAAATATGACTACAAAGGAGGGTAGAGAATTGGTGAGAAATAGTGGTATTTTGTTGCTTCTAGAATGGGATTTAGCTTCTGCAATAGAATTTGATACAATAAATGGATGTGATAAACCTTTCTACAATTCCGAAGAAGAGGCTACAATTGCATTTCAAGGGTCTACCTTCATTGAACAATGGGATATATTAGCTATCTCGTCTCTATCCCCAAGTACAAAGAAGCCTTACATTGTTGAGCCTACACCTAACTATAGTGGAGGCATAATAATAAAGAGGGCCTCAGAAACATTGACTCTAGAGGTGGCAAACATGTTAGTAGATATTGGAAAATTGACAAGGGCCACTGTAGAATCTATAACTATAAAAAAAGGAGAAGCTTAAGACAGAGCACAATGATTTTTTTAGTTAAATATAGAAATCTTGAACAACACAATATGTAGCTATAGACAAAGGTATAATTACTAGAGGATAAGTTGCAAAGTTTTCAATCAAGAAAGCATAAGCAAACTGATGTTGAATCCCCTACCACTTAACAAGAAACTGTACTCCCCAAATTTAGCACTAAAGTGAGTTCTTCATGGGAAATTGTGTCATGAAACATTAGAAGTGTGCCCATTTCAATAATAGAGCCTAGTATATCATAAATTCCACAGACTAAGGAAGATATCAATAGGGAGGAGTTGCTCAAGTAGCTAAGAAAATATAAAGAGAAAAGTGACATTCATGATGAAGAGATTTTAAATAGCAATGTGGAGATTGTCACTACAATATCAAAGCATTTGAAGGGACGAGTGAATAACATATTGAATAGCATTCATTATAGCTATTAATCCATGGTGGCTGCTATAAATAATTTTGACAATGACAGGGAAAGAACTATTCCACTTATGAAAACATGGATCCCTAGGTTGAAGGAATTGAGATTGATGTCAATTGGAGCTAGGCAAGATGACAATCCTCCTGAAAATTTTGAGCCCACTATTACTCTTGTAGGAAAAATTGTGGGGTATAAGGGAAATATTTAACCTTTGGAGATCAAAATAAAGGAGCTGATGAAATCCTTTCATCAATCACATCAAGGTCTCCTTACATCCATTCTAAGGGATGATGGTAGTAGAAAAACCCTACAGGAATGGAAAGATGAAACTAATAAAACTATTTTAGATCATGTAGTTTTGATTTGTCAAAAATATGATATGGGAACAATGAAGAAAAATATGGACATGTTGGCTCATGCAGATATTGCATTGTTGGAATTTGAAAAGGAAGCCAACCAAATTGTTACCAAGTATGCACTTTATGGAGAAAAAATTGTTGAAGTCATGGATTTTGACTGGCCTATTGAAGAGGAATTCCTAGCATGGAGAGTCAAATACTTGGAGGGTTGGTGGATTAATAAGAAATGGTGGGGTGGTGATTGGAAAATTTTGATTCTAATGTCTACAGTTATGATGAATAATAGATAGGTGAAAATGCACTGCATAGCCTAGATTTAGTATAGATTAGGATTTTGCTAAAGTATAGAAAATATAGTGCATCTTCTTCAAATTTAATTGATTTCAGGGCTGCAAATTTGGATATATTATGTCCTTTCTATTTTGTTTCTTTCATGCTTTCTATCTTTTTCACTTTGTGTGTGTGGGCACAAACTTTGAGGTAGCTTATTTGAAGATACCTTTTGAAAATGGACTAGATCTCCAATGATGAATGAAGACTACTTTTATTTCACACATGTTTCCCACCTCTTGGGAATGTAGAGTAACTGAATAGGGAATCTTTGTTATAGTTGTCCAATTGGATAATGACATGTGCACTTTCTGGCCCGAGGCTTGTTTTTCTCCTTCATTTCTATAAGGAATTCATAGCCAGAAAGTAGGGGTTCATTGTTTTGCAATTAACATTTTGAATTGTGAAAGGAATATCAAGCATGTTTTAAGTTTTGTGTTAAGTTCAGAGTTTGTAGTTACTTATGTAATTTTGATAACAAGATAGTAAATATAATAGAGAATGATACCAATTCCATGGCTATTGTCTCTCCTTTGTACTTGTTTGATGAGTTATGAATAAAAATAATCAAGGATTTTTTTTTTTCATCTCTATTGTTTCCTAATAGATGTTTAATTTCATCCCTACTTATAGTTCAACAAATCAATGTGAATACTTGGATGAGATCATTAACTCGTAAGAATTGGGTGCTAGGATAAATGCAAGCAGTGATGATCATGAATGTAATGTGGGAATGTTGTAATGCAATGTTTCTTGAGATTATATGTTGCTATTATTGAGTTGTCTTGTTGCATAAGTTGAGATTGACTCTTTGTTTAGGGTAAGGCACTAGTTCATGCAAAGTATTCATAATTTTTTTTCTAGGTTGATTGATTAGCTAATCACCTTTTATTTACAAACCTTCAAATTAGTACCACTATAGTTATTTTGTGACGAGTTTCATTATTCTCATGTTCCAAGTGTAGGGTATTAATAAATGAGCTACCAAATTGTTTGATATACTATATTGTTGATTATTCATATGAGAATTATTTGTTTTTTACAATCTATTTGAGTAGTAGTTATATAAACTCTTGAGTATACATTGTGGGATCACACTCCCGAGTTTCACAAAGCCCAAAGTGTAGGAGTAGATTTTTTGCAGCTTTTACTCATTCGTTTTCCAATACCAAGTTAGAGTACTAATTATTGGAAATGGAAAATTCCATTGGTATTTCTGAAGATCAATTTGTTTCTTAAAAAATAACCAATAGATTGGTGACTCTACTGGGGATTTGCTAAGTCCAAAGTCTCTAGTTCAGATCTAGTATAGTCAGAGTCGAGTATTTTATTTTATTATTCTTCACTATATAAAGAATAATTGGTTCAAATTTTGTTGGAATAGTCACATCATACCTAGTCTTATGTGTCAAGTCATGTTTCATTCTATCACCTTGTATTGGGTTATATTTAAAATATTTTTTGTGGTTACAAGTACAAAGTCAAAGTGTAATCACTTTCTATTTCCCATCATTTTGGGTTTTGACTCTGAAGTCTCTAATACCAATATAAATATAAATTCTCAAAAGGAACATAAGAATAAGGATTCTTACATATTTCACACCATAAAGAAGACCAAAAGTTATACAAAGAAGTATCCCAAGAAAAAGGTAGAATCTGAGCCTGTAAAAGAGAAGCAACCTTCCTAGGTTAAGAAACACTCTAAATCAAGTAAGTCTATTGAATCCCTTCTTGATGCATCTCCTACTTTTAATGTTGAAGTAAGTAGTACAAATATCTAGGAAGAGGCACATGAATTTGAAGTGTCTAACATATATCAAGGAATTTTTCCTGTTGAGCAAGTGTTTGATGATGAACTTGACATTTCAAGAGAGGATGATAGGTTGGAGTTTTGGAGTAAGAATAATAATTTCTTAGAATATCTAACCCTTGGAGTTAGGTCTAATTTTAATGGAAATAATTTCAAGCTAAGAGATGAGTTTCCTAATGTATAAGTGCATCTTTCTCTTGAGGAAGAACCTATTGATCAACCCTACTACACTCCTACACCAAGTGAGCTTGGAGATGTCTTAGAAAATGAAGAAGAAATAGACAAAGACATGTAAGCTTTAGAAGAAAAAGAGAATAGACTAAATGGTTTGGAAGAGAGAGAAGATAGGATTAGAGCCAAGCAACTTTAGAGAGATGCTAGGGAAAAAAAATAGAAAAGATGAGAGAAGATGTTGCTAGGTGGAAATTTTTTGAAGAAAACATCTCTAAGTTGGATCCTAAGATTTCCCCTGGAATTCCTAAAGTAAAATTCTAGATGGGAACCTCTACTGTTGATACCTATACCACATATGTTTTAACTACCAGAGCTTTAGATCCTTCTACTAATGCTAAGAAAATATCATCTATAGATCATGGGAAGAAGCCCATTGATCAGCCAAAGAAAAATACCTTCAACACCAACACCAATACCAATACTTCATCTATTAAAACCCCCATGAATAATACCAAAGTTGATCCTACTCCATCTAGTGCATTCTTAGACCTTGAGATCTTGAAATTGCAATTGGTAAATGACAAACTACAGGAAGAGTTGAGGAAAGCTGAAATAGAAGCTACCAATGTAGAAATAGCTAGGAAGATTGCTTTTCTTAAAATTTCTACACCAACTCTAGAGGCTTTGAGCTCTGGACATAATGATAGTGAATCCCCAAAAAAGAAGTTTGTGGGATATACTTTTAGTGGAGGTGGTGGTAGGGATTAGGGTGGTGGAGGTGCAAGAAAGAATAAGAATAAGAGTTCTTATTCTAAAGATGATGAAGGAGACAAGAAAGGAGATGGTATTGATGAGAGTGGAAAAGGTAAGGATAGAATTCAATATGACAATAAAAGATATGATGAGCAAAGAGATGCTCGTAGAGATCAACATACTAGTAGACCACTCCAAGTAGATAGATATCAGAAGTTGTGTTCCACCAAAATACCTACCTATCCCAACCCATTTCTTAAAGATTTCAGACCTACTTTAGTCATTTTTTTGGAAATAATGCCTTGAGTGGTGAAGATCATCTCAAAGTGTTTTCCAATGTTATGGATGACTCTGAGGTAGAGGCAGAGGATGTCATGATGAAATTGTTAATGCAGTCTCTCATTGAAGATGTTCGAGATTGGTGTAGGAGTTTTCCTACCAAGAGCATTGGCTCTTGGGAGGAATTCAAAAGGGTATTTAGAGAGAAATATAGTGACAAGATTGATTCAAGTTTTTTGTTTAATCAATTTGATAACATTTCTAAAGGTTCTAATGAGTTTGTAGTTGAGTTTAATACAAGGTTCCAAAAGGTTAGGAAAAGGTTGCATCCCCATCTACAATTAAATGGCAATGTGTTCTTGGTAAATTGCTACAATTCTTTTGATGCTAAAATGAGCTACTGTGTGCTAGGTAAGAATCCTCAAACATTGAGGTAGGCTTACAAAATGGCAGAAATATTGAGAATATCAGCAGAACAACTAGTAAAGTTGGCAGAAGAGATGATGCAAAACTCTTCAAAAATCCAAAAAAGGAGGATAAAAGTCCAGGTGTTATAGGAGGCACTCTTGAGGATAAGATCGATAATTTTATGAAAACTATAAATGACAAAATTGTAAGATAAGAAAAGACACAGTCAAAAAATTATCAAAGGAATGAAATACCTCCTTGGTTGGAGGTTCACCCATATAATACCAATTGGTATAATGGAAATCCTATTCCTAATAATCAAAGAAATTTCCAAAAGAAGATTCCTCTAGACCCTCCACAAAACAATTTAGGTAATTTTGTTGAAGACACCCCTTTATGCATGGTTTTCCAAATGCCACATTCTCCTCAGCAATGTGCAGTTGCACATATGGTTGAGGTGGACGAAGATGTACCTAAAGACTATGATTAGTCGAACAAGGAGGATATTGATATACAGATGGTTGTGGGTGATTCTAATTTTGTTGAAAGTGAATTCTCATCTGATATGGAGCCATGAAATGGATGTAGATGGTCAAAGGAAAATTGCTAGTACATAGCGGCAACAAGTTCTATCTAATGAGTATATTGATAGTGATACTGAGGTATATAATTTGGAAGCAATTGAAGATAGTGTGTCCCTGAGAAGGCCCTTAGATAAAGAGATTTCAAGATATAATGTGGCCTTGGCTTCCCAAGCCAAAATTTCATATAATCTAAGGAATGGAAAAATTAATGGTGAACAAGGCAATCCTACTGGTCTTTTTATCAAGGAGAAAAATTCCAAAAGCATAGAGCACAAGCCTAAAGGAAAAATAGAAGTAGTCATAGCTAAAGAAGTTAGGGGAGATAAAATTTGTGCTATGAAAGTAGATGATCTAAAAGCTAGTGAAGAGTCCAAATCCCCTACTATGAAGATAAAGACATAGAAGAAAAATCCTAAAGTTACAAGGAAGGATGCCAAGTATAGAGCTGAGGTAACTAAAAATAAAAAGAAGGAAAGAAGCACTGAACAAGGTATGCTCCCAATGTAATTACCCAAGTATACTCCTCTTGATATATTTCAACTACTTGGCCAAGTAAAATTCTCTATGAATTTTCTTGAAATGATGAGAATAGATGAACATAAGCAAAAGATAATAGCCCTTATCAATGGTGCTACTATAGCCTATAATGATTTAGTGGTGCCCACTCCACCCAAAGTGAGTGAAAAGGATAAGATAGAAGGAATTTGAGGGAGTAATTACTGAGATCCCCCATATTTTCCTAGGAAATTTAGTAACCACTTCTCTTGGGAAGATTGATCCATTTTTACTCTCACTGATTGTTGAAGGAAATTTTCTAAAGAATTGTATTATTGATTTTAGAGCATCTAACAATATCATACCAACCAAAATCATGGAGATATTAGGACTGAAATTTGATAGAAATCATGGTAAGTGTTATGTCATGGATTCAAAAGAAGTCCCTATTATTGGAGTGATAAATGAACTTCCTTATAGATTAGCACCCTATCTAGAAAAATATTTTAAAATGAGTGTGGTGGTAGTGGATATCCTACCTAATTATGGAATGTTTCCATATCAAAAATGGAGTGCATCTGTGGGAGGAAATATGCAATGTGACATGTCTTATGCCACATTTCCCATTGATGGTAAGGACATTCAAGTGGTGCGAGAACCAAAGGTACCACATATGTTGGACCATGCTCCTAAAGATGACACAATTCATTTCATAGAAACTAACATCAGTGATTTCAAGGTGGAAGTAGTACCAAGAGAAGATGATAGGTTCCCTACACTATAAAGAAATGAGATTTTGAGATTATCTAACAAAGATGGACTTTGTGAAATTTACTTCTATGGTGTAAGTTCCAAGGAATCATTGAGTGTAGGGATATTATTGGTGTCACCTAGTGGTAGTACTTACAAATTCTCTTTCACTTTATCTTTTGTCTACATTAATAATGTGGTACAATCTGAAGCATTATTGTTGGGATTGAGATTAGCTAAGAACCATGGAATAAAAAAATTAATGGTAATTGGTGATTTTATCTTTTGATATCACAAGTAAGAGCCAAATATGCTTGCAAGAAGAATAGACTAAAGTAGTACAAAAATGTTATATGGGATTCCATTAACCAATTTGATGCTTTTGGAATTGACTAGATGGAAAGAGGAAAAAATAGAGTAGCTGAATTACTTGATAACATTGCATTAAGACCAAATGACATAAATTTTATAGGTATCTCTAAAGCTAAGGTACAATCAAGGCCTTCTATTCCTGATAATGTGCACAACTAGTAGATTTTCAATGACTGAGGATATTATCAAAATTTTGAAATGTGTTTATGAATATGAAGATTAGGAGATAGAATTTTGTGGATTTGTTGAAAATGTAGATGGAAAGGAAATATTATTTGGGAAGGAGTTCATCTATTTGAAGAAAAATAAAATCCCCAAAGGCCTTGTAGCACTTGAAAGGGTCTTTGACAGTCAAGATAAAAGCAAGATTAAGACAACTATTGCTCATCTAGACGACCTAGAGGAAGTAAATTTGGGGACTCAAGATTGTTGTGCAATTTTTGTACACACGCCCCGCTGAAAACAGGGACCCTCTTTTGCTTCAGTTTTGGTGTTTTGGCCCTTTCTTTTGAGGTTTTGTCTTACCAAGGCATGTGCTTAAAATGTTTATCTTAAATGCCTAAGTGTCTCCCCTGAGTTATTCATTGAAAGTCCTTAGTTCTAGATGAGTTTCGGGCTTTTTCCTTGATTCAGGATTTTCCTTGGTTCCGCCCTGTCGTCGGCTTCCCAGATTTTTTGGCTATCTTATTGATTGCATCAATGGCTTCATATGCGCTTTGAAGGCTGGATTTTACTTGATTTTTGAAATCTTTTGTGCCATCATGCTTGATTATTTCATGCTAGGGTTGTTTGGTATTGCATCATTTGTCATCTCCCAGGCGAGTTTTGAGCTCATTTGTCTGTTTGTATTTCGTTGAATCTTTCTTGAGAGTAATTAGTAAACCCTAGTGATGATTTAATAGTTTAAACAACTAAATTTTGAACTTTCCTATGCGCTAATGGCAGATGAGTAGGGTTTTAGACCTAGGGCAGTGCCATATCAGGGGATTTCATCTTAAAACATGACTGAAACACAAGGAAAATCTATGAAAGGTCCATCCCTGACTAGTCCTGAGTTAAACCTTTTGAAATTTTCCATTGGTTTAGTATCTAGATGAAATCAAGACTCTCTATCCCTTCTAAAATTTCTTCATTGTGACCCTTCAAAATCGGGGAGTTGTCATACTGATCACTATGTAGTTTGCCTGAGAGGTCTTCCTAAGTTCATATTGGATCACCGTGACAATGTCATTTCTCACACCAATATGGTCTCCTATGTTAGTCGGTGAGACATAGAGGATTCACTGAGACCTCACCCCATAAGAAAATCTCTCACCGACATACACTTTTATATTTGCTGTCAGAAAGGAGGTCATAGCTGAATTCATTAGTTATAGTGATACCCATCTACTTCGTTGAGACCCTGTTAAGTTGGCAAGACCTTTCAGCGATCTCATAGCTCTTGTTGAGGCCTTCGCTTTCAATGAGATTACCAGCAGTCACCAGGACCTTACAGCGACCCCTTCCTTTCTTGGTGAGCTCAGATCTTCTTTCACTGAGACCGCATATTATCAGAAAGAGGTTATGTAGATGGAACTTCATATCGCCGAAACAATGCACTATCAACGAGACCTCTGGCTAAATTCAAACCAAGCCCTAGTCTGCAGGACATTGCAACTTTGCTGAGACGTCATATCGAAAACTTTAGTCTGGCTGAAGTGTTTGCTTGGACCCTAAAATTTTTTGAAACATGAAGCATTCGCCAAGACCTTACCCTGACTACCCTTTGATCATATCAATATTGTTTGCTATATCACCATTCGGCAAGATGTTACACCGGAACCACTAAGTCTTAGCAAAACCCATTCTGATGACATCTTTCGGTGTGACCTCTAAGAAGTTTCCAGGACTTCTCGGTGAAATGACTAACTCTTGCCGAAGCCTTCGCTTCGGAATCTCCCTTGGTCTGGAATTTTGCTTTAACCGTGGATGTCCATCAGGTCCAAATTTCTCCAAAATCCATCATCTCCCATATTTCCTGAAAATCCTCTTGGGCTCATTCTTTGCGGGAATCCATCTCTGGCGGATTTTCCTGAAAGTCAATGAAATGTAAAGGAATATGGAATAGCATGATGTGTTAGTGATTTTCAATACATTTTATGATTTATTCATGCTATCTTATGATCTCCCATGTGGTTTATTGATAAAAAAATTATTAGGTTTAATGGTTAAGTAGGTATTTCTTGGTCATTCCGTTGAAATTTGAGCAGTCTAGAATTTCTCGAAATTCCTCTCTTGCGCAAATTCCATGGATAGTCTTGAAACCCGAAATTTGTTGTGATCATTTTATATGAGATTTAATAACACCTTGACTATATAAGATGCATTCTAATAGTGTTTTGATGGATTAAAATGACTATTTCCTATGGTTTTTGCTGTGATTTTCATGTTGAGTGCAGGTTGAATCAAGCAAGGCATCAACTGGGTCTTCATTGTCTGATGCAGAGAGGATTAAGCTAGACATTAAGAGCAAGGTCCCTGAGAGTAAGATCACTTCTATCTGGCCAAAAGTCATTGATACAAATGTTGGCCTCTAGCATTATGAAGAATTTAAGGAAAGAATGGCAATGGCGTATCCTCCTTTGGTGACTAGAAGGATGATAGAATTGGGATTGTCACATGTTGTTGGTTTCCCTTCTATGGTGCAATGCTATGAGTTGGTCCTTGAGTGCGCCAGGCACTACGATCAAGACACAAAGAGGATAATTGGTCCTCAAGGGAGAGTTGTTGCAAATCTCAACTTGGTCTCCATTGCCCAAGCATTTGATATGCTAGACAAGTCTCACGTGGTGGGATTCTTCCTTCCTCCAGAGCTGTCGAACCATGGGAGTGGTTTGAAGCATTGCAAATCAGGAAGAAGGTGTTGACGAAGATTTACAATCAAAGAAAGTAGATTGATTATACCCTAGGTGGCATATATAATGGCTCCATTTCCTTCTTTGATATTATGATGGGAAGAAGGAAGATCGTGCCCAAGTATGAGTTTGGAACAATTGAGGAAGTGGTGGCATGATGTTTATGCACCACTTGTTGATGGGTTCGTTTCTGAGCACCAGTTGGATGATGCAGCTACCTACCTTGTAGTTATTGATAAGTACCTAACATATAAGATAGATTGGGATAAGTCAGTCAAACAATCAAGAGAAGAGATTGCATCCATTGAGAATTGACTTGGGGTTTTTCCTTTGCCAACTGTGGCCGACCTGGATGGGGCGTTCTTGAAAGTACATGAAGAGCCAGATCAGAACAAGGATAATAGGGAAGGGGGCTAATGATAGGATACGGCGCGATTTGTGCTTCCCTATTATCTTCCGGCATATTGGTTCGAACTGCATGGAGGATCCTAGGCCGACTTGGATGGAATGTGCATTTAATGCTTATTTGACCGATCATGTTTTCTCTTGGCCGAGTTGTTGTGCCATTAATGCTACGAGGTTCTTGCTGAGCTAACAGGTTTTATGGGGGGATTCTATATATCTGGCATTTGGCCTCTTTTTGTAAAGGGGGGAAGGGTTAGAAGGTTAGAATTTGTAACCAGAAGATAGAAGTAGAATAGAGAGGAATAGTTAGAAGTAGAGTAAGTTATCAAGTGTTTGTTTTCAAGCAAATGTTGTAACAGAAAGCTAGAATTGTTGCTCCAGTGGACAATTTGAATACAAGAAATGACATTATGATTTGGTGCCATACTTTTTTTCTTTTTTTTTGCATGGTTCTTGTTATTCTATCTTTAAAATTTCTTTGAGAAGGTTAATGTTTAGATTAGATTTGATTCAATAATGTTTGTGATCTGATACTTGAATGTTGCAAGAATCCTTCAGTCCAAACTTTTCGCAACCAACTGATTGTTAGTTGCTTTGCAAAGTTAGCTTGGACTTCATATTTTGTGTGCTTAAGTTTGATTGTGAGGATTTGTTCATTTGGACTACAATAGGGTTGTTGAATGAATGCTCATGATTTGAAAATCTTGACACCTCAGAAGAATGCATTGTTTTCTGTAAGATTGCAGATTTATCTGGGTTGAGTAGAGAACAGTTTTGATGGATTGGTCCATTTCGAGTGTTGGCTATTCTCATTGTTAATCTTAGGAGTAGTGTTAAGTTTAGAAATCTCTTTGAAACCCTTATCTTTTGTTGTTTCTTTGATTTATTGGGTTAGATCTAAGGTTGAAGCATCATCAGATGGTTAGATCTAATAAAATTGATTCATTATTTTTCTTGTAGTAAGGTCCCATTGTGATTACCAGCATTTTCACATTTATTTACTAAGTTGTTTATGCATTGTCAAGACCTGACATTAGAGACCTTGGGGTTATCTCTTGAGGCTTGTTGATAGAGATTTACCTTTCAAGAGAGATAGGCTATCATATTTTGTTTGGGCTATTGTTGTGCAAAAAAAATAATCAACAGGAACTAACGCTAGAAGGAGGGGCCTGAATAAGCAAGCTGGATCAATTTTTGAATGCCATCTCTCCTAAGAGATTCATAAGAAGAACAAGATCTGCTCCAAGAGAGGAAGAGTTTCAGGAATTTCCAGACCCTATTAGGTTAAGAAGTACCAAAAGAAGGGGAGAATCATTATCTTCCCGACCACCTCCATCATCCCCATCTTCATCAGGTTCATCTGAGTCTGAGGACATTCCCATTCTACAACCTCAACCAATCATAAATCAACCATTACCACCTCCACCTCCACCAATGGCTTTCCTAGCAACCAACCCATCTCCCCTAAGTTTTTCCAATTGCAATCCTATGCCTAAGAACCCCGAGCTTTTTTGCTCAAAATTCTATGTTAATGATCCAAAAAGGACTATAGAGGAGCATATTAGGATTTTTAAGACTACCCTTAAGGATAGGGGAATTAATCATGAGGATGTTGCATGTATACTTTTCCCATTTTCCCTTTGGGATGAAGCATTTTGTTGGTATAACCATCTTCCTGCTGGATCTATCACTACTTGGCTTCAGCTGGAGACTGCATTTTTACATAAATTTAAGATCCCAATCAGTGCTAATGAGTTACTTTTGTAGTTTACTGGTATCAAGAGGGAGGCAAATGAACCAATAGTAGATTTTAATAATAGATTTCATGAGGCTTATGCTAGGTTGTAACCCCCTTGTGTTGTAGGTGATGCGTCTGCCAGGGAGGTTTATTATGAAGCTTTGGATAGTTTAACATCTACTTTCATCAAATGGAAAGTGAACCCTCCTGGTAGCTTATTTGAAGCTTATGATGTGGCTGGTAAGGTGAGTACAGATTTAAAACAGCACTTGTTTGGACCCTTGGCTAACCAAACACCTATGATGAGTTTAGCCGCTCAATCACCCTTGGTTTTGCACCTAGGTCATCCCTGTCAAGCTGCATTCATGCCAAATTACAATCCAAATATGAACCAGCCTGCATAATTTCACTAGCAAGCTAATATACCTAGTTATTTGTAGAACTTTGAGATATTTAATCAACCCTTGAACCATGGATCACATACTTTTTATATGCAGAATTCAGCTGGTATTGTTCCTCCATCAAGTAGTATAGACAAGGAGAGGTTAGATGCACTCACAGAGGTGGTTGAAAAGATGAACACCGAAGTCACCTACCTAAGGAACCAGAACAGTCAATCCCAGACAACCCAAAGGGAGATTCAGTTCAATTATGATCAAAGCAACATGGGTATGATGCAGGCTCAAGTGCAGAACTTTAATAGAGAACAACCTCTTGATAGAGATCATGGAAGGAAGCCACCACTTCAGAATAATGGAGGAGCCTTAATCTTTCTAGATCATCCAAACAATCAAGATAAATCTAGTGAAGCTTATTTGGAAAAAACTCTCTTTTAGGATGGTGTAGGCTTCATAACACTACTCAACATTCTGAATCAGACTGTCAAGAATTTCATACTACTGCATCTATTTTCCAACAGAAGGTTTGACATGCTGGCAATAGTTCAAATGGGCCGGAGATAATACCATCTAATCCTTATGACATATTAGTTATGGTGGTGAATCATGTCCCGTTTCCAAGAAGTGAAGAGAATGAACCAGAAGAAGAATAGGATAAAGGTGTTGAAACAGGGTATGTACACAATGGAGAATCTATAGTTCAACCTTTTGGAGGTAATGAGAATGATAATGGCCCACTAGATGAAGAAGAGTATACAACTGAAGAATTTTAAGCATTCCATCATGTGTCTACCCAGTATTTCATAAATGAAGGATAGTCTAATACTAATAAAGGAGGAAGCATTGAAAGTAGCAGGGATGAATTGATAGTTAGCTCTAAGGAAAATTGTTCTACCATGACTACAGAGCAAATAGGAGAGTATGTGGTCAAAGAACTCAAGAAAATCAAAGTAACTCTCTCTGCTGGTGAGTTGTTAAAGGATCCTACCATTAGGGGTGTAGTTCTAGGGTCTCTTGAAAAGGATATGCTTACTGAACAAAAGGGTACTTCAGGTCAAGTTGATGCGAATACTTTTAAGGAGGTATTCATGTCTGAAAAAAGCTTAGGAAATTATGTATTGACAGTTGACCCTCAAGGATGGAAGACTAAGGAAATCCTCATGTTATATGATATGCCTATCCATAAATCTGACAGTGTTGAAGCTTTGGCAAAATCAACAAAGGAGGTACAAGAGCAAGTATGGTTGTCAGATCATACGGAGGATATACATCAAATTATAGAGAGTAGGCTTCCTCCAATGAAGGAATTTCAACAAGCTACTAGTGAACGTCTAGTAGAAGAGTCAACTATAATTGGATTAGAGAAGGTCATGGCAGTTAATGTTGAGGTAGTCCTAGAGGAGGTTGAGCTTTTGATTGAGAAGCCTCAACAGATTACTAATGAATGTCCCCTAGAGAAAATTATGGACTTTGATATTATGAGTAAAGAAGCTACTTTTCTGAGGGTTACAGTTGCAATCCAGAGCCAGAAAATATGCCAATAGGAGAGGGATTTGGGGATTCCCTTCACTCATCGCATTTTGTTGATGAACTCAGTAAAGAAAATTCACATATTTTGTGTATTAATGACAAGGCGGCTATGGATGTGCAGGAAAACCCAAATGATGTTGAGAATAACAATGCTACAACCATCTCTAATGAGCTTGATCATCCTACTTTAGGTAAAGATGTACTTGAAGATTAGTCTGTGAGGCCTCCTCACAAACATCATGATGGGGAAGTTACTATGCATGATGAGGCTTTTACATTTTCAACATTGTTCCCTCATGAAGAAGGAGGGATATTTCATCATTAGTTGAGACCTCCTGATGACATCGAATCAACCTTTTACAAGTGTCAGATGTTGGATACCACATTCAGTCTACAATAGTAGAAAATCAGGTTGTTTCTCTCCTTCCTATGAATTTTGAATCTTATCAATTTGATTATGGGAATTTAGGAAAGGCATCTTGCATATGGATTAATCATGGTTCTAATGAGTCACCTCAGTTATTGATTATTCCTAATTGTGAGGTTGGGTTTGAATGCTATATTTTTGAGGTTTATCTTGGTGAGTATAAAGATAAATTTTCATATTTGAGGACTTCTACCATCACCTTGTTGCTTATTCATGCCTTGAAGAGTCAAGGAGGGGTGGGTCTCAGTTTTCCTTGTCTGGTGATGAGTGGTTATGAGTCTTTTGAACACAGTTAGGATAGATTGCTTTAGAATTGGTTTGTTGTGGTTAGTTTACGTTTTCTTTTGGTTTGTTTTGTTGTTTTTTTTGGCCTTTGTTTTGGGGGTTTCTCTATTTTCGCCTGGATGTATTGCACCTACATGGAAACTCTATCTTCTCTGGAATTGTTCTAAGTATTTCTTTGGGTGAACTTTAGTCTTGCATCTTGAAAGGATGGTTGAAATCTTCGCTATTGCCAATAGTCTTAATGTAACATCTATAGAAGATTGATCACTGGCTTTGATTTGAATTTTAAGTACTCTGAAATCTTATATCTCTCATATATCTTAAGAATCCTAATGTCACTATAGGAATCCTTGTGAAGTCTTGTCAAGTGAAAAAACCTATTTCTGCTTCAGTGCCACTATGGTTCTTAGCCCTGAGTGTGAACTTCATAATTCACAGGTTGAAATGAAAGTGACATATGAAGAATATCAAAAGAATAAATTCAACTTATCAGGGGTACCTGAATATCTCTATTGGGGCTATACACACCTGGCTGGTAGTAGAGCTATGTTTAGGGGAATCATAGTGATAACCTTGTCAGGGCTATGGACACCTGACTGGCAGCGAGGCCCTATCCAGGCTGATTTTGAAGTTAGAATCCTTACATAGCCTGACTTGATTGAACTTGGTTTCTATAGTAACTTAAGGAGGGAAATGAACTCATGGCACACACTTGGATTTTCAATTTATGGAGGTTTTGATCTATCCTTTGGTTCTAATTCTTTAAATCTTTGCATTCTGACTTGTTTGTTTGATGGTGACATTGAAACCAGATATTTTGGGTTCCCGATTCATGTTTGTCATCAAATTCTCTAGAGCATTTTCCTAGCAGAAGTTGCCATTTGTTGTGCAGTTTTCGCACACACACCCCACTGAAAGTAGGGACCCTCTTTTGCTTCAATTTTGGTGTTTTGGCCCTTTCTTTTGACATTTTTTCTTACCTAGACATGTGCTTAAAATTTTTATCTTGAATACCTAAGTGTCTCCCCTGAGTTATTCATTGAAAGTCCTTAGTTCTGGATGAGTTTTAAGCTTTTGCTCTGATTCAGGATTTTCCACCCTAGTTGGATTTTCCCAGATCCTGCTTGGATTCTGACTAGACCCTGTTGTTCAGGAATTTTTCAGTTTTTGTAGATTTCTACCCTATCGTCGGCTTCTCGGGTTTTTTGGTTGTCTTATCGATTGCATCAATGGCTTCATACGCGCTTTGAAGGCTCGATTTTACTTGATTTCTGAGATATTTTTGTGCCATCATGCTTGATTATTTCATGCTAGGGTTGTTTAGTATTGCATCATTTTTCATCTCCCAGGCAAGTTTTGAGCTCATTTGTCTATTTGTATTTCGATGAATCTTGCCTAAGAATAATTATTAAACCCTAGTGATGATTTAATAGTTGAAAGAACTAAATTTTGAACTTTCGTGTGCGCTAATGACAGATGAGTAGGGTTTTAGACCTAGGGCAGTGCCATATCAGGGGATTTTGTCTTAAAACAGGCCTGAAACACAAGGAAAATTTATGAAAGGTCCATCCCTGACTGGTCCTGAGTTAAACCTTTTGAAATTCTACATTGGTTCAATGTCTAGATGAAATTGGGACTCTTTGTCCCTTCTGAAATTTTTTCGCTATGACCCTTCAAAATCAGAGAGTTTTCATACTGATCACCCTGTAGTTCACCTAAGAGGTCTTCCTAATTTCATATTGGATCACAGTGAAAATTTCATTTCTCACACTGATAGGGTCTCCTATAACAGTCAGTGAGACATAGAGGATTCACCGAGACCTCACCCCATAAGAAAATCTCTCACTGACATACACTTTTATATTTGTTGTCGACAGGAGGTCATAGTAGAATTCATTAGTTATACCGATACCCATCTACTTCACTAAGACCCTGCTAAGTTGGCGAGACCTTTCGGCGAGCTCACAGCTGTTGTCGAGGCCTTCACTTTCGGTGAGACTACCGCGGTCACCAAGACCTTACGGTGACCCCTTCCTTTCTTGGTGAGCTCAGATCTTCTTTCACTGAGACCACATATTATCGGCAAGAGGTTATCCAAATGGAACTTCATATCGCTAAAACAATGCGCTATCGGTGAGACCTCTGGCTGAATTCAAACCAAGCCCTAGTCGGCAAGACATCACAACTTTGTTGAGATGTCATATCGAAAACTTGAGTCTAGCCGAAGTGTTTGCTTGGACCTCGAAAGTCGGTGAAACATGAAGCATTCACCAAGACCTTACCCCGACTACCCTTTGATAATATCGATAATGTTTGCTATATCATCGTTCGGCGAGACGTTACACCGGAACCACTAAGTCTTAGCGAAACCCATTCTAATGACATCTTTCAATGTGACCTCCCGGAAGTTACCAGGACTTCTTGGTGAAATGACTGACTCTTGCTGAAGCCTTCACTCCAGAATCTCCCTTGGTCAAGAATTTTTCTTTAACCATGGATGTTCGTCAGATCCGGATTTCTCTAAAATCCGTCGTCTCCCATATTTCTTGAAAATCCTCTTTGGCTCGTTCTTCGCAGGAATCCGTCTCTGGTGGATTTTCCCAAAAGTTGATGAAATGTAAAGGAATATGGAATAGCATGATGTGTTAGTGATTTTCAATACATTTTATGATTTATTCATGCTATCTTATGATCTCCCATGTGGTTTATTGATAAAAAAATGATTAGGTTTAATGGTTAAGTAGGTGTTTCTTGGTCATTCCATTGAAATATGAGCGGTCTAGAATTTCCTGAAATTCCTCTTTGGCCTAGATTCGGCGGATGGTCTTGAAACCTGAAATTTGTTGTGATCATTTTATATGAGATTTAATAACACCTTTACTATATGAGATGCATTCTAACAGTGTTTTGATGGATTAACATGACTCTTTCCTGTGGTTTTTATTGTGATTTTCATGTTGAGTGCAGGCTGAATCAAGCAAGGCAGTAGCTGGGTCTTCATTGTCTGATGCAGAGAGGATTAAGCTAGACATTAAGAGCAAGGTCCCTGAGAGTAAAATCACTTCTGTCTGGTCAAAAGTCACTAATACAAATGTTGGCCTCTGGCATTATGAAGAATTTAAGGAAAGAATTGCAATGGAGTATCCTCATTTGGTGACTAGAAGGATGACAGAATCGGGATTGTCACATGTTATTGGTTTCCCTTCTATAGTGCAATGCTATGAGCTAGTCCTTGAGTGTGACAGGCACTACGATCAGGACACATAGAGGATAATTGGTCGTCAAGGGAGAGTTGTTGCAAATCTCAACCCGGTCTCCATTGCCCAAACATTTGATATGCTAGATAGGTCTTATGTGGTGGGATTCTTCCTTCCTCTAGAGTTGTCGAACCATGGGAGTGGTTCAAAGCATTGTAGATCAGGAAGAAGGTGTTGATGAAGATTTACAACCAAAGAAAGCAGATTGATGAAACCCTAGATGGTGTATATAATGGCTCCATTTCCTTCTTTGAGATTATGATGGGAAGAAGGAAGATCATGCCCAAGTATTTGAGTTTGGAATAGTTGAGGTAGTGGTGGCATGATGTCTATGCACCACTTGATGATGGGTCCATTTCTGAGCACCAGTTGGATGAAGGAGCTACCTACCTTGTAGTTATTGATAAGTACCTAACATATAAGATAGATTGGAATAAGCCAGTCAAACAATCAAGAGAAGAGATTGCATCCATTGAGAATCAACTTGGGGTTTTTCCTTTGCCACCTATGGCCGACCTAGATGGGGCGTTCTTGAAAGTACATGAAGAGCCAGATCAGAATAGGGATAATAGGGAAGGGGGCTAATGATAGGCTGCAGCACAATTTGTGCTTCCCTATTATCTTCCTGCACATTGGTCTGAACTACATGGTGGATCCCAGGCTGACTTGGATGGAACATGCATTTAATGCTTATTTGACCGATCGTGTTTTCTCTTGGCCAAGTTGTTGTGCCATTAATGCTATGAGGTTCTTGCTGAGCTGGCAGGTTTTCTAGGGGGATTCTATATATATGGAATTTGGCCTCCTTTTGTAAAGGAGGGAAGGGTTAAAAGGGTTAGAAGTAGAATAGAGAGGAATAGTTAGAAGTAGAGTAAGTTAGCAAGTAGTTGTTCTAAGAAAATTTTGTAACAGAAAGTTGGAATTGTTGCTCCAGTGGACAATTTGAATACAAGAAATGACATTATGATTTGGTGCCATACTTGTTTTCTTTTTTTTCGCATGGTTTTTTTAATTCTATCTTTAAAATTTCTTTGAGAAGGTTAATGTTTAGATTAGATTTTATTCAATAATGTTTGTGATCTGATACTTGAATGTTGTAGTAATCCTTCACTCCATACTTTTTGCAACCAATTGATTGTTAGTTGCTTTGCAAAGTTAGCTTGGACTTCATATTTTGTGTGGTTAAGTTTGATTGTGAGGATTTGTTCATTTCGACTACAATAGGGTTGTTGAATGAATGCTCATGATTTGAAAATCTTAACACCTCAGAAGATTACATTGTTTTTTGTAAGATTGCAGATTTATCTGGGTCGAGTAGAGAACAGTTTTGAAGGATTGGTCCATTTCAAGTGTTGGTTATTCTCATTTTTAATCTTAGGAGTAGTGTTAAGTTTAGAAATCTCTTCAAAACCCTTATATTTTGTTTTTTCTTTGATTTATTGGGTTAGATCTAGGATTGAAGCATCATCAAATGGTTAGATTTGATAAAATTGATTCAGTATTTTTCTTATAGTAAGGTCCCATTGTGATTACCAGTATTTTCACATTTCGTTAATGAGTTTTTTATGCATTGTCAAGACCTGACATTAGAGACATTGGGGTTATCTCTTGAGGCTTTCCAATAGAGATAGGATATTATATTATGTCTGGGTTGTTGCTATGTAGAAAACACAATCAACAAAGATGTCCCTAAGAAAGTTTATGTAGGAAAGAAAATTAATCCTAAGGATAATGAAATGTTAATTTCCTTACTAAGAAAATATAGACATATCTCTGTTTGGTCATACGATGACCTAAAAGCATATAGTGAGGAGTTATTTCAGCATGAAATTCATCTAAAGGAGAATGTTAAGCCTTTCAGGCAGAAGCAAAGACCAATTAATCCTACTTTGGCTCCCATCATGTAAGAGGAGTTGGTAAAGTTAAGAGATGGTGGCATCATAAATCCCATTATTTTTCATGGGTATCTAATCTAGTGCCAGTTATAAAATAGAATGGAGATATAAGGTTGTGGGTGGAATTTAGGAACCTAGATATCTCCTCATTAAAGGACAACTATCCATTTCTGAACATGGAATCTATGTTATAGAAGGTAACTGGATGTGAGTTGCTATCACTGATGGAATGATTTTCTAGTTATAAATAGGTGAAAGTAAAGGAGTTTGAGTAGTATAATACTATATTCACTACTCCATGGGGCACCTATGTATATGTGAGGATGCCATTTGGTTTAACAAATGCAAGTGCCACTTTTCAAAGGTCTATGGATGTAGCCTTTTCTAATTTTATTAATGTATTTATGCCTATATGCCAAGATGAATTGACTTCCTAATCAAAGAAAGAGGAAGATAATTGTATGCACTTGGAAAAGGTATTTGTTAGGTCTCTAGAGTATGGGATATATCTAAATCTAAAGAAATGTTCCTTTGGGGTCACTAAGGGAAAATTGATTAGGCACATTTTTTCCAAATAAAGAGCAAGGATTGACCCTAAAATGGTAGCAACCATAGATAGGATCCCTCAACCAAAGAATTTCAAATGAATTTAGTCATTCTTTGGATAGATAATTTTTTTGAGAAATTTTTTGACTAACTTTGAAGAAATCACAAGACCCATTTCCAAGATGCTGAAGAGAGAAAAGGTGCTCTGGAGTGAGGAGCCTAGCTAGGCATTCAAGAAAAATAAACAAGCTATCAAGGAGGCTCTAGTCTTGAAATATCTAGATTTCTCTAGCCCAATGCACATTTTCTCTTTTGCTTCCTTTCATACTATTGTTGTTGTTTTAATAAAAAATGAGGAGGGCTTTGCCGAACCCATTGCATTCTTTACCAAATCTTTACAGGCCGCAAAGCTCAAATATGACATGATTGAAATGTAAGCATATGCTCTAGTTAAGGCTAAGAAGAAATTTAGAACTTACCTAGTGGGAGCTACTGTCATAGCTTTTCTACTAAGTATCTCTATGAAAGACATCTTCTCTTAGTAATAAACCATAGGTAGAAGGTGTAGATGGATCAATAGGATCCAAGAATTCAATATTGATGTCCAGATTACCAAATTACTATGAGGGCAGGGCCTAGCTAAATTGATGGTAGAAACTAATTTGAAGACTAACCAAATTAATCAAAAAAATATTGTTGATGTTGTACCCATATATGATATGAAAAAATGTGGATGGTATAGAAGGATTGTACAATATTTACAAACTTTTTAGTTTCCTACAGATATGGCCCAAAATTACACGAGGACATTAAAACTACATGCCATCAATTATGTGATTATTGACAATGAGTTGTGGTGGAGAAACCCAGATGGTGTACTGCATAAATGTGTTGATGGAAAATAGACATGAAAATTTTATAGGAAATGCATAATGGAGTGTGTGGTGGTCATTACATGGAAAATACCATAGCTCATAAGGTCTTGAGAGTAGGATTTTGGTGGCCTACTATCTTTAAGGATGCTCACAAGTTCGTTAAGAATTGTGATGCTTATCAACAATTTGTAGGAAAACTAAAGTTTTTCAAGGAATATACCACTTAGGCCTATTTATGTTCAATCCCCTTTCCAGCAATGTGGAATTAATTTCATTGGAGAGATCCCAGAAAAGTCTAGTGGAGGGAACTCATGAATCCTTGTTGCTACTGAATATTTCACAAAATGGGTAGAAGCAATATCCACAAGAAAGGAAACAAGAAAAGTCGTTGTGGACTTCCTATTGAATAGTATTCTCATCAGGTTTGAAGTCCTAGAAAATATCATTTTAGATAATGTTATGTGTTTTAGATCTAAGGAATTCAAAGAATTTTGTGATGAACACAACATACATTTTTTTATTCTTGACCTTGATATCCTCAAGGAAATGGTCAGGATGATTCTAACAATAAGAGCTTAATGAAAATCATCAAGAGGGTGAGGGAGAAGAAAAAAAAGGCTTTGGACTCAATGCTAATGTTGGCACTCTAGGCAGATAGAGTGACTATGAAAAATTCTATTGGTTATTCACTATTTGGCTTGGTATATGGTATAGATGCTAGGTTGACAGAAAATAACTCTGCTAAATATGTATAAGTTTGTGCAAGAATATGATGATGATATCTATGATTATATGCAACACAAAATTGATAATTTGGTGCAATCAGATGAAACTAGAAGAGAAGCTCATGCTAAAATACAAAACTACACTTGTAATTCAAGCACTTGCATGATAAGAGAACTTTTCCTAGGGAACTTGAGGTGAATAGTATGGTACTAGCTTGGAATGCAAGGGATCAAGATAAGGGTAAACATGGAAAGTTTGAAGCATTATGGTTAGGCCCTTATCTAATATATGGTACACATGGGGAGGATTCATACTTCCTCCAAAGCTTGATAGACAAAATTTTTGATTAGGTGTGTTATGATTCCATGTAAATTGTAGATTTTTTACATTTTGTATAGGTGTGTTTATTTTGGTTGTCTAGTTTGGTCTTGCTACCTAGTCCAGGTAGTTCCCTGGTATTTGGTTTGCTATGTTTGACTAGTCTACTTCAACTTGAGATTATAGGATCTTACCATACCCGTGAGAGGCATGCATCCCCAATAAGAGGCACTAATGGAACTCTTTAAAAAAATTAGGTTCCATCTCAAAATCCTACTAAATTTTGGGTTAAGTTTGTATATGAGGGCTTAGGGTTTTGTTTTAATATCATTGTTTAATGGTTTTAGCTTACCTGAGATCATACTTCAAAAACCCTTTAGTTCATTTCCTTGACAAGGTTTTGATTCTCTGTTGACCCCTTGTTCTCAATTCCCATTCTTTTAGATTACAACTTATCCCATCAAAATTGATGAGGTGACTAACCCTTTCGTCTAGTTTTATCGATTGCTTGATGTTATCCAATTACTTTAAATTTTTCCAAAGTTGGGCTAAATATTTCTTGCTAATTTTTTTTGAGCCTTAAGTCTTTAATCCTATGGGTCATAGTCATATCAACCTAGTTGGGTATCTCTTTCAAGACTAAAAATTTTGGCATGTGTAGATATTAAAATCTTTAATGGCTATTTTATTGTCACAAGAAGATCTTGGTCATTCCCCACATGCCCATTCTATTTCATTACTTACTAGTTTATCCTCATGGGATAGCGGGTGTAAGCCACATGTTCTATGTATTGGTGGGATTGATTTTTGTGTTGAGGATGGTGAGTGGTATTGAAAGAAGATCAATGACAATCATTCAGTAATGTGGCCTACATCTCTTTCATTCCCCATGCACGTGCTCCATTTTATTCTTCATTAAAATATTCAAGTAGGCTAGTGGGTAGTCATCGTGTGTCTTTTTTGACTATGTGACCAATGTTTCTAAGTTTTCAACAAGTAGAGATTTGAATAGGATCTGTTGGACACTAGGAATACTGAGAGGGGGGGTGAATCAATGTTCTACAATATTTTATTTTCAAAATAGATCTAAAACTATCAACAATAATAATTTAACTTAAAATAGCATCCATGGCAAATAAACAAATGGAAACATGCAATCACATTAATGAACACCATAACACTAGATATTTTTATGTGGAAACCTTGTTAGGGGAAAAACCATGGTGGATATTAATCCACAATGTATACTCTGTTAAAACTATAAAAGAGGGGAATGCACTTGCATTCAAGTGCATTGCCTAGAGCTCACTACTCAAAATAGAAAGGCTTGTTCCCTTACAAGTATGAATCTTGGAATTACAACAAAATTTTGAACTAAGAGTACAACATCTACAAATACTTGGATTTAGTTCCAATGAAGCCCATGATCAAATTCTAGATCTATTGATCAATTTGCAATTCTGCTCTGCTTTGTTGTACTCTACATACCAAGATTTATCTGTTCAAATAGCCGATCTAGCCTTTTTCACTCTCTTCTTGATATACAGTACTATCTATCACACACTACTACTTCTCACCACTTAAATTCACACACATACTCACTCATACATCAAAATGATTTTCCAAACTCCTTTATATACTCTCTAATCATAAAGTCAATGTGTGTTGGCTTCACAACAAAATAAAATATGCCTACTTATGTCGGCCCAAATAATAAGTTATAATTTATGTGTACCTACAAAAGTCAGCAAGAATTATAGTAGGGATCCAAAACAAAGTTCCAAACATAAGAAATAGAAAAATACATACTCCACATACATTCGTGATACGCCATATCAAACATGTCGACCACAATGAGATAATAAACCATGAATTATACTACTGAAACTCTTAAGTCAAACTTCGACTAATTTGACACCACAAAATTCATTAGTAGGATAGTATACATGCTAAGAAATCTTCCCTAGAGATACACACCACAAAATAACGATCCAGTGAAGTGATCATATCAACTTATCAACCAGATGTCATGTTCTTCATTCTTTCTATTGGTAGATTACAAAATCTTACTTTTCTTGTTGATAGGAGAAAGACTAATATTGTGAACCATACTGCTAACTCTAGTTTCCATCAATAACAATACAAGTAGCGAAAAATGATCTCTTGGAGCCATATTCCAACAATCTCCCCCTTTGGCATTGATGGCAACACTTAGGGAAAAATTGACTTAGTGTCAAAACCAAAAACTTAACAAAACCAAAATTATTGCACATCTTATGGATGTCAAGAGATCCTGAATCTGATCTTGAGCCTCATTGGAACTGAATCCAGGAATTTGTATATGTTGTACTCTCAATTCAATTTTTTTTTGTAATTCCAATTATACTTGTAAGGAAGTGAGCCTTTCTATTTTGAGCAGTGAGCTCTACGCAGTGCACTTGAATGCAAGTGCATTCCCCTCTTTTATCATACTTTTAATAGAGTATACATTGTGGATTGATCTCCACTATTGTTTTTCCCCTAACAGGATTTCCACGTAAAAATATCTAGTGTTATGGTGTTCATTAATGTGATTGAATGTTTACATCTATTTATTTCTTGTGGATGATATTTTAAGTTCAATCATTGTTGTTCACAATTTTACATCTATTTTGGAAATAAAATATCTTTGAACACTGATTCACCCCCCCTCTTAGTGTTCCTAGTTTCCAACAATTGGTATCAGTGTCCTATTGATTTTCTGAACTCCTTTATATACCCACTAATCAAAAATTCAATGTATGTCGGCTTCACAACAAAATATAATACGCCTCCTTATGTTGGCCCAAATCATAAGTTATAATTTATACGTACCTACACAAGTCTGCTAGACTTATAGTAGGGACCCAAAACAAAGTTCCAACATAATAAATAGAAAAATAAATACTCCACATACATCCACGATACGCCATATCAAGCATCTTGGCTACAATGAGAGAATAAACCGTGAATTATAATACCGAACCTCTTAACTCAAACTCTGAATAATTTGAAACCACAAAATTCATCAGTAGGATAGTATACATGCTAAGAAATCTTTTGTAGAGATCCACACCACAAAATAGTGATCCAATGAAGTGATCAGATCAACTTATCAACTAGATGTCTTGTTCTTCATTCTTTCTGCCGGTAGATTATAGAATCTTACTTTTCTTGCTGGTAGGAGCAATACTGACATTGTGGACCATACTATTGACTCTAGTTGCCATCAATGACAACAAAAGTAGCCAAAAATTATCTCTCAAAGCCATATGCCAACAATCTCCCCCTTTGGAATTGATGGCAACAATTAGTGAAAATTTGACTAAGTGTCAAAACCAAAAACTTAACAAAACCAAAATTATTGCTCCTCCTATGGATGTCAAAGAATTTTTCTCTACATTCTCTCCCCCTTTGACATCAATGGAAAAGTTTCTACTACATCTGCTCTACATTTCTCTTCTCATTCTCTCCCCTTTAATATTTTACTCAATTTTCTCTTACTCCATTCTCTCCCCAATTGATGATGCAAAAATTGATCAAAATTTGACAACTGCTGCAAAAATTCAGAAAATTATTTTATACTTAACTTTCAATTTTGGAAGGAATTTCTTCCAGGAGTCCACCACAATCCCAATGGCTATGATCAAGCTATTATTCTCTAACGTTTTGTTGATGATCTGAACAAGGGATTCGGGAAGGGTGATTGCTTCTTCTAGCTTTCCTCATGTTTTAATGACTTCAATCATTTGCTCTAATCTCCCTTCAGTTATGTCTTTTACTTTCCAGAAGGAATCAATAAGAGAATTCCTAGCAAATTGAACCTTTGCATGCTCAAATTGAAAATCATGAACCTTCTTCTTGACATCTCCATTCTTATGTAAGAGCATATTGTACTCCTGTCCAGTTTTGACAAGTTCATTTTCATTTTCCTCCAACTTATCCTTATACTTTCCTACCACATGAGGCCACCTTAGACAGTAGTTGAATACTTTATTGGCTGAATCAATACATTGCCTCAACACATTCATTTTATTCTCTAGTTTGGTAAGAGATATCCTAAACTGCATCTTCAAATGGGAAATTATTTCCTCCTCTTTCTTATCCAGAGGCACAGATTCCATAGGTTCCTTGACACACTCAATCAATTCTTCTAGGAGAACATCCTATAGACTCTCCAACTCAATATTGTTATTAGCAAAGTATCTTGCTAGATTATTCTCAATGAAATCCTACTCATAGGATGGTCCATTCAACCATATGTTTGATATCTTTTGCATTCCATCTTCATCCTAAATAATTTGCATTATCTTTGACTTGAACAGAGCACCTTCTTCATCACTATCTTTAGCTATTATTATTTTTGGTTCACCTAGTTTTGGTTGATTTCTTGGAGTAAATTCTTTAGAAACTTCATCCTCTACATCCACAACCAATTTTCCTTTCCCTTTTTCTTCAACCTTTGCTGACTTGGGTGTCGAGGAGTGACACTAGATAAATCTCTTCCTCTCTTCTAATTTTTCTCTACCTTTTTGGAAGATGATCCAACTTCAGTTATCTTTACTAGAAGAGGGATAGCACTTTCACAAACTCTCCTAGCACCTTTCTAAAGAAGCTTTCATACACTTGTTCACTATTTTCAAAAGAGTTGTAATGATTAAATATTTGCTTACAAACCAGCATATTTTCTCTCCATACCACATTGTCTTTCAGAGGCAAGCAATTTAGAAAATACATCATAATGCATATTGCCAGAGTGCCAAACCTGAAGGAGTAGTCTATATCCTTTCTTAATTGAACATTCTCCATTAGTTGATCCTTCATTAGACTACATAGGTCAAAGTCTTCATTTTCAATTATCATTTTATGAGTGATATATGTAGCACCTGTCGAGGTTGATCCTTCTCAATTTCTAAAGTAGATCTTATATTAGATTCCATGTGCCACATACCTTGTCAAAGGATCTTTAATTGATGAAATTATTAGAGCCCTCTGATCTCCTCTTATTCTAGTTAGGGCTTTGACCTCAACATTATGAATCGATTTCTTCTTCAAAATATCACCAACATTGCATAGACCTGTTAGATTATTGATCACATCCTTCAACATTTGATAAGGTTTATCCATAGTGAGGATATCACCATCCAATCTGTTCAAGATAAATTGAATCACGTCCGCATTGAGAAAATGAGAAAATTCGTTCCATATATCCAAATTCTTATGCTTCAATCCTTCAAGCCTCCTCAATTTGACAAGCCACAACAAACTTCTTTCATCCCTAAATTTTTGACTACTATACTCATCTAGAGTTATTGTTCCTTTGATTTGTTTCATCTATCATGCCAAACAGATTTCTACTAGTCATCAAATAGATATGAAATCAATGATAAATAGAAATACCTAGAGAATTTTCCACTAAGATGAACTTTTGCACCTTTGAAATTTTGTAGAAAATGCTCTCGAACTATTCTCCTTTAATGCATGATGGTGAATTAGGGTTCCAAATGCCCTTTTTTATAACTTCACCTACTTTACTTTCTGTTGCATTAAATTTGTTTTCCTAGAAGTTCTAGTTACTCTACAAATTCAGAAAGCAAGCGAGGAATCCAACAGCGGACCTATACCATTTTGTCCAACTCAACAAATGATTGCTAATACTCTCAATGACTGATGACATCCTACAATTTGGTGCTAACTATATCACAGGGAGCAAGGGATTTTCATGAAAAACTCCCCCTAGGCCACTAGCCTAGTATCAATTATTACAAGAGTTACCAGAGGGAGCTTCCACTATAGCCTTACTTCCTTCATCAAATTGACTTTTCTTCACCCATGTTTTCTTCATCTAATCTCTTATCTCTTCCATAGATTATTTTTCTTTTCCTTTGTTATCTTTTTTGTGAATTTCTTCCTTGATAAACCATACCTCTTTTATTCATATTTTTGTTCTAGTAGAATCTTGCAATGTTCCCAAGTTTGTTACAATTGAAACATACCAGACCTTTATGTCTATTCCAACTATTCCATTGATTTTCTCTTGGCCTGCATTGATTAGTAATATGTCCAAATCTTCCATAGGTATAGAATTTAATGTTAATTGTACTGAAAAACATACTTCTGCATTCTAATGCCTTATGACCAAAATTCTCGCATTTAAAACACTAACCAAGAAATGATGGAGTACTATGGTTTATCTTTCTTCTACACTGAGAAGCCATATTTCCAAATTTATTACAAGCAAAGCAATATCCATTAAATTTTTTAGCATTAGGTTTCCTAATTGGATGTCTTCTTCCTTTGTTCTTCTTTTCAAGGTTCTTTTGTCCAAATCCAGAGCTCTCATCCTTCTCCTAGCAAAGACCTCACTTATCATTTGTATCCTTCTGACCTTTGGTTATCTCATCAAGTTTAGAAACTTGGCCTAAATTTCTCCTTGAATTCATTTGCAATAGCAAGCTCATTACCAAGAATAACTATCTGTCCCTCAATCTCGTGTTCATAGTTTCTGGCCTATTGTAGTTCAACCTCCAACTAAATGGATCTATTATTAATTCTACTACATTCTTTAGATTTTTCTTTCAGGGACTGGGCTAGATTCTCCTCGTTCTTCTTTCTTTCTTCAATCTCTTTGGTAAATGTCATTGCCACAAATTCCATTTCAAGTTTTAAAGTTGTCTTGTCCTTAGCAATCTTTTCACATTCTTCTATTATTTCCCTTAGGGTTTGATTTAGATGGACATCATCTAAACCTTTTCTTTCTTTCTGCTTCAATTGATCACATAGTTCCTTTCTCTTTTCCCTTGACTCATTTATCTTATCCTTTAGTGATTAAATGAATCTTTTGACATCTTCAAGATTTACTTTTAGTTCCATGACCTCTTCTTTAGATTGATCAAGATCATCAAGTGCCACCATAAGCTATTGTTGAATACCACCAGTGTCCATTGTAATTCAAGATCCACCTAAATTTGTAATACTTCAGAAGAGGAACTAGCTCTGATACCAATTGTTGGACACTAGGAACACTGAGAAGGGGGTGAATTAGTGTTCCACAATATTTTATTTTCAAAATAGATCTAAAACTATCAACAACAATAATTGAACTTAAAACAACATCCACAACAAATAAAGAGATGGAAACATGCAATCACATTAATGAATACCATAACTCTAGATATTTTTATGTGGAAACCCTATTAGGGGAAAAGCCATGATGGAGATTAATCCACAATGTATACTCTATTAAAACTATAAAAGAGGGGAATGCACTTGCATTTAGGCGCACTGCCTAGAGCTCACTGCTCAAAAGAGAAAGGCTCACTACCTTACAAGTATTATTGGAATTACAAAAAAAAATTGAATTAAGAGTACAAAATATAAAAATTCCTAGATTTAGTTCCAATGAAGCTCAGGATCAGATTCTAGATCTCTTGACTGATTCGCAGTTCTATTCTGCTCTACTCTACTCTGCATACCAAAACTTTTGTGTTCAAATAACTAATATGGCCTTTTTCACTCTCTTCTTAATATACACTACTATCTATCACACACTACTATCTATCACACACTACTACTTCTCACCACTTACATTCACACACACATACTCACTCATACATCAAAATTATTCTCCAAACTCTTTTATAGACTCGCTAATTAGAAATTCAATGTATGTCAACTTCACAATAAAGTACAATATGCCTACTTATGTCGGCCCAAATCATAAGTTATAATTTATGCATACCTACACATGTCATCTAGACTTATATTAGGGACCCAAAAAAAAGTTCCAAACATAAGAAATAGAAAAATTCATACTCCACATACATCCATGATACACCATAACAAGCATGTTAGCCACAATGAGAGAATAAACCATCAATTATACTACCGAAATTATTAACTAGAACTTCAACTAATTTGACACCACAAAACTCATTAGTAGGATATTATACATGCTAATAAAGCTTCCCTAGAGATCCACACCACAAAATAGTGATCTGGTGAAGTGATCAAATCAACTTATCAATTGTATGTCTTGTTCTTCATTCTTTCTACTGATAGATTATAGAATCTTACTTTTCTTGCCAATAGGAGCAATAATGACATTGCAGACCATACTGTTGACTCTAATTTCCATCAATGACAACACAAGTAGCCAAAAATGATCTCTTGGATCCATATTCCAACAAGATCATCAATCAATAGTAGGTGACATGGGTTATTCTTGACTACTCCCCATTATCCGGTGCACCTTTATTGACTAATTCTCAATGATGTAGTAGGTGATTACCACATGGAATAACCTAGAGGGTGTGGAAGCATTGGATAAAAAGAAAATATTAATCAAATATTTTGACACGAGGCATAGAGAATAAAGTCTACACTACTAAAATAAGATATAATGCACGTTTTTGAGATATTTTAATCTCAATCATTGATTGTGTAAGAAGAATAAAGTTGCGGGAAATTGGTCTTGGATTAAGATGTGAGTATTTAGAGGTCATGAGATTTAATCTCAAACCTTCCATATCTCTCCATTAATGAGATTTTCACATGGGTTAAGACTCATAGGGGTGAAGGGAAGAAGACACATGGATTCTGGCTACAGCGAAAAAGGAATGATCGAGGTCATAGATCACTAGCAAGTGGTTATAGGTGGATTACTGTCATTTAATAAGTATTGTGGTTGTGTACAGTCAATATTTTCAAATTAAGTTGACTAAATTTGGATTGTCCATCAGCTAACACACCTGCATGATCAATGGTTGGCATTCAAAACTCAGTTTGTGGGCAAGCGGTCCATTCTAGTTCACATGAGCTAGCCTTAATAATAGAAAGGACATCAAGCTACCAAAGCAGAAGATTGTGTAGCTATTAAAACCTATCTTGAAAGCATAATTGATCATCGTAAATGATATTCTACACACTTGGAGAGCTCGTGTTGTGGTATTTGGGCTTTTCTAAACTTCAAGGCTAGGGTTATTAACCTGTGAAAGAACAAGTAGAATACAACCTTCCCATCAAAATTATTGATAGAATTATGGTTTCCAAAACCTTTTAGTCTATTAGGGTTTTTCTTGGTTCTAAATTTTAAGGTTTGACATTCATAAAGGATTATTTTTTGGTCCTACATTGTCATAATTCATGTCAAAATCTTATCTAAGTTGTAAGCCATGTACAAGAAACCAAAAACCATTCCTTGTAATACATTTTGTGTCATGGATCCCAAAGCACAATCAAAAGCATCTTTGTTTAAAGGGGAAGATTTTTCTTCCAAAAGGCCATTGAATGAAGACCTTACTGACTAGTTACCACCCTTGAAAAGTGACAAACATAAGGGTCAACTTCTTCTTCGAGGTCTATATGTAGTAAAGGGTTTTATTGACAATAAAAATTCTATTAAGGATGCCAAATTACCTTATACAGGGTGGGAATTGTTCTATAGTTGGTTCAAGAATAGAAACTTAGGTATTCTAGTAGGTAACCCTTGGAATTGTGACCTGTGGAAGTTGATTGTACCCAATTTCTACATGGATGTTGATTTTCTCAAAGCAATGGACACCAATTATGACCTAGTTAAACAAGAACAATAAAAATATATGATGGGAAGAAAATGGTCAAAATTACCAAGGAGGAATTTTCTCATATTTTCAAACTTTCTAGATGAAGTGATGAAATGTATAAGATCAATGAAAAAATTCTTAAGGAAGAATATGATAAGACTAAGATTGCATTCCGAGTCCACATCCTACCAAGATATCTAACATAAATTGCAGGCCCAAGGATTACAATAGGGAAATATGATAAGGAGCCTTTCCTTAATAATTATTTTGTTTCCTACTTCAAAAAACCATTTACTCCATTTTCTAACTAATTGGTTATGATCCTGTCATTGGAATTCCTATGGCATGGATGTATATGGCAACCCATACTCAACACCCCCAATATTGCATAGTGTATGACTATGCGAGGTTTCTTGCAAAATATATTCATATGGATTGATAAGGTTGAAGAAAGGTGTAGATGGAGTAAGGTTTAGGTGGTACTCATTGTTGACACATATGTTTATGTTCAAAGGTGCACCTTACTTCAGGAAAAATATGACTTTGGATAGGAAGAAGGGTAACTTGGATTTTCCTTTGCAATGTTGGACTACTATTTTAGACAAGGATGATAGGACATATGATTATGTGATATTTCAAAAAAAATTCTATAGAATTGAAGAGATACTTGGTTGTGAATATACCTAGAATTCCCATAGCCCTACATGATTTATTGAGACCCAAGGAAAGAAGGCTTGAGTTGGGAGTTGATCATAATTGGGTAGATCTTATCCTATATATCGAATACACTATTTTAAGAGTGTATGGTTCCATTTTTGGATCTCACCTACTACCAAGATATGTGCCATAGAGAATTGGGTTCATTAAGGTAATATGGCAATTGGAAAGTGTGGAAAATGAACATCTATTGAATCAAGGAAATGGAAAATTCTTTCCTTTGTATACATGCTTTTCTGATTTTGTGATGATAAAAGGGGGTTAGAATAAGAGACTTGATATACTCTAGGTCTACCACATGTATAGGTTGGTGGAGAGATCAGATATGATCTTGAAGGTTTCATGGCTTGGTTGAAGGAAAGGATCAAGAGCTCCAAATTTGTGAACATTTTCCAGTATCTAGAGGATGTGAAAAGAATTTTTTTTGACCTTTTGGAACAATAAAAAAGAAAAGAAAGGTGGATTCCCTTCAATAAGATGCAAAGAAAGATAAAGAAAGAAGAATCTAACTTTAAGGTTCTCCAAAAGATTGAAAATGTAATGCAAAAGGTAGAACATGTATCCAAGAATTTTGAGACAATATTGGGCTATCTTAAGACTAAAGGGGTGATAAGTAAGGATAAGGGAAAATCCCCCATTGGAAAAGAATAGGGTTGGGGAGAAGTCTTTGATATGGATGAGAAATCTACATCTCAAGCTCCTAAATAGCCAAGAATAAAGTTCTTTGTAAGGAGAAAGAGTAAAGCAAAGAAAAATGATGTAGCTCCTAATCCCTCCCAACAAGAGGAGCACAAGCCTCCTTCTCCTGTGCTACAAGTACCACTACCATCTCCTCCAAGGTCAATAAAGCCTAAAATTATGGATATTGATTCTCCACTACTTAGTGCATCACCACCAAAAGAGCCACCATTGATGAAGAAGAAGTTTGAAGTAACTGGTTTGGTGGATTATGTTGATGAATAATTTCATGATGGAATTTGGGTATCAAAGCAAGAAATGCAAGAAGGAATGCCCATTGAACTAAAAATAAGGATGAAATAGCAATTAGGAATGAGGTTGAGTAAAGATAATCTCATGAGGCTCAATGGAAAAGATGATATGAAGGTGGAAGCATGCATAAATTGTTTGGATGATGACTCATTTATAGTCTCAATATTATATGGAATTTTCATACAAGGATAAAAGAGATGAATATGAAAACAACTTGGCCATAGAAAGAAGCCTTCATCTAGAATTTATTGATGCCACCATCCAAGAAAAGGTTTTGAATGAAATGAGAGATAAGTTCCAAAAGATGATTACAAAGGAGGGTAAAAAATTGGTGAGAAATAGTGGTATTTTGTTGCTTCTAGAATGGGATTTAGCTTCTGCCATAGCCTTTGATACAATAAAGAGATGTGATAGACCTCTCTACAATTTAGAAGAAGAGGTCGCAATTACATTACAAGGGTCTTCCTTTAGTGAAAAATGGGATGCATTACCTATCTGGTCTCTAGCCCCAAGTGCAAGGAAACCTGACATTGTTGAGCCTGTACCTAACTACATTGGATGCCTAATAATAAAGAGGGTGTCAAAAGCATCAGATCTAGAGGAAACAAACATGTTAGTAAATGTTTCACAATTCACAAGAGCCGCTGTAGAATCTATTACTACAAAAAGGAGATTGTTAACTCGTAAGATTAGTTCAATGAATTATTGTAAATACTTGGATGAGATTGCTAACTTGTAAGAATTACATGCTAGGATAACTGTAAGCATTGATGATCATGAATGTAATGTGTGAATGTTGTAATGTAGTGTTTCTTGAGATTATATGTTGCTATTATTGAGTTGTCTGGTTGCATAGGTTGAGATTGAATCCTTGTTTAGGATAAGGCATTGGTTCATGCAAAGTATTCATAATTCAGTTTCTGGGTTGACTCATCAGCTAATCACTTTTTACTTACAAACCTTCAAATGAGTGCGACTATAGTTATTTTTTGATGAATTTTGTTATTCTCATGCTCCAAGTGTAGGGTATTAATAAATTATCTATGAACTTGTTTGATATGCTATATTGTTGATTATTCATATGAGAATTATCTATTGTTTATGACATATTTGAGTAGTAGTCATATAAATTCTTTAGTATACATTGTGGAATCACCCTCCTAGGTTTCACAGAGCCAAAAGTATAGGAGAATTTTTCCAGCTTTTACTCATTCGTTGGCCAATTCCTTTAGAGTACTAAGTATTTGAAATGGAAAATTCCATAGGTATTTCTGAAGATTAATTTGATTCTTAAAAAATAACCAGAGACTATGTCCTCAATTGTAAGGGAATTTACAAGATCTCCAATAGGGTTAACTCACCTATGGTTGAAAGTCAATTCTACCATTGGGAGATCTCATTTCCTAATGAAACTAAATGAAAGATACATTTATTACACCCCATTTTACCCATTCTATTTTTTAGTGAATTATTTGTGAACCCTCATTTTGAAAAGAACCTATTTTTTAGTGTTTCATTTTTTATCAAATTTTTTACTTCAACTAGCAACCTAGTTAAAGAAGCAAGTCTCAAGTTAACTACTTCCCTTAGTTGACCAAACTATTTCTTTATATTTTCTTTGATCCAAAAGTAATGATAATTGCACATGAAGATTTTCTAGGTGTTCCCTAGTTGATCAATCCTTATTGCTTGATTGATTATATATCTTTGCCATTTGTGTGATTTGTAACTCAACAAAGTTAACCTAATCTTTGATGCTCTTGGAAGAAGCTAGTCATTTCAAACAAAACTAATATAGGGAAGTGACTTCATCTACACATTCTTTAAACATCTTCATATTTTCTTGAAATTTGTTGTGTGCACTGGCAAACTAGTCAGATGCATTATCCATTATTTTTTCATTTATCTTCCTCAAGACATTTTGTTTATCCTTTTTCTCCATGTGGATGTCATGTCCTCAAAATGGAATAGTAAAATAACTAAACATTGAAATGCAAATAAATAAATAAAATACATATTAAAAAATATAAATACAAATACTAACAATTTAATATTATTAAATTGTTAATATAGCATCATAAATATTAATAAAAAGTATATCTAAACTAAAACAAAACTAAATATATTAAATCAAGAAAACAAACAAACTTTAGCAAGCTATATATGGCCAACCCCCTTTAGAATCACTTCCCTTTTCCCAAAGCTTATGTGGTGGGGTTTCTTATGGAGGAGTAAAATTAGTCAAATATTAGCAAGTTCCTTATTAGCCAAACCATCCTTTTGTGTCAAAGATTACTATAGTTAGAAGGGAGACACAATTATGAAGGGAATATCGACGAGGTCATAAAAGTAGCAAAATCATTAGAATCAAGAGTTATATTTAAAAGGAAAATGATTATGTAATTTCAAATAGAAACAATTATGATATGAGAGGCTGTAATCCATATTAAAGGAAGAATATAATATTTCAGAGGCAACGATTAAGAATAATGGATTATATTAAAAAAAGACATTCCTATTCATAAGGTATTTCTATTTGAAGAGATGTGTCTTTCATTCAGGTAGAGGGATATATATAAGAGTTAAAGATGGAAGGAAAAAGAGGAAGGAGAAATATTGAAGACAAATAATAAAGAACTAACAAGGGAAGAGAAAGAAATGCAATCAAACTTAAAACACACATATAAATAGTAAGGACATAAATAAGATAATTACTTGAGCATAAAAGCCATCACTATCAAATAAGTATATTAATCTATTATATATTTAGATATATATACATTCCTATAAAATTTAAAAATTTTAATTATATATGATTATGCAATAATGATGCTTCTGATAGGTATTAATCCTTATTAATCATTATTCAATCACACTAATCTATTTACTTCTCTTTAAACGATATCCTCTAAATATTGAGATCATTGATCAAGGATAAGAAACATAAAGATTAGGAAGAAAAAGAGAATCAAACCATGCATCACCCCAAGTTTCTATTATCAAATATAACAATATATTGAGGCATATTTTCTATAAATCATTGTGTACCTATGTATGCATTTTTCTTATAAGTAATAAGAGTATTTAATGAAGGATTTCTTATGATTGAATCAAACTTATGTTGATTGTCTGAAACCCACCTCATGGAAGGGGCTAGGAGTGAGGTGGTAGGGGCCAAAATATCCCACTTGCAACCTCCACCCAATTCCTAAAGAAAGAAGTGCTAGGTGTAATAACCCAACCAATAACCCAAAAATTTCCACTGAATTTTTTTCTTCCTTGATTATTATCTTATTATGTGTTCATTCACTTACATACTCAGGTATTTCCATCCATATGGGATAGGAATCCATCCATATAATATAGGCATCCAACCATATTGGTTAGTAATTTGTCCATGCAGGGCAATAATTCATCTATCCATCAATGATAGGCATCTCCCCAAATGTGGTAGGCATCTATCCATAGAAGATAGGAATGTGCTCTGGCCAAAGACTTAGACTCATTGAGACCATCTAGGCACTAAGTCACTCACTAAAGACTAAACTCCCTTTAGAAGTGCACCAAGGTCATCTTCCTTAGGAGTATGTAAAAATAAATATTTAGTATGAGTCCTGCCTCAAAATTTGGTTGAAGGCCTTGAGGAGTCAAGCAAATCCATCCAAGATTCCTTCTGAGAATACAAAGAATGTATTTTATCTTAAGTTTATATTAGATATTTTTAGCACCTTTTTGACCAATAAATTCTCTTGAATTTTTAAATTAATTTTTTATTTATCATTATCATATACTTTCCCTAAACCCCATCCTCAAACTCTTGAGGTACTAGGAGCTTCCTTCATTTCCTAGACTACCTACATACCTTGCTTCCAAATGAGATCAAGGCATAAAATATGTAGTTTTTTTTTCTAATCTAATCTTTGCATGAATTGTTATGTGGGTATATAACCCTTTATAGAGCCCCTTTTTGCCAAATAGTTCCTCAACGATCGCTAGATGTGAAAGGAAGTAGTAAAAATAAGTAAATAATCTCCATGACTATTACTTGTTTCCTAAACATCTAAAACTTAATTCTTAAAATAACACCTCCCTTGAACCCATTTGAGATACGATTACCTTTTAGTTAGCATAACAATATTAAATAAATTCCATTGAATCCTATAATGGGGTTTTCTAGGTTTGAACTAGTAGATTTTGTTCATTGAAATTATCTTTTTACATTATCGATCCAAGAGAGATTACCCAACTCTTGGATTTTATTAACATGGTGTTCCTTATTTCTCCCTAGTAATTTAAAGGGATGATGCCATAGACACCGTTGTTTTAGCCATGTTAGGCTATGGATGTAGTAGCCTGAGTGTAATGGCATTACCTATAATCATGAGCCAGAGGCACTGCTGACACTAAATGATTCTAATTTTAGTTTCAAAATCTCATTTAAAGTTTCCTATATAATGCAAAATCATAATAAATTTTGAAAGTAAATAAAAAATACTTACTCTTACATAGATATTCTTATGTAATTCTATTTTCCTTTGAAAATAATTACTTTTCAAAGTAAGATAAACTAGTATTAATTGTCGAAATAGAACATAAGCTAACTTTGTAATATAATGTAATACTAATTGTTTAAGAATTAAAATTAATTTGTCTAATACTAATTGTTGAAAATAAACTGTATTTCTCTGTGCAACACGATTTACAAAGTGATTGCTAAAGTTATTGCTAACAGGCTAAAGTTGGTTTTAAAGTCTGTCATTTCGGATGAACAGAGTGGGTTTTCTCCAAACCGTTCAATTTTTGAAGGCATAATTGTTGCCCATGAGGCAATACATTCTGTTCGAATGGAAAAAACTAAGAAAATGTTTGTTAAACTGGATATTAGAAGGGCCTATGATGAGGTTGATAGGGGCCTTTTGTTGAAGGTGCTCAAAAAAATTGGTTTTGGGCTGGCTTGGCGGACTTGGGTCGAAAGCTGTATCAACTCCCCGAGGTTCTCTGTTTTGGTTATTGGCAGCCCTCAAGGTTTTTTTGGCTCCCGAAAAGGTATCAGACAAGGAGATCCGATGTCACCCTTCCTCTTTATTATTCTGGCTGAGGTTTTAGGTAGGTTAATTTCTCAAAAACGTTCGGAGGGGTCTTGGAAGGGCATTAAAGTGGCCGTCGGGGTTGAACCAATTTCTCACTTGCAGTTTGCGGATGACACCTTTCTGATGGGGGATGCCACCCTAAGTGAAGCGAGGGTGATGAAGAGCACGCTTGATAAATATGGGTTGGCATTTGGTCAATGCATTAATTGGCATAAGTCTGAAATTTTCTTTTTTAATACCCCTGTCCAAAGGCAGCTAGATATTAGTCGTATTCTAGCTATGAAGATTGGTTCCCTCCCTGGAAAATACTTAGGTATACCTTTGTTTGCTGGGGGTAATAAAACTTGTTTATGGAAGGATCTTTTGGATTCTTGTGTGAAGCGCTTGGAAGGTTGGAAGAGCAAGTGGCTCACTTCTACTAGAAGGATTCTTTTGCTTAAATCTGTGATCTCTGCCATTCCCATCTATTCTATGATGTGTCTGAAAATCCCTAAGAAAATTCTAAACTTGATAGGGCAGCGTATGCAGAAATTTTTCTGGAATGGGAATAGTGAAGAAGATAAAATTCCTTTATTAGCTTGGGACAAAATTTGCAAGGCAAAGGACCGGGGTGGTGCTGGTTTGCGGAATTGGCAGTTGTTAAATGAGGCTCTGGGTGCGAAGCTTGTCTGGAATCTTTATGCTAATCCTGATCTTCTGTGGGTCAGGATCTTGAAGGCAAAATATCTAGATTCCAATGAGGAGCAAAGAATCTTCACAATCCGGAACCCCCCTAAAGGATCGGCAATCTGGAACTTTATTGTGTCTTGTAGACATGTGATTTTAGATCATCTTTCCTGGCAAATCGGTAATGGTGTGAAAGCTAAATTTTGGGAGGATTCGTGGGAGGGTTTTCCAAATCTTGGAGTCGGGGCTGATATTTTGGCTCTAAAACAGTATTTCTCTCTTAAATGGGGAACCCAGGTATGTGATTACTTGACTTTAAAGGAAGGCCCATTAGGAAGTGAATGGGTGTGGAAAGATGTTAGGGGAGAGGACATCTCAGAGGAACAGGTCCAGACCATGCAGAGGCTACTTCAGGGAAGGAAAGTTGTTATTACTGGCAAGGAGGACAAATTGGTGTGGTGCAGCTCTTCCTCGGGTTCATATTCTGTTAAAATAGGATATCAACTCCTAGACTCATTAGAGCGGGAGGTTTTTTGGGCTAAGGATCTATGTTGGAGTAAAAATGTTTTACCAAAAGCGGGTTCTTTCGCTTGGCTAGCTATCAGAGGGAGAATTTTGACTGGGGACAGGAGGAGGAGATTGGGGTTTGCTAGCCCTTCCAAGTGCATTCTTTGTAACAGAGATGAGGAATCAGTGGATCATCTGTTATTAAATTGTGAATTGGCTTCTAGTTGCTGGGACTTTGTCAGACAAAAGTTGGGATGGTAGGGTCCCTTGCACAGGACGGTGCGTGAGGTATTTGAAGGTTGGCCCTGCTTGATGAAAGGATCATTTCTTTCTAGTATTTGGGTGGTGACGCCCTCTTTGGTGATCTGGGAGCTCTGGAAAGAAAGAAATAGAAGAATTTTTATAGAGAAAAGTGAATCTGTAGCAAGAATTTTATGGCGGATTGAACACAGTATTGAAGAGACTGTGAGTAGTGCTATCTCTATGCCACAGAATTGGCGGTGTTCCTTTTCGATGGAAGATAGGAGAATGCAAAGGGCTTGGCCTGGTATCCAGATCAAATCATGGCTGGGTTCTTTTAAAATCAAGCCTAACAAGGAGTTAAGTCTTGTAGTGAAATGGGCCAGGCCTCAGGTTGGGTGGATTAAAGTGAATTTCGATGGAGCAGCGAAAAGCAATCCTGGACCGTCTGGGGCTGGTGTGATTCTCAGGGATCACCTGGGTAATACTGTAGCTATTGCTGCAAAAATATTAGAAGATGGATCGAACAACATGGCTGAAGCAAAAGCCGCCCTTCTAGCGGTGAGACTGGCAAAACAATTTGGTGTTAAGAAGTTGCACCTGGAAGGGGATTCCCTGTTAATTATTCAAGCCATTAAACTTGGGGAGTTAAAGGCGTGGCATTTACAAAATTATATCAAAGCAATTGGTGTAGTACTAGAAAGCTTTGAACACTATGTCGTCAGTCACATCAAAAGGGAGGGGAATCAGGATGCGGACATTCTATCCAAATGGGCAGTGGCGTTCGATGAGGTTGAAAAACTAGCCGTTGAAGATTTTAGAAATTGTTTTTGTGATGTGTTAAAGTGGCAGGCCTCTTTTTCAATGATGATGCTGGAGCGGTTACTTCAACGTGGATGGAACATCTGGCAGGTCGGACTCCGCGGAAGGTGTTTTGGGAAGCTGTACTCCGTCGGATAGGAAAAATCAAAGTCTCCATCCTAGGTGACATAAGGTGTGACGGATGAAAGGATGCTGGCGTTAAAACTCGGGAGGCGAAGGACAGGCCGGTTCATAAAGGACTAAAATTTTAATGGCGATGTTGCAAGGTAATTAAATTTATTTAGGGGGTTGGGAAGATTGTACAGTTTGCATTCAAAGGGAGCCATGAAACTGGTGGCGACACCATTTTTCGAAGGCAAGTTGAATAGGTTTATTAAGGTGGTCCGATGGAGTTTTATTTATTCCGTGCCATTTGCTGTTAGCGGTTTGCGAAGGTGGGAAGCTGGATAGTAATGGAGGCAATGTGGGGTTTTTCAACCGAATTATAGCAAAAAGGTTTTTTTGGCCCCCCAACTATGAAGCGGTTGAAAATGGTGTTAAAGATACACCGGAAGGAAGTAGTGGACGTTGTGGTAGCGGTCTTAGGGCCGCATTTCATGGAAGCGACGCACAGGGGGCGACTGAATGCGGATATAGCTTCAATGGTGTTTGCATGGGCAATGGAGCTGGGTGAAGACGCAAAGGAAACCAAATGGGTTTTACTGAAATTGTTTGATGGTGCTCTGCTCAGAAAATTGGAGTCCTTCTTGGAATGGGTGGTGCCGGGTGTGGGATTTGACGTCTCGGAAGGCATTGAGGACATGGATGAGGCAACAGAGGAGGGACTGATCCCATTCATTAGATGGAGATGGTGGACGGATAGAGAGGTCTACAAAGAAGCAATTGCAGTAGCTTGGGAGAAGTTGAAATTCGAACTACATTGCCCGGAGACGGATAGAAGCCAGACAACTGGAAGGGTGCCGTCCGTTTTTCTGCGAAAGAAACAGGGATCAAGAAGAAGGTGCCGGGTGGGTGGAAGTGTTTCTAGAACAGTGGCTTGAGGTTCTAGGGTTGGGAAATGTCGATCAGTGTTTTGAGTCTATTTTTTGGCTGTCAAGTCGGGCGTGAAAAATTAATTGAGCTTCAGGGTGTTGATGAATCCCGAAAATGAAATATGAGGGGCTGCTCGCTGGTTTTTTCTGTTTCTAAAACCAGTTTAGAGGAATGTTGAACTCTGGTTTTTTGAAGGTTTTGTATTTGGGTGCCAGTCTGTGATGCTAAGTTGATGAAAAGGTTGCATGGATGTTATTAGTCATAGGTTGGGAATGATGAATGTATGGGTTAATCCCTGCTGCTCGGGTGGAGCTTTTGTAATCCTTTTTTGTAATTTCCTATGTTAAATCAATAAAATATCACTTTTTACCAATCAAAAAAAAAAAAAAACTGTATTAATGAATTAAAACTACCTTCTAAACTTGCTTAATTAACCATACTGAAGGCGAGGGGATGGCGTGCGTCTGCAATCTACCGGGCTAGGGTGTCCGTGCCCTTGCCCGTTTCTTGTTATGGTTTGAATCTGCACTGGGAGGGGGGTTTGTTGGCTGCATTTTGGGGTGTGGTGTTGTGTGTGGCCACTGCAGTGGTCTCTTTCCTTTTTCCTATGTGCGGGCTGTTCCTTGGTGCCGACCAGAGTGTGGGGTGTAGCTGGGGGCCACGGGTGTGCAGATAGGGGCACGCCTTTGGTGCCTGGTCTGTGTGGGGTTTCCCTTCAGCGGTGTATTTTGTTCTTTGGCCAATGGATCGTGGTGAGCTGTGGGGGGGGCTTTGAAACCCTTGTCTCAGATTTTTATTTCTCGAAGGCTTTGCATGCCCACTATAAGTTAGGTACTATGTCTCCCGGGGAGACCTCAGGTGAAAACCCTCAAATGGATTTCCGTTCAGCGCTTGGTGCGAAGTCTCCTCAACACGCTTCGAAAGTTTTCAATAATAATTTGTTCATGCCGGAAACGGGGCTAGATGGAGTGGGCTCGTCTAGTGGAGCTCGGATCACGAAGATTAATGGCTGCCTGGAACGTTGCAAGGAGAGGCCGAAACTGGTTATTCCTTTGGAAATGGTTGCGGAAGATATTGAATATTATTCAAGGCACTCCTTTTACTGTAAGTTTCTGGGTATGAGGATATCGTTGCAATTTCTGGAATCTTGGGCTCGACGGACTTGGATGCCGGAGGGTGAGATGGATATAAAACTTTTGGCAAATAATTATTTCATGGTTACCTTTGATTGCATGGCGGATCGAAATAAGGTCTTCGAAGGAGGCCCTTATTTCTATAATCAGGTTGGTCTGTTTCTTAAACCGTGGCATGCTAGGTTTTAACCCTGCTGAGGAGCTTCCAACTCGTGTACCGGTGTGGGTTCGGCTCCCACGGTTTCCTGTGGAATGCTGGCGGGATGATGTTTTGCATCTGTTGGGGTCGATGCTTGGGAAGCCGGTTGGTTCCTCGCTGCAGACTCAGTTCAAAAAGGTAATCACTTTTGCTCGCATCTGTGTGGAAATTGATCTTAGTAAACCATTACCAGATTCTTTGGACATGTCTGTGGGTCCTTACTCTTGGGTTCAGTCTTTAGACTATGAAACACTTCCTTTCCGATGTCGTCTATGCCATGAATATGGTCACTTGCAACGAAGATGTCCAAGGGTTAGGCCTGGAGAGACTCCTAATTCTCAGCCTTCCCATAACCCACCTAGGGAGGATAAGGGAAAGAACCCCATTCCTGGGGATGGTGATGGTTCTGATGGCTTCGCCCCTGTGAAGAATCGTAACAGAAACCGAGGCCAAAAGAGGACTTGGAAGGAAAGACAAGATGAAGACTCTTTTAACAGATTTGAGGTTTTGGATGATCTGGATCAGCAGGAAGTGAATCCGGGCTTGGTTAACTTGGATCAGGGTATTGTGTGTTCTGGGCAGGAGGTTCCTCCTTCTGGGGCTACTCAGGATACACATGATTCTGGTGCTTTGCAAATGGTGACTGACCTTCCAATGGATGCCCAAGTGGAGCCAATCTCTTCTGTGGAAATGAAGAAGAGTGGGGAGACAACTCTTTTCTAGCTTTGCATGCGAGTTCAGATGTAGGTAAGAATCTCAAGTCTTCTCCTTCTCCTTTGGGTATACATCAGAAGGATCTCAAAAAAGGGTTGGGGGAGAAATCTTCAAAGCTTGGCAGGAAGAAGGATATGGAAAAGATTAAGTTAGCTGGGGAAACTCTTGTGGAGTCTGGGTCGGTTAAGACTTTGGATTCACACTTCTCTAGCTCTTTGAAATGATTGTTCTATCATGGAATGCAAGGGGCTTGAACAATAGCCCTCGACAAAAGGTTGTTCGTGAGTTGGTTAGAAGTCAATCTCCTGATATTTTGTTCTTACAGGAGACTAAGTTATCTGTTGAATGCATGATTGGTTTATCTCCTAAGTTGTGGAGAAGCGGGGAGTGCCAATGCATTGGTGCTCAAGGGTCTGCGGGTGGAGTGGCTTGCCTTTGGAATCCACGGAAGATCCGCCCTCTTTGGTGGATGTCCAGCAAGTCTTCTATCTCGATGATTGCTTCTTGCTTTGAGACTGGGGAGTCTATCCTCCTCACTAATATCTATGCTCCTGTTGATTTTCGGGGTAAGCAATTTTTGTGGGCTCATATTCATTTTGTTCGGAGTATGGTGCCTTTTTATCCTTGGATCATGGCTGGTGACTTCAATGCTATCTCTGAGTTGGCTGAGAAGCGGGGTGGTAGTGCTAGGCTGGAGCCTTCTGCTTTGCTTCTTCAGGATAATATTTCTACTTTGAATCTTGTTGATGTAAAGCCTAATAATGGTCTTTTCACCTAGAGCAATCGAAGGCTTGGGGATCTCTGCATTTCTGAAAGACTTGACCGGTTCCTGGTGTCTTGTTTTTGGGTTGGTGGCTTGTGGTCTTCTAGCTCATAAATTTTGGATTGGAGGGGGTCCGACCATTGGCCTATCAAGCTTGTTGTTTCTTCAGCTCATGTGCCCCGGTCGCCCCCTTTTAAGTTCCAGCTTATGTGGCTACAGGAGCCCTCTCTTCATGATTACATGATTGAATGGTGGAGAAATGGTAGACCTGCCTTTGGTACGGAATGTATACTTTCGCTAAGCTTCTCCAATTTGTTAAATATCAGCTTAAGCATTGGAACCGTCAGTGCTTTGGGAACATCTTTCAAGCTAAGTGTGCTGCCCAAGCTGGGTTGAATAGCATTACAAGGGTGATTAGGGATAATGGTGTGACTGCTCATTTACTTCAAGAGGAAGCCAAGGCATTGAGAGTTTTAGAGGAGTGTGAATTGCGTGAAGAGATCTATTGGAAACAGAAGGCACGAATTGAATGGCTTCAGGAGGGAGACAAGAATACTGCTTTCTTCTTCAATTCTGTCAAAGCCAGGCGACATGGGAATGCTATTTCTGTCCTGGTGAATGACAATGGTGAGCCTCTTTCCTCTTTTAAGGATATCTTGTGTGAAGCAGTGCAGTATTTTGAGTCTCTATTCAGGGAGGATCCCCAGGGGGCTCCCAATGAGGAGGCTCAAGTTTTGTCTTGCATCCCTTCTTTGGTCACTATGGACATGAATGAGTCTCTTATGAGTGATATCTCGATGGATGAGCTGGAGAGAACGGTGTTCCAGATGAAGAAAGGGAAGGCCCCTGGTCCTGATGGCTTTCCGGTGGAGTTCTTTCAAGATTTCTGGGATATTATCAAGCTTGATTTATTGGCGGTAGTCCAGGAATCTCAGAGGAACAAGCAGATGTTACGAGCTCTGAATTCTACCTTTTTGGCTCTTATCCCCAAATGTGAGGGGGCAGATAGGCTCAATCAATTTAGGCCCATTTCTCTTTGTAATGTGATCTATAAAATTATCTCTAAAATAATTGCTGATAGGCTAAAAAATTGGCTCACAGTTTTGATCTCTGAGGAGCAGAGTGGTTTTGTGGCGGGCAGACAAATTTTGGATGGGGTGGTTATAGCTACTGAAACCATTCATTCTATGGCCACTTCCAAGGATAAGGCAATGTTCATCAAGCTGGACATGGCCAAAGCTTATGACAGAGTTCGTTGGTCCTTTCTTCGAAAGATCCTTGGGGCTTTTGGTTTTGGGGATGAGTGGATCCAATGGGTCATGAGTTGTGTTACTTCAGTATCCTTCTCTGTTCTGATTAATGGTGAACCCTCAAAGTTGTTTTGTGCTTCCCGGGGTCTACGTCAGGGCGACCCGGTTTCTCCTTATCTGTTCTTGCTCTTGGCTGAAGGTCTCGGCCGGTTGTTGAAAAAGAATGTTGAGATGGGTTTCATTCAGGGGTGGCGATGGGGAGGTAATATTCCCCCACAGTCTCATTTGCAGTTTGTGGATGATACCGCACTGATGGGTATGGCTACTATCAGGGAGGCTACACATTTGCGTGCGGTGCTGGATGTTTATCTTCTTGCCTCGGGTCAACGAATTAATGAAGATAAGTCCTCAATCTTCTTCTTCAATACTCCTGGTCCTATCCAGCGGAGGATTGCTAATATCTTAAGGTTTCAGGTTGACTCCCTTCCTCTAACCTATCTTGGTATTCCTATCTCTGTCAAAAGGATGCCCAAGGACTCTTGGCAGAATATTTTGGATAAGTTTCAGACAAAAGTTAACCATTGGACCCATAGGTGGTTGTCCTTTGCTGGAAGGGTTCAGCTGATCAAATCTGTGGTTCAAGCTCTCCCCATTTATAGATGTATGCTCCAAGTGGCCCCGGTTGGTTTTGTTCAAGATCTTGATGCCTTAATTAGACAGTTCCTTTGGGCTGGTAATTTATCATCCTCCAAATGGAGTCTGGTTAGATGGGAAATTGTTTGTAGCCTGAAGCATTATGGCGGTCTTGGATTGAGGTAGTCATCTTTGTCTGGGATAGCACTTGTGCTAAACTATTTTGGAGGTGGTGTGTGGAGCAGGGTCAGACTTGGGCCAGGATTTTATCCCACAAATATTTTCTGGAGATCCCTCAGATGGATATTCCCCGCTATCCTTTGGTGGGGAAAGGTTCGGTGATTTGGGATACACTCAAGAAAGGGGCTGCTCTCGTCAAGGATGGGTTGTTTTGGATTTGCAAAAGTGGGCTGGAGGCTCACTTTTGGTTGGATTCTTGGGATGGTTTTCCCCCTATTGTGTCCCAGTTTCCTCATCTGTTGCCCCTTTGTCACAGGTTCACTGTAGTTGGTTGGGTTAGGGTGAGTGATTTTAAGTCAATATCTGTCCATGGCCAGTTGAGGGTGGCTAGGTGGAAGAATCATGAAGATTGGCCTGTGGTTGGGATGGAGGAGGAGTGTGCGGAATTGCAACGTATCCTTTCTAGCAGGAGTTGTAGCTCCCTTGTAGCTCCCTCCTGGATGGAGATGTTTTATCTTGGTCCCCCAACCCTAAGGGTGTTTATACTATTGCCTCTGGCTATCAGGTTCTCTTATCTCACAAATTGGACAGGGTGGAGGTTCGTTGGTGGCAGAGAGTTTGGGATAAGTTTTCTTGGCCAAAGTGCAATTGCTTCATTTGGACTTTAGCATGGAAGAAGTGCTTGACTTGGGACAATATTCAGAAGCGGGGATTTCAAGGCCCTTCTAGGTGTGTTTTGTGTGGGAATGGGGAGGAGGATTCTACTCATTTGTTTTTTCGTTGCTCTTTCTCCTTGAGGCTGTGGCATTTTTGGTGGGAGGCTTGGAAAATCCCTTGTGTTCATGCTTCCTCTTTGGTGGATTTCTGGAGTAGTCTTGGCAGACCTCCCACGATGGTAACCTTTTTACAGGATGTGTGGTATGTTGGGCCTACCTTCATTCTTTGGCAAATTTGGTTGGAGCGGAATCGTAGAATCTTTCGTGGTGAAAAGATGGTCATTTAGCAGATTTGGCAGAGGATTATGGGTATGATTCGGGAGATGGTGGAAGCGAAGAGTGAGGTGGTGTATCCCTTGGAGAAAGAGGATGCTGAGAAGGTGGAGAGACTGGGACTTCAGGAGATGTCCTCGGCTTCGGCTTGTGTTTGAATGGGAAGTCGAGCAAGGAAGAAAGTGATGAGAACATGTAAGTGGCTTCCCCCTCCTATTGGGGTTCTAAAGATTAATACTGATGGCTCCTCTAGGGGAAATCTGGGGCCTGCAGGAATTGGGGGGGTTGGTAGGGATTCTTCAGGGACGGTGGTTTTCTTCTTCTCTGTCTTTGAAGGAGTGCAGACTGTTAACCTGATGGAAGGTCTAGCGATCCTTTTCGCTTTGGAACGGGCCTTTGCTTTGGGGTGGAGAAAGGTTATTTGTGAGTCTGACTCACAAGTTTTGGTTAACTTGCTTAATGATAGGAAGATGGCTGATGTCAGTTGGCAGTTGGCGAGGCTGGTTCAGCAGATTCTGCGGATTAGTTCCTTGATGGAAGTGGTGTCTTTTGTCCATATTCCGAGGGAGTGGAATAGGGCTGCAGATTGCTTGGCGAAATGGGCTTCAGAACAGCTTGATGGATGGAAGATTGAGAGGTGGGAGCAAATTTCCCAAGAGCTCCGTCGTGATCTGGAAACGATTATTGCTGAGGAAAGAGAAGAGACTGATGTTGGATGTTGATTGGCTCTTGTGTTGTTTAGTCATTTTTTTGGTTCCTTGGGGCTCTGGCCTTTTGCTGTGATGTAATGCTTTATTTCTGATCTTCAATAAAGTTTTTACCCCTCTTTTTAAAAAAAATAAAATTAACCATACTGAATATAAATTTATCTAATAGAATTTTCCTTTACAAATAATCTAACTATTAAAACTCTTCTACTTTGGAAAGATGAACTAAAACTATTTTAAAAAGTTTGAGAATTATTTTTTACAAATATAACTTAATGAATACTCCTTTTCAAAATAAATTTAATATTTTAAGATTAAATTTACAAGTGAAGTTTAACTATTTCTAATACAAATAAGTCACTCTAGGGAATTGAAGATTACATTTACAACTATTGGTTCCTTTGAAATAAATATATTTTAAACTATCTAAATATATACCTTACAAATATAGTTTCCACTAATATTAATTTCATTTCAAACTATTATAAACACTTTAAATTACTTGGGAATATAAGTTTACTAATACTTAATTGCTTGAAAATAATAGTAATTTTAAGTAACAAAATCCAATGCATGTTATTTTGAAATTAAATAGTAGTTATAAACATTCTCAAATAGAGCATAAACTAAATTAATTTAGATCCAAGGATTAGTTCTCATTTTTTGATCACCAAGATCCGTAAGGGCGATGTGAGAGCATACGTACATAATCCTATTTATAACCCCAAAGTTATTAAACCATATTAATAATTTTACTCATAACCAATTTATTTCCTACCACAATAATAAATGGACCAATTAACCACATCTCAATATAATCAAATATACATAAATCTAAGAGGTTATAAATGTAATCTATTGTTTCATTCAAGCATTAAATATATTCCCTAAAGTATATTCAAGTAAAATTTTATACTAGCACATGTCTTCCTATATTAAGTCCTACTAAAGTAACAATATATTTTAATAAGTTTACATACATCAAGAATTCTCTTTAATAAAGAATTAACTAATAATATATTTTACTAAGTTTCACTTAATTATCTTTCTTGAAGCCTACTTTTGTAGTATATAATTCCTTATTATTAATTTAATAAAATTTCCTTTACAATATACACTTAATTTTTTTTTACTAAATACTACTAATATGGTTACTCTATATTTTTTAAGCTATTTGGTTTACTCTTGAAAAAAATAAGTCTATCTCTAGTTGCTTAATTTTGTACTTGTAGTGTCCCTTCATTTCGGTCGTCTTTGAATTGTGAGTAAGTGGTTTATTTGTGACTTGTGAGGTCATTTTTTTTGTCGTTTAATGTTGTTTCTTTATATAACCGGGTATTAAGATTTAAAATATATTTCTTTGAATGACAAAAGGATATACATATATATCAATATATTTACATTTTGGTATTTCTTATTTTTCCCTCTTCTGTATTCTTTAATGTACTTGGCATACTTCTGTGAAGTAAATTTTATTTAAAAGAAATATATATTTATATCCAAGTATATAGTTTTATATATCATACTCCACAAGAATCTCGCATACCTTACCTTTTTATATTTTAAGTTTGCAACTAGGCATGGCGTTTCTCCTTGGTTTGCATATTACTCATTCGATGGCTTGAAATATTTGAAAATTAGACTCTCTTGTTTATTGGGTCTGAAATTACATAGTGAACGGCCTTTTCACCTGCCAATTGCCTTGCTTCGAAAATGATATTATGGAAGCCTAGTTTCAAATTGTTTCACTTATCATCATTAACTTTCTTCACAGGAGTAATGTGTTTGTGTAAATGGTAGAAATGGCCCACCTCTCTCAAACAAATTCTCCTGCAACGATCTTGACATCGATTTAGAAGCTGCATAGAGTTGGCCCTTTTATTTTATAAAGGAATTAAGATTAAGAAGGTTCAATTAGGGAATCTAAAATCTAACTTCAATCTTCTAGTACCTTCCTTGATAAAGTTACTAAAATATTAGAAAAGCTACTATTGTGTTAGTAATAAACAATTTATTATTAAATTTAGTAAGATGTTAATTCATATTAACTCATTAATGATTCTATTTAAAATGTAATTATTATTATTATTTCAAATGATTAATATTATTGAATTAATAAAGATATCAAATTAGTAGAATGTTAATAATTGTCAAATATTAAATGTTTTTTTATGAAGAGATAGTAAGAGATTAATTCTTTTAAATGAAACATTAAGCAATAGAGTTTAATTTAGAGTAACTATTAAAGACTAGTTATACATTTTATACAATGTGTATCAACAAAGAAATAGTGGGTAAATTATAAGAAGGTTATTTATTTGGGAATTAATGTTAATATAGGTCTATTAATTCTATAAGCAATGATTCACTAATGGATAGACAATTAAATGTTTAGATCAAATTATCTTATGTCAATTATTGTATGGTGATTCCTTCTTGATGTATTTCAACTTTATTATGTGGTTAGATAATTGGAATATCGTCATTATATTACAATAGGTTGTAATTTTAATATTAAGGCTTCATATGTTCTTGACAAAGATGATGGTTTTGATAATAATATAGTGATGTAATTGTTCATACTAAGTTCATAAAATGATATTCTTTAAATGTTGATTTCATTATATTCTTTTACTGTTGAGTTCTAAAATAGAATAATTGATATCTTAAACCAATGAGTATTATTGTGTATATGGTTTTTTTTTTTTAAATTGTTTGTTATAGTGAAGTCAATGGTGGAGTGAAAAGATAAATTGTAAACGATGATTTAAATATTCTTAGAATTTATTGCTCATGATGTTTTAGCGAAATTAGAAAGATGAATTAAATGTTTAGATGTTTGTTGTTTTGATTTGTTAGTAAAAGTAAACTATGAGTGCTAAAATAGTTATTGGGATATTTAGAATGTATTGCTTCTTGGGTTATTTTAAATGTTGAAAGGATGCAATGTACTTGATTGTTTATTATTCTTTGGGGATGATTTATTGAGTGTATTAGTGTGTTTAAGGGGTTGATTTGATTTTTCATTACAATGTGTCTACCCTTTGAGTTGCTTGGTTTTCGCAGAGATTTTTATTCATTGGATCCGTGTTGGATTAACGGATGATTTGAAGATTTAGTATCATTTTGCCCCCGTTTGGAGTTATTTTATGTGACCCGAGATTTCCAAATGTTAATATTTTGTTGGAACCGTGTTGTTTATTGATGTTATTCAATTTCGTTTAAGATGTTTATTAGTCATAATGTTAGCCTTTTAAGGGTATCGTATGCGGAGAAAATTGAGATCTCCCTTGGGTGCCCTATTGGGTAGTTTACTGTTGGTATGTATGGTTGATATTGTATTAACTTGTTTATGTTATCTTGGTTCAGTTGAAGGTCATGTTATGATAATTCCTCTTTTATTCCTAGCTTGTCATTTTGTGATAATGGAAGTTATATTGTCCTTTTGTGGTTCCATGATGTGAGTCTTCCTTTTGTGTTAATTTCGATTGAGGAGACTTTTTGCAATTGACTTTCTAATAGCCATATTTTGAGATGATTTGGACCCTAAAGTGTTTGAGTTACCCTCAGTTGGGAGTATATGAATGTTAGTGTTACCGTATCCCTTGATTTTCCCTTTGCATACCTCTAGAAGCAGTCACTCTATAAGTAGTCATTGAGATTGTCATATATTGTGCTTTGGTTGATCTTGTGGTTTGGTCTTGTGATCGTTCTTCTTGTCTATCTTGGTTGTGGGGATTTCTTGTCAACTATTAGCATGGGGGTGGGCCTTCGAGTCCACGTGGTTGGGTGGAATGTGTTATGCACCCCATTGGGTTCCCAATTTGTGTTTGTGTTGCATAAGCAGACGTAGGGTTCCTAGAGCTTCACTTGGTTGAGGACTATTCTTTGTCATGTACCTTATTCTTCATTGATGTAATTATTCTTGTACTTGATGTATTATTCTCGTTGTTATAAGGGAAGTATTATGTAATGCATTTGTAATGCCCCACCACGCAACCCTAGGGGATGTTGCAATTTACTACTCAAACGTACTAATTTTTTTTTGTTTAGTATAATTAACATGCAAGTTCACTACCCATTGCCAACAACCTATAAGGTTACAAGACTAAGGTTACTTAAACCCAAACACGAAACATGAATTGAAACCATAACATTTAATTACTTAATAAATTAAATACACATACATTCCATACATGATAAAATTATAGCAAATTATAAGAGATACCACATGCTTCCAAACAATAATTTACAATACAATTACAACTCTCATTTCCTGAATGAGGTAAATCCAATAAGCATGGTTACAAATTGCATCTTCCACCTCAATACAAATGAGGGGTAATAAAATTACAATAACAACTGAAATGAATAAAGAAAGAAAAGGATTTGAATCCCACAAGCTCTCCAACTAGAAATCTCATCCACACGAACAAGAAGATGACCCAACGGTTTAAGGTGCACATTCCACCCAACCATGTGATACCCGAAGGCTCACTCCCCGTGCTAGAAGATAGTAACAAGGATTCCTAGGCAAGACCATCTACCTCTAGACACAAGCTAACACATAACTGAACTGAACTGAAATAAATACAAGCATAGCATCACATAACACAATGGTTATAATGCTTCCAGAGTTAAATAATCAATTACATCACTGATACAAACATATTGCTGACTTAGGAGAAGTGTCATCACAATGTCACATGGGATATCCTGGTAGGTCTTCCTAGGTCTCGACCCCCATCTCAAGATATCTTGGAAACCTCTAACGACTCCCGGCCCCTCATGCAATCCAATGCAAAATCAGTTAGCTCTCATAAAGATGAGATAACGATCTTTCCATTCTAGGCCTTCTCATCTCATCCCAATTCTATACAAGCCCTTGCATCCATGAGCGAGGAAAAATTAATATTGTTAAGTGTTGATACTACCTAAACTCTAATAAGTGTATTTACATTATCACTGGATTAACTAACTTACAAAGAGTTGCCCTGACACCACTTTGTGTGTCGGCCCTCATTGCAAGCCACTCCTCTAAGACAACACGTGGAATAACTCCACACCCAAGGGTACACAAGTGCAACCTAAGGAGAATGACTCCCTATCCACGACATAAATTCCACACATCCTGTTCATGATAACCGGGTATAACACTGGATCCAATAAGACACACTACCCAAGACAAAACAAAGGTTGACTACAAATTATGACAACCCACAAAATTAAAAGAAAACCTAATTTGGAAGGCTTACATAACAAATAGCTCCATTTCCCAGCATCACGAAAGGGGGAGATTTCATAACGAAAAGACAAATTAGGAAAATTGCTATCCTACTTTAGGATTTCCTAAATCCAAGCAAGGCGATAACATATTGCATTTAATCACATACAAATAATTAACCTAATTTGCAACTACTCAAAACTAATTAAAATTATATTGACAATGTTAAGGAACTTAAGCTAATAATTTAATTATGTTTTCTCCAATTACACATAATAATAAAAATAAACTTTTTAAATAAAGTCATTTGCTATAAAGTCAATTTTATTTCAACTATGATAATGAAATAATCATTTTAAAATTCATATCTTAAATATTTAAATATGTCTCTAAAAAAAAATTATTTTGTATTTCAACTAATTAAAAATAATTCCCTATTATTTAACATATATATAATATATATATTTTATATATATAATATATATATTTAAATAATAATAATAAAATATTTATTTAAATTATAATATATTATATATATAATATATACATATTATATATATATTATATATATATATACATTATATAATATGTATATACATTATATAATATATATACATTATAATATATATATATACATTATATAATATATATAATATAAAATAATGTTAATAAATAAAAAAAATGAAATTTTAAATTTAAAAAAAAAATGAAATTCTTTTCCTAGCCCCACGGGCCCCCAAAGGGGAGAGGGGACGCAGCCACAGGCTGCACCCAACCTCCCCTGTGGAGGTTAGTGCTGCCTATGGTAGCACTTCCCCCATACATAGTGTGGGGAGCGTTGCCACAACAGTGCCCCTCTATTGGGGCGTGGATGTGCAGCCATCACTATGGCCTCCCCCAAACCATAATTTTTTTTTTTTTCATTTATATTTTATTTAAAAAATAAAACCACCTCCCCTATTTTGCACAGAAAATTTTCTATGTAGAATTTAAAAAAAAAAAAAAACATTTTCAGAATGCACAAAAACATGTTTATAATATATATATAAATTTTCATTTAATAGCCAGAATGAGCAATTTTTTTTCTACAGAACAAAATACATAGCAAAAGGATTTTCAAGCATAAATTCTTAATTTCTAATTCACAAAAGAAATTCCTTTTGTTCATCTTTCAATTTTCAATGGTTTGAATCTTTCTTTGTTTTCTTTTTCCATGATTTCAACAGAGGTTTTCATATTTGTTTACAACCAAGCTTTCAAATTGAAAAACCAAAATTTCAAAGCATTTAAAACAATAAAGAACTTGTGATTTTGAAGTTTGAAGAAACAATATGATGTTGAGCCTCTTTCCAATTCAAAACTCCAAATATCCTTCCAAGTCTCCACCATCAAATCCAAGATTGATTCCAACCAAAACAAAACCCTCTTTTTCTTTTCTTTTCTTTTTTTTTATAGCAATTTCTCTCCAAAATGTATTAACTGGTTTGTGCAGGTACTTTGAACATGTTTATGGTATCATTAAAAGGAATTGAGCATTGGAAGTTAGGAATGATTGTTTGTGTGGTTTAGATAGACCTAATTTACTAATTTTTGGACAATCAATTGGAAAGTGTACTTGTAAGTTGAGTTGCTTATGTTGGTTAGGAAGGTATGGAACAATTTTTTGATGTTGTTTAAAGTTTTTTGTGAATTCTTCATATGGTTTTGTGCTTTGGCATTGATTTGGTGTCTTGAATGAAATTGGAACTCCTATTTTGAATGTTTGAGTTGAATAGTGATCTTGGAGGGAAATATAGTTGAATAAGTGTGTCAAAAGGCCTACAAGTGAAAGGTGAGTTAGAGATGTGTTTTGAATCCTTGTAGCTCTGCATCAGTACTGACATGGCCATGCATATTTAATTTGAGGATGCTAAGTTGAGGAAGACACCGCCAGCTAGGCATGCACTGTAATGTCCAACAAAGGAATTGCTCAAAGGTCAAAGGAGGTTGACAATAGAAGATTCCTCATGCAAACTGAATGTAACCAAGTTGTAGTGGAATTTATTTCTTGTTGATCAGATGTGGGTTTTACTGTTGTGCTAAATCTGCATTTGGACCTACATGTCTGACCAGATTCCATGCATTTGCAACCTCTGCCACTCCACTTTCTCTGTTTTCCCTATAAGGCATCCTCCTAATCATGGAGTTTATTGCCTTGTTTAGTTGATATTATAAATAAAGATCTGATGCTCCTTCCTTAGGAGGTTGCATGATTTGATATTGTACTTGCACTCTTGATTTTTCACTAATACAGATACATTACTCTTTTGTACTCATGATTTACAATTAATAAAATAAAGTTATGATTTCAAGCATCTGAGTTCTCATTAGTTTTAGAGGATATTTATCCAAGGGGTCCCACTTGGTGAGTAATCCATCCTTTTATTTTAGTATTGGTTTAGTATTACTTGTTGTTTAGTAATTAGTTAGAAATCTGGCACTAACTGTTCCTGCAGCCACTAGAATTTCATTCTATGGTTGTTCCTGTAGCCAAAGTAGACAGTACTTCCCTATTTGTTGCTCAGATATTTATTTCTATTATGCATTTTAGTTTGATGTAGTTGTTGATTGATGATTGGAATTTATGGTATCACCTTCTAAGAAATTTACTTTTAGCATTGTGTGTTCCTTAGTTGTAGAATGAAAATGGCTACTTTGGGCTCCTAGTAAACATACTGTACTGACCCATTTCAAGTTCACATCCCTAGGTTGACAAGTTAAATGCACCTTCATGATGATTAAAATAGTTATTCAAGTTAGATTTCCAATCTCTGAATCATGACTGTAAAGGCTTAGTTATTAAATCATTGTAGGAGGCCAGCATGTAGTTCCTCCTGTTTAAATTCTTTAAAGGAAAATTTTTGATTGATTTTTTTGTTTAGTAAAATTTTCACAATATAATTGACTTCTCTATAGCATTGGGTGATCGAATAACTATTAAAACAATATAGTTGTAAGAGAACATTTCCCAATAACTATTGCAACTGCCAGACATGAGTTCTTTGGTTAGATTTTGCATGAAAAATTACCATTGAATCACTTACAATGATTAGGTTTTTAATTTGTAATGACCTGGCCAAGTTTAACCCAGACTGGGAGCCTCCAACTCTACCCTATTATTGGTTTCCATCAGGTAGAATCTTGCATGCAAATTTTAGTATTTTTGTAATAGAATTTGATATTAATAATTCCAAGCCCTAATTTCCCATGATTACCTCTGGAGACACCATTATAGTTCAACTTATAGCTATTTTCTAGAGGAGGCAACCATTTAGCTTCCTTTTGTAATAAAGCTTTATCATATTTATTCCTGGTTGAGCCATGAAAGTGTAGGGACTTGAGCAGAGGCCAGTTCTTAATCATAAAACTATCCCAATTTGAAAAAACCTTTGGATTATTAATTTTTTTAAAGATATAAGTCCTTACAACTTTAGAAATTGAGGTCTCAATGGAAAAAAGAACTTCTTCTAGGGAGGAAGCCTTGTTTCTAAAAATCCTAGTATTTCTCTCAAACCAAATCTTCCAGATAATTAACGAAGGAGACACAATCCAAAAGCAATTGAAAAAGGAAGAATGGTAAAGAAGAGGCCAAGATTTAAACTATAGAGTTAATGAAGGACACACCATCGAAGACTAACCCAACTTGCAATACAACCAATACCAACACTTCTTAGCAAATAGGCAATGGAAAAATAAATGGTTTGAGGATTCAAGAAATTAACCATGTAGAACACATGGAAATACGGCTATCAATCCCAACCTATCAATCCTTATCATATTTAATACTCTATCATGGACAACTACCTAGACAAAGGATTCATAATCGGAAGTTTTGATTTGCATAAATAAGACAACAAAGAATTATATCCCTCTATGTCAGAATAATTTCCTAACTTAGCTTTAGTCCAAATTAAGACATCTTCCTTATCAGAAAAGATAATAAACCTTTTCCCCATTTCCTCTTTATAAGCCTCCTTCATAGATAAAGGAATATTCAGAGCTTCCACATATTTCTAGGTAATATTGGGAATGGAATCTATATATTCAATAGTGAAATAATCTTCCACATGAGAGCCCCAAAGATTTTTAAGTATCTATATCAAATTACCCCACTCCCTTGATTGGGAGAGAGCAAGATAAACATTCAAAACATCCTCCCATAATTTAGATTTTTTACCATTATGTATCAGTTAGGAGACATGAGGAAAGATAACCAAGCAACAAGAAGAGATAAAGTTCCATATTGTAGATCCCTTTGGGAGGGAAGAATTCATGAAGAGGCTCTCCTTGGAACATAAGTTCAAATATTTAGAAAACATCAATCATCCCCAACTCAAATTTGGGGATTGATATAACATCCATGTTAGTTTAGCCCCTAATGCAACATTCTAGAGATTAAGACTTATAATACCAGTCCCACCTAATTCTTTGGGAAGACAAATGTTATCCCAGGCAATAAGGGGAATTTTCTCCTTACCCCCCCACATTATCATTCCATAAAAAATAACACATAACAGAGTTCAATTGAATTAATGTGGAACTAGGTGCCTTAAGAACATACATCAAATAAATAGGAACATGTTCATTAAGCATTGACTTAATCATTTGAATCTTTTTTGCAAAGGAACACCATTTGAATTTTAGGACAATAGTCTTAAACTCCACTTTGATCTTTAGATTTGGCTTTACAATGTGCAATGAACTTTATCTAAGCACCTATTAAAAAAAAGAAGGGAAAGGAAAGGGAGAAATTCCTAGACCTAAAACTACTGATTAACATTGACAATAGAGGACTCTACAATGGACAACCTTCCTAAAACTAAATCCCACTTAACCAGATCACTTCACGATCTCATGGAATTAGTACAATCTTCTAAGGTCTATAGATTTCAATCATTTATTTACCACAAAGTATGAACAAAAGATAGAATTTAAGTGCAACATTCAAACAATGTTTAGACTAGCTTTACACTATAGTTTACCATCAATAAATAGCAAAAAGCATGAAAAAAATGAAGGCATCAACATAGCAGAATCATTCACCATCAATGAACAACACTAACTAATTTATGAAAGCATGTTAATGCATAGAACAACAAAGTTAATCTACTCAAATTCACTAACTATGAGGAGAAGAATCAAGAAACATAAAGTTGGAACTCAAAAATCCACCAAAATCAATGAACTTCTATTAAACTTTCAATAGCATGTATTTACAACAACTCAACTCTCTCTTGAAAATGAGAGGAGACCCCCTATTTATAGTGTCCAAAAAGTAAAATGAATGGCCAAGATTTAATCTCATTGTGTGGCCAAGATTCACTACGAATTAGGGTTTCACTTATCCCCAAATATCTCAGAATATTAAATTACATTTTGTCTTTCAACTTATTTTGTCCTCTAGTGGCCAACATTGTAGCTCTTTTCTCCACTATCTGAATGCCTTGTTATAGGTACTTTGTGAGGAATTCATCATCAATCACTAGATTCCCTTCTTGTTTCTTCACAATAGCATACTCTATGAATTTTCTTATCAATGTTTGAAGCTTGCTCCACTCTAAAATATTAGATTGAAGCACCTAAAAGTTCAATTTCTTGGATCACCTAGTAATCAGATCCTAGTCCTTTTTGCATTTGGGATGTTCTTTATCACTTGCTCAGACTAAGCAACAGCTCGTGTAGAAAAACCCATTAAATATGGCATGAGTGCATCTTTGGTTTAGTTCTCCATCTTTTTATGAAATTATGGCTTTATCTTCTTCGGGTCTAGCTCAATGGCAGGCATATCATAATTTGTCATTAATTTCAGGTACTCTTCATAGGTTGTCCTAATTTCTTTGATCTAATCAATGTCAAGCTCCACTTCATGGAGCACTCATTCCAATATTTCCTTCCTATGGTTGAGGCCTAGCTTCCATGTCTTGAAAAGCCAGTGATCATCTTTTACCAATGTAAGCTCCTTTTCCCATGTTCTTACGAGCATCTTGAGGATTGCCTCAATTTTAGGATAGGTGATCCTATATAGTTCTAGAAAGTCAATTCAAAACTTTCTCATGCCCTCAAGTTGTTTTTGCACTTCCAAGAACTTGTTTGTTGTCCTGAAAATGTAGCTAATGGCCATATTTCCATTGTAGAGAAACTATGGGAATCAATCCTCTTTGGCCTTTGTCCAATTGCTTCTTCTTTCTAACTTGTTGATGTGGTCCTTGGATAGTAGTTTTGGTGGTGCAGATGACATGGTGGGAAGCTCCTCGATGGAAGACCATTGTTAAATATAAGCTATTATGTCTACCACTTGTGCCTTTAGCTCCTCCTTAGAGGTCTTATCCTCATGCATTTGGTCCACAATGGTGGTGTCAGACCCCTGAAGATGGTCAATTTTTTTCTCTCTCATTGTTGTTCCCAAATCAATGGTGGAAATATTATAGCTGACCCCTTCTTCTCCCATCACTGAAGTAGCTATCTATACCATCCTAGATCCTGATGCATCCATTTTCAAGTGGGATCTGACCCTTGGCTTCTTTTCCTTCTTCGTTCTTATCTTTTCCTTGGCTAAAATGATTTTTGTCCTCACCTTCAGATCCATTGGGGTCAGTATCTTCTTCTCTAATTTTTTTTTGAGCCATTCAGACACCTGGGATTCCCCTTTTAGTGATTCATCATCACCTTCTTCCTCATGGGTACATTGAATTTCCATTACTTTGCTTCCTAGAGTCTCCTACTCTGTCTTTTCTTCTTCTTCCTCATTTGAATCCCAAATAAATACTATTAATTTTCCTAGGGATTCAGTGGTATTATGCTCCTTGGGGTTGTCCTTCCCCTCAGAGGTTTTCTCTTCTTCTTCTTGTTCATGCACATGTTCTTCATGATGCTATGCTTCTAGTATTTTCCTTGTTTCAACCTCTTCTTCAAGCTTATCTTCTTCCTTCTCTTCTTTTCCTCTTCATCTTGCTCTACTGAAAGAGGCATCTCTTCATCATGTTTAGGGATCTTACCTTGCTCCCTTGTTGGAGGCTCTATGCCTACCTCCATTTCTTGGTTTGTTTCCTTCTCTTCATTAGAGGGTTGTTTTTCTACTTCTTCTCCAATGTCCCTAAGCTATTTGGAAAGTTTTTCTTCCAATTCCTGGTCAAAGGTTTCCATGATATATTTTTTTCCCATTCCTCAACATCTTCCTTGGATGATTGTATCTCCTCCCCTTCTTCCTCATGCACCACTTTATCAATCACTAGATGTTGATATTCAAGGTGCTCATGATAGTCATCTACTTCTTCTATCTCTTGGTTGCTTCCCTTTCCTTTCTTTCTAATTTTTTAGATATTTGCATTGTTTCCTCCATCATAGGTGGTTCAATTTGGGGAGGAGGGATAGGGAGGTTAGCAACAACCTGTGCTAGCAAAGCTTGCACCACAGGGTTCATTAACACCCCAGATAGCTCTGTTGGTATATTCTGCATATGTTGAACAAAAGCTTTTGGGAGGGAGAGAGTAGGCATAGGCATTGTTGTGGTAGATAGTGAGAGGGCTGATTATGGAGACATGGAGGAGGAGGAGAGTGGAGAAGTGGTGGAAGATGAAGAATCTATGATCATAACCTATGTTGCAAGGGAGGTAGAGGTAAGGTGAACCAAAATTTCCACCATGGGTGGAGAAGAGTCAACCATTTCCTGGGAAGTAGGAAAAGGAGCGATAGTAGTGGAATTAGTAGCAGTGGTGACTATGAGGGAAGAGGTAGCTAGTGGGGATTTTGGCTGCTTAGTCTCTTCTTCCTCCCCTTCACGGAGCAGGTCCTCCTATATAGTGGGAATTTCTATGAAAATGCCTGACTTCTCAGGTTTCTTGGAAGGTTCACCTTTTGATGATTTTCTTGAGTATACTCTAGGATTAGGTTGATGCTCATCCATTTCTTTTCTCTTCTTAGACTGTGGTGGGAGGAGAGACCAAAGTCTCTCCGGTCGGGGTAGTAGTGGCATTGGCGCTATCAGTCTCAATCTTGGGTTCATCCTCGAGCTCGTCGTACGTTAGAGTAGCCCCTTGCAGATTCAATTTTGCAATCTTCCCATCAATCCATTATTTTTTCCTTTCCTCTATAGGCTTCATCAGAATATCAAGGTCATTTACCTCCTCCTTGTCCCAATCAATCGATGGCAGTGGTATATTGGCGACAACATCATATCTAGAATCAATCACGGTGTTTTCATCCTCAATAATCTAATCAAGCACTAGAAATAGCTTGACTATTTTGATGAAATATGTTGTCATGTGCATGTAGTGCCTCATCTACACTTCTTTATCATCCATGCAATTGGCCCAAAAATCCTCAACATTATGCACATGGGCATACTCTATCTCGACTGCCTTCTTCAAATTTCCATACAGATCCATTCACTATTGGGTAGTGTAGAGCTCCAAGTTATATTCAACTAACTCCTTATTAGAATACTCCACACACTAGGATGCACCAAATGCGATGGGATAAGGGATCACCGCTCTATGCTTGTCGCTCAAAAGGGTATGTGTGCACTATAGTTTCGGGGAGAGTTCCAGCAATATCAACCGGTCATCTGGGTACTCAGGAATCTTATATGGTTTCTCTGAGAAACCCTTAGCTCAAATGTATGTGAATTTTGGAAATTAAATAAACAAGAATCCAAAACGGTGGATATATGAATTTACACTATGCCTGAATATTCTTTCAAAGTCACCTCCAAGTAACCTGATGATATGCTCGATGAAGGCATCATTGAATTTGCAATAGTCTTTCTTAAAGTTCTAGTACTGGAGTTGTGGATATTTATCATATATCTTTAATTCCCTTCCCGAAGTCAAGCTTGGGGCTACAAGTAATCCTCTATATTGGACACAGTCGACAAGCAAATAGACAAGGTATGATGTCATGTAAAATTGTGAAGTTTTCTTCACTACCACAAATTTCTCATGTAAGAAGCTGCTAATCATGCCTACCTAATGAAATTGGGTCTTTCTCTTGATGATTTACTCAATAAAGTACAACATCAATTCTTGGAAGAAGGTTGTAGTTGGAAGAACCATGACCCTACTCATAAAAGTGACCAAGTTGTGATATTCTTCATGAAAATCACTCCTGAAGAGCTCCTGTGGCACCTTATTTGTACTTCCCCTCTTCTCCTTTAGCCAATATTGATTAATGAGCTTCTTGCACTTGAGGGGGTCAGCATTCCATGTAGTTTTGGCATATTCTTTAGATGCTTCCTCCATTTCATCAAAGGTTGGTGTGTGGAAATTCTTGTTAGACTTGTCTAAGAGATCTACTAGAATGTTGCCATCCCTGTCTACTATTCTCTTAGTGTCTTCTTGATATGTTTTTTTTTAGTCCATTACAAGTTTAGGAGTTATGATGGCACATGGGAAACTAGTAGCCTTGGCCAACCCACTTCTTCTATGTGGTGGGGTTGACAATAACCCTTTGCTTGAATTCATCAATGTCTATATGCCCCAAGTTGGTATCTGGGATCTCTTTTCGGTTTGTGGTGACCTTTGATAAGAGGGACTTCCCTTGGAACTTGTATTTCATTTGATCCTTGTATCTTTACCCCTAGGTTCCTTGGTAACATTCTTTCCCTTTTCCTTCTCTACGGCCGCCTCTGAAGGTCCTACAACTAGTTCCATATATCTTATTAGTAAAGGAGCAATAAGCACATTCAAACATAAAAAACATGAGGAACGTTAGCCAAAATTCAACAAAACAATGTTAGATTCAATAATTCATCATTCAAATATCCTAACATCTCTTTTGGATCATCGTTAGCCATTAATTTGAGGAAGTTATGGCAATGCAGGCCCAGGGGTACAAACTTCTTTGGGCTGGCAGCTATTCTAAAGGTAGTTGTGGATGGACAGTGGAAATGGCATAGTGGCCTGCATGACCCCACCTGCATCAAGATTCGGCTATGAAGTGGGGTCCACCAAGAAGGTCAAGCCATTTAGGCAGGTGGTTCAAATTAGCATTGAGGTTTTAGGATCATCAAATTGATCATTTAGGCACATGGGCTTAAGGTAGGCGAGTGTAGGAGGTTCACTAGCTACTCAATGTTCTGTTGTTTGAAAACAACCCTGGCAAGGTGGCACCCCACAAGAAAAATCCCCCAATTCATAATCTATGGCCTCAAGGGATGGTGGGTATTATATTGTTGAAGCTTGAGTGATTTGGATGAATGCGGTCTAGATGATACAGGAAAGCACTGGAAGTTGGCCATTCGGAATGATGAAGGTGAAACAGAAGTCTGCCAAGGGAGGCCTGCATCATTGGGTCTGCAAGTGGCCAAGGCATCACTCGCTTGTTTGCTAGTAGACAATCAAAGAGAAATAGTGGGGTCAAGTCCCACAAACTGGACAGACTATAGCCCTCAGTCATTTGATGTGGCAAGAATGAGACGAAGATCCACATGTGGCCACCCACATGGAAGAGCACACAAATTTTATTTTTTACTTAGTCACTTTGGTTCAGGTCTCAATGGCAGAAGTGAGCATGGACTCCAACGGGTAGAGGAAGGGCCTAGCAAGACCATTTGGGATGAAAAACTTGAAGGAAAGACCCGCAAATGGACATCTGTGAGGAGAGGCTTACAAAAGAGCCAACATTTAGTCATTTTTAGTGTAAGGAGATTGGACGACAATGGCAGGATTAGGACTTGCCCACTGGAAGGACTCTTTGGTTCCGCCATTTTGAGCGGTTGTTTGTGTAGTGGTGAAAGGTTAATAGAGACCCATGTTGGATGGTCTACATCACATAATTTACCTTGGTTTTGAGCTTGGACGGCGAATAGGAAGGAAGGATCCGCTAGGTGAAAGGACAAGTTACTAAGGCTATTTGAAAATGGCAATCCCTAGGCGAAAGCCCACAGAAAGAAGTTTGCATTAATAATTATGTAACGAGTCAAGACTTGGACATTTTGTACAGTTAATTTTGATCGACAATCACTGGGGTGGGTCCCTCCTAATGGAAGGATGGGACCAGATAGTCATTTGGAACAACCGAGCTCAAAGGGAATTACATAGGTAGAGGCCTGAACTTGCAAACTTGAGAGGGTCAAAGGATCCTTCTTTTAGGTTCATGAATTTTGAGGCCAAGTTAAAGATGGACAACAGAAAAAAGGGGGTGACTTCTGGTGAGGGCAAGCCTAATGAAGGTGTCAGTCGATGTTTTAAGTTTTGACAGTTTGAGGAAAAATGACATTGGCGGGCACGTTGTGGGCCTGCAGGGCATGAACACCCTATTTCAAGAATAGTTGTAGGAGATCCAAGTTTCACACGTGGCCCATGGGATATTTTTGAAGGTTATGAAAATTCTAACTTGTGAGTTTTGTTCGTCAGGGTCTCATCTAACTAGTTCTTGGTTTTCTTCTTCGAAATTTAACAACTTTCATAGAATTTTAAGGAAAACTCAAAATATGGCTTGGTGGTGGAAAACCAACCTGAAGAACCCAATCAAGATGCTCAAGAGAACTACAAAAAATTGATACACGAGGGGCAATGAGGTCTTGCGGGCGCGAGGGCGGAATTTGCAAGGAACTTTGACAGGATTTTGTACTTCTGACAAGTGAAAATGACATTCTAGAATTTCTATTTATATATTTTCATACATTTAATACCCTTCATTTATGCAGGTATGACAAGTGCCAAGGTTGGTGAATGGGCATTTCAAAAATAGTGGCGGGAACAGCAGACAAGAGTTAATGATTGGTCACTTGGTCGATCAACGATGAAAACAATAGATGAAGCTATGGGTCTCGTGAGGTAGGAAGATGATTTGAGTAGGCCATTCAGAATGGTGAAGAGGCTAGGGAATCCCACATAGGGTGGCCCATGAGGGTGGACTCGCATTTCTCGAAGGACGTCCATTTCAAAGTTAGAAGGAAAACCACCAACAGAACCCCACCAAAGTCAAAGACTTAGAAATTTGGGAAGTGGTGAAACTTGGTCAACTCATAATGATTCTTCTAAGACTCCTTGACCACTTAGGACTCAAAAATAGGGGGCACACAGAATGAGGTAGTGACAAAAGTGAGCTAGCGAAGCGAAAAGAGGGGGTCACCATTACAAATAAGGCATGTGTGCTATAGGCACAACAATTACCATTTTAATTATGAATGTCAAGAGGAAGACATAGTAATAGATGTAGAAATGTGGGCAACTTAGATTGTTCTCATAAATTGTCACTAGCTTAAATTCCAACTACCTAATCGAAAACCAAGAAAACTCTGGGGAAGAGAGGTTTGAAATCTAAAATAGAAAAATTAAAAGAAGAAATAGATGCAGGAATGAAAGCTACTCTAGATGGAAATTTTTCAATTAATAAAAGATTAAGGAGAGCATGTTTCTCTCCTTGAGTACAATGAAGATTATTTCTTGGAATGTTAGGGTGTTAATGCCCCTGACAAGCGAGCCCAAATCAAGCGTCAAATAGATGGTAGTGGGGTTGATATCTTCCTGTCACAAGAGACTAAATCATCAAAGGATGTCTTTGAAGCTACAATTCAAAAGTGGGGAAAATGGAAAGGTTTTTTTGTACCTACCCAATGGGGCTCAGAGGGATTAATCTCACTGTGGAACCCAAAAACTATTTTAGTTGACCACATTAATGTTGACAATAATTGGTAGTTGTTGTGGGTTCAACGTTTTGACTTGTAGTTCAAGCTCTTGAATTTTTATGGCCCAAAGGCAACTTAGGAAAAAAAGAGGCTATGGGAAGGTTTAACCAATATAATACAAGGTCTAGGAAGTGAGAGGGTGGTGGTAGTAGGAGATTTGAGTGCCATTGTTTCTCTTAAAGAAAAGAAAGGTGGTATCTACCCACCTCCAAAAACTATGGCTAATTTTGGGATTTCATTTTTGACAATGAACTAAGGGATGTTTTACCAAAAAAGGGAATATTTACATGGAAAAATAGGAGGAGATATTTCTTGCAAATAGCAGTATGCCTAGACATATTCTTATTCTCTCAGAGTTGGAGCCTTGTCTCATACAATTTATCCTCCCAAATATTGCCATTTGTAAGCTCTGACCATTATGATATAATGATTTCTATATCAAATACTGATGGTCCTCCACAACACAAGCCATCATTTAAATTTTAAAAAATGTTGTTTTGTCATTCATTATTCTTGCCTTTGCTATGATAATGGTGGGTGTGTGCACCTTTTCAGAGAGGTACTAAGACGTATCAGTTCTATAAGAAGATGCAATTTGATAAAAGGAAAATTAAGGAGTGGAATGTGCATACTTTCAAAAACATCTTTGTTCAAAAGGAAGAAGTTACTTTTGAATTAGCTAAAATTCATCAGCAAATCATTTAGAATGGATTGGATGCTACAACTTATGAGAAACAAAAAGAGTTACAAAAGGTATGGTTAGAGTTGGGAAAGAGAGAGGAAATATGTTGGTAGTAGAAATCAAGAAAGTTATCGTTGAAGGAAGGGGATTGGAAAACCAAAATTTTTCATGCATCAACACAACAAAAAAGGGCTGAAAATACTATCTTTTCAATTCAAGATGCAATCTTAGGTAGATGAATTCATAGTGCAAGAAAAATCCAATCAGAAATGGTAAGGTTCCTTATGAATCATTTTGCTCCATCAAAATCTTATGTAGTTCAAGGAAGCCAAGAAGAATAGGAGTTATTGTCTACAGTGCCATGTCTTATTTCACAAAGTGAAAATGATGCATTGATGAAACCGTTTACGTTATCAAAACTAAAGGAAGTGGTTTTCTCATTGTCCTTGGATAAAATCCCTAGACCAAATGGATTTATAGCTTTATTCATTCACAAATGTTGGGATGTTTTTGGTTTTGATTTATTATTAGCTCTAGAGGAATCGCACAAATCTAGATATTTTCTTAAGCAATTTGATGCCACTAATATAGCTATTTTTCCAAAAATAAAGGATCCCATAACATTTCTAGACTTTAGAACTATCTCCCTTTGTAATAATATTTACAAAATATTTACAAAGGCAACATATTTGAGACTTTAACATTTAATCCCCAAAATCATTTCTTAGTCCGAGCAAGGTGGGTTTGTCCCAGGGAAAGAGATAGCAGAAGGTGCTTTGGTTGTGCATGAAGTTCTTCATTCACTCAAGACAAATGAATTTCCTTCCTTCATTGTTAAGCTTGATATGATGAAGGCTTATGATAGGGTTGACTAGAATTTCCTTTTGAAAGTGCTAGCTAAATTTGGATTTTCTACAAAATGGTGCAAATGGATTCTTTCATGTTTATCAGGTGCACACTTTTTTTTTCATAATAAATGGTTCTTCTTCAAGCTTTTTCAAAGTAAATCAAGGTGTCAGGAAATGTGATCCTATCTCACCTTTTTTTTCATAATCATGGTAGAGGCATTAAGTTGAGCAATAAAGGATAAACATCAGCATGGTCTATGGTAAGGTATCTTGATTCCCAATACGAATATCTCAATTACTCACAACCTCTTTGCAAATGATACTTTATTGTATGGAAAAGCATCAGTTTTTGAAGATAAACAAATAAAAGGGGTTTTGGACAAGTATTCATTAGTGTTTCTTTGACTTTTCTAATGAACTAGGTCTCTTAAACAATGGTCAATATTTTAAATAATAAATTCCTATATTTAATAATATTTATTTTAAATAATGATATAATTATCCACACTTTGACCAATATCTAATGTGTGCATTTTATTCTTTTGAAGTCTAGAAAATAATATATAACTCATGTTATATTTTATTTACATATATTCAATAGCATTAATTATGATTACCAAGGCTTAGGCTGGGGCTACTAGCAAAGAACTATCTAATGTCTTGGATGATGGTAAGAAGTCTGCATTGAGCAATGTGGATGTTGTTGATATCTTGAAGAACATGTAGTGCTATTGTTTGGGGTCCTCCTTTTTGGCTGATGTTTTGCTATTAGTTTGTTGCGTATGGGCTGATATATACTTATTGTAGTTTTCTTTAGTTTTAGTTGCTTTCTTTTGTAAAGGGTTCTGGGGCCACTTCAAAACCCATTTTTTTATCTCTAATAAAAAATATTAATTATCATTACCATTTAAAAATTATAATATTATTACAAAATATTTTTGTAATAAAACAAGAAAAGTTACCACCATTTGAATTACAAACCTTCATTAATGTTTATATGGTACGTGCCAACTTTGTGGACCAAGTAGATATTGATGTCTTGTTTTTGTTTTGTTTAAATGAAAAGTGAGTCAAATAATTTACTCACGATTTGACATTCTTTGGACCAAGTTTCTAGTAAAGGATTAGCTTTATAATCAACATGATGGTTTTAGTATCTTACTTGCAAAACATTATCAAATAGAAATAATAACATACAAAGAAAGATGTTGTGTCTAAAAAATAGTTGAAATATGCTTATATTAATGAATTAAGTACACATATCATAAACCTTTTCAAGGGGCAACCTCTTTGAGAGCAAGAGTGTTGTAAAAAATGACTCTAAGATATGATATTATCTTTATTACAACATTAATATAAAGGTCTCATAAGAAGAAAATTATGAGATACAACCAATGTGGAATAAATTTATCCACTTAATTTGAACTCATTATATTAAAATACCATTATGTGATGCATGTGGGATAAATCCACATAATAGAGTTTTAACTAAATAGCTAAAAATTAGTTATTATAATGTTTAGAATAGTAAAGGGTTAGGATGTATGGATATTAACACACCCTCCCCCTTCAAGATGCCTTATCCTAAAGACTTGAATTGTGGAAACTATTGATAAAATTGGTGGAGAGGTTCCTAGGTGGTGTCTTCTAGTTGCGATCCTCATCACTTGGAAAAATCCTTTATGATGGTGTAGTTATAGAGTTGGTCAAATCATTGACCCAAAATAGTTTATGGATTGAGAGCTTTAGATTCTTTCTCATCCAATTCAAGAAGTATTGAATGAATGTGGACATGTTTCCCAAGGAAATTCTTTGGATATGATACATGGAAAACAAGATTTGTATTGGAGGGAGGGGGATCCAAATTATAAGCCACTTCACCCATCCGTTGTAGTATTAGAAAGGTCCATAGGATTTTGGTGGTAACTCCTATATTCCTTTCAGATTGAGGAATGCTTACTTATATGGTTGAAGATGTAAACAACTAAGTCCCCTTTAGTGAATGTACACTTAGAATGAAGTTAATTTATTTGTTGTTTTTGTAGCATCATAAATTGTCACCCCCAACAATTTCACACTATGTTTGGCTCCCCCTTTAGTGCTTGGACCTAATTATGCTTATTATTTACAAATTTTATTGCCATCTTTGAAAAATAAAATTAATTTGGGAATTAAATTTAATTATTTATTTATCGAGCACCCAGAATTCAAAATAGGTCCAATCAAGGGTGTCTCACCCTTGTTTTCCCTATTTTGACCCAAAGTTTAATATTTTATTATTGAAATTAATATGTTTGTAAATTTAAATTCATTTGTTGACCTTTCAAAATAATTATTGTGGAAAATGTTGAAATTCTTATAAATACAATATTTTTTCTCCATTTGAAGATCTAAGAAATTTGAAAATCAATTGAGCATCTTAAATGGAAATTAAGGCAATTCGAGAGAAGAATGAGCAACATTTTTACAACACTTTTATTAGTCAATATCATGTTTACAATGCATCATCAAATTCAAGTTCAAGCATAAGTAAGACTATTTTATGTTTCATGCTTATTATCATTGTGAGTACTAACATTTACAGGACCTTCAATCAATTATCAAGCTCTCCTTGTATGAGATGTGCCTAGTGACTTCAATCCATCAAGGAATGCATATTTGAATGGTAAGTTACAACATTGTGATTTATCATTTATTTTTATTCATTTACCTATGCTCGACTTAGGGTAAGTGATCTTTATCCAACATCATCATAGTTGTTGTGGAAGTGGAAACACCAAAATGAGGTTTGACTTAGCAAACCCCTATACAACACAACCATTTCTCTCTTCTCTTTTTTTGTAGGTTACAAATCTAAAGTGGATTTGGAGAATATTGAAGACCTTAAATAAAGAACAAGCATACAAGCACATTCCTCCATAAAATTAGGGTAAGATACATATTCACTGACTAACGAAGTTTTGAAGTTGATTCTGACAAAGAAGCACTTACGTACTATGATGCTCCTTTGTAGGTCCTAAAACTCTAAAAATCCTCATTTTCAAACAAGGGTTCCCTCACCCTTGTCCCACTAGTCTAACTCCAAATTTTAATGCTAGCTTCCTCAATTTATGTTATTTTCTTTCTTATTTTCTATTTTTGTGCATCAATTCTATGTTTTTCTTGAATTAGTGACAACTTGTTGCACTTGCATAATAGACCTAGTTTGCAATCATCAAATCACACAAATCACACATCACATCATTTCATATGTCACACATACACCAAAGGGGACCAAAACCCTGATTAGCCATTCTAGCTCTTCCTTGAGGATAGTAGGCAAGTGGTCTCTCTTGATCATTTTTATGTGCCCCAAATGATAAAGAGTTTAAAAAATATGATTTCTAGTTTAGTATTAGCCCTAGATCCATTTTTTCAATGTCACGGTTTCATAGGATTTTGTGCTAGGACAAGTTATCCTCAAAATTTTGAAGGAGATACTCTTGATTGTTAAGAGTTGAATCAATAACTTGTATCTTGGAACCAACTAAAAAGTAGAAAGAGGGAGATGGTAGACACTAGCCATACACAAATTTATATGACATCATCTTGGTACAAGAATGATAAATGGTGTACATAATTCCTTAAGGGGTCATTATTTAACTCATTGATTCTTACATTTAGGAGAAAATAAACATAAATAAGTCTCCAAGTATTTATTATCTTTGTTTGGCCATTAGTTTTCAAGTGATATTTTGATCTCATTTTCAATTATATTCCCTAAAATTTGAATTATTCTTGGCAAAATTTATCAATGAAGGTGTGGTGATGGTCATAGAAAATGGAAGTGTACATACCATGGATGTGGAAGATTTGGTCAAGGAAGAATTGTGCAAAAATAAATAATTTATATAGATGGACCAAAGAATAGAAGGATACTTAGAGAGGTGATCAACATGTGAGGAAATAATGCATAATACCCACATTCTTAATCCATTTCCTACATAACCCCATGAGAGAAAATAATGCATGAAATTAACCATAATGCATAGACCAAAAATATACAATCCACAAGATAACAGAAGATATACCCTAGGAAAACCCTCAAGAGTGAAATACCTAGCCTCCAAAAGCATCCATACTCCATCTATTATTCAACAAATAAAAAATACAAGCACTTACAAGAGTTACCATGAATGCTTCTGAAGCATCAAGCCTCTCTAATGCATCCTCCATGTTTCCAAGCATGAATCCACACATCCCATGCCATGCTTCACATATGTAGTCCTCAAAAAGACAATAATGACAACCCACTTACCTAGCCAAACTTAACCACTAAACATGTGCTTTCTTTTATAGATACAAGCTCACACAAATACAACCAAGTGGTAAGATAAAACCATGTACCACAAAACCATGTGAATATAAAACCACTAACCCATCATTTAATATTGGATACTAAGTTTTCACTTTATTAAATATTTTCCCAATATTTTTTTTTTTTTATCTCATGTCTCTCATTTTTAAAATAATAACCCAATATTACAATACAATATACAAGTGTTCCCCAAATAATTACCTAGTGTGATTAACCACACCTTTGAGGTGCATCACAACTAAATAATTATTTAATTACAACATTATGATAAATTGAATTATGCAATGGTGTACAACACCATATCCCAACATTCTCCCACTTGTGGTATACATTGCATAAGGAATCAATCAATGAAATACATCATCATCATAGCTATACATATAACCACATGGATATCCAACATGATATCGTGCTCCATCAAGATACCTACAATAAGAAAAAAGTGACCACCTTCTCAAGAAAGAACTCCTCTCATCTTCCAATGTGCCACTTATGGAAGAAAAGAAACATGTTAAGGTGAAGATGTGCCAATCCAAGAACACAAGCATCAAATCTAAGTGATAAAAGAGGCTCCAACTAAGCTATTGTCAAAGGTTAAAACCCCACATGATCAAAAATAACATCCAAAACACATGACAATACATCCAACCATCCATACCTCCTAGGTATCAATAACATCAATAAAATCATGCCAACAACATATGCAACCCATAAATTGCAATCAAGCTTTTTGTATCAAACTTGTTAATGAAGAGCATACATATCTAGGAACTCCCATTGCATGTGTAAAGTCAAAGCATATCAATTATAACAATCAACACTATATCAAGGTGTGATAAATGATCCAAACATGAAGTACCAAGAACGATCACAATGATCTACACATTCAACACCAACAACTACATAGTCTCTCACAACATGTCACCCAGTGATAACTTTAAGAAACCCCCCTCAAAAAAAGATATAAAATCTTGGCGAATCTTTTTTTTTTAGGAAAACATATTATTTCTATTAGCGAATCTTTCCTTTTTTCGAAAAAAATATTAATTTTATTGGCAATTTTTTTTACATCACTAAAATCTTATAGAAAAATATGGTGAATCTTGAAAAAAAATAGGAAAATGCATTAATTATGATGGTGAACCTATCCAAAAAAAAATAATTATCATAGAAAAGTAAGGGCCCAAGGGTAGAAATTATAGATGGTTTGAAGGGATAGACTATAATATTTACTTTCTGCCATTGTTTTAAAATATAATATAATAACTCTCATTATATTTTGTAAGGTAAAATATACCCATGATCTATAATTCTCATGGGGCTCAAAATTTCTTTTAGATCATTGATCTAATGGCTCTCATTGTACTTTGTAAGGTAAAATTTACCCACAATCCATAATGCTCATGAGACCCAAAATTATGGTCCCCATGAGAATTATAGATCATGGGTACATTTTAACTCATAGAATACAAAAAAGGGCCATTATATATTATATTATAAATAAATGGTGGAAACTAAAGATTATAAATATGTTCCTAAAGCAACTAATTATGATATACTATTGGCGAATTAATATAGATTTCTACTATAATTTATAAACTTTAGGTGAATCTTATCTACTCATTTATAGAATATTATGGAAAAATTTTGAGTTAAATTTTTTAATAAAATAAATTATTTGGCGATTTAAATAAGGCTATAATAAAATTTTGTAAAAATGTGGCAATTCAAGTCACATTGTAGCTCGAACTATTAGCCAATTTTGGATTCTCAAATTTCAACTATTAGCTAATTGGCGAATATTAGCCACTAAAAAAATCACTAATGTCACCATAATCCTCCCAAATCATAAGAACATGAAACTCCAAGAAGGAACCATAGAATGAAGAGAGAAAACCTATAGACCATAATGTGTCCTTCTACCAGCACCTCAAAGTGCAACACTATGTCAAGTATGATCTCCTAACAACCCCAAATGAAAATCTCAACAACAACCAACCACTCAATCTCATAGATCAAGTACAACATATGAATCATGTAACAATGCGAACATGGATGTAAGGATCTCTAACAAGGAAATAAAACTCAATGTATCCATGCCAAATTAGGAAATCATCCAATAAAACATCTCCTAAACTCCTCACCAATGAATGATAACATAAAATCAAATGCACAAGGGGATAACCATGCCAAACGTCTCTCAAAATGAATCCTCCAAAACTAACTATCCATTGCTCAAGATCCATATCTATGAAAGATAAAACAATATAAACTCATGCTAAACAATCATCAAATGAGTCTCCCAAAATCAATCACCATGAATCAACTAATTCCAATGAGAAATCAAAGCATGAAACATAAACACATAAAAAATAGGATGTGAAATACCTATTAGATGATAATCCGCTGAGTAGACTAAGAGTGGGGAATGGGAATGCTCCTCTAGGGTAACCAAGTCATCATGACTCACTCCAAGAATAATCTCCTCCATATGTCTATCATGAACTCATGTCCATACCCAGGTGAAGGCTCCTTGGTCTCCATGTTGAAACCTCCAAAACTGTCTCAAGCAAATGTCTCTAATCCCAAGAGCACTCTAGCCTCACCCACATCTTCAAGTATCCATGAGCACCTAAAATTGATCAATCCATGGTAAGCTCCAAATGCAACACCACACTATCATGAAGCATCCAAGCAAATGACCAATGTACTCAATACCAAGAGAACCAAAAAGATCAATGTCAAAGTTCCAACTGCAAAATTAAGAACCCAACATTACATCATGATCTGGCCATCTCCTCCTAGGAGATCACATGCACCAATGTATACATCCTGGTCTCAAGAGAACCCATATCATGCCAAAACTCTAAGCTAGCATCAAGAGTAAACCATCACACAATATCAAAACACTCTAAACCAAGAATCAACATCTCCAATCACATGAAGATAACCATCTCCTACCAGTGTACCTACAAATGTGATTTAAGACCTCTTCTACAACAATAGGATCTAAGAGCTCCTCCAAGACATCCACAAACACTAAAGAAGATCATCCATCACCAACAATGAATCATGTCATTTCCAACAATTCCCACTGAACTATGATACCAAGCTACATATGGCATTGTGACAACCATCTCCTCCATGAAGATCATCCAGGTCTACACACATGCAATTGAAATTCAAATAACACCAAGTAGAACCAAGATCTCCAAGCCAAGAAGATATAATTTCCATCAAGCCATCAAGAAAAAATCCTACACCACCAAATCATCACTGTCAAAAGCTCACAGTGAAATTCGTAATCAATGAAATGCAACCAAGCTATCATGACATTGTGATAAAACCACATGCTAAAAGTCTCATCAACCAACTAAATAGGTACTCTAACCATCTATCATCTCATCCCAAAGCAACATACCAATGCACAAATGACCACAAACAAGGCCAAATAATAAATTTTGTATAAACAATGAATCAATCTTGTGGATATAGACAGTCCACATCGAGTCATCTCGCTGCAACCAATGAGTTGTGTATACCCAGGGATTGTATAACTCATAGATCCCTGTAAGGGTTCGGGCAATCACACTTACTAATTATAATCCTCAATTTCTAAAATAATTTAATAGAACTAAATAATCATATAATGGTGGGAATAAAGAAGAATAATTATATAATTTTCAATCATTTAATCAAATGGAATACCATGCATATCAATGAATCAAGGTACATCAACAGAATCGCAGATAAGACATTCATCAATATGAATAAGAATCATCTTTATTCAAAGTAAATAACTTACAGGTACACATAACTGACCAATTTAAGGATGTTTACACAAGAAAGATTTGCTCATCCATGCGTCAACCACTTAGACCTGCAAGAAAATGTTAGTAAATAGGGGTTTGTCTTGGTCAAACCCCGTTTTGGTATTCAAACCTTGAAATATTAAATGAAATAGATTAATGAATGATGCAACTTACTGAATCTCTAGCATTACGCCCTTTCTTGATTGCAATAGTTCTTGACTTGAATGCTTCTTGAATTATGAAATCTTCATCACAATGTTAGCTCAAATATACACATGATACATGCATGATGAATTGGCATGGTGGGTTACTCTTACATCAATGACAATAAGAATACTTTATAAAAAAAATAACACCTTTTAATGCTTTTAATAAATAAGATTCCTAATTTTCCTTCCAAGTGCTGAAATATAGAATAAAAGCATAATTAGCAAGTTCCCTCAATTTTTCTTCAAATGATGCGGTCTTAGATCTATACCCCTTGTTACTATCAACCTATATAAGTTATATTCTATCATAAATAACACATGATTTCTTTTCTATATAAAATTGAACTTCCAACATTTTGTACATACAATTGTAAAGATACATGCAAATAACTAATTGTAAGCTAGTGTTAGAGACACTTAAACAATCATATTTAATAATTATTCTTTAAGATAAATGATCATCAAGGAAACACTACAATTTATCTTTACTCCCTACCTCCAACAATTTATTTCTTGGAATCTTTCCTACGTCATTACTAGAGCTTTCAAACTTCTAAAGTAATTCAAGATTACACAATTAAACATTTTCACATAACTACTAGATAGGATAGGTCAATATGAGAAATTTCTACATCCAATTTACATTTCATATCGATTGGATTCAGCCAATCTTCTTTCATTCCAATGCATGTCAGTAACTAAACTCAAATGTGTTTCCAATAAGACCCTTTTCAATTTAAAAGGTTAAAAGATAACAGGTTTGCAACAATGAAAGAATTCCATCCAAGTAGGGGTATTTTCATTTAAAGAGGAGAAAAAAACAATTACATAATTACCCAAAATTCTGGAAATAAATAGGCGGATACAACAATATAACATCTTAAAACAGAAAAAAAAAAATAATCTTTTGAATCAGATTTCTGTCATCTATTCTTTTCTTTATATATATTCTTACTTTCATACATAATGTATTTGTGGTCATTATATATATAAGAAGTATAAGGAATTATATTTACAGCTTAAGTTTCCTCATTCTAGAAGCAGCTACATTGCAATCTTTCTACAGCCTTATAAACAAAATGATGTATATATTTTAAACATATGTGTATATATTTATATATATATATATATACACACATGTATCTAATTATCAATTTAAAGCTAAAAAAAAGAATGGTATAGTAAATCTGCACTTTGCATGCTTCTTGCACAGAATGAGTTTTACAAAATGTCAAGAGTTAAGCTCAACACAGGTATTGAAGCAGCAGCAAGGAATCTATGTAGTTAAAATAAATCTCAGACATGCTTTCATAACCATAAACTATTCACCTAAATTCTCAACAAAACAGATTTAATTATGCAAAAATTGAGGCATGGGAATTCAATGAATGTAAAACATGTGCTAGCGAGGGTTTTGGGAGAGATGCACATCCCTTTATGTTTGTTCATTGGCTTGGTTTCCTTATTCTTGCATAAAATCAAACTTTCCAACATTCTTTACTATAACTGGCGCTGCCCCTATAGCATGTGGCTTTAATTTAGTTGAATAGCTTCAAAAATTCAAGGCATAGTTGTAACTAAAAATCAAATTTCTATTTGCTGTTCAAATTGGGACCCAAACGAAGGCAGTCTGATAGTCTTTAGAATAAAAAATTAATAATATAGAGTTTGCAGGAAAAATATTACTGTCCCTTCCAAAGTAGAATATTTGAATTTTATTTAAGTGAGACTAACTACACCAATATCTCTATAGCCGCGGATTCAAACTGTTCATATAAAACCTAAAAGAAGATCTAAAAAAATCTCTTTTTAAATGAGACAAACTTAAACTTTTATCGTCTACAGCTACTGCTTAATCTATTCACAATAAATTTTATAAAGAGCTACTATTTCTATAGCTGCAGCTAAGTCTGCAGCTGGGCACTAGACATAAGCTTTCAGACATTGCACATTTTTCTTGAAAATTCATTCACAATACACTTAGGGTTTAGGATTCGGCAGATACAGGCAAAGAAAAGACGTCATAACACAGAATTACCGCTACTTACCTTTCCCAGGTGTAAATCAATCTTTCTAGAAATAAAATTAAAAAAAAGCTCTCAACCAGGTTGTCAATCTTCTAGTTCCTGTGATCGAAGCCAGAAGTATTTGCCACAAACTTCGTGGTGTTTCTAAGGTCTCCCCACATCCTTTTTATTATTTTCTTCCTTCTATTTTTTTTTTGTCTCCCTCATGGAATACTGTGACTCCAGGTATATCGAAATCTTCCCTTTCCTGAATTTTTTTTAAAACCAAATGCAACTAGCAAGTGTAAAGCCAGATTTCACACCTTTCACCAACATGCTGCCACGACACACAAGCATGCAAATTGTGGAAGTGCTGACAAGGCATGTGGAAAACTGTTATTTTGGAATTGCTCATTCTTTTTCATTTGGTTTTATTTCTTTGGTTTCAATTTAAAACATTTTTGTTTAAAATTTGTTTTGCCACCTAGGCACCACACAAAAACAAAATAAACATTTCTCAACACACGCATATAAGATGTAAATATATAACTTTTTAAATTAAAGTTTTTACTTTAATTCCTGAGACCTAATCTTGAAAATAGTGAATAATTAAAATTTATTTCATGCTCCATATTTATCCCCAATAATGCTATTAAGTAATTCCTATTTTAATTACAATTGAGCAACTTTCCCCAAAAATAATTACATAAGCCATTATAATTGCAATTAAATATTTATTCGAAACAAATGGTATTGCAATAACATTCAATTACAATCAAAATGATTACTCTAAATAACAATACTTATCATTTAATTGCATATTGAAACTTTTCATTGAACTAAAATTACTCTTTTATCATTTTTCGCTTTTATTTCATTATTTAATTAATTTGATTAAACATTATAAAATTTGCAAACAATAAAATAATCAACCTAATTTAATGTTAAATGTATCTACTTGATAAATATTATTTCTAGATGTTCAGAAGGGGTGGTCGTGACATCCTTCCCCCCTTAAAGAATCATCGTCCCGATGATCAACTTATCTAAAGATAAAAGTTTCATACCTCTTTAATTCCATTTACCTCCTGATGTCATAATCAACCCACTTAACAATTGTGTTGGTGCTTCATACGCCTGTTTGTTCGTGACTGCAAAAATTTATGTGGCTAGCATTCATACACTTGCACCCTTCATTAGCACATCAAAGCTTCATCAAATTTTCTCTATTTACTTTAACTAGTAAAATCATGGAACTAATTCATTTGTTTCATACAATCTTCTATATGTTAACCAAATCTTGTCATACTCCAATATATTGACCAATAGAAAGAAAATATTTATGATCATTTTGTCAACATGCCTACTCGCATGAGATGTCAAATAAATAGATTTTATGATGATAAGCAAGCATTCCATACTACTAGTTATCATCATTAGCAAACAAAAAGAAAAATCTCAATAATTTGCAATATCGAATAATTACAATAAGGTTTTCATCTTGATCATCAACATAAGAAGATCAACAAGTTACAAAATATTGTCAACATGATTAGAAACTTCAAAGATAAGAAGAACACTTACTAATATAGAGGTTCAAGTTGATTACCATAGCAACGCGGAATGTCAGATGTCAAGAAGATCTTCAAGCACTCATTACTGATGCAACCAGTTACTTTTAACAAATGCAACAAGAATGCATCCAAGATTAGTACATTATATCAAGTCATACAATGATCCATGCAATGATACATATCTAGTTTTTGAATTACATAAAGGAAATCAAATATTTAATCAATCTTCAGCTGCCATAACCCAAGGGTCTTCTTGCAAGCTGAAGGTCAATAGCATGGTTAAGGTGCTTTTCCCACCCAACCATGAAGCATAACACTTCCTCGGGGTTCTTCCTAACTCGAAGAACACTCGACCCTGCATGAGGCGCCTAGAAACCAATAATAATAGGGCAGGGGGGAAAACTCTCGATGCATGCCTGATGCCTTATATGCACTCTTATACTAGAATGAACATATTTCTTGCATACAGGATGTGGCAGAGAAACATATTTATATAAATAGATTCTAGGCATTCATTATCCGTCTATTTCAACGGTACAACTCGCTTTGGCCAAAGCATATATAGAAGAAAATTTGGTTGATCTTGGAAAAGAAGATCACCTTCTCTGTTAATCCACATTCGGCATCTTGTCCCGGAAGGTAAGCTTAAAATTTATCACACACCACACTTTCAAGTAAGGAGATAGAAGTACATCCATAACATGAAATTTACATCCATAACATGTATTCCATGAATTATCCATAAATGCTCAAGAAATTTCATATAGCACTGTCAATGTACTTACACCAATAAGGATGTTAGAAACCATCTATTTCAATGATACAATAAACAAGAATGTATAACCTCTAGTGCCTAACTCACACAGGGTATGAATACATAATTTACCTATAGTGCTTCACTCACACAAATATGGAACATGTCTTGTACACAATATGCATTACTCATTCAAGTTTTCATAAAATGAATATGATAAGTGTATCTCTCTCACAAGTGCATTGTTCACACACAAGGTGGAATATGCATAGTGGTGCATTTATAATGATCATTACTCAATCTACTAAACACAATGAGTATGAAAAGTATATCCCACACACAAATGCAAAATAAAATAATTACTCAAGTGTTTTATCCACAAAGAAATCAAGAACTTGCTCTAGGGCATCTCTCACACAAGAATTACAATAATATAAAGTATGCATTATTCACATTAGTATAGTGAACATTTCTAGTTCAAGTATAAAAAAGTAAGTAATTAAAGCAAAACATTTCTATGATATGTATACAATCATTCATACAAATGTTTCATTTATGGAGCATAAGAAGTGCATCCTTGCACAAGAATACATGGTTTACCACATCAATCCTTCTTACCTTGTCCGCAAGACAAATCAAGATATTTATCTAATTGACTTCTATCATGAATCAATAAAGATTCCTAAAGCATCTGAACCTTGCAATTTTTTTGAAGGATCTTGTGGATTCAACCAGATCCAAATCTTGACCAATAGTTAAAAACACTCAATAAATCAAAACCAAGGAAAGAAAAATTCAATTTCATCAATAAGGCATAAAATGCATGCAATTTCAACAATAATTCCACATGACCAAGAAGGTCACAAGATCAATAAGAATCATAAATTTGATGGCTATACTTATTCATAAACACAATAAAATTCAATGTTGTTCTTAACATCATCATTAATAAATAAATCAAAGTCAATAAAATAGAATATCAAATTTTACAAGTTATATAATACATGAACTACGTGACTAACTCTAGTCACAAGAGAGGGAGTAAAATAATAAGCTATACCTAGATTCCCAAGATCCAAGGTAAGTAAGAAAACTCATTCCATCATGGAAAACAAGTCATCTAAGACCCAGTCACATAGAACATGCGATCTATATTCCTTATCCAAACTAACATCACTGAAGATGTCAAGCAACAAAAGTTGCATCTCAATAAAGGAAAATCAAAATCACCATGCGATGACACACATATGCATACACTAATGATCATCCTCAACCAAAGATGTCTATTCATCCCAACAAAGAGAGAGATTGCCAATTCCCTCTTATAGGTATTCACCACTCATCTCCAAACATATTTACACATCAATAATTACATAAAGTTCCTATAAGATATGAGTACAGCCTCAAGACGCTTAACTTGCATTCTCCAAAGATCATATGGATTCTTATGCACATCCTAATTAGGAAAAGAAAGAGGCATTCATATTCTAATTTTGTTATCTTTAGAGACATCCTTGACCTTAAAGCATCCATCTTGAATTCTCTTCTCCCTTAAAGGATCATCTAAAGTTTTAAACAATTATTGGCTATAGGTAATTTTTCTCTTCTTCTTGTCATAACATTTTTATTTTGCCTTAAGCAGTTTTGTAACTTACCCCCTGGTGTAGTAAATTCATTCACCCTTTATGTTCTTGGAGAGATCTCTCTTCTCAATATTTCTCTAATCTTCCATCACCACTTCATGGGTTGTCACCATGTACTACACATCTTGGTTCATTTCAAATAGTCATCATCACTCTTACTAGAAATTCATATGGAAACACGAATAAGGCAAAGGACCCTCATACCTCTAGATTTCTTGAATGATCGAAGTACGTCTAAATTTCTAATCTGTTTCAATCAACCATCAAAGACTCACCAATTTATCAAAAGAATCTTGATACAACAGGTTTTTATATTAGAATGCAACCTAAGCATAGAAGACTCAAGGTCTGAGTGTTGAACCTGAGCGCTCTGATACCAAATGTAAGGGTTCGGGCAATCACACTTACTAATTATAATCCTCAATTTCTAAAATAATTTAATAGAACTAAATAATCATATAATGGTGGGAATAAAGAAGAATAATTATATAATTTTCAATCATTTAATCAAATGGAATAACATGCATATCAATGAATCAAGGTACATCAACAGAATCGCAGATAAAACATTTATCAATATGAATGAGAATCATCTTTATTCAAAGTAAATAACTTACAGGTACAACATAACTGACCAATTTAAGGATGTTTACACAAGAAATATTTGCTCATCCATGCGTCAACCACTTAGACCTGCAAGAAAATGTTAGTAAATAGGGTTTGCCTTGGTCAAACCCCATTTTGGTATTCAAACCTTGAAATATTAAATGAAATAGATTAATGAATGATGCAACTCACCGAATCTCTAGCATTATGCCCTTTCTTGATTGCAATAGTTCTTGACTTGAATGCTTCTTGAATTATGAAATCTTCATCACAATGTTAGCTCAAATATACACATGATACATGCATGATGAATTGGCATGGTGGGTTACTCTTACATCAATGACAATAAGAATACTTTATAAAAAAAAATAACACCATTTAATGCTTTTAATAAATAAGATTCCTAATTTTCCTTCCAAGTGCTGAAATATAGAATAAAAGCATAATTAGCAAGTTCCCTCAATTTTTCTTCAAATGATGCGGTCTTAGATCTATACCCCTTGTTACTATCAACCTATATAAGTTATATTCTATCATAAATAACACATGATTTCCTTTCTATATAAAATTGAACTTCCAACATTTTGTACATACAATTGTAAAGATACATGCAAATAACTAATTGTAAGCTAGTGTTAGAGACACTTAAACAATCATATTTAATAATTATTCTTTAAGATAAATGATCATCAAGGAAACACTACAATTTATCTTTACTCCCTACCTCCAACAATTTATTTCTTGGAATCTTTCCTACGTCATTACTAGAGCTTTCAAACTTCTAAAGTAATTCAAGATTACACAATTAAACATTTTCACATAACTACTAGATATGATAGGTCAATATGAGAAATTTCTACATCCAATTTACATTCATATCGATTGGATTCAGCCAATCTTCTTTCATTCCAATGCATGTCAGTAACTAAACTCAAATGTGTTTCCAATAAGACCCTTTTCAATTTAAAAGGTTAAAAGATAACAGGTTTGCAACAACGAAAGAATTCCATCCAAGTAGGGGTATTTTCATTTAAAGAGGAGAAATAAACAATTACATAATTACCCAAAATTCTGGAAATAAATAGGCGGATACAACAATATAACATCTTAAAACAGAAAAAAAAATTAATCTTTTGAATCAGATTTCTGTCATCTATTCTTTTCTTTATATATATTCTTACTTTCATACATAATGTATTTGTGGTCATTATATATATAAGAAGTATAGGGAATTATATTTACAGCTTAAGTTTCCTCATTCTAAAAGCAGCTACATTGCAATCTTTCTACAACCTTATAAACAAAATGATGTATATATTTTAAACATATGTGTATATATTTATATATATATATATATACACACATGTATCTAATTATCGATTTAAAGCTAAAAAAAAGAATGGTATAGTAAATCTGCACTTTGCATGCTTCTTGCACAGAATGAGTTTTACAAAATGTCAAGAGTTAAGCTCAACACAGGTATTGAAGCAGCAGCAAGGAATCTATGTAGTTAAAATAAATCTCAAACATGCTTTCATAACCATAAACTATTCACCTAAATTCTCAACAAAACAGATTTAATTATGCAAAAATTGAGGCATGGGAATTCAATGAATGTAAAACATGTGCTAGCGAGGGTTTTGGGAGAGAGGCACATCCCTTTATGTTTGTTCATTGGCTTGGTTTCCTTATTCTTGCATAAAATCAAACTTTCCAACATTCTTTACTATAACTGGCGCTGCCCCTATAGCATGTGGCTTTAATTTAGTTGAATAGCTTCAGAAATTCAAGGCATAGTTGTAACCAAAAATCAAATTTCTATTTGTTGTTCAAATTGGGGCCCAAACGAAGGCAGTCTGATAGTCTTTAGAATAAAAAATTAATAATATAGAGTTTGTAGGAAAAATATTACTGTCCCTGCCAAAGTAGAATATTTGAATTTTATTTAAGTGAGACTAACTACACCAATATCTCTATAGCCGTGGATTCAAACTGTTCATATAAAACCTAAAAGAAGATCTAAAAAAATATCTTTTTAAATGAGACAAACTTAAACTTTTATCGTCTACGGCTACTGCTTAATCTATTCACAATAAATTTAATAAAGCTACTATTTCTACAGATGTGGCTAAGTCTGTAGCTAGGCACTAGACATAAGCTTTCAGACATTGCACATTTTTCTTGAAAATTCATTCACGATACACTTAGGGTTTAGGATTCGGCAGATACAGGCAAAGAAAAGACGTCATAACATAGAATTACCGCTACTTACCTTTCCCAGGTGTAAATCAATCTTTCCAGAAATAAAATTAAAAAAAAGCTCTCAACCAGGTTGTCAATCTTCTAGTTCCTGTGATCGAAGCCAGAAGTATTTGCCACAAACTTCGTGGTGTTTCTAAGGTCTCCCCACATCCTTTTTATTATTTTCTTCCTTCTATTTTTTTTTGTCTCCCTCATGGAATACTGTGACTCCAGGTATATCGAAATCTTCCCTTTCCTGAATTTTTTTTAAACCAAATGCAACTGGCAAGTGTAAAGCCAGATTTCACACCTTCACCAACATGCTGCCATGACACACAAGCATGCAAATTGTGGAAGTGCTGACAAGGCACGTGGAAAACTGTTATTTTTGAATTGCTCATTCTTTTTCATTTGGTTTTATTTCTTTGGTTTCAATTTAAAACATTTTTGTTTAAAATTTGTTTTGCCACCTAGGCACCACACATAAACAAAATAAACATTTCTCAACACACGCATATAAGATGTAAATATATAACTTTTTAAATTAAAGTTTTTACTTTAATTCCCGAGACCTAATCTTTAAAATAGTGAATAATTAAAATTTATTTCATGCTCCATATTTATCCCCAATAATGCTATTAAGTAATTCCTATTTTAATTACAATTGAGCAACTTTCCCCAAAAATAATTACATAAGTCATTATAATTGCAATTAAATATTTATTCGAAACAAATAGTATTGCAATAACATTCAATTACAATCAAAATGATTACTCTAAATAACAAAACTTATCATTTAATTGCATATTGAAACTTTTCATTGAACTAAAATTACTCTTTTATCATTTTTCGCTTTTATTTCATTATTTAATTAATTTGATTAAACATTATAAAATTTGCAAACAATAAAATAATCAACCTAATTTAATGTTAAATGCATCTACATGATAAATATTATTTCTAGATGTTTAGAAGGGGTGGTCGTGACAATCCCAAACACTAAAACATGCAAAATCGTCATTACATTAGTAACTTACAAACCGAGATATCAAAGAAGATAATCTTTTAGACATCAAGACTCAAACTCCAAATCAACCACATATATAATTTACCAAATATGTCCTCAAATGAGAAACCATAGTCAAAGAACCATGCAATCATCAAGGAGATAAAATAACCTCCTAACACCAAGCCGTATCACCACCAATCAACCACATACATGATCATGTTGTTCCAATGCACAAATATACCTGCATATCCATAACACCATTATCATAGCCAATGTTGAACCTACACTCAACCATCACCCATACAAGATTCCAAGTCTCCACTCGTGTCAACCCATGTCCTCAAATCCGAAGACAACCTGTGTACCTATCACCATCAAAGTCCAACTCTAAAAAATACATGTAAATATGTATAAGGAAGCACCAAACTGATAATCAGCTATACCATCATAAAATATCATATAAAAACATGTACTCCCTCAAGGTTTCACCTCTTGAATCGTCTCGATGCTCACATAATCACACCCTAAATCTCAGGCTCCTACAAGTGATAAAAAAAGTACCATCTATACTCTGCACAACAAATTAATAATATATTTGATCCACTATGTAGTGCATTGCACATGCTCTCCAACGCCTCTTCAAAATCAAAAATCCAACTATGTATGAAAAATTTATGCTCAAAACCATGTACAAGAGAACATCTGACTTCTAGGCTTTAAAAAATAATCAAAACAACAAAACCGTGGAACCAAATCTATACCACTATGTAGTACTTAGAACCACCTTTCCAATGAGTATAAGAAGTCAAAAATCCAACATCTTGGGCAAAATTTATGCTCATTTGAATAAAACTTCTCCAATCTACCCATTGGGTGGCTACAAGGTGGTACTCAAGTGGAGTCATAGGCGATATTGGCATGCTGACAATGCTTCTCTGAAGGAAATGGTGGAAATTGGCGATGAGTTTTAAATTTTATTAAATGCATTTTAAATGAACCTACGGTTTAAAATTGTATACCCCACATGGTGCTAGCGCTAGTCCTCACCGACCTAGAGCCATTGGTTGGGGCTAGCCTCCTATGGATCAGTAGGGGTTGGCAGGTGTTGAAAGGTGTACTTATCGGTACCCTAATGTGTTAGGTGGGCATGAGGGTGGAGGTTTTCCCCCCTCAAATCCAATATTTTTTATATTTTATTTTTTTGATTTTTTAAATGATTTTTAACATTTAGATTTTTTGTTTATATTTTCCCAGAGGAAAAATAATTTTGCAATCTGTAGAAGAATTTTAAAGTTATATTTATTTATTTACTTATTATTTTTGTAATTTGATGACATTACAACCATACAACTAAGGGGCCTGTGGCTAAATTTCTTTTGCATTTTTTTCAAGTGGCCAAGATAGGGAAAATTTTATATCAATCTTCATTTCTCAGCCATCCTGGATCTAATGGTGAGGTCTTCTTTGTCTCAAGAGGTCATCCATGAAATTTCCTCTAGAAAACCCTCATATGAAAGCACAATCCAAGAAAACCCTTTTGACCCAAAATTCTCAAGCCTTAGATCTAGAATAAACCCAACAAATCTCAACACCCCAAAAGCCCAAATCTGCATAATAACACCTACAACATGTGTTCCATACCTTGTAATGCCTTAGATATATCCTGCATAGCCATGGATTCAACTTTGCACCAAATCTACTCAATCAAGGGTTATAACAAAACCTAGGAGCTCACACCTGAGCCTACAACCATTAAGCTCTGATACCACAATTTATTAGGAAATAATGCATAATACCCACATTCTTAATCCATTTCTTGCATAACCCCATGAGATAAAAGCATGCATGCAAGTAACCATAATTTATAGACTAAAATAGGAAAGCCAGTAGATAACACTAGATATACCTTGGGAAAACCCTCAAGAGGGAAAAGCCCAACCTCTAAAATCATCCATACTCCATCTATTATTCAACAAACAAACAATACATGCACTTACAAGAGTTACCATGAATATTTTTGAAGCGTCAAGCCTCTCCAATACATCCTCCATGTGTTCAAGCGTTAATCCACACATCCCATGCCATGCTTCACATATGCACTCCTAAAAAGTACTCAATAATGACAGCCCACTCACCTAGCCAGCCTTAACCACTAAACATGTGATTGCTTTTATAAATATAAGCTCACACAAATACAACTAAATGGTAAGATAAAACCATGTACCACAAACCATGTGAATACAAAACTACTTACCCCTCATTTAATATTGGGTACTAAGTTTTCACTTTATTAAATATTTCCCCAATATTAAATTATTATCTAATGTCTAGATCACTTATTAAATAATAACCCAATGTTACAATACAACATACAAGTGTTCCCCGAATAATTACCTAGTCTAATTAACCACACCTCCTAGGTGAATCACAACTAAATAATTATTTAATTACAACATTATGATCAATCAAATCATGAAATGGTGTGCAAGACAATATCCCAACCCAACCATCACTAGATGATTGATTTTCTACTTTAATTAGATAACCTTATAATAAAATAAAGTGAATTATCTATCCATTTTTTGGTCAAAATTGACAATGATTGTGAGTGCTCAAGGTTGACACATTTTTCCTTTTTGACAGTGGCATGCATCATATTTTGTAACAATATTTTTATATCATTTTTAATACTAGCCTATAAAAAGGTGCATTTTGTTCTTTCCTACATCTTTAAGAAATTTAGATGCCTCATGAAATAGGATGCATATAATTATTGTGTCTATTCATTTCTCAAGTTGCATTTAGATTATTGTATATTTAATTAGGTTATGAAAATAGAGTGTTTTTGGTGGATATATATGTGAGATGTCTCCTACCTAATGATACTATATAAATTTGTATCTCTCATTAAAATAATATAGAGAGTCACCATCACTCTTCCATTAATGCTCCAAGAGTAGATGTGTATTTGTGTTTGACATATCTTTAGTTATGGATGAGAGGAGATACAATAATAGTACCTTAATTCTTACCAAGATTGTCTAGTGGGGTATTTTATCTGTACAAATCTTTTAAGGATGTCATCAATCTCTATATTAGCTCATGTGTGGTGATCAATGAGGATGCTAACCATTAATACACCTGAGTGTAATGCATATTTTTTTTGTAGGGATACCCCTTTTTTCCCTATCAGGGGATTTTTTATGAGGGTATTCCTTTCATAAGATAAGTTAGTATAGTATGTCTTTTTTCTTTAACTAGCCTAGGGTTTTACCCATTTGGGTCTTTTATTTTTTATATTACTTCATTCATTTGAGATTTGCTCTTTAATTTTAGTTCTTATAACAATTTTGATTAGGCATTTTAACTTGTCCTTTCAAGTTTTATTGACTGATTGTATTTATTTATGAATATCAACATAATGTATATGTTTATTAATAATCACTATAATTTACGTGATCTCTATTTACTTATCATCAGATAGAATGTGGATAAAAATATCCTAAAATTCCTCCTGCTTTCTTAAAAACAATAATAACAAAATTAAAGATAAATAGCAAGACACCATTGGTTCCACTTGAAGTTAGCAACATAAATATTTATCTCAATATACTTTACACATGGTGATCTATTTCCATTGATCCTCTAAATGGCTTCACAAAATCTCAAGGTATCATTTATTTTACTACTTCCACCTTGTTTCAAGTATACATTCTTGCATAGTTACTATGGGTATGATCATTCATTATTTATATTTGTTCAAATTAAGTTTTTCAATTCATATAATTCTTCAACTATCATACCTTGCAACCAAATTATTTTGATGTTGTAATGGTACCTTATATTTTAAGATGGATTTAGAACCTTAAAATTAACCATTTATGAACAAATCATTTCATGACATCGTCCAATTTTTTTTTAAAAAAAATATGATATTGTCCTTCAATTTTATTGTTAAGTTGTTCCTCATTTGTGATTAGTTCTTCTTTTTGCTAACATACTGGACTCATGCACTTATTTTCTTGCCACATCAATTAAGTGCTTGATTGGTGTTGCTTGTGTGGTAGGAATTATTAGGATTGAGTTGATGGTGGACTTTGGAATTGTGAAGTTTTATATGTATGGCATTAAGTGACAATTTTTTTCATCTAATTTGGCTAACCCAATGGATTCGATCATGTCTTTGGGGTTAAAATTCCTTACTTCTACTCAAATTTTCTATTTTAAATCATTTATGAAATAAATTCTGGAATAACAATTCAATCTTCCTATCATATTGAATAAGATAGTTTGAGATTGTCTTTGGTGCTCACAAGTTCAAAACTACTTTGTTGTAGCTTGGTTAATGCTTTGTTGAATTTGTAATAAGTATTAGGGCCAAATTAGACTACAGAGTCTTACAAAAATTATCTTAAGTTGACATTTAAAAATAAAAACTCAAACCATTGGTACCATAGTATGGCCTCATATTCTAGATTGAATGAGGCTATGGAAAATTGTTGCATTAGGGTTATATTCAAGTTGAAGTAATTTTTTAGTTAGTAAATTCAACTAATAATGTTATCTCCATTAAATTAAGGTAAACCAAGTTTGGGTGTATGTTGTAATAGTCACTTAAAATTGTGCACTGGACTCCAAAGGTGTGATGCCTTGAACTAGAACTATGTTTAGAGGAGCTATGTTGACCATAGTCTTATCCTTGCGGTCGTAGTTATGAAAGGGTAATTACATTGCATCATGTTTACTATTGAGCCCAATAATTCAAGATTCATTTTCTTCTATTTTGTAAAGTTTGTTTAACTCGGTTAAGGTTGAAAATGAGTTCTTGATGGTCTTGAGATCTGTATCACATTTTTCCAAAGTGAGGTCTTGAGAACAACCACCGTTGACCATTTTGAGGCCCGTGAGATTATCAAAAAGTGTACTCAAGTTGTATATCAAAATGATTAGATTGATAAGGAGATCTCAATAGTATATGTTCCCTTATGATATAACAAAGTACTTATTTTTAATGAATAATAATCTATGGGTAATATTTTCAAACAATGATCAAATGCCTCTTAGTTTGTGATATTTTTACTCTAGAATTTTCATACTGACATATTATGCAAGAGTTGAATGCATGAGAATCAACTAGCACAATACCTCTATACTAAACATTGTGATTCACCTAATGTATCATTGTGTCGAGATGTCTCATATCTATTCAGATCAACCAATCTCTAATCAAATATGCTTGAATCCATTAATAGCCATGATATAAGAAGAAAATAAGTAGATTAGAGTGTCTAGTAAAATCTTTGATATACTTTTCCCATTAATAAATAATAAATTGACATGATATTTCATATCTCTAATTATAAAGGATTCCACTTCTTGTCTAAATTAACATTTTTTTAATTTTAAGAATTTAATTACAATTTTATCATCACCCACCAACTTTAGAGTTGTCAAAATAATCTTTGATAATTAAAATAAATAAATTGCCTAAGCCATTTTGTAAACTCACATTACATAAATCATGATAAAAAAAAGTCTCATTAACATATTTTTATATTGAAAATCACAAGGAAAAAAATGAAAATCACGTGTTAATATAAAGTGAAGAAAAGTGTCTTGTTTAAGAATCCCATTTTCTATTAATTAATTGGCAAAACGTGCTTATTAAATTAATGATGACATCTTATGTTAGGTGGGAATAATAATGTAAAGTAGAACATGATCGTAATTAAATTAATTAATTGGCAAAACGTGCTTATTAAATTAATGTTTACATCACATTGTCTTACGTCTTTAATTTGCAAAACGGGATGACGTAATGTTACAACGGAGTTTTTAAAACACAAGTCTTTACATTTATAAACACGTTTATATTAGGGCCAATTAAATAATGTCACTTAATACTAAAAAAATTACTAAAAGGATGTCACATGAGGAATTACTTTCCAAAATATAGTTTTTGGTTTAAGGTGAATGATCTAATAGATTTTAATATTATGAGAGCATTTTCTAAATGAATATAATGTATTATTATTTAATTATAAATATATAATAAATGTTATTTAAATTATTTAATTAGTTGTTGTAGTTCAATTTGATATATGTCATTAGTATTAAAAAATATTTATGATAATTTATTATTTTATATTAAAAATATGAGTAATAGAAATAAAAATGTAATTTTATATGAAAAATAAATTAATTTAATTCATTACATATAAAGATTATATATTAAAAGGGGTGGGGGGTCTAGTTCGATTGGCTAAAGCATCTTGTTCCAGGTAAGAGGTCACGAGGTCTAGTCTCCCCCCAAACCTGTGATACCAAAGGGCGTGTCGCCCCAATGCCACCAGTCACGTGAAAAATGTTTACTAGGTGCACTACAGTTTATAGGTACCCGACCGATTCCTGCAATCTAAAAAGAAAAAGATTATATATTAAAAATATCACGTTATTAGATTAAAATATTAATTTTGTTATTATATTGAACAGTTTGAATTTGCATATTTTATGCAATGCTTTTGTCTAAACACATAAAACATGAATATCAACATCATATATGTAATATTATGTATCTAATCCTAGGTTATAGTAAGTTATTGTGTAGAATCTGAACAACCATTCTCTAAATGAACTAAATTTGTTAGATTCTTTTGTTAAATATGTACTTGACAACACATTTTGGAATGAATACAATCTTGGGTTTGTATTATCATTTCAATTTTTATTTTTGTAGTTCAACTTCTTCACCTAACACTAGTATTAGAGCACAAACAAATTTTAATGTATGATTCAATCTTCCATTTTTATCCCAATTTTTGTAAACCTTGCTCCTCATCCCCCACTCCTGTTCATTTAGTGGTATAAACACACGTAGTTCTTTAAATGAAACTCTAGCCCCGTTATCTTTTTAATTTTTGATACTAAATAGTCTTAAGGTTGAACCTCACAAAAATTTGATGATAATTTCCTACACCTCAATTGTAAAGGAAACTCAAGTACAATAATATAGATCACCTAGTTGAATAAGGAAAGCTTGATAGTGAAGAAGGAAAGTTTAGCATTGGACAAAATCTGGGGTTTTTCAAAGTACTAATGGGATTTGTAGTCATATGGACCCTTATTGATTGTTCACCATAATTTGTTCTTAACCCTACACACTAATGAAAAAGTGCTTCTGGATAGTGATGTTTCTTCTCTTAGTGGAGAACTCGTGCTTAATGGCTTTAGTGGTACTAGTGATACTTTTTTCGCACATTGAGTCATTCCTTCTTTCAACTATTGGCATATACATAATGACGATGCATGCATTTTATGAGTACTTAAAAAGATAAAGCATTTCTACAAATTGATTTATTTTGTTCTTATTCTACATCTTTCCATGTTTATCACATTCTTTAATGATCCATCTATTGAGAAACCTAAAGAACGACCATGGCAAACACCCATATTTGATACTAGTAATGATATTTTTTTAGTTCTTATTTTTGTCTTTGAGCTTCTTTGTTTTCATGTTTTATCCTAACATGTGGATGACACAAAGACAACTTTGATGCATGTTGATACAAGTGACTATGAACACCCGTTTTTTCATTCATGTGACTTGTTCTTTTATTTTTTATGTATTTGATTTTGTGTTTTCCTTATGGATTTGGGATGGTGCCAAGTTATGTAATTGTTGGCAAACTTGATTGGCTAAAGCATCCTGTTGTAGGCAAGAGGTCACGAGGTCTAGTCTCCCCCCAAACCCGTGGTACCGGAGGGCGTGTCGTGCCAACGCCATCGGTCATGTGAAATTTTTTTACCAAGCACATTGCAGTTTATAGGGGGACATATACCCGACCGATTCCTACAGTCTAAAAAAAAAAGATTATATATTAAAAATATCACGTTATTAGATTAAAATATTAATTTTGTTATTATATTGAACAGTTTGAATTTGCATATTTTATGGAATGCTTTTTTGTCTAAACACATAAAACATGAATATCAACATCATATATGTAATATTATGTATCTAGTCTTAGGTTATAGTAAGTTATTGTGTAGAATCTGAACAACCATTCTTTAAATGAACTAAATGGTCAGGTTCTTTTGTTAAATATGTACTTCACAACACATTTTGGAATGAATACAATCTTGGGTTTGTATTTTCATTTCAATTTTTATTTTTGTAGTTCAACTTCTTCACCTAACACTAGTAGTAGAGCACAAACAAATTTTAATGTATGATTCAATCTTCCATTTTTATCCCATTTTTTTGTAAACCTTGCTCCTCATCCCCCACTCCTATTCATTTAGTGGTATAAACACATGTAGTTCTTTAAATGAAACTCTAGCCCCGTTATCTTTTTAATTTTTGATACTAAATGGTCTTAAGGTTGAACCTCACAAAACTTTGATGATAATTTCCTACAACTCAATTGTAAAGGAAACTCAAGTACAATAATATAGATCACCTAGTTGAATAGGGAAAGCTTGATAGTGAAGAAGGAAAGTTTAGCATTGGACAAAAGCTTGGGTTTTTCAAAGTACTAATTGGGATTTGTAGTCATATGGACCCTTATTGATTGTTCACCATAATTTGTTCTTAACCCTACACACTAATGAAAATGTGCTTCTGGATAGTGATGTTTCTTCTCTTAGTGAGGAACTCATGCTTAATGGCTTTAGTGGTACTAGTGGTACTTTTTCGCACATTGAGTCATTACTTCTTTACACTATCAAGATGTATACATAATGATAATGCATGCATTTTATGAGTACTTAAAAAGATAAAGCATTGCTACAAATTGATTTATTTTGTTCTTATTATACATCTTTCCATGTTTTATCACGTTCTTTAATGATCCATCTATTGAGAAACCTAAAGAATGACCATGGAAAACACCCAAATTTGATACTAGTAATGATATTTTTTTAATTCTTATTTTTGTCTTTGAGCTTCTTTGTTTTCATGTTTTATCCTAACATGTGGATGATACAAAGACAACTTTGATGCATGTTGATACAAGTGACTATGAACACACGTTTTTCCATTCATGTGACTTGTTATTTTATTTTTTAAGTATTTGATTTTGTGTTTTCCTTATGGATTTGGGATGGTGCCAAGTTATGTAATTGTTGGCAAACACTCTCATCATGTTGACCAAACCATAACTTGTTTTGTATTTGAATTTATGTCACTAGCCTTTTTGATGGAGCCATATTTGGTGTGCTCTTCGTTTCATCTTCTCTTTGGTTTTGTGATAGTATTGGCCTTTGGCTTATGTCATGCTTCTTCTTCTTTTATTTTTATCTCACCTTCTATATGTTCATCTTTTATTTTTGGTCTTCATATTATGTCATGTGTGTTTTGTTTTGACTGGTTCTTGTCTTTACATCTAACTTTTCTCTTCCCCACTTGAGGACATTATATAATGACGTGGTTTATTTTCATATACTTTTTCTTTAATGTACATTTTTTATTTATGTTCTTTTTCATATTTATTTAAATTGCACTTGTACTTCTCATTCTTTATTTCTCATTATACTTTTACAATACTATTTAAACCAATTTTATTCTTTTATAACCATTATTTTCTATTTTTTTAATATATATCTTCCTTAATAATCTTAAAATTTACAATATCTTACTTTAATAAAAAGAATACAAAATTTATATCTTACTTTAATCAAATAATTATAAAACTAATTAAGACTATAAAATTACAATTTAATTTAATAAATTGTCCAATTCTAAACTTGTACAAGTAAAAATGTCTTTTTAAATTACTTCAACAAAACTAATAATTTTAATATAAAACCTTTTCATTAGAATATTGACATGTCTAAATTGAAATTTTTTAAAAAAGTTCCTATTTTTATCACGTGTTTGGCATGACAAGGAATTTCAATGCCCTTATGTTTGCACGGAAAATTAAGAAATTCTTTTGTGATGTCACGCGTACAAATATTATTGGTTTGTTTGTACTAGGATTAGGTAACATTCTAAATTTCTATTTATTTAATTATTTGTACCATGGCTACGTGAGTCCAACCCCCCTATATAGAATAGTGTATATTATTTTTTATTTAAGTATTCATATTATTTTATTTTTATTTTTATTTTTTTATATATTTATGTTGAGATTTGTTTTAGAATAGTAATCAGAAAAATTAAAAGAAATATAAAAATAAAAAAATTGATAAATATTAAAAAAATAAAAATAATAAAATCAAAATTATACTTATATTATTAAAAAAACATATAAAGATAAAAAAATATACAATAAAGTAAGAAATTAAATCAAATAAAAAGAGTGAATGAAAATTTGAATTATAGAAGTGATGAAGAAATAAATGAGAAGAATTCCAATAATCTAAAATTTCTCACTAAATTTTTATTGATTTTTTATTTAAATATTTTTATAGTAACAATTGTTAGTACCTAATTTATATTTTCAATCTAAAGTTTAGTAGATTTAAAATTTTAAGGTATATTTGTTCCTTATGTTTGATAAATATTTAAGTAGTTTGATATTGTGAGATGGGTTGTTATTTGTTCATTTAGATCTAGTAATAATATTTATATTATGTTGATTTATTATATTTATTATAGTTTACAATGTTTTTTTTTTTTTTCATATTGAATAGGTTATCAACCTAAAATAATGTGAGCATATCAAACTATACTTATAAAATAAAATGAATAGGAATGGATGTAAGGACAATACAACCACAAAATACTTCTATATTTGACTATTTATAGATATACATCTTCATAAAAGAAAGAAGTCTAACAAAAAAAAATAAAAAAATCTATTGTTAATGGCGTATGGTTATCTTACATGATCAATTAAGAATTGAATAATGCAATTAGATCCTAAAACATTAAGGATCTACAAAGATAATGATAAAATAAAAGTCATACTCAATGAAATTCATTTAACATTGCCATAAAGATTCAACTAAATAAGTGAAACATAATTCTAAACAATTGAATCAAATGACACTTGCAAACCTCCAATCCCATCATGGATTGATGCAAACTTGTAGTGATGTGGATTGCTCAAATTTGCCTAATCCATTTGTAAAATCTTGGTTCAAGAGGGATGATTCACAAAAAGGTTCTCAAGTTGTTTAAAGTTGGCTCAAGAATTTGAGAGAGTAAGGATGCTATGAAGATTGTGAATGAATTATTGAAGAAGAGAGACTTTGTTTTATAGATTTTGGAAATTCTAATCAACAATCGAGATTTAATCTCACAATTAATGGATTAGAGGAAATCAAGGAGGTGAGTGTGGATCAAGGAGGATCAATGGTTGAGGATTCATGAGAGCTCAAAATATCCATAATTTTATGAAAATAGGTTGGACATATTTTGAATTGGAAAGAAGAATTTGAAATTGAAAAGAGAATATTCATTGTACAAGTTAGAGAATTGGAGGAAAATTAGCCAATTAAACAATTATGACAAAACTTTAATTCTGAGGGTGAGGGAAATTAAGATTTTTAATTAAATAATTGAAAATTATTTAATCACATGGGATTATTAATGTGAAAATGATGAATTAATCAAATAACCTTAATTATTCAATTAATAGGGAATGAAGTGAATTTAACTAAATAATTGGACATTATTTAATTAAATAGAGGAATTAGGATGAATTACGAGGGAAATAATCTTAATTTATGAAATTAAGATGAGTGATATAGCAAGGACATTTTTACGTGTCTACATTTTGTCCCTCTTTGAAGAAAGGTACATGTTGTGTTGTTTCAAATACCTAATGATGCTCAAATATTTTTTTAAAAATCTCCTAATTTCACCTGATGCCTCATTGTGCCTCAATGAATGAAGGAATGTTGGCATGCTACCCCCTCGAGAGATCGACCAAATAAATTAATTTTCGGGTCGAGATCACGACAAGGTTATGGGAGTAGTTTTGTTGAAAAGAGGATGAAAAAATAAATCCTAAGAAGCCTCAATACTCATCAAGAATGATGACCAAGGTGGGAACAATGTGTTGCAGGGTGAAACCCTAAGTTTTGGTAGGCATATATGTTCATTTGGGTGAATTTAATCCTCATTTTCACACTTTTCTTTGTGAGATCTAGAGCTTTGAGTTGTCAGTTTGTTAGGAAACCTTCTCACTATGGCGCTTATTCCTTGTGCAACACATCATGCAGACAAGGTGCGACAGTTCTAGAGGCTTTTAGGAGTGGGCCCATCAATACATACTATGTTAATTTTTACTTGCATGTAGTTTTAGGGTGTCAAATTGATAGCTAAAGGTAGGAAAACAAACATGTCAATCAATAAATCAATGTGATTGTAACATGACATAGCCTAGTTGGAATTGCAGATTGCTGCGGTTGTCAAACCATACCATAGTTATGAAGCCTTAGCATAGATAATGCAAGACATTTGAAAAAATGCTTGCAATTGAATGTGGGGGTTCGAAACATTTGAAAAATGACTCACATCTAAATGTCAAGCTTTATCACATTTACAAAAAGTGACATGTTTGTTCTTTTTTCTCAAAAGACTGGGTTTTTATAAAAAAATAGCAATTTGACATCATGGGTGCTATGATTGCAAGAGGTACTTCATTGCACCTACTCTAGGGAGCATAGACCAAGGATCTTGGATCAAATTCTGTTAGGGTTAGAAGGTAGATTTCAATCAGTTAAATGTAGATTTGATCAATAAAATAGAGAAATAGAAAACCCAAAAAATTATAGCAGCAAGAAGACAACACAAAGATTTAACGTGGTTCACCCAAATCTGGGATACATTCACCAAAAAGAGGGTCCAAAATATATTAATCTCCTAGCAAATAAACTTTACAATAACATGCAAAGACATGCAAATCCATGCAACAAAATTTTTATCACGTTTTTCACTTGTTGGTTTTACACAGCCATGGCTACGGGTACCTACAACTTCTCCTGCATTTTTTCAACCACTACTATGCAATTTTTTTCATAATCTTCACACCTCAAAACTCATCACCAAGAGTTCTAATATGCTCCCACACATGTCCCATTAATTACCAATGAAGTGTGGCCATTGGTTGTGCTTCATGCACCCAATAAAACTCTTTCTTTGGGAGGTTACAATTAGTTTTTCCAGCTATCCATAGATTTTATATTTAAAAATATTGTCACTAATCACTCCCAACATTTAATAGTTGTTTCTAACCACCTTTTAGATACAAGTATAACATAAAAATATAAGTGCAGAAAATTATTTAATAAATAAAATAATACGGAGATTTTATCTGAGTCTGATTGGTCTCCATAACACAACAATCTCCCACTTGGAGACTAATCAAACTCCACTCCATACCATCTCCCACTTGGAGAATGATCATAACGCCATTTCCCTTGCAAATCCCATTAGAAATCAACACCTTGGACCCTACAATCCTTTTTACTTAAATTCAAACTTGAAGGCCAACCAAAGCTGAAGAGGAGCTCAACTTCTCCCTTGTCACTGCCTTCATAAACATTTCTGCTGGATTGTCATCTGAATGATTTTTTTCTAGCTTGAATTTTCTATCCTCCAACACCGACCGAATGAATGATATCTCACCTATATGTGTTTGGTTTTAGAGTGCAAGGCATAATTTTTTGCAAGATGTATAGCATTGTGGCTGTCTGTAAACAAGTAACTTTCAACCTGTTGTTTTCCCAACTCTTCCATGAAAAGTTGTAGCCATATCATCTCCTTTTCCACCTCTGTTGTAGCTACATACTTTTCCTCTATGGTGGATAAAGCAACCACCTTTTGCAACTGAGAAATCCAACTCACTATTGTCCCACCAATTGTAAATACATAACCTATGGTACTTTTCCTGGTATCAATGTCCCCTGCCAAATTTGAGTCAACATAACCTTTTAAATTAGTATTAGAGCCCCCAAAACATAAAAATTTATTGGATGTACCTCTCAAATACCTGAAAATCTATTTTATTAAATTCCAATGCTCAACTATGGGATGACTCATATACCTACTAACAACTCCTATGACATGTGCAATGTCTGGTCTTGTGCATACCATGGCGTACATTAAACTGCCTATAGCTGAAGCATATGGTGTCTTGGATATTTTTTTTTCCTCCTCTTGTGTCTTAGGACACATATCCTTAGTCAATTTGACATGACTAGGCAAAGGTGTGTTGACAAATTTTTTATTCTCCATTTGAAATATTTGCAACACCTTTTCAACATAATTAGCCTAAGATAATTTTTCTTTTTGTTTTTCCTATCTCTTATAATCTTCATACCAAGGATTTGTTTTGTTTCCCCCAAATCCTTCATAGCAAATGATTTTGCTAACAATTATTTTAACTCCTTTATGCGATCCATGTTAGACCCCACTACAAGCATATCATCAACATATAAACATAAAATAATGTAGCTATCATCATCTAACCTCTTAAAGTAAACACAATGGTCTGAATTACACCGATTGTAGTCTTTCTCAACCATAAAACTATCAAATTTGATATACCATTTCTGAGGTGCTTGCTTCAATCCATATAAACTCTTCTTCAATCTGCACACTAGTTTCTCCTTACCTTTGACCTCAAATCCTTGTGGTTGTTCCATATATATTTTCTCTTCCAAATCACCATGGAGAAAGGTTGTTTTAACATCAAGCTATTCTAAATGCAAATCTTCAGTAGGCACAATACTTAAAAAATTATGAATAGAAGTCATTTTAACATTTGGAGAAAATATTTCATTAAAATCAATACCCTTTTTATGTGCAAATCCCTTACAACTAACCTAGCTTTAAATCTTTTGTTACCTCAATCTTCCTCTTTCACCCTATAAACCCATTTGTTTGGTAAAACCTTTTTACCTGCAAGTAACTTGCATAAGTCCCAAGTCTGATTTTTCAACAAGGAGTCCATTTCTTCTTCCATTCCATACTCCCACTGAACCTTGGCATCCACCTACATAGCTTTATCATAACATTCTAGTTCACCAACATAAATCAATAAAATAGAATACAAAGAGGGAGGAAATATTTCTGGAGGTCTACTTATCCTAGAAGATCATCTAACATTCATTGGAGTTTTTGGTATTTGTTGTTGCTATTGTTGTGGAGCATGAGGAACCATTGGAGCATGGTTGTTTTGAGTATCATCCAACACTACATAATCATTTTCTTTCTTCTCATGTTGGTGCAACTGATCTTTGTACAACACTTTCTCATTGAATATGACATCCCTGCTTCTTACAATTTTTTGATTTTCAAAATTCCAAAGCTTATAACCAAATTCATCAATGCCATATCCAAAAAATATACATCTCTTTGATTTAACATCAATCCTGGTTCTATTTTCTGAATCTACATGTGCAAATGCTTCACAACCAAAGGTTTTGAGAAAATAATAACTCACCTTCTTGCCTGTTCATGCTTCCTTTAGAATACCACAACCCAAAGGATTAGAGGGACTTCTATTAATCAAATAAACAACAATGTTTACAACCTCTTACCACATATTTAAAGGCAACCCAACATGCAATCTCATAGTTTGTGCACACTCCATTATTGTTCTATTCATGCACTCAACCACTCCATTTTCCTGTGGAGTCCTTGGAACAATTTTTTTCCAATGAATACCATCAAAGGAACAATAATATTCAAAATATTTGATGCAATACTCACCACCATTATCATATTTGAGACATTTTAACTTTTTACCCATCTCATTCTCAACCACGCTTCTCCATTTTTTAAAAGTTTCAAGTACATCAGATTTTTTCCTAAGGAAATAAATCCATACCTTCCCTATTGCATCATCAATAAAAGTGACATAATACTGAGAGCCATCGAGAGAAGATACTTGAGTTGGTTCCCATACATCTATATGCATAAGCTCCAATTTCTCATCTTTCTTTTGCTTCCCATCCTTGAGAAAACTAACTCTCTTTTGTTTTCCATACACACAAATTTCACATAAATCCATATTAACACATTTTAGACTTGGTAAAACATTCTTTGAATGAAATAATTTCACACTTTTTGAACTCATATGCCCAAGTCTATTATGCCACAGTGCTGATTTAGAATCCACAACAACTATTTGATTTTCTACCTACTGAACTGTAGCAATTGTTCCTGAACATTGATTTTTATTTGCAATAGCTAAAGTAGAAGGAACAATATGACTTGTACAAAGATATAAGGTGCCTACTTTCACACCTTTTGCTACTACTAAGGCACCTTTTTTAACCTTCCAATTTTTATCACTAAATGTAACAACACAACCTTCATCATCTAGTTGCTCTACTGAAATTTAATTTTTGCTTAACTTTGGAATGTGCCTTACCTCATGTAGTATCCAATGATTCCCATTTTGCAACTTAATCTTGATTCTTCCCTTTCCAACAATCTGACACGGTTCATTATCTCCCAAATAAACCAGACTAAAATTCCCTTGGACATAATCAAGAAAGTAACTTCTATGGGGTGTAGCGTGAAATGAAGCCCTTGAATCTAAAACCTAAGAATCATTAGCATTATCAAGAGAAAGAATCAAAGCATCCTCATCAAATTTATTACTTACCACATTTTCCTCTTTAGTGCCTTCATTTTTGTCTCCTTTATTTTTTCAAGACCAACAATCTTTCTTTAAATGACCTGGCTTACCACAGTACCAACAATCCTTCTTTTCTCTGGATTTGGACCTCTTGTCCTTTGATTTTCCTTGTGACTTACCATGACCTCCAGAATTCTTTCCCCTCTCCTTTGTTTTTCCCTTACTTTTTTCATTCAAAACATTGCCTGATGTGGTTGTACCACCTAAGCTTTTCCTATGAATTTCCTCGCTTGAAATAGCACCAACAACATCATCAAATTTCAACATATTTGAACCAGAAATAAAATTACTAACCACCATTACCAAGCTATTCCAACTTTTAGGAAAAGAACACAAAATCAAAAGAGCCCTAACTTCTTCATAAAAGTTTACATTAATAGAAGTCAATTCACTGATAACTATGTTAAACTCATTTAAATGATTAGCAATTGACCCACCTTCTACCATTTTCATATTAAATAAATGCTTCATAAGAAATATCTTATTTGAAGTGGAAAGCTTTTCATATAGTTTTTCCAAGGTCTTCAACAAATCTTATATTGTCTTTGTTGTTGAAATATTAAATACCATCGATTGTGCTAGGCATAAGCCAATACTACCAAGTGCCTTTCTATCTAGAATATCCCAATCCTCACTAGGCATAGTTGAGGGTTTCTTGGTTTTCCCTTCCAATGGCCACCATAAATATTTTTGATAGAGATATTCTTCCATAACTGATAGTTATGCCCATTAAATTTTTCTACCTTCAACTTTTCACTCTTCTACCTTAACTCCCACTCAATCGTGAGACCTTCTTGCAAATGATAATTGAATACAACCCACTCTAATACCGCTTGTTAGGGATAGAAGGTAGATTTCAATCAGTTAAATGTAGATCTAATCCATAAAATAGAGAAATAGAAAACCTAGAAAATTATAGCAGCAAGAAGACAACACAAATATTTAACATGGTTCACCCAAATCCAGGCTACATCCACCAACAAGAGGGTCCAAAATATATTAATCTCCTAGAAAATAACCTTTACAATCAAATACAAAGACATGAAAATCCATGCAACAATATGCAACAACATTTTTATCACATTTTTCACTTGATGGCTATGGGTACCCACAACTTCTCCTGCGTTTTTCTAGCCACTACTATGCAATTTCCTGCTAACATTTTTCACACCCTAAACACCTCAAAAATCATCACTGGTAGTTCTAATATGCTCCCACACGTGTCCCATTAATTACCAATGAAGTGTGGCTATTGGTTGTGCCTCATGCACCCAATAAAACACTTTCTTTGGGTGGTTACAATTAATTTTTCGAACTGTCCATAGATTTTATGTTTAAAAATATTATCACTAATCACTTCCAACTGTAACTAATCACTCCCAAAATTTAATAGTTTCTTCTTACCATCTTTTAGATACAAGTGTAGCATAAATATAAGTGCAACAAATTATTTAATAAATAAAATAGTATGAATATTTTTCTGAGTGTGATTAGTCTCCATAACACAACAAATGGCACACTTAGGAGAGATTGAGTTCATGTTTCTTTCATCGGTTAGTCTATACTACATCACCTACATGATTGAGATCAAAGCACACAGGGTGATGATGACTGTGCTCATGGAGCAATGGAGATCAAATACATTCACTTTCCACCTTTCAATAGGAGAGTGTGTTGTTACACTAGAAGATGTTTGACACATCCTTAGGGTGTTGATTAAGGGTGTGTGCATCATTTATTACATTGATCAAGGCACAACATCCATACATAGACTACTTGGAGAGGAGGAGATAGACATTGTTGATGGACAACTTGACCTGAGACCTTACTATGGAGAGGTTAATGAGATTGTGTTGACCTTAGCAAGATTGATTATCAGACCCATCATGCTAGACTGGTGGTCATGAAATTCCCTATTGGATGGATTTTTGTTATTGAAGGGATGGTCATAGAGGTCATTACCTACATGTGGGGGCCTTACATCCTTGTGCACTTGTATCATGATATGAACTAGGTTTGCTATAGATTTGTTGCTAATTTATCTGTAGGAGTGACTCTGCTTCACATATGGGCATGGGAGTGGATAGTAGTGAATCAACTAATGGGAGTCAGAGAGAGAGGCAGGTGACTTGTTTGTATACATATATGATCTTATGCTCACACATCATCACATGGGAGAGCTACATTTTTGGAAGGGTGTCTTTGATGATATGCCCAAGTTTATTTCGAGGCTATGGCTGAAGTGTGAGGCATGGATAAGTGATCACCTCCATTTAGCATATTATCAACAAAATTGTTGGTTGATTGGGCATACACCTCATATCCTTGAGATGTATCTACCAAACAAAGTGATGAGGTAGTTCAAAGAGTGATAGGTAGTACCTGTGAATGAATATCATGTTAGCTTCATTAGGACATTACAAGAGATTGCTGAGTGGGGTGGTATGGTAGATTCACATGTAAAATTACTGAGTTTGCACAACTAGCCCCCTAACCATGGGGATGGGTAGGGGTTCCAGATGATCCTAGGATGACACCTGATTATGATGCTTGGTGTACACAACAATGACCACTAAGATTCACACATTTAGTTGGTGGAATTGAGGTCATAGGCCCTGGAAGGAGGAGGAGAGAAGTAGAGCTTGGGCGAGATCGATGGATGATAGAGAGAGTTGTAGCAAAGGCTTAAAGGGATGGTCAATAGGTTGCTAGTTAGTAGGTCATCCATTAGGTGCCATAGCAGGTAGCACAATAGGATCCTCCTCGACAAGTGCCACCACAAGTAGACCCACAACAAATACCCCATCACCAGCAAGATCAACACCATGAGGCTAGAGGGGATGGTGATCAAGATGCAGACGTCTAATTATGATTGGTATGATCAAAGAGGGACTAGGCTCATAGTGAGTGTGATGATTACATATCAGAGTGGGACCAGGTGACAACCTAGATTATACAAATGAAAATAGAGAGGGATCAAGCCCTCACTGAGCAATATTAGAGAGAATTAGTGTGGGATCAAGCTCGTGTAGAGAGGGACCAACATGCTACAGAATGCGATGTAGAGATCACTCACTGATAGCAAGGGGAGGCTTAGGTAGAGAAGATTACTACTAAGAGAGATATAGAGAGTGCTTGAATGATGTAGGTAGAGATTGCATAGGGATCCGTGATCATGATGACACATTATGTACAGTATGCGAGATCCCTCATACATGAGGCCACATATTATAAGACATTGTACTAGGTAGTTGTCCCTAGGGTGTGCAAACAACCTAGATTTTCTGCTTGGAGCAACAAAATGGTTATATCAGGATGCTCAAATGGTGGGTCAGTAGGCCATCCTTCTCAACAGGTGCCAAGACAGGGTGAGCAACCACATGGATAACTGAGACATGATCAGTAGCAACAATAGTAGATTATGGGTCCACCACCTCCTCAACCTCCTTTTGATAGAGAGGAGAGAGGGAGCTCAAGGTAGCTTAGATATTGTACAAATATTCTTTGATGTATAGTTTATTGATGTAGACACATTTGTATACATTCATCGACTTTTTAGCCTCATGCAAATATATATTTTTGATCTATATTATATCACACACTTGATATATGTATCAAATAACTTATATCATGACATTTTCATTTTTGATGATATATGAGATGAGATGATCACTTTTTGATGTGACCCTATATGGTGTTCTGATGTATATTTTGATTTATGCTATGTGATGTTACTACGTATTTCATGATTATATCCTATGATTATGGATTTGTGATATGTATGGATGTATTGTGAGATTTTATGGATATTTATCTAGCATGATTATGATTTGATATGCATGCTAATGATTTGCATATGTAGGATGGATGACATGGAATAATGATATGATCATGATTTCCTTTTTATATTTTCATATGGATTTTTTATGATGATGATGATATGATATGGGATGGTACAAACAATTTTAGGGGTGCAGGGTGGATGCATATATATTTTTGAATGTCATGATACTTGCATAGGAATGTTAGGATGGATAGAAGAATGAGGATGAATAAGATATAATATGAATGATGATGTTGATTAGAATGCCAATAAACCTATGATTATTTTGATATTTCATTGGATATGTGATGAGATAGGATAGGTGATTTTGATTTTTCTTTTTCGATAATGTAACATAACATAGAGCAATCCTTATTTGATGTAGCAAGTGGACACGATGCACCAAGGTATGAAGAAATAGGGTGACATATCTATTACATAGACTTTGAATATGCAAAAAGATATAAGTATCCTTGTTCATGGCTTCGGGAAAATTCACCGCTAGCAATTCACCTCCAACAATTCATCACCATGAAAAATTCATCTCTAGGAAAATTCACCTCTAGAAATTAATTTCTATGGAAAATTCACCACCAAAAATTTCCTAATTGTATATTAAATGAATTATCCACAATGATGAATTGTTGGTGGTGAACTTTCCATGCTGTTGAATTGTTGGTGGTGAATTTTCCATAGTGATGAATTGTTGGCAGTGAATTTTGTTCATACCTGACATACAAAACACCTTGTTTGATCATGTAAGAGAATGAAGCCATCAAAGTGAGGAGACCGATACACAAAAGGAATGAATAGCCTGATATGCACTAGACATCGTATTACTTGAGAATATCCTTGCACACACAAGACAAGTATTCACCAAGGTTGTATTGCAAGAACATCCAAAAAACATAGCAAATGAAAGCAATGAAAATTCCCCATTATTTTCCCTTCTAGACATACCAAGATATTGAAGATCAAGGCAGTTTTAAATTGGTGATGTAAACGAGACAAAAAGATAAACCAAAAGAAAAGATCAAGATGAAAAATATCAATGCCATCATATCTCTTTCCAGAGAGAGTTGTTTTAGGTGATATCTAAAATGGTGTCTATTGTAAGAATGATATATCCATTAAGATATTCATTGGATGTTGATTTATTTAAAAATGTTTTCAAGCTATTGATATCGAGGTTAACTGAAATGTTTTGACAATGATCCAGACTTATGATTTTATGTGAAATTTTGTGTTTCGCGAAGTGTTGTACTTGCTTCTCTTCATTTCACCAAAGGGGAGGATGATAATAGGTTTATTATGGATGATAATTTATTGTGGATGAAATTGAAATGGGATGGATGAATTCTTTTTTCTTTTCAAATGTTTTTTAATGTTTTTAACTTAAATAAAGGATGTTTTAAGGTTATTTTTGGAGTTTTATGTTTTCTGAGTTTGTTTTGGTATTTTGAGAATATTTAAATGTTTTAGGATTTTTAAACATGTTTGGAACAAGAGAATACGACCTAAGAGACAAAATATGCCTTGATGGCTCATCAAAGATGCCCTTGCCTACATGAATGTGTAGAGGCTTCATAGTTTGATTATTTGGACTTAGATTAACACATGATGACTAATGATGTTTTTGGATTTTTGTTTTATATTTATGGGTTTTTTTGAGTTTTTTGATGATATCCAGATGTTTAGGGTTTTTGAAGTTCTATGAAATGTTTTTGAGAATTTTTTGGATGATACCTAGAACACAATGTCTAGATCATGTTATGAGCTATAGGAAATGGATTGAGGTTTTTTCAGAAGCAGGGTGTAAGTACATGTCCCTAGTGTCTAGAAATGATTGGAATTCCATGAATGGATGCATAGATCAAGATGATGGATGGATAAATATGCAAAAGGTTCCTAGGATTACTTTGTGATAGGATAAAATGTTTGGATAGAGCATGGTTTCTTGGATAGTGCTATCATGTAGGATATGGTATTGTATAGGATAGGATAGGATCCATGGTAAGGACCATGTCAAGATATTACCAAGAGCAAGTTTGGGGTATGCTCTGAACCTTTTTCAAGATCAAGATAATTTTTAGATTTAGATAAGGATGGATTGGATCGAATTGGTTTTATTGTAGAGGATATGGATTAAATATTGGATTTATTTCAGAGAGGATAAGATGCTTCCACCTAGAATGGCACACATAGATTATGATTCTACACATGATGCATGTTTACCAAGTTTTAATAATGGTACTTTTCCAAAGCACTACTAAAGTGGTTTTCACTAGAGGACGATTTTTCTCTTTACTATTTTTTCATTTTTTTTTTATTTTTTTTATGATTTTTGAATGCTTGGATCACGTTGAATCACCTAGTGGTGTTGACGTAGATGCTACTGTCAAGATATTCCAAAGATATCCTACCTGGAGGAGTTTCTTTACCAAGATACATACACTTGAATATAACCCTTGAGTATTCTTGTCATTTGTCGATACCAGAATTAACCTTATCTAGATGCACATATCATGATAGAGTGCCCTTAAATTCCTTATGATAAAGAGTTGATTTCAAGACACAATCAATGAGAGATGTGAATATTCTCGATTTTGAGATGGATGGTGGAATGCAATGAGAGGCATGAGATGTAGATGGATTAGTTGATAGTTTGAATAATGGATCGTTGATTCTCCAAATGTGGGAAGATGAGAAATGCAAGGTTAGAGTGAAATTAGGACCAACTTCTTCATATACTTTGTATGTCACTGTTGAAGCTTTCTTTTGCATTGATGAACATCCTTGATGGATGAAATTCCCTTTTTTATTATACCCCATAGTTTCTTTGACTAATGGAGTTTGATAGGGATTATTTACTTTATTTTTCTTTGCCATCCATTTGAATTTTATGTGTCTATTTTGATTTTTTGATATTTTAGCTTCGATGATATGCTCTGTTCTTTTATAAGTGTTTTCTTCTTGTTGGTCCCAATTAGTGGGTGGAAAGACAAGGGAATGATGATACATGACATGGATTGTTGGAGTGTTGGCAATGGTTTCATCATAAGAATTCTTCATGACTCCCATGTTGATGTTTGCATTAGATAAAGTTACCCTTGGTATTATGAAGGTATCACTAAATTTTTTTGATTATTTGATTATTGAATAACCATTGTTGTTTAGGATTTTTGACTATTTGCACTACTTCTAGGATACTCTGTTCATGTAGGTCCAATCCTTCTCTTTGATAATGCATCTGTTCAAAAACTACTACAGAATAATATTTTTCATGAAAACATGATGATGCTACTTCTTCTATGCTTTGTTGGGAATATTCAAAGATGGTAGTAGGAACACTAGATTTATATTTTTCTTCAAAAGATGTTTGTGATTCATAGTCAATGTAGGAATCTTCTTCATGATCAGTTTCTAGAATGTCACATTAAATCTCTATGAATTGTGTCATTGCTTGATCTTTTGTAAAGATGTCGAGAGTAGGAGACTCTTGTTTTGGAGGAAGATCATCTATGTGTCCATCATAAGTAAGCACCTCATGGGAAAATGTAGGAATGATTAGTGTATGAACATGGATATCTATTGTGAAATCCTAGATGGATTGGAAAATACTCATTAAGTCATTATAGTATTTCGGGGAAGGTGTCTCTTGATCTTGACTCATCTCAGAGAAACTATTGTTAATAAATTGGAAAATACTATTTAGCTCATTATAGTACTTTGGAGATATGTATTTTTATCTTTACTTAGTTTGGAGACAATTTCATTATAGTCAAGATTATTTTCTTGACATGGACCTTGGGTCAATAGAGCAGTATAGATTGAATATTATTGGATGGACTTAATGGATTCAAATGTTATGATACAAGATTCTCTTAATGGGACTTCTACAATGTGTCCTATCATGAAGTCAAATAAGGGAGTTATGTTGCAATCTGAGACATATTTAATGCTAGCATTTTGATATAGAACATTTCTAGACACCATTGATTGATCTTGATCATGCATTAGGAAAGTATCTTGATACATGTCTAATTTACCATCTTGTGAAGAATGGGTGGTATTGACATGTCCTACTATGTTATCATAGGTATGGTTCACATTGTTATAACTTGTTGTCTTTACAAAATATTTATCTTTTCCATGATCAAACATTGGATTTTTATAGATTCCCAAGTCATTGTTTCCAAAGTTCCTAGGTTTTTTATCAACATTTGTGTCCCTTTGATCGATAAGATCTTGGATAAGATGTTTTAGCTTAACACAATTTTGTGTCTTATGACCTTTTGTTCTATGATATTGACAAGAGTCATTATCATGATAATTTCAAAACTCAAGAAGTTTGATGTATTTTTATTCAATCAATTTATTAAGGATCATTTCAATGGGATCCCCTAAGGGAAAGAATTGTCACTGAGGAACACTGTTAGGTCTTGGTGGTGGTCCTCATGGAGGATTAGTGGTTTGACATTATATTGGTTATTCTCTTGTGTATTTGACTTAGATGGTGCTTTTATAATAACTTTTGTATTTACCACACTGTCATTAGTCACATTCTTATTTTTGGCCCATATATAGGGCGTGTCACTTGAACTGGACAATTTGTTATAAATTTGCACCGATCCTTTAGCAATGAGTGCTCTTACAATGTTTAGAACTTTGTGTTAGAATTGGCTATGGCTTCCAAGATCTTGAGACCAAATGGAAAGCACAAAGAGAGGGAGAACGGAATGTAACAAGAATAAATTGTATTCTTATCAAATATGATTCAACGATATTATTGATGTGTACAATGTAGTAGAAACCCCTTGGTTATATAGCCAAGATGAGATAAAAAGATATCATAGGATTATGAAAAGTGTCTTAATCATATGACATGCGACAACTAATCACACTTACCTAGCTTCACATGTGTTACAAGTCTAAAGATAAGATAACAACTAATGAAAACTAACACCTTCTAGAAAGATTCCTTCCTAGGACCTAAGTAAACTTAACATGTAAATAATTTCCCTAGTAATGAATGAACTAGGTACAAGACTTTATTTACACCAACACCCCCCCTTAAATGCAACTTATGGAGTAAAAAATTATTATGCAAATGACACAAGATGCAAGAATGGGTCCCAACTACTAGGCCATGTTAGGTACCTATGTACAATGCAAATGAAATCTCTCACAAATGGAGAAAAGGAGAAAACCCAACAGGACAAAACTCCTCTCCAAAAGAGAGATGAAATGCAAAAAAGAAATGCTCTCAATGATGCATGAGAAATACAAAACCCCATGTGAGGAAAAAGACCCCACATAAGAGAGAAGAAGAGAGACAAAGAAGTACCCCTCAATGTTGAGTCTTTTGCAATGATGGTAGAAGCTCAACATTGAATGCTAAAGATGATCCAATCTCAGCGAACAACATTCCTCCCCTTAGGAAGAAACAAAATTGTGATAGTATGCAAGATTTTATAAATATAGATGATAGATGATGATGTCTCTAAAGCATGCTCAAGTGTCTCCATGTCGATGTCAAAAGTTGACACACTCCAAACAAGCATTCTAGGCCACACTACTAAAGAGGACAATCCAAACTCTAGTAGAGATGAATGTAGAACACAATCCAAAGACAAAGATATCCCCTTTGAAGACAAAGAAGCCCCATCCAAATGTTGTCCAAAAGGATCTACATTCATGTCAAATTGCGAAGAATAATCATGTAGAGATTGAAAAAGAGGGTCAAGGTGTTCCCTCACAACAAATGAAGAAGGATCTTCTCCATCAAAGAAATATTAATGCTATCGATGATGTCTCCCAAATCTAAAATATGAGACTCCATGAACAAGTTTGAAATACATGTTAAGAATCCATCCAAAGTAGCCAAATTTGAAAGACTATGTATGTCTTGTTGCACTGCATAAGAAGGAACCCAAACTATGGAATCACAATCATCATCAACTGCAATAGTAGATGAAGGAGATGAATTGCATGGCTCAAGAACTTGATCTAATGTGAGAACTCCCAAGTTCAAGTAGCCAAAACTCTCCTCTGAATCATGGTTCAAACTTGAAATGTGATCAATAGCCGAAGGAATAATGTTATCATCAAAATAAAAATCAGCAAAGGTATGCAACCAAGATAAATGATCAACTATCCTAGTAGCAATGATCTCTCTAGTCTCCAAGTCTCGAATGATGATTGAATTAGGTTGGAAATCCCTAGTTCTCCCATATCCACCATGTGTAAACATAGTACAAGGCTGGAATGAAGAGAAGATAGATTGCAAAGATGCCATATGATGAGATGCTCCTAAATCTAGAAGCCATCTCCTTGATCCTGGACTTGAAAGAGCACAAAGAGCTTGTCCTTTATTTCTTGATGTAGATGCTTGACCTTTGTCCTTTTTAAACTGTTTTGAAGGAGGTGATTTAGACATTCTAGAAGGAAAATCAATGTGATTTATTTTGATAATATTTTTCAACTCATCAATATCCTTCTTGTAACAATAGTGTTCTTCATGTCCATCCTTTCTGCAATACACACAAAAAAGACTCTCATTCTTTGATGTTTCTCCTTTAGAGGGTTTTGATTCTTTGTGTGGCTTAATGCTCTTTCTCTTCTTTTTCTTCTTATCAAGATTCCCTGATTCTTTTTGTACCTTTGACTCACTAGCCAATAATGCTTGTGACTTGGAAGACTTAATTAGAACCATGTTAATTAACTTAGCTTCCTCTTGAATTGGGAGATTTTCAATGTCATCAAAATTAGGATCAACATATGATGCTCTCATAGAAAGTCGATGGGTATGAAAGCTAGAAACAAATACTGAATACTTAGGACCAAGCTTGGATAACACATGCATAATGAATTGTAAATCTTCTTTATCAATGTTGCATTCCTTCAACAATGTTCTTAGTTGCTTGATTTTGGAGATGTAGTCTTGGATGTGGTCAAAACATCTAGGATCAAGATTCATCAAATCATTATCAATTTGATATCCCCTAACCTTATATGTTTTACCATAAAAATTTCAATAGTCTCCCAAGCCTCTTTAGGTGTTTTACATGATTTAGTATGAAATTGAAAATCAAATGAGACTAATGAACATATTCATCCAAGTGTTTTCTCATGATTAATCTCCCATCTTTCCAATCCATTAGCATCAATAGGTTGAGAAATGGTTTCCTTTAGATAGCTTATTAGACCTTTTCCCATGCAGTATTTACATATTGATTTTCTCCATGTAGCATAAATATGTGGAGTTGGGAGTTCAATTTGAGATTTCCCCATTGCAAGAACACAAACCAAGAAAAAGAATGCAATCAACCACTGCAAGATTACCCACCCAAATTACTCAATCATGAAACCCCCAAGCAATATCTATTTTAAGGCACTTTATACTCAGTGATTACAATTGCCACTTTCCAAAACAATGAAGTGGACTTTGATCTTAGTACATGCAAATTTCCAAAATAGGCCTCAAGCTCAAAGTGAAATATTTATAACAAATGAGATCAAACTGATTACACCACTAGAAAGTACACAAAAAATTGCACTTTCAAAAAACAATTCACCCAAAAATGTTACCGTAGGAGCAAGATATGAGCTCCTAAAGTTCCCAAAATGAGGATGAAGTAGAAAAACTTGAGAATCTGAAATTTCTAGAAAAAATAGGCACCAAAACCAAAAACTAATTGCACCATTGTGAAGAGTGAAAAATTCTAGCCTAAATAAAAAAATTTCTCTAAAAAAGGAGTTAAAATGATTGAGATATCTGCATTTGAAAATCAGCTACAAAAACAAAATTGCCAATGGAGAGGGGTAGGAAAATTTTCAAAAAAATACTGATGTCATCAACTTGTGGGGTTAAATTTGATGGGTATATGGCTGTCACCGTTAGCTATAGCTTAAAATTGGCATTCATGTGGATGCCATAGGTCCGCATGCCCTTCATAATATTCTAATGGAATATTTGTAGGGAACTGTGATAAATTTTGACACATTTAAGGTCATCGCACCTCAGCTCACCACTAGAATCTATGAGAATATTTGCTAAGTGTATGGAATCTCTTATTTGACTGTTGAATTTTCTTTCAATGCCTGTCGACTAGTTTATGCTTTATGTTGCCTAGTTGATGACCAATTGACTTCACCAAATTTTCTTAGGTGGATAGGACATCACTAGTACTTTGTGGGGTCTGGGGGAATGCCAAGTGGCTCCCACAACTCTTGCGGGTACTGGCCAATGTACAGTATCTTCTGCAGTATTATATGTACTGCGACTAGAGTCAATAGAAACAAAAAAAAATCTTTGATTTTTTAATAAAAATTTTCAAAAGAAAGTTTACAAGAAAATTTAATCCCTCGAATTAAAGTTTTCTATAAAAAAATTTCCAAATTTTTTTGACAATTTTTAAATAATTTTTTTTGAAAAATCATACTATGGTAATGATGGTGATCTGGGGGGCCATCCAGCTCCCTAGGCTATTTTTTTTGCCTCATCGGACAAATGCTTCAAATTCAATGATTTGATAGTTGATCTTAGGGTTTTTGGCCCTTGTGGACATGATGGCAGGGTCAGATTTGACCCAAAATTCTCCAAATTTGCAACTACCTTATAGATCTAGCAACCACTTTTTAGCTTCAAGCCCTCATAGATTTGGCCTTGTATGTCTGATTTGGATGAAACAAAAGGAAAAATAAACTTTCTAGAACCTTCCAGACACAATGGTGAGGTTATATTTGCACCAACAAGCTCTGATATGAATTTGCAATAAAGAGAAAAAAATGGAACCCCCCCAAACTCTGGTATTTCTATCAAGTTTTTCTAATTCTCTAGATCATCATACAATGCAAGAGAAGAGCATACTCAAAATTTCAAGATTTACCATCTCCCTTCAAAAAAATACTATCCAATGGCACCAAGCTACTCTGATACCATGTAAGAATTGGCTATGGCTGCCAAGATCTTGAGACCAAATGGAAAGCACAAAGAGAGAGAGAGAATAGAATATGACAAGAATAAACTATATTCTTATCAATATGATTCAATGACATTATTGATGCATACAATGTAGTAGAAAATCCTTGGTTATATAGCTAAGGTGAGATACTAGATGACATAGGATTATGACAAGTGTCTTGATCATATGACATGAGACAACTAATCACACTTACCTAAGTTCACATGTGTTACAATTCAAAAGATAAGATAACAATTAATGACAACTAACACCTTCTAGAAATATTCCTTCCTAGGACCTAAGTAAACTTAACATGTAAATAAGTCCCCTAGTAATGAATGAACTAGGTACAAGACTTTATTTACACTAACAATTTGGATATAAGTTCTTCAAGAGTTGATACACATTGCATTCAAAATTGGAAGGTGAGATTTGTGTTTAGATTACCCAAAAACATCTCTACTTGTTGTTCTTGAGGTATTGGCCATTTTCACTTGCTCACCTTTTGTCTCCATCTTTGTAAGAAAGAGGCAAAGGCTTATCCTTTGTTTTTTTTGAGATTGTATAGTTCGTCTAAGGTGATTTTATTGTAGGAGAAATGAGCTACAAATTGATCTATAGCTTCTTGAAATGTTTTAATTCCTTTTGATAGATGTGAGAGCCACTCAATAGATTGCTCACCTAAACAACATGTAAAGAGGCACATTAGATATGAATCCTTATATGATACTTCCATGCAAGCTACATATAATTCTCTTATGTGCTCTTCAGGGTTACCATATCCTTTGTATTTATCAAGCTTCAACATTTCAAAGTTTGGGGGAAAAGGTAACATTTTGATGCTTTTTTTGAATGGGTATGGACATAATTTTTGAATAGTGTATGATTTCTTTGTCTTTCCCAGTTGTATATCTTGAATATTTTATATCAATGTTTGAATTTTTGAGGATATTAGGTGGAATGTTTGGTAGTGCATTGTAGGTGTTGTATAGATTTGGATCTTGATATGTAGGTGGGTTGGGGCCATATGTATTATATGGAGGTTGAGAGCCCATTTGATATTGTGGATTGTTAGAATAAAAAAAAAATGAGCCACAGGATCAAACACAAACAAAGACACCTTCCATGTAAGAGAGCCAAAAATAGTAATATGCAATATTCCTTAACAAGAAAAAGCTATAGAATTCAAGAGAGAATAAAATGAGGTTTGAATGCTATATATGAGAAACCCTAAATGATAAAGGGATTAGATCATGATAAATTTCAACATCTCATGCAATGAGATAGAATGATCTAATAAGAATTCTTTGGTTAACATAGAAAATCAATCCTAAGTTTAGCTTAAGTGCATGAGAATAAATTAGACTAATAATTAATTAAATATTAAATAATTATTAGCTAATGCATGATTACTCTAACACCCCCCTTAATATGAACTTATGGATTAGCTAAAAACCCTAAAAATAAAATGCATGATGGGTCCCAACAAACAAGGCCTAGTGAGGTACCCATGTACAAATAATCTAATCTCTCGCAAGTGGAGAAAATGAGAAACCCACATGGAAAAAAATCCTCTCTAAAAGAGAAAAAGGGTGAATGAAGGACTAAAAAATCCTCCAAATCAAGGTGAAGGACTAATAATCCTCCAACTGAAACAATGTCCCCAAAATAAGAACATGTAAAACATCACTAAAGCATGAAGAAGCTATAGACAACTGTCAAATTTGATGACTAATAAAGTATTGAAATTAAGAACCTCCAAAAATAAGAATGCAAGAGTGTCCATATGGTAAATGATCCATCTCACCAAAATGTAGGGTAACCAACTGCTGATGTATGTTGCATTTTCCTAGTACATAGGAACAAGAACTAGATATATAGATCACTCCAAAAAATGAAACCAAGGAAGCTCATTAGCACCAACAATAGAAACCCCCCATAATACAAAAAGGGAGAGCCAATATAAGTACACTAAAATGGTATGAAACCAAGAAGTGCGTGTAGGAGAAACAACCTGCAAATAAAGGGGTGTGAAAACTAAGTCACAAATGCATGAGGCAAGAATCACTAGGATTCACTACTATCATGGAAGGGACACTCACTTGGAAAAGGTGTGATGGAGAACTAAATACAAAAATAAATCTACCCATGACACTTTATATCATATTGCAAGTACAAAAGGCACAATAGTATGTGTGATATCCCCAAAAAGTATACACCAAAATGACACTTTATCTCAATGCACCTACACAAGAGAATTTGCATGAAAAATATGTCTACAATACTTAAATAGGATAGAATACTAGAAATACTTGTAGTACAACCAAAAATAATTCATCCCACATAATTTTTTTTTTTTGAGGAGCTAAGGTGTCCAAGTAATTCACAATAATGTGAAAACACAAAAAATTGAATAAAATGTACCTACAGAGAAATCTAGAGAAATTTCATGGATGGATGTGAAGAGCTCTGAAATACTATCCCAACGCCACTAGAATCACAAAAAATAGAGAATTAAGTCAAAAGTTATGAGCTTAGGACTAAAAACAACACCTCTAACTTCAAAAGACTATAGAATGTACCCACAACAAAAAAATGATGAGACCCACACTAATGGAAAGTTTATGGAACTAACTTTCTAATGATATCTTGTTCACCCAATTTTGATATCATATGCCCAGGTTATTTCCAAAAGAAAAAAAAACACCTCCTTTAGGGCACAAAGAGGGTTTGAAGGGCCCTTGCTAGTAGTCTATACCACTAACATCATGTTAATGTCAACATGATGTGAATGAAATATTCCTAAAATATTCCTCACACTAGGAAAAAACTTGGTCCTCTGCAAAAAATTCGGTGATGAATTATCTTGCAAAAAGAGAATATTCCATTTTAGGCTACGCGTTGTCAGGTTTGGCTAGAAAAATTCGGTGACTGTCAGAGGACGAAATATAAGGCCAAAAAAGTTTTATCAACTACTAGAAAATAATTTTTGGCCATAGAGCAACATGTAAAGGCCATCGACAGTTAGCAACCATGGGGCCTATAGGGCCTACCGTAGTAGGTACCTATGGGTACCTTAAATAAATGTGCCTAGAAAAAAATAAATGTACCACCTTTTGAAACAAAACCTACTTTAAAAAAAAGATTTTTGTTTTTAAATTTTTGGATTTTAAAAAAATCCAAAAAATTAAAAAACACCTACTTTTTTTTTCAAAATTTTAAAGCCATGCATATTATGATTGTACAAGGGTCACATGACCCATGCACATTTTTTTTTGCCTCAAATACTCCCGACACTGTCTATAGATAAATTTATAGTGAAAATAATCAAATTAGCCTCCTGAATCCAACAATGAGGTCCTTTTTATGCACCAAAATGCACCTAAAAATTTCCCACCTCCAAAAATTACAAAAAAAGGAGAATCTAGATCTAAATCTTGTACCCTTGTTGAAGAAAAACCCTCATAAATTGAGAAAGGGTTCACTAAATCCACACTTTGATACCATGTTAGAATTGTGAAAAACATGTTCCATAAGATCAAATAATGAACAAAGTCACCTTCCATGCAAGAGATTTGCAAACAATAATATGTAGTATTCCTCAACAAGAAAAAGCTACAAAATTTTAATTTCCTGAAAATTAAATCCTTATAGACGACTTTGGACATTTGAAATTCAAATAATAAAATTCCAAATTTGACATATTCAATTTTGGAGGAAAAATAGGGGGACTTAGTCGCCCTAGGCGACTAGGTCACAATACTATTTTGCTAGACTTAAGGTGTTTGGGACAAAATATTAAATGAATGCTTTGGTTTTCTCCATGCATTTTCTTGGTAAATGTTAAAATGGACCATGGAATGCATAATTTATAAAATTAGGTGTACAATTTGGTCCATGCACTTAAGGGGGAGCAAAACATAGTGTGAAATTATCATGGGTGCCAATTTACGATGCTACATTAGCCCCCACTTTAGTGAGAGTATGAACTTATGCTCAGACTCACACTGAAATTATAAATATGCCAAGAGGGGTCTGAATGTCCAAATGTTGAAGACATAAGATGGCTATGTATCTAGAGGGAGTGCACAATCCCCCATGATTCAAATCCTATGACAAGAAAAAATAAGGAGAAATGAACACACATGTATGTAATACAAGTCAACATACACAAATATACATGACAAGAACACAACACAACACACTACACACAATATGAACATAGTATAAGCATAAGAAAATATATACAAACATAAACACAAGGTAGTACTAAAAGGGATTCGAGTTAGTAAGGCAAAGAGACCCCAGTCTTAAATTTGTCTCAAATACCAAACAACATCCATTGAATACATGTTAGACAAAGGAATGCTCTCATGAGGACTAGCAAACAATGTTATGTGAAATCAGTCATGAGCTACATGGATCTACTGGCTAGCACACTACATTATGCTAGGTGTCCATACAATATGATGCGTTCTACAAGGTTAGAAAGTTGCATTATGATAAACACTCATGAACCACATGAATCTACTATCAAGAAAGTTGTGTTATGCTCAGTGGCCATGTTGTTAAAAGGGGCGCTCAAATTCATGAACCAACTAGTTGTGTTATGTTGAATCCATTGACTATCTTGTCAAATTTTAAATGTCCAAGGGGATGAACATGCCTCACTTAAAAAGGTGCATAAACATCCAAGAGGAAGAACGAAAAAATAACCTAAGAAGGTGTACAAGTATCCATGAGGACGATGAGAAACTTGCTTAAGAAGGAACATAAACATCCATGAGGATGACGACAAACTCGCCTAAGGAGGCACATAAATGTCTGTGAGGATGAAAAAAAATCACCTAAGAAGAAAAGGCCAAAACCTCAAAGGGTTGTTATAAACAACACCACCACAAAAGGTACTTTACAAAAATAACAAAAATGGGCATTGCTTAATAAATGAAGGGTCACACTTTAGGGAATATCACACATGATACCATCAACAAGAGAGGAAAAGTAGTGGATTAAAAGGTGACATTTTGTGGAATACCAACCGTAGTATTACCACTAAAGGGAACATTATATGCCATGAAAATTCATGCTCCTATGGAACATCAAGCCAAATACCACCATAGTGGAGACACTAACATAGATCGAGAAGGCCACACTTCAATTGACGAGCTCACACTTTCTAGGAGATGTATGCTATCATCACTAGAAAGGGACCATTTCTTATGCAAATAATGAGTGGGGGACTATATGGTCCCCTTAAAATGTTAGTGTACTTGCTACACTATTATTTTAAAGAGATACAAAGGGATCCCTTGCTAGAAGGAATGCACCTAACATAAGGCTACCTAACCCCTTACTCCTAAGTGTAGGGATAAAGATGAGCCAAGATGAATAATCATACACTAATCCTTGCAAGATGAAATATGATTACATAAAGCCTAGTTTATACCCCCATGCATGGTAGTGAGGATTTTTTGATGCTACAAATACCACATGGCAAGGAGCAAGGAAAATGCATACTATTCTACTATCGTGTCCATTCCATAAAATTGCAAGGATCAAATTCTACCAATTTATTTTTCAAAGCACAACATTCATCAGTAGTGTGTCCAAATGTTCAATAATATGCACAGTATGATGTGTTTTTATTCTTTCATTTAGTATCTCTTCGCTCACAAATAGGTGGTAGTGTAATGAATCCTAATTTTAAAAGTGTAGCTAAAGTATGTTCAATCTTAGATAAAGGATGCAGAGTGGGTAACACACCTTTCTTAATAGGACCATGAACCTTGTGTGGTTTGGTTGGTGTAGCAAATGTTTGATGTAAAGGTGGAGGACCTTAACTGAACCTATGCCTTTTGTGTCTTAAAATGGTGTTTTTTCCAAAAGAGAATGGATTTCATGTTCATCCTTTATGTCACATCCTTGTTTTGACAACATCCTAAAGCCTTGGCCATATAATTTATCGAAACTAATAGGTGTGTTTGTAACTCCATTCTCATAGGATGGAGGGTTATTGGGTGGTATATTTTAGTTGTGATCATTATGAATATGTATCTCCATGTGCATTGGTTGAGGTATAAATTATAAATCACTTTCCCTATTTGATTTGGAGAACATTTCAAGTGGTGGTATAGTGGGTGGTGTTGATTGTTGATATGGGTAATTAGGCAATTTTGTTGAAGGGTGAAGGACCACATTGTTCTCAAGGCTAGTAAAAGTATTATTTATGAATTTATACATGATTTCCTCTTCTTTCCTCAAGATATATTTGTTAAGAAGATATACATTGGGAGATGAAGGAATATGAGTTTCGTCATTTGAATTAGGGTCATTACCAAACACACAACATGAAACATCAACCAAGGATTTCAAGGAAGTCCACATTTTACAAAAACATTTAGCCATTATAACAAAAATATTCTTGCAATTGTTGAAAAATGAGGTGTTTCCTTAGCTTAATACTCTATAAAACTTTAATATTGCTGATCTAAATAAGCTTTTCCTTTGTTGCATATTCTTTGTGGGTGATTATTTTGATTAATCCATTTTACTATTGTAGAATGTAGGTAGAAGTTGATAGAAGAACTAGACAGGATATTAGAAAGATTACACAAGATGTACCATGGAGAAACCCTTTCGGGAAAAACTCCACCAAGAATTAATCTATTATTCAATCTCTGAAATACAATAGCTCCAATTCTTGCTTGAGAATGCTTCTTCTATCTTCACCAATCTTCTTCACAACCTGCAATAAAAAATCTCCCAACTCTATTCAACTTGCTTGAGATAAATAAGCTTTGATTTACTTTGTAAGCTCCAACATGAGTTACAATTACAATGCTCAAGCACTATCCCTAAAAGGTATGCCATATCTCATGCAAATAGGGTTATCTTGTGAAGAACAATGCTAAAACATGTGCTTCATCCATTTGGGCGTCCCAAACTGAAGTCACAACTCAACCTTCATTCTATTGATAATTCCAAAGATCTTCCTCAAAGTTGGCGCCCATAATTAATCCTACTTAACCGAGCCTTCAAAAATATCTCAACATGCAAAAGAGGTAAATCCAATAAAGCATTTTGGGCGCCCAAGTTGGCTCCAAGTGATTTATTGTTAACTAAAACATTTACTCAACACCATTCATGCAAGAATGGTCATCCCCTGTTAATTGGAGGTAGTCCTTGTTATCTGTCATACAACTCAAGTTATTAGCCATGCATTCCAAGTTAATTGAAGCTAACTACATGCAACTCAAAATAACCAACATGTATGCAACATGCACTTGCATGCAACTAAAGATAATTGAACCATAACTAAACTAAACTAAACTAATTCTGAATTGAATTGAATTGAATTGAACTGAACTGAATTCATCTAAACTGAACTGAACTGAACTGAACTTCATGCATGCAAACATCAAACCCTAACTCCTAGGATCTTTACATGCATTCAAAAGTGTTATCTCTTACTTTGAATAGTTAACTGAACTCAAGGTGAGTGTCACCTTACCATGTGTGCACCCACATGCTCTTATTATTTAGGAATAGCTACAAATGTCAATTTAATGATTTATTTCATCAAAAATTAATCTCATCCTAATCTTAGTGTTGTTGAACACATTCCAAGAAATTAGGAGATACATGAAATAATTAATGTTTAGGATTTACAATTAAATGGCATCCTATTTCCAACATTCTCCCACTTGACATTATACATTGCAATTATTCTAAATAAGGAATAATAAAACAAGTACAAGACTCAAGGCCAATGGCCTTCTTGCACCAACTAATCAAACCATGCTAACTTCAAATGCAACTTGCATAACCATGAAGCTTCCAAGCAAATGATTAAAACCAAGAGAACTTATCTGTATGGTTTCATAAGATAATCTGCAACATTAATTAAAGAGTTAAATTTCTCAATTAATACCTTCCCATTATCAACCAAACCAATACCTTTCCCAAGTCTCTGTATCCAAACCGCCTTTTTAGAGGCATGCTAAACCACTGAGCGTGTTGAATTCATAGTCAACCAAGGTGTAGGCTCCTTGGTCTTTTTTGCTGATTTTTTTTTGTCTCACAAGTAACCATTCCAACAAATATCTCTTACCATAAGAGAACTCTAGCCTCACCTATTTCTCCAAGTATCCATGAGGACCTGTAACCAACCAATCCATGCCAAAATACAAATGCAACACAATAGTTTCATGAAGTAATCAAGCAAATGATTAATGTACCCAATACTTAAGAGAACTACACAAGATCAATGTCAAAGCTCCAACCTTGAACATAAACATGACATTCATGATCTAACCATCTCCTCTTAGGAGATCACATGTAATATGCCAAACTCTAAATGCATATCAAGAGTAAACCGTGACATAATAGCAACTACTCTAAACCAATAAAAAACCATATCCCCAATCACATGAAGATAACCTTACCAATGATGCATCCATGTCACTACTAACAACTCCAACTTAACCATGGAATTGAGTCACACATGGCATCATGACTACCATCCTCTTCATGAAGATCAATATATCCTACCAAAGCTCCCATTGAACTGTAATATTGAGCTATACATGGAAACAAGATAAACATCAAACCATCACTATCAAAAGCATATGGAATTTCAGACATTTTCTCATGATCAAAATTATCATAACATGTACCATGCCACAACTCTAAACTGCTAATCAAGAGAGTATACCATGACATAATAACAAAACCATCCTACAACCAAGAATCCACTTAATTTCCAAATGCTCCCACCGAACCGTGATACTGAGCAATCCCATGGCATCATGATGCACATAATCAAAACCACATTTATGTCATAAGCTCACACCAAACCTGTGAATCCAAGCTCTCAATGACACATGATAACAATCCTCTAAAACAAGAATATATACCTCTTGTAACAAACTTATTTTTCAAAATCAACAAATAACAAAAATAATAAAAGCTCCCACTATAGCCAAAAAACCTCCAATCTTTTAAGAGAAAGGCATTCCAATACTCTACCCAACCTTAGCTCTTATACCAAATGTTGAAAAATGAGGTGTTTTCTTCACTTAATACTCTGTAAAGCTTATTTAGATCAACAATATTAAAGTTTTATAGAGTATTAAGCTAAGAAAACACCTCATTTTTCAACAATGAGATTCAAATTGATATACAATAGTGAACTAAAAAATTGAAACCAAATTTTGATAGAGGATCTTGAGAGGGTTCTTTCACAAAAAATTGAGCACAAATAGCTTGGACTAGGTTGCCTAGGGTGACTATGTCTAGTTGAGATTTTTGCAAAATTCAAAATTTGACTATGTTCACTATTGTTTGAAGTTCTTGTTTTTGGTTGTATGCAGGTGTGACATTGAATATTTATCCATAATTTTCCTAATTTATGATTTGTAATTCAAAATGCAAGCGTGCAACAATTTACAAAATTTTCAAGAAATAAAAGACAATTATAAATACAATTTATAGATCTATGATGCAACAATTGATTGATTCTAAGATGACATGATTTGAAAATGATGTTGTTGATGCCTTTTTGAAACAAAATAATACAATCTTTCACTTTTTAATCTATATGCAAGATGCCTAAATGAATGTAATGAATAATTTTAGATATATTTTTTAGATTTAAATGACCTAGTGTAGACTTGTAATGCAATTGGAATGTAAATCTAACCTAAGATGACATAAATTAACCCTACTGCAATCTATAATGTAATATTTTATGCAATTTTTTTTTGCATTTTTATGATTTGTTATGATGCAAAAATGAATTCCTAAATGAACAATGCAAAATAATACAATGCTAAACCTAGATCTAGGATGAATTGCTTCAGATTTTAGAAGGTTTGAAATGCTAACTCTTAGGATTAGACACTTTTCCTAGTGGGATTTTATTTATAATTTGAGGTAGTGGGGGTTTGATGACTTTGGACAAGATATAGGATTGACTTACAACCTAAAAGGTGAGTCAACCCATCCTTGACCAAATTTGAGATGGATTTTGGAATGAAATGCAATGATTCAACTAGGATAATGATGTAAGTAACTATTCTGATGCAAAAACAACATATCTCAAATGCCATAGAGAAATTCAAACTTCATAAATGGATAGAGCATAGTACTGTGCACTTGTGATATGAATTTGGAGCTTATTTCTTAGTACCTAGTCACCCTGGATGACTATGTCCTAGTAGGTGAATTCCATATTTGATTTCATAGTCCTCAGATTCCTGATCTAAGCCTTCTTTTTTTCCTTGTCACATTGTTAGATCTATGTCAAATGTAGAGATAATTGAGTTACTATTTGTTGCAAAGGTGTAGGGCTTGAATGTAACAATGAATAATTGATATTCAATCTTCTCCCAATCTTCTTTAGATTTAAAACCTACACATTCAAAGAGAGGGAAAGGGTTGCGCCATATAGGGGCTTGCCTTGGTCAAACCCCATGTTGGTGTTTCCACCTCCACAATGGAAATGCCAATGAAAGAAAGCTAAATGATGAATGAATTATGAAACAACAATGGATACAACTCACCACTAAAAGAAATGGCTTCCTTGAAGGAATAAATTCATACAAATCTCCTCAAGGATTTTATTGTCACTTGCTTTATTGGCTTGAAGACCTATAAGGGTTAGATCTCACAAACAATATGATAACATGAACATGGAAAAAATCATATACACTTTGATATGATGCTTGGATCTTGAATTTTTGCAATAAACCCACTCTTGGCTACTCTTGACTTGCTTGATAACTCTCTTGACAATAATCCTTACTCAATTTCTCTCGTTAGTTTCCAAATGATGTAATGACTAGATATTTACACACAACTATTCTAATTCCCTAAAAAATAAATCTCAATAGCCAAATTTGGACATTTGAAATTCAAATAATAAAATTTTGACTCCTAACATATTCAATTTTGGAGGTAAAATAGGGAGACTTAATCACCATAGGCGACTAGGTCCCAACCCTATTTTTCTAGACTTAAGGTTTCGGGGACAAAATATTAAATGAATGCTTTGGTTTTCTACATGCAGTTTATCAATAAATGTTAAAATGGACCATGAAATGCATAATTTAGAAAATTGTGTGTACAATTAGGTTCATGCACTTAAGGGGGAGAAAAAAATCGCGTGAAATTGTCATGGGTGACAATTTATGATGCTACACCAACTTACAACCAAACTTATTGATGAGATAAAAAATGTCTCATCTATTAGCCAAATAAAAATATGTATTTTGGTTAAATATGAAGTTTATCAAGACTAAGCATGCTGATGAAAGTAAGACATTTTCAATTGCAACAGTCAAAGATTTCATCATATATTGAAAATTATGATCTAGGTTCTTGAGATTTTTGGATACAAATTAGGAGACAAAAGGATGGAAAAACCCATTAAATTTCACAAAAACCCAGTTCGTGGTTTGAGAGAAAACTTCACTAGTCTAATGCTTTGGAATTTCCGGAGCTAAAAATCAAGTGCCCATAAATTGTCAAAAATGTAGTCTTAGTAAAATAGTGATATCTCCCTCATTTCTCAATGAAATTTAAAAATTCAAAATGTTCTGGAAGGTAGATTGGAAGTGCTAAAAACCCTTTTGAAATTTGGCATGATTTACATCAAGGAAGGAGTAGTACGTGACAAAAAATGACTGAGATAAAGGTGGCGAGATTAAAGGCAACTGCTCTGAAATGTTCCAAGTTTAATGAATGACCCCTCCAAAATAGGATATTGGATCCACATTCTTAGTGGATTGGTTGGGTAGTTATAGAATGTGAATTCTATAAATACAAAATAATAAGTTGATCAAAAGGGAGGGGATTAGAAAGGCTTGTTTTGGCCTGAGGAAATAAGATAATTTTAGTTTCATTTCCAACAATGTATTTCCAACTTTTTAGAGTAAATTCAAATTCAAGCAAGCTTCTCATTTCTAGAAAGCTTTTTATTTTTAGAAATATTTTCATTTTCAACAAAAAGTGAAGTAATTTAACATTTTTAATTCATGCAAGTGTGTCTTATATTAGTTTCCTTTCAAGCAACTTTATTTTTATGCAAGTGTGCTCCAGAATAGGTTTGATTTTTTCAAGTTTGATTGTAGAATAGAATGTCAAGCAAGTTTTCTCCATTTCTATTTTTCATACAACTATGGACACCACCTTGGATTGATAAGTTAAATGATGAGGATTACAATGACCCCATTACAAGTTACCAAATGTTAGATGCACACTATAATCATTTAAATTGGATACATAAAATAAATTTATCACGAGTCTTGGAATATAAAAATACATAATAAAGGGCATTAACCCTTCCATCATTTAAACACAACTATACCTTTCCATTACTAATAATCTTCTTTGTACTATTTTCTTCAATGAAAACCTATCCTCCCTCATAATTTGAATATGTATGAAACCACTCCTTATGAGAAGAAATATAGTAGAAGTAACATGAAACAATAAACCAAACATCATCACTAATATTTTTAGAAAAAATAAACAAGGCATCATTATCACTATTAGTGAAAGAATTCTATGTAGGAATATGAACTTGTTTTCTTGTTTTTACATTCCTTCTTCATGTGTCCTCCCTTTCCATAGTTACACAACTTTATTTTTCTCTTCCTTGGGGTTTTATAATATCCTTTATACTTCAATATATCTTTCTTCATATCCACTTTAGGCCATCCTTTCTCTTTGGACCATCCCCATATATCAAAAGCATATTTCAAGCCTTCATTTATGGATTTACTTCTCATCTCCTCTAAAATCAAAGTCACAATAAATTGTCCATTTTGGGCTTTACACAACTACCACTAATGTCAAATTTTATATTTTTCTTTGTATCAAGTAAAGATAAAATTAGCATGATGTAAATATCATATCCTTTTGACTTAACACCTATAGAAAAAAGATTACTTAAAATTAAATTAACACATCAAATGGATTTTACTTTGAAATAGGCAACCATTGATCCCTTTCTTCAAATAGATTTTCCATCTTAAAATGCCACATCTCATAACAAGTACCACTACATTTATCAATATCCATACAAGAGGTAGAATATGTGGTTTTAAATCCTTTTCATAAATCTACAAAACCACATGATACAAAATCTCCCACTGCAACAAAATTACTTCAACACTCAATAAAAACGTGTTTCTTTCTCTATGCAAAACTATTAGCTTTGATACCAAATATTGAGAAATAAGGTGAAAATACTACAATGAAATCTCTTGTAGGTCTATGAAAATAAAATATAATTGTTTATCCAAGGACTAGTGAAATATGATTATGTGATTACATAAAATATATAATAAGAATGAAATAAATAAACCATATGAACATATGATTTACATGGACAAACCCTTTTGGTTAAAAAACCACATGAGAAAGAGGAAAACTATATATTAATTTATTCAATAAATATATGCATCCATTGCATTAGAACTCTCTTCACTTTTACAAACCATTGCTAAATCTACCTCATTCATGAATACACATAACAACTAATTCCAATATTCTAAGGGAATATTGATGACAAATTATTTTCTAGTTACACCTGATGTGTATAAGGACACTTTTTGAGAATGTTGGAGACACATAGTATATATACATAATATTACAAGATAAATGACACATTAATCCTAATAATTACAGGAACCTACCTTCATACCATATCCTTTGTAGTTATTTATAAATTCACATGATATCAATAAATGAAAATATATTCTTCACACTATTGCATGTTTTGTCTTTTCATGGCCTACTCTTATAAATGTTTCCCATGTCAAGAAACAAATAGATATAAACTCATCTCCAATTATGTGGTTCTTCATATCCTTTTTTCTACACACATGGTTGACCTATAGTTATCACACTAACATAAAATAATTAGACTAAAGAATCCTTGAATATTTTTGAGAGTTTGGGGTTTGAGACAATTTTCATATCATAAATTTTTTAGGGTTGGCATTAGCTCATTTTATTGATACAATGTGCCCAATATATCTCTCTATTTGATAAAAAAGAGAATTTAGAATACTTTGCACAAATGTTATTTGCTAAAAGAACTTGGAGGCTTTTTTACTTTGAATAATATGATCTTCCCACATTTCAATGTAGATGAGGATTTATAAAAGCTACTAAGTTGAGTTAAGTAATAAATGATCAATATTTTTTTTGGTTCAATAAGCTTTAAAATGTAAATGGGACATTAACAAGACTACATGAAAAAAGTAAAATTCATAGTGGCCCCCACAGGTCCAAAAGGTGTCCTTAGGAATTCCATCTTCATCGTGTATATCTAATGATATCTAATCCATAAATACATATTAGACAATAATTGATTTTCATTGATCACGTCCATAAATACATATTAGAAAATAATTGATTTTCATTGATCAAGTCATCAACTATAAGAATTGGGAACTTATCCTTGATCATGATTTTTTTAATCTCCAAAAATATACACATAAATACCATGAATCATATTTTATTTGAACAAGGATTACTAGGGAAGAGTATAGGTTGACACTAGGTTGAATGAACCCTACCTACAATAATTCAAGTACTATGCAGTCAATCTCAATCTTCTACAAAAGGGGTATTAGTATGATTGAACATTTGGTTTCATATTGTCGAGAGTTAGCTAAAGTAAAAGATCATGGGAACATCGAGGGGTAATTCCATCTAGATCCTTAGATGTTGAGACTTTTTTTGATACAAGTCCATATAAATATGATTATTTATTTGAGTCAACCAATTTTTTATGTTGCACACCACAAAATTGGGCTACAACCCCATATGATCCATTTTTGACAACTTTTCTACAAAATAGGAGATAATTAGGATTGTGTGACCTAATTTTAGCCTCATGAGAGTACTCTTGTGGTCACTAGTTTTAAATTTCATCTACATTCTTGATAAATCTACATGTGATGGGCCCCAATTTTCATATCCACTATGCTCCCATAATAATATCAAATCCTCTTAATAGAAGGACTAACATCAAATTTCAAGTTGTAATCACCCAATAAATTAAAAAAATGTATTTTACCTTAGATATGAGTGTTCCCCTATTAACTATCATGACCTTAAAATTACACAATGGATGTATATAATACTTTTTCGTATTTGATAGACCATGAAATCATGGGTGCCACCTAGATTAATGAGAATGGTTAAATGTTGGATTTTTAATGTACACATTAACCTTTAGCATTTGAAATGTGGTTATTCCATCCAAGGCATGCATTCAAATATCTAGTATAGGATCATAATTTGGTTCTAGTACTTTATAGTATTCCTTAATGGAAGTGACCTTTGTTTGCTCCAATCCTTCAAAGGTAGGGATGACTCCACATATAGTAAGTATAATTTTTATTTCACATTTGTGACTTGGGGAGTATGATTCATCTAAATTGAAGAAGCAGTCCTTTATCAAGATGAAGATTCTTCGTCTTGATGTCACTTAAATTCTTGATTGCTATTACTTGCATGGATAGTGTTATTATGACCAAGCAAGAGATAAAATTTGGAAATGTGGAGGTTTAGATGTATGATTATGAGTGGTTCATTTATTTTCATCCATCTTGGTTAACCTAATATATTTTGTCGTTTCTTTGGGTTTAAACATATTAATTTTAATTTTAATTTCCCATTTTAATGTATTAATGAAACAAAGTATAAAAAAACATCATCTAGTCTTATTGTCCTATTGGACATGATAGTTTTAAAATTTGTTTAGTAATCATGGATAAAAACTAGTTTTTCATGGATTTATTAATGATTTGGTGTAGTGGCTATTTGTATTAGGGCCATATCAAACTAGTCTAGTATTGCAAAAATCATTCCAAGTTGGTGTTCCAAATTTCTTATTGAACCATTAGTAGGATAGGATGATCTCATATTCCAAATTAAACAAGGCTATGGACACCTTCTACTACTACATGTGGGGATTTTATTCAAGGTGACATCTTTTTATTTGTAAATCCAATTAGTGAGGTTATTGAATAAATTTAAAAAAAACAAGTTTGGGTGTATGTTGTGGAAGTTTCCAAAAATTGCACTCTCGTCCAAAGGTGTGATTCCTTGAACTAGAATAGTTTTTGGAGGAGTTATGCTGACCACTATGTTGTCCCTATTGTTATAATTGTACAAGAGAAATCTAAATTACATTATTTTACTATTAAGCCTATTAATTAAAGATTCATTTTGTTATATCTTGTCAAGTTTTTCTAACTTGGTCAAGGCTAAAAATGAGTGGACTTGATGATCTTGTGTTTTATATTTTTTTTCCAAAGTGAGGCCTTAAAAATAATTATTTTTGACCATTTTCAATTACCTAGGGTTTATTAAAAGGTGTACCAAAGTTACATATAAAAATTATCAAATTGATGAGAATATCACAATGGTATAGGTTCCCCAATGGCATAAAGTTTACCTATTTTTTAATGAATAATACCCTATGGGCTAAATTTTACATAATATCAAATGCTTCCTAATTTCTAATACTTATACCCCAAAAGTTTCATACTATTAATTGTATAGAGTTGAATGCTTGATAATAAGATAGTATAATGCCTTTGTACTAATGTTACAACATCCAATGTCTCATTATGTAGGGATTCCTCAATTTTTCTTAAATCAATCTCTAACCAAATATACCAAAATCTATTCATAGCTAGGGTTTAAGAGGAAAAGAAATAGGCTAGGGTGTGCCTAGTTTGTAGGCTCTTTGATATGCTTTCCCAATTTGTAAATAGTGATTCAATAGGATATCTCACATATCTAACTATGGAGGATTCCACCTTATCATAACTACACTATCTCATCCCTAAGCTATGAAGAGAGTAACTTACGAACATCAATTGTTAACTAATTTGTACTACAATTGCAAATATTTGATGCTTTCCTATGGCAAGGTTCTTCTAATTCTAGAGGATTTTTTGATATACATAAAGGTATGTGGAAGCTCAAATTTATACATAGATGTTTTCTTAGGCATGCATATTGGTGAGCTAAATTCTACCCCATTTTACACTTCATTCAATTTACCTAACCAAAAATGGTAGTTGTATGAAGATATTTTACATCACAAGGAGATTTACAAGGTTTCTAACCCAAACCACAACTGTAGGAAAAAATAACTTGCAAAATATTATCAAATACAAACAACATATAAAAGACATTTCTCAAAAAATAGCTTCAAATATGCTTGTATTGGAAAATTATGAATAAGTATTGCAAGCCTCTTCAAATGGGAAACCCCTTTGAGATAAAGATTTTATCACAATACATGATTCCAAGATGATCTTCTCTTTATTACAATATTAATATAAAGGCCCCAAAAGGAGTGAATTGTTACATAAATCTACCCACTTTACATAAACTTACTATATTATCACAACTTTAAGTGATGTATGTGGGATAAACACACATGATGTAATTGTAAAGGTAAAATCAACATATGTATGCCATTTTACATTTAGTTCTATGCCTATTTTGAGGGGAGAGCTTTGATATGTATAGATGTATTGATAAATGATGCAATCCTACACAGTTTTGGTCAATTGCCCTATAATATCCACGTACCTTATTACACATTTTTCTATACATCTACCACTTATCCCCTTTCATATATTCACACATCCTTATACATTCACCCTACCCACAAGTTGATTATCCACCTATAGTTGTACTTATTTCCATGAAAAAATCATCTGTAACTAAGATCTTGCATATATTTTGTAATCACAAGGTCATTATTGTGGTCATTGACTCACCTCACCCAAATTTGAAAATTTAAATCAAATATAGCCAACTTCCCACAATTATCCTTCTCTCATAGGGATAACTAAACACAAGTTCATATGATATGTTGTAATGTTGTATTTAAAGACATTCAATGTAGTCATTCTAACAATCTAGGGATCAAGCAAATAATTTAAGTATCATTAACATCTACTCACTTCAATTGGTGATCTAACATGAATCTATCTTTTGCACAATCATGTAGATGAATTTGCATGGTTACATATTTTTATTTTCAATATTTGTTCAAATTCTAGGAATTGATTTAGGTGAAGCTCCTTGTCAATCAACAACAATCTTTTAAAGTATTTTAAATGTTGTCAATACACATTTATTAGGAAGAATTATAGAGGAAATCAAGGTCTATTGGACAAAGGGAACAAATTAGTCTATATATCAAATAACTAAAGTTCATGGATACATGACAAGTTCATAGTTGTGGACTCATACCCAACTATTAGACTTGTCCTTAGATAGTCATAACCAAATATTCTAATTCCTAAGCAATTTACTAGTCTATTTTTACTATTCTAGATTTTGAGGCACAACAAATTTAGATCCATTATTAGATTTATTCTACTATTTAGATATTGAGTGAAGTACTATTATTTATCATTACAAATCACCAAAATATCAACAGTCAACTCATTTCTTTTATTAATTTTATTTGACTTGTGTTTTACTTATATGCATCTTATTGGATTAGCCTAAATTACATTTAAGGAAAACTTATTTTCTCTACAAAAATAATAACTAAAAATTATGATTATCAAATTGCTCAAAATAGTAAAATTTTAAAATGTAAAGATACTAGCAAATAACATTTATTTTTCATAAATTAACCTTAAATCTTTTTAAAAACATACTGTTTTAATAAAATAATTATACTTGCTTTTAAAAATTCATATAGAAGATTATTATATTAATGTTTCAAACCACACTTAATAATATTTTTAATTTTGTAATGACTCAAAACATAGATACACAAACCTCACGCCATTTTTTTCCAAAAGCTTAATGCTTGTGTAGTTTTTTATTTATATTTGTTATATTTTTTACAATATGTTGTGGAGTTTGGTGGCTTATTCTTCATTACTAAAGAAATAGCGATGATCATAACTAACCAGATACATTATATTTTATGAATTTGACTAAAAAACTATATAGTTGAATCTCCATAAAACATCACAAACATGTTTATTTTTATTTCAATTATTTTATTACAATTTGATAAACAACTACCAACTCTAAAATTGATGAGTGTTTAAAAAAATATTATTATTTAAGCCATTTTCAAACTCATGACTAAAAAGAATCTGAGTAAATTATTTTATTTTGAAAAACAAGAATGAAAAAAATATAAAAATCGTGTGTAGATGCAAAGTTGAACAAGTTGTTTTTAACACTACAATTTTCTATTAAGTGGCAAAACAGAGTAAGACTTAAAAAATATTTCGTCAAAGAAAATGGTTTTACATCACATTTAGAAAATGAAAAAGAAAGCAACGGAAATTCGTGCATATCCTAAAATAAAATAAAATAGTCACGTGGATGAGGTTTCTTTTAGTTTAATTTATTCTCAATGTTAAAAAAATGTTTGACTAGTTATTTGAGTTTTTTTAATTGTAGGTTTTAGTAAATTTATATTTATTATTATTTTAATTACAACAATCGTATTCAAAATTCAATGTAATTTTGTAGTTATATATTTTAAATTAAATCACATAAATTTTAATAACATAAAGTTCACTATTAAAATTAAATCAAATCAAATTAATATTAGCTATTTTTAAAATTACAAATTGATTTTTTACATTTTATTTAATTTTTTAAGTTTAGTCTTATTTGTAATTTTTAATATAAAAGTTAAAATTTTAGTTTTAATTTATTTATTATTTTTATTATTTTATTTGAAGCACAATTTTACTTTCAAATTAATGTTAATATTTTTTGCAATATACTAATTATATTTTTTATGTACATTTTTTTTACAATTTTAATTCTATTATTTAATTATTTATTAATTCAATATGTTTATTATTTAGTATTTTTTTAAATTATTTGTTTTATGAATATTTTTTATTTTTATATATTTAAATTTTGCATTTTCTTTATAGTATGATTTAACTTTGAAATTTATTTTGCTTATTTATTTATGTTTATGAAATTACAAATTATAATTAAAAGTTATTAGAATAATTTAATTTATAATTATTCATGTTATTAAATTTTAATTATTGTAGAATAATTATATTTTTAATTTTTATTCTAATTTATATAATAAAATAAATTTCAAACTTAACATCTAAGTTAAACATTACACAGAGAGAGAGAGAGAGAGACTTTTGATTAATTGCTTCATGTCAACAATTCAATGATTACATGTGTCCCTAGGGAGTTATGCTCGGGATAGCATGCCATTTGATTAAGAATATGAGAATTCACCTTTTAGACCTCTTCATTGTACCCATTGCACACTTAAGGAAGATAGAGAAGACATAAAGAGGCAAAGGGAGAAAAAGAGAAAGAAAAGAAGAGAGAGAAAGAGAGAAAGAATTAAAGATGGAAATGGATGGATATAGAGAGGGAGAGTGAGATACATAAAGAGAAAATAGAGAAAAGAAGATAGAGAGAGAAAGATAAATAGATAGATGGAGAGATAGAGAGGGAGACAAAGAGATATAGAGAGATAGAAAGAGAGATGGAGATATAGAGATAGAGGTAGAGATATAGAAGAATAAGCAGGGAGAGAGAAAAAGATAGAGATAGTAAGAGAGATAAAGAGAGAGAGGGAAAGAGAGAATATAAGAGACACAGATAGATATAAAGTACCATAGGGAGAGAGATAAAGAGAAATAGGAGACAAAGATATATAGAAATAGAGAGATTGAGAGATAAAGAGAGATAGGGGAGATAAATTGAGAAAATAAAAGAGAGTAAGGTAGAGAGATAGGGAGAGAGAGAGAGAGAAAGAGAGAAGGGAAGAAAAATATAAAGAGAAATATGGGAGAGATACAAAGAGAGAAATTGAGAGATAATGAGAAACATAGAGATAGAAAGGGAGACATAGATAGAAAGAATCTCTCTCTCTCTTCACATCTTTATACATATATCTCCTTATCTTTACCTCTCTTTATATATAATTTCCCATCTCTATCTTTCTATCCTTTCAACACTCCCTCTCTCATTCTCTCCCTCTTGCTCTTCCTCTCGCTTTCCATCTCTCTTTCTCTCTCTTCCCCCTCCATAATTCCCACTATCTATCTCTCTATATCTCCCAGATCTATATCTCTCCCTCTTTCTATATCTCTATAATTTACCTCTATATCCTCTCTCCATTTCTCTCCCCCTCTCTCTCCCTATATATCCCTCTCTATCTCTATCTCCATATCTCTCTCTCTCACACACATAAACACTCCATTTCTCCCTCCCTATCTTTATATCTATCTCTCCCCCTCTCTATTTATCTTTTCATCTCTTTATTAATTGTCTTCATCATAGGTCATCTCTCACTCTTTCCTTCTCTACATATCCCTCTCTCTACCTCTCTATATATCACTTCTTATATATTTATCTTTCTATCTCTCCACACCCCCTCTTTATATCTCTATTTCTCCATCTCCATCTCTCTCTCAACCCCTCTATCTATCCTTTCTATCCCTATCTCTCTATCTCTCTCCATCTTTCCCTCTCTCTCCCTCTCTCCCTATTACTCCCTCTTTTTGTATCTCTTTACTTCTCTCTCCTCTCTCTATTTCTCTACCTCCCTCTCCTTCCCTCTCTATCTATTTATACATATCTCCCTATCTATCTATCTCTTCACATATATTTATCACTCATACACACACTCCCTATTCCTCCCTCACTATATCTATCTCTATCTCTCTATCTCTCCCCCTCTATCTATACCTCTCTCTTCATTACTTTTCTTTTCCGTGCTTATTTCTCTCTTGTTATCTCCCCCTTTATCTCTATCTCCATATTTATCCTATCCATATTTATCTATATTTCATTATATATGCCTCTCTTATTCACTCTCTCCTCTCTCTATCTCTCTATATGTCCCTATCCATTTCTATCTCTCTATCTCTCCCTCTATCTATATCTCTCCCTCTTCCTCTCTATATATTGAGCTATATCTCCCCCTCTCTATCCTTTCTTCTCTCTCTCCCTCTCTACTTGTCTCTCCCCATCTCTCCACCCTCTCTCTCTACCTATCCCTCTCATTTTCTCTCCCTCCCTCTCTTTATACCTCCCCTCTACCCATTCCCATCTCTCCCTCCCTTCCTCCCTCTCTATCCCCCTATCCATCTCTCTATCTTTGCCTCTATTTATTTTTCTCCCTCTATCTCTAGACATGTCTCCCTCTCTCTATCCATTCACCTCTCTCCCTCTCTATTTCCATCTCCCTCTTTCTAGACCTCTATATCTATATCTCTTTGCCTCATTATCTTTATCCCTCCCTCTCTATCTCTCTCTCTCTATAACTTCCTATATCTATCTTTATATTTCATTTCATCCCTCTCTCTCCTCTCCATACCCCTCTCCATCTCCATCCCCATATCTATCTTCCTCTTTACCTCTCTCTCGACCTTCCCCCCTTTATATCTCCCTCCTATCCATATCTCTCCCTCTATCTCCCTCTCTCCCTACTACAAACATTACATGAACTTGCTACTACTAATGAAGCCTAATTATCTTCTTGATTCAAAGGTTTTGTTTCTTTAATGTTTGGATCCTTGTATGTGGATTCATATTTAATTTGAATCTATTACCTCTCCATTGAGACCTTTGTTGCACAAACAAAATCATTTACTAAATGGCCTACCAATTAACCTCCTAGATTGCATAGATGTATGCAAAATATATATAAAAAATTTCCCTAATGGATATTCTAGACCTCTTTGGCATATCCATTTCACACCAAGGTACAATTGCTAGTTTTAAAAATTATAATAATAGAATGTGACATCCTTTGGACACAAGGAATGAAAATATTGTTTGCTTGGATTACATGCAAAGTGATGATTTACTTAGTTGACATAAATGGTAGTTATTGTTGACATGTGGTAAACTTCATACTCATCAAAAATATGTATTTATTTTTCACTTTCTTAAAGTGTTTATGCATAATAGATATAATATAATTATTGTGATTTATTTATTTTTAATTTTATTTTAATTAGATATGATTTTTGTATCATAATTTTTTATATATTTTTAATCCTTTATTAGAAAGGGTATTAGTATGTCACCCTCTTGTTCTCTTGATATGATTATGTGCATTCAAGTCTCACAAATTCAAATATTTATTTTCTCATCTAAGTCTTAGTGAGCCCTAATTTTCCTCCAATGATCAAAGAGAGCCAAAAAATTCTCATTTAAGTGGTCTCAGACTAAACTAAAAAGTATCTCACTTAAGCTAGCACACATCTAACATCACCTAACACCTCTAAGAAATGCTACTTTTGGATACCTAAGTATTCCTCCACTATTATGCATACCGTATGGCTCCATAACTACTGTGTAGACACCTAGAAACACATACAAAACCAATTCATAATGCTTTTTTTGGATAAAGCCTTGTGGTTAGACTATGGAAATCACCTAAATGTGCCATATACAATTTATAAGTACATCAAACTAAAGAGCTTTGTATTACATAGGATCCCAACTTTGTCATATTTGGAACCCTATTACATGCATAAGAAACTTGATAATAAGGCCAAATATTAAGAGAAATTAAGAATCCCTACACATATTAGGCCATGCATGCATAAGGTGTGGTTGGGGTAGGATGATTGTATCTTAGGAACTCCCACTCAAAGAAAACATGGGACATGATGAACCTATATTAGCATAACCTATGATCTCTAATGTTCATCCTTAATTTTTAAGAGGAAAGTAAAAGAGAAGGGTTCTATAATGCCCAAAACAATTTATTTTTTGTTGATAAGTTATTTAAGCCCATGAAAAGTTAGCATTACAAAGTTGTTCTTGCATGTTAAAGTTAGATTATAGTCTTTAAAAAAAATCAAGTTGTGCTTAGCATTATTTAGTATTTTGTTTTGGGTATTACAAGTTCAAATGTTGCATGAGAAGGAAGTGACTTAATAAATCTGAAAAAAGAGACAACCTTAAGGAAAATTTGGTGGCAAGGAACTTGGAAAGATATTCAAATTCTTCAAAAGGAGGATATACTAATCTAAAAGAGAGAGCATTTCATAATGTGGAAAAAATGCATGCACAAAGATTTGAACATGGTCTAATAAAAGTCTAAACCTTTTTTTTATGCCACAAACAATTCATACACTATTTTATCTTATGTGACACCCTTTTAGAAAATCATAAGGAATCTCTCTTTGTTTATCTAACAAATATATCCACCCTAGGTTTCAAACTCATTCCCAAGCTTGAAATTAAGTCTAACCTTTCTAATTGATATGGACTCATAGTACAATAGAGAATAGGGTGAATAGAAAGAAACAAAGACCATACAAAGGCCTTTATTGACATAAATAATCAATACCACACGAAGTATACATCCCAAGTATAGCTAACATAATTTCAACAAGAGATTTGAGTTAAGATCCTATAGTGCAACATAAAGGACCACAAAAATAAATATTGACAATGAATAAAGACACAAAAAGATGGAATAAAAATTTCCCTTGTATTGAATAAAATGACAAAATTTATAAGTTACATGAATACATGTAGACTCTAGAGCTAAAAGCTAAAATCCCCTAACTATATACATTGAACCACTATTTATAAAATTTTACGGTAAGATTTTGGTGGCCAAATCCTACCAATTTTAATTAATAAAGACTATGCCAACACCCAGTTTTGCCTCATCCACCTACATTAAAGATAGAAAATATATTCTTGATCTAAAGATTCTACAATTGTGCCCATATGCTCCTACATCAAACACCTTAGGTAGAATGAAAGGATCATGAGCCTCTATGCATGATTATTTGGTCATTTTACTACCATCTTATCATAATTGTTGAATTTTAATGTCCTAAACCATGTTGCATCCTCAACTCCTTGACCCATCCATTAGACCAAGTATTCTTTATACTCCTTTATGTATATCCTCTTGAATTTGGTGTGTGATTCTTGTTCCACCTCCTCACATGATTTCTCCAACAACTCGTGACTCTAATCTACAACCCTCTCATTTGTGTGCTCACTTATTTTAAATAAAAATAAATTTATCCCTCAAGATAAGGATATCAATTGATGATATTGAAGAATGGTGATATGCCAATCCCTTTTGTTAGCTCTATCTCATAGGAATTTTCTCAAATTTATGCAATACCTTGCATAATTTTTATCTTCTTCCACATAAATTAGTTATATTTTCCCCTACATTACCTCTCTTTGTGTAAATGTTCCAACACCAAGTCACCAACATGGAGATGTACTTCTCTTTTCTACTTATTTGTGTGCTCTTGATACTGCTCATTTCTCTTCTTTGATTGGCCATGCACCTACATTTTTAGTTCATGCATGTAATCCATAAAATATTTTTCTACCATGCTTCATATTTTCTCACTTGGTAGTTCATTCAACTTTATGAATCCCCTTGGACTCTACTCGTAGATTAGAGTCACTAGGGGAAATATGTTGGGAAGCACTTTCTAAATTATTATGTGACATATCAAAATTTTGGATCTAAATCATCTTCCTATTATTATTTAGGAGGATATCACCTTTGTAAAATTTCCTCACCCATCATCTCCTATCCATAATCCTCTTATATCCATATAAGGGTCTAGAATCATGTGTGTATCTATAAGGCTAGCTCCAATATGTGTCCCTAAATCAAAGTGTTTGATAGTCACCCATCTAGCTACTATAAGGGTCATTAGGTTTCTAATAGGTTTTCCCTTTGGAAGGTAATAATGTGTTTAAACATCTAGCCCATGATCAAGGAAAGGTGGCTAAAAGAGCATGCATCACAATAAAAAATCTAATAAAAATCATGATAAACATGTGGTAAAATATTGATAAGTAAATACCCTATCCTAATCCATCTATTAGATAAAAAGTGTCCATTTATATAAGAGAATTTTCACCTTCTTGTTACTACATAATATGGTGGCAATCTAGCTAGTGATTGCATTTTGAAGAGGCAAGATATCTTAACTAGGAATCAAAAACTAATTAGATGCACTTTTATCCTTTTGGTATAGTGTCTCCCATTTATGTTATGAATACAACCTTTTGGTCATCTATAAGCTCATCAAAGATCAATCTATCACTCTAAATGTGGGCTCCCAATATCGAATACAAGTCATAAAGAGTGATCACCCACTCTCTTATAACTTTTAAAAACCAAAAAGTGTTCTAATATGCATCCTAGTAGCTCAATATGTCACAACATATCCTAATTAAGTAAGGGATCAATGAAACTTATATGGCTCTATCTATACTTTCCACTTAAAGAAAAAACTAACCCCCTTTAGATACATCCTCATTAAGCCTCAAGAGCTAGCTCTACCTTCAAGGGTCATCCCAATAGATGTGTGAAACATACATGACTATAATGTAACTTTTTAAAATCCATAAATGTCATAATATCCATAAAAAAGACCAAAAAAATTAGAAAATCACAATAGAATTCCCCAAACTTGGAAAATTAAGCTCTCTACTCATGTCCACTACTTCTTGCACAAGGGGTGAATGAGAGTTTTCCTATTTACATGGGGCAAACTAGAGTACAAATTATTTTGCAGTGTACCCCAAAAATGTCCCATCAATTTTGTGTTCCAATTTGACTCAATAGTGAGTGGTAACCCATGCAACTTCACAATCTCCATAAATAATATTTTTTCCACATGTACACCATCACTAGTCTATTTGCATGATATCAAGTGTGATATATTAAAGAACACGTCAATGATAATGAATATGGAGTCATGGTCATTAGATGTTCATGACAACCAAAGAAGAAAATCTAATTTCAAATGCTCACATGGCCTCTCATGAACTTGTAGAGGTTGGTACAATGTTGTGTTCTGGATTCTCCTCTTTTCTAACTATAAAACTTGACATTGTTACACAAAATTTTATATGCTCAGAAACATGCATAAACAAAATATTCTTCACTTAGTTTCCCACCATTTTTTCATAGTCATAGTGTATATCTATACTTCCATTGTGATTCCCCTTCATGAGTTTTTTGCACATCCCCTTATGTATATATAGTTTCATGCCCTTGAAAAAAAATCACTAGGGTTAATGATTTAGGGGAGCAATGTAAAGAATGTGGCATTGATAAGAAGGACATTCAATTGGTCTATAATTCATTGAAAAAAATTGGTCCTGATTATGATGCTTTTGTTTCTATATTTCATACTCATAGGTTGACTATGGGGTATGCATATACTACACCATCATTTGCATCATTTTCTAAGATGTTGATACATGAGCAACAAAATCTTATCTTGATGGGTTTCATCAAGTCTTCTAAATCTCGGTCATTGTTGGCTAGTCAGGTGAAAGAATCATATAATACTGATAAGAAGTAGAAGTCAAAGAACAAGCCACATTTCGATCAACCAAAGGATAAATCCTCTTCCTTAGATAAAAAATCTAAGAAGGAGAAGTCTACTTGTTCATATTGCAAGAATCCTTGGCATGATGAACATTCTTGTTACAAGAAGGATATTGATGAGTTGAAGCATCTTCTCACAAAGAATCATATTGATTTTCCTTCTAGAATGTTTGAGTCTCCACCTTCTTCTTCATCATCTTCAAAATAGTCTAATAAGGGAAAAGTTCATGTTGATTTGGCTACTACATAAAGAAATAAAGGGAAAGCTCTTTGTGCCTTTTTAGGTCCAAGATCAGGGAGATGAATTCTAGATTCAAGAGCTTCTCATCATATGACATCTTCACAGTCTATGTTCTCTTCTTTTGATCCATGCACTATGTCTCCTATTTTGATGGGAAACAATACATACATGAGTGTACTTGGGAAGGGATCTATTAGCTTTTGGGAAAACATCTTTTAGGATGTTTTGTGTGTTCCTAATTTGATGAACAATCTTCTTTCCATATATCAGATTACACATGGTGGAGATGGGAGGATTGTGAAGTTCACTCTTGATTCAATTATCATTCAAGACTTCGAGAGTAGATGAATTCTTGCTACTAGGATGGTTGATCATTCATCTTGGTTGTTGTGCCATAGAAAAATGTCCCCTTTTCATTTTCATGGATTTTAGGTCATGTTTCATGATGTTTGGTCCATTTTGCTCTGATTTAATGATATAATGTGGCTTGAACATGCATATTTAGGTCCTTGAAATTCAAATAATGACGTCTTGTGAAGGTGATGTGAAGTGTTATAAAGCATTTCTACACTCTTCCAGACTCTATTGATTACAATTCACCTAAAAATCACCTTTTCATCACTAATCAAGTCCTATTTTGAAGTGTTGTAAAGTCTTGTAACAAGATTTCACACTTTTCTAGGCTTAATTTCACTATTTACACCTTTCTTATGCTTTATTTGACTCCTTTATGCCCTTATAAGCTTTAATTAAGTGTATTCTTGAATGTAAATCCAACAAACAACATTAAATATGACCTAATTCTTGACACCCATTTTCAGGTCCTAGGTGGGACCCATTCCCCATGGGTGGCGAATGAACCCCCCTTGGCTCCAAATTCAAATATTTCAAATTTCCTTTAGGTTTTTTATTCAAAATCACTTGATGTTGGCTTGTGATGAGGTATTAATGGGTTACTAAGGCACAAGATTGTATAAATAAGTGATTTTCACCTCATTTTACATCCTCCAACAATCACACATCAAATTCAAGCAATCTTTTCATTCACTCATGCATTCAAGCACTTTACAACATAAAATCAAGCATCAATCAAGTATTTTGGAGCATCCATTGACACATCTTTAGATTTTCATCAACAAGGGTTTGGTAAGTTGATAACATTTGCATGTTATTTGTTTATCATTCTATTTCATTCCATTATTTCATTAAGGGTTTGATTACCAAAGTTTGCTAACCCTCAACCATTTACCCCCTCTTGCATGTGTGTTTGCAGACTTTCATCTATAGATTTAAAAATCATTTAGGTGTTGAAGAGTGGTCAACAAGTCAACTATGTGCTTCAAGTAAAATCAACCATATTTCAAGCTTGGAGAAGGTATTTTGTCTATTTCCTGAAGAATTGACTTCGACAAACTGACAAGTAGACATTCTCAGATCTAGTGTTGTAGAGTTGTCACCTGATTTCTAAATTTTTTGGGAGAGGACTAATTCACTATCAGTGGTGAATTATTCCTACCTTGAGGCTAGAAATCTTAAGTTTTGTTAGATTTTGAATCCCAACACTCAAAAACTTATTTCTGACAGTTTTCATCAGAAGCGGGACTAATTCACCACCCTAGGCGAATGAGTCCCACTGGTGAATTTTTGTGATTCCAAATAGCTTCCAGAATATTCCAAAATCTTCATCAAACCTCTAGGTGCACACTAATTCAACTCATTTCTTTATGTTCAACATTTATTCATTATTTACTCATTGTTTGCATATCACATTGTGTTTTCAAAAATTGCATAAATCTTAGGTTTTGCATTCATAATCAGTCAATTAGTTCATTTAGTTGCATTTAGATCATCTCATTTAGCCTTAATAACATCACACATTGCATAATTTGAGTGAACCTAGCTAGCATTTTTGGCCTACCTCTCTCCTTTTAGGTGAAAAACCCTAGAAGAGCTAGAGAGCCTAGTGGTGCCAAAAATCTATGGTTCAATTGTATACCTTTGCAATTTTTTCTCCTGATGGTGACATTGTTCATTTGACTATTGATCACACTTCTCATGTGAACCATGATTTAGAGGAGACATTTAGCTTCTTGAACTTGGGTGTTCTTACATCCGATTTCGTTCTTAAGCCTTGTATTTCATCTCCTCCATCTACTATTGCATTTGATGATGCTCATATTGGCATAGGTTTGGTCTCTTGTGATTAAGTTGAATAGGATCTACACCATCTTCCAGCTACATCCATTTAGGATGCATACTTAATAGACATTGGCGGGTTGTTTGTCGAGAGTCATATTTTAGATTTGTGAGACATCATCGATTGCATTCATCTTCTCTTTGATGGAGATGGTCCTTCTTCAGTTGTTGTGAGGAAATGGTCTAACCCTCTCATTCATTCTCTACATTATCATTCTTTATAGTTTGAGATGAGTGTGGATTATTTTGGAAAACATTTGGAGGAGGCTTCTTTGACTTCAAATGAGCTTTACTTGTCTTTGGATTGTGCTCTACAATCGTTTCTAGGTGATTTTGGATTGTCTTCTTTAGCAGTGTGGCTAAGAATGCCTGTTTGGAGTGAGAAACCTTTCAGAATCGACATGGAGAAACTTGAGAATTCTTCAAAGAAATTATACATCATCCATCTTCCTAATATCCTACATATCATCTTGGTTTTGTTTCTTCCTAAGGGGAGGAACGTTGTTCAGTACTATTTGATCATCTTTAGCATTCAGTGTCAATATTCTACCATCATTGTAGGAGACTCAACATTGATGGGGGGTTGCATGGTCTCTCTTCTATTTCTCTCTAATGGGGGGGAATTTTTTCTTGCATGGGGTTTTTTCCTTCTCATTGTTCATTGAGAGCATTTTGTTTTGTATTTCATCTCTCTTTTGGGGAGGAGTTTTGTCCCTCTAGGTTTTCTCTTTTTCTTTGGATATGAGAGATTTCTTTGCATTACATTTGTACATGTGTACCTAACATGGCCTCATAGCCAAGACCCATCCTTGAATCATTTGCATAATAGCTACACTTCCTAAGTTGCACTTATGGGGGTTGTTGGTGTGAATGGGCTTATTTCCTAACTAGTTATTAGTGAGGACCTATTCACATTATTATAAGTTTACTTAGAAATTAATTTTCCTAGTTGTCATTTCTAGAATTTAGTTATAATGGGGCCATGTCTCATTATTTACTTATAGTTATCTAGGAATTTAATAATTCTCTCATGCATTTAAAATTTGCATTGAGATTGTTATGACTTGGTTGTCTCATGTGATAGGATTAAGACACTTTTCATGATCTTGTCTAATCCTATCTCTCTTCTTGCCTATATAAGCAAGGCTTCATATGCACATTTCATTCATCCAACGTTTAGTTGAGTGTTCTGTAATTCCAATATAACATTGTAATCTTGAGTATTGCATACTAGCCACATCTTGCATCCATTGTTGCAATTTCATGTTCTTGTTTTTCTCTCTTGTAGAAGATTGTTTGTTTTTGCAAATGATCTTAGAGGCTTGAGTCCTTGAGTCACTCAAACGTGTTCTATGAGCTATATCTTAGCTCCTACATGATATTAGAGCTATATCTTAGCTCCTACATACACTGAATCATTTGACTACAAAATTTGACAAAATATGTATAATTTGATGTATCGTTGGGTGCTTGCAAAATTTGATGTGTAATTTTCAATTTTTTGAAAGTTTATCCCCAACGTTCATCAAAATTTTGACGAACCTAGGTTTTTTCAAAACTTTGACTATTAGTTTCATTGAAATTTCGACAAACATGAAAAATAGAAAAAAATCAAATTGTGGCCGACATAAAGAAAAGTGAGTTCGCTAATTTATTGCAATAGTGTTTTGCTTTACTTGAGACAGTTTGTGGAGAACTAAGGACTATTTTCTTGGGAAAAATCAGAAATAATTCAAGAAGATATTGCCAAGTTGAGGGTAGTCATTGTCTTTTTGTAGAATTCAGTTAAGAAGTCAGATTTGTAGTTTTAGGTTTGAAAATCATATTTTAAAGCAACATCTCATCAAATTTCATTTTTAGAGGTTTAGGGTTTTTAGAATTTCATGTCCAAATTTTGTCGTGTGGAATCACCATAAGATCACAACCAAGGAACAGATTCTTGTGAATGTAATTATGTGATCCATAACTCTATTGGTCACGTGGCATAGTTGTTCTATAACAAATACAGGATGCATTTATGTGTGACCCAAGTTTAATGTGGCTATATTGTGATAAAAATGGAGGCACTCATATAATGTAGTTAATTCAGGTTGTATAATGTAGGTTTCAATCATCATTGGGTGCATTTAGGCTGTCTCAAGTTTAATAGGTTAGGATGTAATTATAGCATGATTGAAGAGTGATTAGCTCTTGCTACAATAAAGAACCTATAACTTTGGTTGATATGCAGAGTGGTTGTATTATATCAATTATGTAGTGCATTCAAGCACAACCCATGTTTAATGGGTTATTCTAGAGAGTGATCAAGATTTTCTAAACCTTATGAATGTTACTTAAAAGTGTATAGCTTAAACTACAAACCAAGTTTGTTACATACTTGAATGCAATCTTGGGTTACCGCAAACTATAATAATGTGATCTGCTAATAACCAATATGGAAAGTACTAAAGCAAGACCCATGATATATAGGATACATTTCCCTGATCAGGTTTACATACCTTAATGATCAAACACAAGCTTCCCACAAACTCTAGGATACAATCCAAGATCATACCACAACTTTGTCAAGACAACTAATTTTCTAACCCAAGATTTAAGGTTTTTTTTAATACCAATAGAAGCATTGGTAAGAGCATGATTAGGGCACAAACCGTAGGCCTTTGTAGAAACATAAAAAATAACTATAACAGATTAGTGAGGTCACAATACTAGAAATATTGAGACATTGTAGGTAATAACAAAATCTTGCAATCTAAAGATTGTATCCAATAACAAGCACACTATGTATCTTAGTGACATTTGTAAATGCAATCTATGGTAAGAAGAATGACAATCACTTGAGATGTGACAGTCAAAAAGAGGCTGAGCAATGACAAGATAATAAAGCTCAAACCTTGCATAGAAAAGTGGAGATTTTAACAGTGAGTTTCCTTACCCCGTTGCTGACCTTAAGGGTTTTTCAAATGCTTTTGGTAGTGTTAGACAAGGAAAATGCAATCAGAGAATGATTGTCCAAATGAAGTAAAATTGGTAATCATAGGTTTAGTGTTTCTTCTTAGCCATTAATTTATAATGGAGGTAGTGGATTGCATGTTTGAGCAATGTTTTGAGACTCATCAAAGATGGGAGAATAGTGAATAATACCTTGTGGACTGTGAAGTAGTGTCAATAAGGTTGAAGGATCTTAAGAACTACAATACCATGAAACAATGAGTCCCCTGTAGTAATTAGGCAATCTATAGGGCATAGTTTTATTTTATAGAAGGATGCTCATGAAAGGAATCTTCAAGTGATAGTGAGTAAGTTGTTTGAGACTGTAGATGAGGGTGCAATACCCAATCTTAAAGGAAGTTAGAAAAGCAGTAAATATGTAAGAAAATAAAATTGTACACAACAAACAATTCACAATGTTATCTTGCATAATGCCTTGAATTTGAAGAAAAAAATCTCATTATATCTTCATGATGAAAGTGGTGACCTTAATGGTCAATCACTGGCAACCATGATTTTAAAACATGTTATTGTGCTTATGGAGGAAACATTTTAAGCAAGGCAGTGAGTGGTGGTTTTGAACAATGGCAGGTATGAAGGACTTGCTTTATATGCATACTATGTAGTCTAGCTTAAGACATTGTTCTTTGAAGAGATTGAACGTGGATTATGGAACTCAAGGGTTACCATAAAAAGGATTAAAGCAAAGACTGAGATCTATTTAAAGCCACGGTCATGAAGATATTAAAGACGTCACATGCAAAACCCTAGTAGCTAGAGTAATGAATACGGTGCCAAAGAGGATAGTGTGTTGGGGCAGATTTAGGAGATCTCCACATTATCTAATTACAGTGAAATACATCATTTATTTATTTTTTAATTAAAAAATCATTCTAAACCCTATATAGGATACATTGATACTTCAAAAGCCTCTGAAGGAATTTGAGATTATGCAAATATATGTCAAGTAAATACCTAGATTACAAATAGTAGCAGGAACAATGTAAGATTTGTTGAGTAGAGCAGGAATGAGATAAGTAGCAATGAATCCTATGCATCCTTTCACACACATCTCCTTACCGTTCTCTATCATTCTTTACAGAAACACTTCTCCATTTTGGCAGTCTATGCTTGAAAATAATGTTTTGACGAAGGTTTTAGAGTATGCTTATTCAAATGAAAACTCCATTCTGGTGGGCTATGCATGAAAATAAGATTTTGACAAAAGTTTTAGGGTATGTTTATTAAAGTTTTAGAGTATTTTGGCAGGCTATATTCCTGATTCCTTAAATGATTTATTCAAATGGATTGTGACTAAATAAATGACTAACTATCTAGTCATTTTTATTTGTGTGACTAAATAATTTTTAATCAACGACCAAACTAGTAATTTATTTACTCATTTATATCTGAGTTGCAAAAAATGAGCAGAATTTAGTCATTTTTAGTTTTTGTGACTAAAATTTTTAGTCACTTAGTTATTTATTTTCCAAATTCTACTAGTGTGTGCTTCCTTGTACAATTAGGGCTCTCTCAATGTTGAGGGCCCTAGGGATAAGCTCATCATAAGAAGTGACACATTGCATCTTTAACTAAAGGGATAAATTCATATTGACATTATCAATAATGATTATGACTTGTTTCTCTTTAGGAATGGGTCACTTGCTCTTACTAGCTTACTACCTCCATCATTGTAGGAAGTTTGTGATCAAGTTAAATATTTTGATTTTAGGAGTCTTAACAGTTGGAAATCAAAGTAAAATAAGAATTTAATAAGTTTTGGAATTAGCATTTTAAATTTTTTTCTGGGGTCATTAACTTCAGACTATCTTCTCTTTTGCAGGGGTAGTTGCATGCCAAAAAATTTTGGTGTAGAATATCAGAATTATTATTTTGTTACTTGTCTATGAACAAAAATTATTGGAGTGTGAACTTGATATTTTTTTAAGATCTAAATAGTCAAGCTTGGTAAAAAAAATCATGTCAGATAATATTAGTCTAGAACAAAATGAAGAGACACTTGATAGATTTTGGGCTAGATTGAAAAGAAAGGGTGATGGGAAATGTTATTGTCCTTGCAATAATTGCAAGGGATTAAAGACGCGACAACTTTTAATCACAATAGCTGAGAAACATTGTAGGAAGCATGGTCATGTTGAAGGGGGGCATGATTATCGTCCATTGGTAAGTTCATTATATGTGTTTATATTGATTGAATTTGTAAATGTTTATATTGGTTTAACATTTTTTATATATATATAATCACTTGATCATGATCATGGTTTATTTGTGTCTATCATTATTATAAAGGTGGGGCACCCTAGGGAAAATGATATGGATTATCATGGCCCGAAGAATGTTGTTTTGTAAGCAGACGAACATGGAGTTGTGAATATTGAAGATGATGTTAATGATCCTATGGAAGAAGATAATTATGTGCTAGAAAACACAGTTGAAGATGATGGTATGAATACATTGATCCATGATACATTTAGTGGCAGAGCTGATCATGATGATCGAGATGACTTTGATGATGTTTATGATTTACTTGTACTTGAGAAGGCATACAAGTCCCTTTATGAAGGCTCCCAAACAACTCTTCTCTCTGTTGTATTGTTGCTATTGAAATTGAAGGTTATGAATGGTTTATTAAACATAGCAATCTCACAGATGTTAAGGTATGTCATTTATGTCATCTTTTTTCATCTATTTTAATTGTTGTTAGTTCATCACTAGTAAATAAAAGATGATATATGTACCATTAATATTCTTTATATTAACAATTTTTTTCTTTGTAGATTGATTGGTGAATTTTTGTTACCACCATCAAATATTTTACCTTGCTCATACTTAGATTTATCTACCATTATGAAAGATATCGGAATGGAGTGTCAAACAATAGATGCATGTCCCAATGATCATATTATATATCATAAACAACATGAATTTGCAATAGAATTCTCGAAATGTCATATCAATAGATATCAAACAAATCAACTAACAAAAAAGGTGCATTGCAAGGTTCTTCGTTATATTCCCATTATTCCACATATGCAATGATTATTTAGGTGCAAAATCTTAGTGCAATTTATGGATTACCATGCATGGAATATAAGTGGAGATGACATTCTTTGAATGCCTACGGATGGTTCTGCATATAGGGACACAGAGGGAAAATGGCCACACTTTAAAGAAGAACCTCATAATCTCAGGCTTTCATTGGGCGTGGACGGTGTCAATCCATTTAGAGAGATGAGATCTATTTACTCAGTGTGGCTTGTTTTTGTTATCAACAATAACATTCCTCCATGGATGTCAATAAAGAGGGGGCACATAATGTTGTCAATGATTGTTCCAGGTATTTGTTTACATCAATTTTTTTTAATGTAGTAGCATCTCATTTTTATTATTTGTTGCATAATGACTTATATTTTTTTCATTCAATAGTCATGTACATTAATTTATATATATTGCAGTAAAATGGTTATAATAATTATGTATTGTTTATATTGATTCAACTAGGTAAGTACCAAGTTAAAGATATGAATGTATATATCTAGCCTCTTATCAACAAGTTACTAAATTTATGGAATGGCGTCACTATGTATGACGTCTCTAGAACAATAAGACAAAGATAATTTCAATTCCATGCAATGCTTGTATGGACAATTCATGATGCCCCAAGGCTAACACATTTTTGTGGTATGTTATAACATTCAACTGCACTTTAACAATATTTAATTTGATGAAGCATATATCATGCATGTTTTTAAAATAATCTATTTATTATATATAATTAAAAAAATTACATATTTAATCCAATTATATATGATCTTGCAGGTCTTCAAAAAAAGGGAAAATTTGCATATCCAATTTGTGGTCCAAAAATTAAATCTCGTCGTTCAACAAGTTTAGGAAAGCAGATGTTTGATGAGTATAGGCACTTCCTCCATATAAATCATAAGTATTGAACTACTAAAAAACATCTTTTCAATGGGAAAGAGGAGGCTACATCAAAACCATGAAGAATGACACCTCGCCTATGGAAGTTGGAATATAATAGAATAAGTCGTCAAGGTTATATATTTGATCAAATTTTTTATCTATCATATATGATATGTTTTGAATTTATATTTTTATATTGTGTTGTGTTTACTCATGTTTTAATTGACAATGATTTTCGTTAATTTGTTTAACTTATATGCTTCATGAAGGTCGTCAAGGCATTAATGGTCAGCTTCCACAGGGACTGAAAAGTTATCTCAGACAATTTAGTAGCATCTCACTTTTTTTCATCAATTTTCTTTAAGGTAGTAGCATCTCATTTGTCTTATTTGTTGCATAATGACTTATATTTTTTTCATTGAATAGTCATGTACATTAATTTATATATATTGCAGTAAAATGGTTATAATAAGTATGTGATGTTTATATTCATTCATCTAGGTAAGTATCAAGTTAAAAATATGAATGTATATATCGAGCCTCTTATCAACGAGTTACTAAAGTTATGGAATGACATCACTATGTATGACATCTCTAGACCAATAGGACAGACAATTTCAATTCCATGCAATGCTTATATGGAAAATTCATGATGCCCCAGGGCTAACACATTTTTGTGGTATGTTATAATGTTCGACTCCACTTTAACAATATTTAATTTGATGAAGTAGATATAATGCATGTTTTTAAAATAATCTATTCATTATATATAATTATAAAAACTGACATATTTAATCCAATAATATATGATCTTGCAGGTCTTCAAACAAAGGGAAAATTTACATGTCCAATTTGTGGTCCAAAGATGAAATCGTGTCGTTCAACAAGTTTAGGAAAGTAGGTGTTTGATCAGTATAGGAACTTCCTCCATAGAAATCATAAGTATTGAACTACTGAAAAACCTCTTTTCAATGGGAAAGAGGAGACTACATCAAAACCATGAAGAATGACACCTCGCCTATGGAAGTTGCAATATAATAGAATTAATCATCAAGATTATACATTAGATCAAATTGTTTATCTATCATATATGATATGTTTTGAATTTATATTTTTATATTGTGTTGTGTTTACTCATGTTGTAATTGAAAATTATTGTCGTTAATTGGTTTAACTTATATGCTTCATGAAGGTCGCCAAGGCATTAATGGTCGGCTTCCACAGGGACTAAAAAGTTATCCCAGACAATTTAGTAGGTTGCCCTACTATGAGTAGCTACAAATTGTGCATTTGTTTGATACAATGCATATAAGAAAGAATATAACAGAAACGTTATGGAAAATATTTGATGGAAGGCATGACAAAGAAAAAATTGTCAAAATTTGCATTGACATTCAGGAAGCCAATCATGTAATGAAAAATGTCATTCAATTAAATAGCGATGGAGACCAAATTAATATAAGTGCCCTTCCTTGGTTATTAACAGAGTAGGAAAGCAATGCTATAAAAGAAGTCATGAAAAATTCAATTTCCCACAAGATTTGTTGCGATTATAAACAATATAATAACAAAGAAAGGTGAATTTGGGTCAGGGATGAAAACACATGATTGACATACCTTCATTAAGGTAATTATTCTGGTATATTATATACACTTGTATAATGAATGTAATTTTTAGTGTATTGTGTTTACTACTTTTGGATAAATAATGAAAAGATAATTTTATAATTGTTGCAATACGTTCTACCTCTATCTTTCCCAGACAACTTTGACAACAATGTCAAGCAAGTTATATATGATCTTGGAAAATACATGAGGTAAGTAGAGAGATTTGTTCAATTCGTTGTATACATCTTATAATTGCCATTTTTTTTATTTGTTATGTAATATACTGTATATTTTTGTTAAATCTCATTAATATATTTGTGCCTTGAATCACTTGTAGATGGTTGTCATCTAAAGAAATCCATAAAGAAGACATAAATTATTGGAAGAGAAAAATTCCTCGTCTAATGTGTGAAATGCAAAAGTGTCTACCTTTGAAATTTTTCAATGCACAAGAACACTACCTCATACACTAGGTTGAGGAGATTGAATTGTGTGGACTTGTACACACAAGGTCAATCTGGATAGTTGAGAGGCACTTGAAATTTTTGAAGGATTTGGTTAGACAAAGAGAACATATTGAGGGTTCTATGGTATAACAAACCATGGTGTACATTAGTGAATATCTTCCTAAGTTTTCAACAAAGATCCATGTAGATCACATTTGGGATCCCAACTCCATTAACAAATTCGAAGGGGAGTACCTGATGAGGAAAGGTAGATTGAGGAAAGCGAGAGGTAATTATAAGATGGTCATGGAGATAAATTGGAATACATTTTACATATGGTTTTTATGTATATTGTACTTATTTAATTTTTAATCTTCAAGTATACATCAATTATAAATTAAGGTCATATACTATGGTATTTAACTAATTATACATTGTTTGTGAATTTCAATTTTTTTTTATACAGTTGGTCAAGAGTGGGATGCACTACATTTGTATGTGGCCAACAATCTTGATTGGATGATGGTATGGATTGAAAGATGTCAACAATCTGGTCACGCATTAACATGGGAAGGTGTGGCTTCATTGGTTAAAGAAGCTCATCGTAATGGAGATTCCAATGTTACACAAAGGGAAATTGATTTAGCATATGGTTTAAGAGATAAAAAGGTATGTATCAATATATTAATCACCCATATTATTTAATTATTTTCAATTATATTGATTTATGTATATGTTGAGATTTTTTTCTTTGCATACATTTGGCCAAGAATAAATATGTTTATCAACTGATGATATTGCAATAATTTTTACATGTTTGACATATTGTAGGTGAAACACCACAAGGCTATGTGGTGCAATGGTCATAAATTTCAAATCAAAATGTTGGATGACATGAAGAAAAATTGTGATTTTAGTATAACTGTAGTCTTTTAGGTGACTAATGTTTCATCTAGAAGCAACATACATCTAGAAGTCCCAAAAAATTGATACTATGGGATTTTGGATGATATACTTGAGTGTGACTTTAAGTCCTTCAGATTAATTATGTTCGTCATTCTATGGTACAAGCTATGATTGAATGAAAATGATCCAGAGAGAACTATTATTGAACATGATAATTGATTTACCATGGTTAATATAAGGTTGATCGAGCGAGCTGGAAATGAGCCCTATGTTCTTCCAAGCCAATTTGAGCAGGTATTTTACTTAGAGGTTCTAGGTAAAATGGGTTGGTCATTTGTTGTTAGAAATGATCCAAGAGGAAGGCCGATAAAGTATAATGTGGTGGAAGAAGAAGATACCGAAGAAATAGAAGATGATGTAGATGATGATCAGGATCAACAATTAGTTGATGATGTCCCTAACGAAGATGTCGAAGAGGAGGAACTAGATCATGATGATCTAGGAGTTAATGTTCATGAAGATGATATCTATGCGGATGATGACATTATTGAAATTGATATAGATGACGATGATGATGATATGACCAATCCTTATAATGTCGAATATAGATCAGATGATATAGATAAAGAGTTGGATGAAAAAGAAGATCAATGAGATTGAAATGTCTGAGTTATGAGATTATATTATCTATAAGATATTAATTTCTTGATAGAATTATATTTGACTTATGTGGTTACATAATTAATTCATGATTTTTTTAATTTTTATGCCATTACATAATTAATTTAATGATGTACTTTTTAATGTTTGAAATGTCAAAAAATTAAAACATTTCAATAGTCATGTTAACAACCTTGAAATTAGTGTGTTTTATGTTTCATGTGATCATAAAAGATTAAAAATTTAGTTGTAGAGGTGGTTGTTCAGTGGTTGACATGTAAAGGCATTTAAAAGGCATAAAGGGATCATTGTAATGGTTGTTGATGGTTGAGGATTTAAAATACAAGCTCTTGACATTCAAAAATCTATGTTTTTCTTTAAAAAAATTGTATTTTTCCTGTTATGCAGCACTGTATGGTCACATGCAGCCATATTTTTATGTGAAATAAATTCTAGGTCATGAAGATATGTGTTATATTTTATTTGAATATGATTTGAGGGATTAAGGCATTGATTTGAGTTAGAAAGCTTCATTTCTTTGCATACAGCCTGGTTACCCTATTTTTTAGAATTTTGTAGTCCAAGTATGATATAAAGGGGCTCTTACACTTTTTGTGATATCTGTAGCTTGTGTAAGAGGCCCCATGGATACTATTGTAATTGTAGGATGCATGAATAGGGCGTAGGATGAGAAATAAAGAAGGTATAGATATTTTCCTCAATAGTTTTGTGAATAAAAGCATGTGAAATGAGAGGTACTTTCTGGCCCGATGTTTGTTTGCTCCTTCATTTTCTATAAGAAGGATTTCGAGGCTAGAAGTATGGGTTAGCGAGTTAGATATTTTTTAATGAAAATGCAATTTAGGTTTTGAGTCTTTCTGTAGTAGGTTTTGAATTCATGGGGATTTGATGTTTTATGCCCTTAGAATATGATATTTTTATTTAAATTAAAATTAATATACAACCTAAGTGGACCAAATACTTATTGATAACCATAAATCTTTGATATCTCTACCTTTTATATTCAACACATATGGACTAAAAGTTGAACACAAAAAATCCATTTGTTATAAAAACAACACATAATTATTTAAAATACAACTTATATTGAACAAAAATGTACCAATAGTTGAACACTAATTTTTTTGAAAATCCTTCACATTTAATGGGAAAATACATGTTATTTATTGTGCTCACCTTTTATATTTGTGATAGGACAAACTATTAATATAAATTTATCCAATGCTTGTACATTAATACCCCACTTGTTGTACACAAAAGAACAATATTTTTTCACTATGATAACAATATTGCTCAAAGGACCTAGACCAACTGACGAAGACTTTAAAAAGCCTCCTACACTTTGGGCTCTACAAGACTTGGAAGGGTGATCCCTTAATGTGTTTACAACCTCTGCACCAATATCATAAACAACATTAACACATAACAGAGAATACCATTGAATAGCTCAACACAATAGGATAATATCGAATAAAATTGGTTGTTCACTGATAATATCAACTATGTGGAGCATGAGATAACTACAACACAATCCATAGTAAAATATAGTCATTAATTTTCAATTTGTAGCAAGCTATAGGCAAAGAAAAACAATTATTGAACTACACAAATAAGTACAACTTAGATCAGTGTCGTATATCCATTACAGGAGTCAAATTTATAAGCATCTAAAGGTTTATGACAGATTTAATACATAACCTATAACTTATAAGATCCTTGACAATATTGCATTACAATTTCATCAGTATGCATTCTCACCCAATACTACTTATCAAATCCTTATACATAACATATCTGCCTATAATCGCATTCAAACATTTTATTTAATTTCTTGAATTAAAGCTAAAATAAGGATTATACACACCACAATAGTGAGATGAATTAAACAACCCTTAGTCATCTTATTCAAAATTCGGATATGAATGTATAGTGGAGAGACATGAGTTTGAATTTATCATTTCAACTCAAATGCTAGTATTGTTATACAACATTAAATCCCCATGAATTCAAAACCAATTACAGAATAACTCAAAACCTAAATTGTATTTCTCAAAAAAACCATTAGACTTTACAATTTACTCGGCAACTTCACCTAGACTCAACCAAAAATTATCTAACTTGCTAACCCGTACTTCTGGCCTTGAAATCCTTCTTATAGAAAATTAAGGAGCAAACAAGCATCGGGCTAGAAAGTACACATGTCACTAGCCAGTTGGCACACCTGATGATATTCCAAAAATTGTTACAATAGCCATCACCTTGGAGAATATTTGTGTTCATCATGTCAGCTGAGAAAAGTCGATGCAACAACAAAAAACCACAAGAAACCCACACCGAGAATTCCATCAAAGAAAAAATGGAAACCATTGTAACTGCAACATCCGATTTACCACCTGTTAGTAGTCCATTCATTTTACTCTTCCTCACTCAAATATTTAGTTACTTATTTCTGGTATTCTTCATCATTCGATTAGTCAAAATTAATCTCCTCATTCACCTTGGCATTATAAGGTGTGTATTTTACCGCTACCTGATTTGCATCTCTTTCAAAATCTTCCAAAAATGAGCAGGTACTAATGATTTTATCCATACAAATCTCCAACAAGTCATAATCTGACTCATCACAAATTAATTTAATTTGATCATTGATGACTTCACTTGCTTGATCCTACCACTGTTGGAGTGACTTGATATTCCCTTGCTCATCAATTATATCTGGTAACAATGTGTTACCCCAATCATTAAAATTCTTCACCAATTCCCTGATCTTCCTACTCAAATTATTTGGTAGGATCTAAAAACCTTGCAATGATTTAACCAACACTTAGTAGGATTTAATGATTGGGGCCTATTATTTGTATCAAACCTTGAAGCCTTATACATGACATCCAAATCACTAGCCCTAGTGATCCAATTTTCAATCAATGGTATCACTACTTCCTGATCCCTATCAATATTATTTATTGCATCTAACAACAAATAATATAAATAATGTATAGATAGAAATTTAATATCAAAATTTTTATTTAAATGCCTCAAGACAGTAGTAACAATATCCTTTTGCTTTGAAAGAGATCCCTCCTCACTTACCTTCAATTATGTCTAAAAATCATCAATTGTTTGCAAGAGCTGCTTCTTTGTAGGATCAATAGAGCACTCTGTTTCTTCATCAATTTATTCTAAAGGAGGGGTGAGAGAAAAATTCTAATTGGGAGACCTTGGGGTGGAAATAATTGGAGAAGCAGAGGCACTGACCCTGTTGTGGAAGGTAATGTACTAGTCCCTAGAGCACTTGATGTCTCCTCAATCTATGTATACCTAAACCTTTCCACCTCGGTTTGCAACTCAACATTCCTCTGTTGCATCTTGTTGTATTCCTCAATCAAAAAGTTATACTTCTCCATTAGGATCTTCTTTTCAACCTCCTCCCCTTTAGCAGTCTTTTGGGCCAATTTGGCCACATTCACAATCAAATTAGTGGCCTCAATGGTTGAGGTCTTTGAAGCTCTCTTTATTATTAATCCTCTTCTGAAATTTGGATTAATATCTGTAACATTTGGCTTTCTTCCTTGAGGGTCCAATGCCCAAATTGCCAAAGTTTCATATTCCTCACTGAAGGAAGAATCTTGCAATGTTTCCTTGACTTCTTTACAGTCTTGCAAAGGATGCTTGGACTTTAAAATAGCATTAAATGCTACAACATCTATAATTTCCCATTCAAGAAAAATCAACACACCAACCTAACTCACTAGTCTTCTTCCATCTTTAGGAGTGATGTTCTTAAATTCCTCCATTAATTCAGCTTTTATCTCCTCATCATTATCCTGGTCTGACTTGTTAGGCCTTATTTCTCTTCTCTTCTTACATTTCTCTTGATATTATTCAAATTTCATCCTCCATACCAATTACAAGAATACATGAGTTTTTACAAATGTATTGTCATATAGAAAATCCTTACATGCTTCCATTCTTGCATCTTGTACACTTTTTCATTTCATATCTAAATAAGATAGAACCAATTCAGTTGGCCTAGGAGGGGAAGGCATACCATCCTGCATGTCCTGATCAGTAACAATAATTTCATCCATCAAATCCTCATGTGGTTGATCAATTCTTTGTCTTTTAGGGCTTGGCCCAAATGGTGGTGATGAGGGACTATCTTTTGGTGATGATTCCAAATCAATGATTTTAATTGCCCCAGGCACTTTGAATTTTGGACCTGGTTGTGAAGGAAACTTCATTATTTTCTTTAATTTTTTGTCCACTTCTTGTTCATCACTACTATCATCCTTTTTCCTCATGTAAATAGGCCACCTTTCTATAGGCTGGTATGTTGGCCTGGCACCTTGTTCCTGTACACCTAGACTCAATTCTAAATTTATCTTTTTTATCCTCAATGTGCCCATAATTTCCTTGAAGTTCTTCATTAGAAAGTCAATCTTCTTATGGTATGGATTGAACTCCAACAATGGATCATACTTCAAATCCATCTTATGCACAATATCTAATAGCATATCATAAGTTATCCATTTCTCCTTGTTCAACTCCTACCTATTTAGATCAAATTCATTTATGATCAAATCCTCAGGAAATTTGAACTCATGCACAAATTTTCTATCCTTTATTCTTTGTATGAAAAGGGAAAAGAAACCCTCATGATCATGCTGCCACTTTGGACCACACCTCAAATGGTAATCATCAAAGAATTTCTCAAAATGCACCCAACCTCCTTTTGAAAAGGAAAAATCAGACACAACTGTATAATCAAGGAAAAATGTTCCCTTACCCCTCCCTATGAGGTTATCCTCATGGATGCAACCTATTTGCCACATAACTTCTACAAACCCCACTCTTGGTGGCACATTGTATGGCAATATATGGGGGGTTCCTTAAAAACTGTACACTCTCAAAACAATGTTGACTAGGTATGGGATAATGTCACCCCAATTATGCCAAACTTTCAATTCTAGCTTCCTCCCTTTTGGCCCAAAGAAATCATGCAATTCCTTAGGGATCTTGGGTACATTCACCATCAGTCTAGTGCTCAATCTAGAAGTAAAGAAATTATCAAATTGCACATAACTGATGCTTTCCTTATTGCAAGATAAATCTACAGCCCATAATTATACTAGCAATATTTCTTCATCAACATACTACCTTAATTCCATATTTTTAGAGAAAAAGTCAGCATTCTTGAACAAGAACATATGCATCAGCATAGAATACTAGAATAATTGAGTGGCAGTATCATTTTTCTGCAACTTTAACAACCCTTCATGTATCCTCTCAGCCAAGAAAGAAGCAAATTTATATGTCATAGAGAAGTTAGGGTGTTGTATTTGCACCCCCATGAACATGTATGCAATAGGCATCATCGAACCATGATTGAAACCCAAAATCTGACACAATGAATAGAAAGTGGCCAAGAAATGATTTGAAAAATAGTTTAATCTGCAAGGTTCCTGGTCATTGGGGCTAATATGAAATCGTGAACCTCCTGCCCTAGCTAGATGAGGTGGAAGCAACTTAGCTCTAAAAAGAGACTTCAAATTTGCATATTCCTGCTTCATTTCCTCAAGATTGATAGGAACCAAGTCTTCACTCGGTTCACTCAAGTAAAAAATCTGTTGGACCTCTTCTCTATTAACGCTCAACAAAACCTTTCTGTCATTATCCCTAATTACCCATGTGATAGGGTCATATCTTGTAGACACATCCCTAAGTAAGTCTATGTCAGGGAACACATTTGGGACCACCAACTTTTCCAAATCATACATCCAACCATTTGAAAAGGGGTGAGGCAAATTCCTCCGTCCATACAATAATCTGAACATTTCCAAGCCTATGAGAGGAACCGTAGCATTAGAAATGTTCAAGAAATTATATACTAACCCTTCCCCTAGGATTTTCCCTCGCATTAGAACCAATCCCTTCTTCCTATCATTCATTGAGAAGGGAAATTGATCCAGGAAATCATCGTATAGGTTTCTTTTTAAATAGTGAACTTGGCCAGAATGTTGCTTTAGTGGTGCCATATTGGACAAACTAGGGTCTTTTTACAATTTCACATTTCGAATAGCTAGGACTAACCAGAGATAGGAAATTATAGAACAAAACACTACAATTTCTCACAACTATAATTAAACTATAGCCCTAACATGTTTATCAACAAGCTCAATGAAAAGCACAACAAATATTTTCCCAAATTCAACTGCAGAATGACCGGGAAACACATAAATTAACTCATGACTTTGTTTGTAGAAGTCCCAAATTCTAGCTGTAGAGATTCACAACTTCACTTTTGGCTTTGAAACTGCTCCGCAAAATACTTGAATGCTTTGTGATACAAATAAAATAGGAGAATTGATTTTATCTCAATCAAATCATGCCTGCAAATGTCTCATCCACCATTAAAGCTCACTCACGCGTTGCACCAATGACTCCAACCATATTTGATGCAGATTTAAATTTTAGCCATCCATGTGGTGGTCGCCCATGATATTACAATCAGTAAATATCCTACAACTTTGGATCACGTAATGGTAGGAAACTGTAGATCTTGAGCATTCATGATTTTGTTCCTTCAACACAGTCTCCAGCCTTATTTTTAACCATCGAGCAACTTTTTCATCAAGATTATAACATATCCACTGATTTAAAACATGTGCACGTCGAGAACACTTTAGTAACCTACCTTTTAATGTATTAAGGCCGGATTAATTTACCATAATATTTCCTTCATTCCTTCGGCTTCATCAGATGAGACACGTGATCTCAGTCATTCCCTGCCATCCTGTGATGATCCCACCAGTCAATCACGATATCACAGGAAAGTGCCACATGTACTGGGCCCTCTCCCCTAATAAATGTTTATATTTTGTAGAGGGACAAGTTCGTATGGCCGTAGATCAATCGTCGTGTGATCTTAGCCGTTCCTCACCACCCCGCGATGACCCCACCAGTTGATCACAATATCACAGATGAGTTCCACATGTACTGGACCCTTTCCCCTAATAAATGTTTTTATTTTGTAGAGGGACAAGTTCACATTTCCGTAGATCAATTGTCGTGTGATCTCAGTCATTCCCCGCCATCCCACGATGACCCCACTAGTTGATCATGATATCACGAGCAAGCACCATGTGTCTCATCTGGTGAAGCTGAAGGAATGATAAATACTTTGATGCGTCTTTAATACATTATTTCGTGGGTTACTAAAGCAGTTATAAGATGCATGTGTTTTAAATCAACATAGATGTTATAATCCTAGTAGAAAGGTGCTTGATGGTTAATAACAAGGCCGGCGACTATGTTGAATGAACAAGATTGCCGATGGTTGAGATCCATGGTTGCCCACCATCGTGTGATCAAAATTTATGAGTTCTTTATTCATTGCGATATCACGGGCGAGTGCCACGTGGATCTCCTTGGAAATGAGTAGTATTGTGGGCCAATGGCTACCCAACCTACAAAAAGGCATGGGCATCCGCATGGCTTATGCCTACCGCACTTTTGTTAATGGTTGTCAATGTCAATTAATGTCCATTTCATTAATTAGCTACTGCGTACTTCCTTAGTACATTCAATATAATTTTTTTCTTTAAAAAATTATTCTCTACTTTTAAAAACTTTTAAAAACTATTGTATATTTAAATTCTTAAAAATATAGAATAAATTTTTGTTCTTTAAAAAATAATTTTGTTTTACTTTGAATTATTTAAAATATAATTAATAAAATAATTTTGAACTAACTGTTTCATATTTTTTTATATACATTTAATAAATAAAATAAAATAAAAATATCAAACTTTAAAATATGATTGATAAAATAATTCTTATACACTAAAAAAATTGATATATACATATAATAAAACAAATATAATAATATATCAATTTTTAAAATATATGTAATAAAATAATTTTTAAAGGATAAAAAATGTTTCATACTTAATATATAAAATAAAATAAATATATCAATTTTTAAAATACAATTAATAAAATAATTGTGAAATAGTGTTAGTGTTAGTTTTACGATTAAGTTTAGGGTTAGAGTTAGAGTGAGAATTATTGTTGAGATTGAATCATAACCCTAATCTAACCTTAACCTTAAACCTAATTGAACCCTAACCCTATTTGTAATTAAACTTTAACTCTAATCCCAACCCTAACCCTATCATTGAACCCAAGCTTTATCCTAGAACCCCAACTCTAATTAAATGGTAAACCTAACCTAACCTTAACCCTAATGTTAATCCCAACCCTAAGTCTATCTATAATTATAATCCTAACCCTTCTCATTCTAACCCTAATTATAATCTTAATTATAATTCTAACCCTAACCATAATTCTAATGCTATTCATAATCCTTAGTTTAACACTAACCATAGTTCTCATGACAACCTTAACTCTAATTATAACCCTAATCAAACCCCGACCTTAACCTTAACCCTAACCTTGAGCTTAATTAAACCCTAACCTTAACCTTAAGCCTAAGCTTAATTAAATCAAGATCCTAGCTCTAACCCCAAACTCATATATGTGAGATAATTATAGTTTAGCAAAACCCTAACCATAATTGAATCATAACCCTAATTGAAATATAATCCTACCTTTAATTTAACCCTAACCCTAATTGAATTGTAATTTTAACCCTAAGCCTAATTGAACCCTATTTTTAACACCAAGACTAATTAAACACTATTTCTAACCCTAACCCTAAGCCCATCTAAATCCTAGCCCTAATTGAACCCTAACCCCAATTGAATCGTATTTAAACCCTACCCCTTAATGAGCACTAACCCTAATTAAACCCTAACACAATTGAACCATAATTCTAACCCTAATTTAATGCTAACACTAACCCTAATCCAAATAACATATTATTAGGGTTATATTCATTAATGTCTTAATATTAGTTTATAAATTGAACATTAATTATAAATATTTTAAAATAAATTAAGTATTTCAATCTAAAATTTTAATATTTGACATTACAAATAAAATTAAACTAAATTCTAATTTTTAAAATCCATTAAATATTTATTATCTATTTAGTTTTACTAATTATCTAATAAAATTAAATTAAATACAATACAATACAATACAATTAAATTAAATATTCATTTTATATTAATTAAACAATTATTAATTAGAATTTTAGAATAAATTAAGAAATAAGATCTATATAAAATCAACTTTTCTATTTTTTTTCTTTGTGTCCAAATCATTTCATTTTCTAAAATTATACTAAATTCTAGATATAATAATTAAACACAAAACTTTATTCTATTCTAATCCTAACCCTAGTTAAACCCTAACCCTATTTGGACTCTAACCCTTACCCTAATTGAACACTAAATCTAATTGTAATTGACCACTAAGCATAATTGAATTCTATCCCTAACCCTAACCCTAACTCTAACTAAACCCTAAACCTAACTCTAATCAAACCCTAACCCAAACCTGCTTGATTCATAATCCCCCCTAACCCAAACCCTAATTGAACTTTAAAACTAACCTTAAAGTATTAACCCTAATTGAACATTTATTGAGCACTAGTCGTAATTGTACAATAACCCTAACTTTTAACTACAGTTGAACTTGAATCCTAACCCTAACACTAATTCTTATCCTAATTGAACCTTAACCCCAGCCCTAACCTTAACCTTGACCCTATTTGAACTCTTATTGAATTCATAACCTTAATTAAACCCCAACCTCATCCTCAATCCTAACCCAAATTGAACATTAATTGAACCCTAAACCTAACCCTAAGTGAACACTAATCCTAATTGAACTCTAACTTTTTAGTTGAAAATATTAAAGTGCCTTAGATTTTCCCATTCATCGTCATTTATCATTCAATTCCTAATAGAACTCCAAAAATTTATACTTTTATAATGTTTTAATACACATCTAATAATAAGGGTTTAGAGTTTAGGGTTAAGGGTTTATTTAAGGGTTAAGGAGTTTAAGAGTTTAGAGTTTAAGGGTTAAGGGTTTAAGGTTAGGAGTTAAGAGGAGAGAGAGATAGAGAGAGAGAGAGAGACGGGAGGGGAGGGTAGGAGGAGAGACAGAGGAGAGAGAGAGAGAGGGTAGAGGGTAGAGAGTTTAAGGGTTAGGGTTAAGGGTTTAGGTTATGGAGTAGAGGGGAGAGAGATAGAGGGATTAGGTTAGAGAGGAAGGAGTGGGAGAGATATAGATTATGTAGAGGGTTAGGGTAGATGGGAGGGAGATAAGAGTGAGAGAGAGAGAGAGAGACAAGAGAGAGGGGGGTAGGAGGGTGAGACTTGAGAGAGAGAGGGAAAGAGGGAGGGAGTGGGAGAGAGATATGGGTAGAGGGTTAAATGTAGAGGGTAGAGGTTTAAGGGTTTGGAGTTTAAGGGTTAAGGTTTTAGGAGTTTAGGGTTATGGAGAGGGAGAGAAGATAGAGGGATTCAGTCAAAGAAAAAACCCCAACCTTAGGATATTACCTATACCATAAAAGACTAGTAACATAAGACAGGACAAGAAATGAACATAAGACAAGACATGAAAGGACTGATATTCAGCATAAAAACTATCATAACTCATGGTGCTTCAAGGGAACATGACATAGTCATGAATAAGAGTAGTATCATTAAAGGATATGGGTTGTCTTCATGCTATCTATGAAGTTCAAAAAATAAATCTACACTGGGTGAAAACATAACTATAGCCATGAAATGGATTGCAGTGAGATAAATAATATAAATGGTTGTTGCCACTATCTCATTTTCTCTTTGGATAGTCATTACTAAGTCCTAACAAGTGAATAGAAAAGGGATAGGTGTCAATAATATACCTTCATTTGACAAGTCCTAGACTTTTGGTGATCTCATTGACCCAATAAGGCATTGCTTAGAAATCATTTCATATCTTTTTGACAAAATAAAAAGGAGGATTGATGTATCCAATTGTAAGAAGAGAGCAATGTCCAAGGGAGGAGTAGTACCATCATCTTAGGTACCATTTCTGCAAGATGAAAAATGACAATCCTTGTGTTTGTATGCATGGAGGTCCTAAAGCATACTTTGGGTAAGGTACATTCATGGCATCTTTGGATTGTGTTGTAGTTATCTCATGCTCCAAATGGTTGATAATGTCAATGAATAGCCAATTCTATTCGATATTATCCTATTATGTTGAGCTATTAAATGAGATTATCTGTTATTGTTAATGTTGTTTATGATATTGGTGCAGAGGTTGTAAACACATTAATGGATCACCCTCCTAGTTCTTGTAGAGCCCGAAGTGTAGGAGGCTTTTTTAAAGTCCTTGTCAATTGGTCTAGGTCCTTCAAGTTTCCCTTGATTAGGATTAGAAATTCCATAGGTAGATTAGAATACCAACTTGGTTACATTGTAAAACAAAACCAACACTTGCCTCTACTCTTAACCTAAAACCCTAAACCCTTAAACCTTAAACCCTTAAACCATCTAGCCTCTACCTTTAACCCCCCCTCTCTCTATCTCTCTTCCACTCCCTCCCTCTCTCTCTCTCAAGTATCTCCATCCTACCCCCTCTCCCTCTCTTAGGTCTCTCTCAACCCTTAACCCTCCCTTCCTGTCTCTCTCTCTCTCAAGTCTCTCCTCCTAGCACCCTCCCTCTCTGTCTCTCTCTCACTCACTCACTCACTCTATCTCAAGTCTCTCCCTCCTACCCCTTCTCCCTCTCTTAGGTCTTTCTCTCACTCACTCACTCCCTCCATCTCTCTCCCCTCCACCCTTAACCTTAAACCCTTAAACCATATACCCTCTACCCTTAACCCTCCCTCCTCTATCTCTCTCTCTCAAGTATCTTCAATATCCTGCCCCTCCCCCTCTCTTAGGTCTCTCTCTGAATCACTCCTCCCTATATCTCTATCCCTTAACCCTAAACCCTTAAACCTTAACCCTTAAACCCTCTACCCTCTACCCTTAACCCTCCATTTCTTTATATCTCTCTCTCAAGTCTCTCCCTCCTAGGACCACTCCCTCTTTGAGGTCTCTCTCTCACTCACTCACTCACTCACTCTATCTAAAGTCTCTCCCTCCTACCCCTTCTCCCTCTCTTAGATATTTCTCTCACTCACTCACTCCCTCTATCTCTCCCTTCCACCCTTAAACCATCTACCCTCTACCCTTAACCCTCCCTCCCTCTATCTCTCTCACCTTAACCCTAAACCCTAAATCATAAACCCTCTACCCTCTACCCTCAACCCTTCCTTCCTTATATCTCTCTCTCTCTCAAGTCTCTCCCTCTTAGCACCACTCCCTCTCTGAGGTCTCTCTCTCTCACTCACTCACTCACTCTATCTCAAGTCTCTCCATCCTACCCCTTCTCCCTCTCTTTGGTCTTTCTCTCACTCACTCACTCCCTCTATCTCTCTCCCCTCCACCCTTAAACTGTATACCATCTACCCTTAACCCTCCCTCCCTCTCTCTCTCTCTCAATTATCTTCAATATCCTACCCTATACCCTTAACCATACCTCCCTCAATCTCTCTTCCACTCCCTCTCTCTCTCTCTCTCATGTATCTTTAATATCCTACCCCCTCTCCCTCTCTTAGGTCTCTCTCTCACTCACTCACTCCCTCTATCTCTCTCCCCTCCACCCTTAACCCTAAACCCTAAACCCTTAACCCTTAAACCCTCTACCCTCTACCCTTAACCCTCTATGTACTATCTATCTCTCTACCACTCCCTCCATCTCTTTCTCACTGAATCCCTCTATCTCTCTCCCCTCTACACATTAACCTAAACCCTTAACCCTTAAACCCAAAACCCTTAAAGCCTCTAACCTCTACTCTCTACCCTCTACCCTCTCTCTCTCTCTCAAGTCTCTCCCTCGTACCCTGAACCCTTAAACCCTTAAACTCTCTACCCTCTACCCTCTACCCTCTACCCCTCTCCCTCTCTCAGGGATTATGAATCAAGTAGGTTTGGGTTAGGGTTTGATTAGAGTTAGGTTTAGGGTTTAGTTAGAGTTAGGGTTAGGTTTAGGGGTAGAATTCAATTATGCTTAGTTCAATTACAATTAGATTTAGTGTTCAATTAGGGTAAGGGTTAGGGTTTAACTAGGGTTAGGATTAGAATAGAATAAAGTTTTGTTTTTAATAATGATATCTAGAATTTAGTATAATTTTAGAAAATGAAATGATTTGGACACAAAGAAAAAAAATAGAAAAGTTGATTTTATATAGATCTTATTTCTTAATTTATTCTAAAATTATAATTAATAATTGTTTAATTAATATAAAATGAATATTTAATTTAATTTAATTTAATTGTATTAGATAATTAGTGAAACTAAATAGATAATAAATATTTTATGGATTTTAAAAATTAGAATTTAGTTTAATTTTATTTGTAATGTCAAATATTAAAATTTTAGATTGAAATACTTAATTTATTTTAAAATATTTATAATTAATGTTCAATTTATAAACTAATATTAAGACATTAATAAATATAACCCACAGCATAATGTATTAAAGACATATCAAAGTATTTATCATTCCTTCAGCTTCATTGGATGAGACACGTGGCACTACCCATGATATCACAATCAATAAAGAACTCGCAACTTTTGATCACGTGATGGCAGGCAACTATGGATCTCAACCGTCGGTAATCTTGTTCATTCAACATAGTCACCAACCTTGTTATTAACCATCAAGCACCTTTCTATTGGGATTATAACAACTTCGTTTATTTAAAATGCATGCATCTTATAGCTACTTTAGTAACCCACAACATAATGTATTAAAGACGCATCAAAGTATTTATCATTCCTTCGGCTTCACTGGATGAGACACGTGGCGCTTGCCCGTGATATCGTGATCAATTGGTGGGGTCATCGCAGGATGGCAGGGAATGGCTAAGATCACACAATGATTGATCTACGACCATGCAAACTTGTCCCTCTACAAAATAAAAACATTTATTAAGGGAGAGGGCCCAGTACACATGGCGTTAGCCCATGATATCGCGATCAACTAGCGGGGTCATCACGGGATGGCGGGGAACGGCTAAGATCACATGACAATTGATCTACGACCATGCGAACTTGTCCCTCTGCAAAATAAAAACATTTATTAGGGGAGAGAGTGCACTCAATCATGATTATAATACCTAGTCTTACCACATATTTATACTATATATTGTAAATAAATAATCCAAATGTAAATAAAGAAAAAACCAAATGTTGATAAAAAATGGACCCATACTTGAACATATGAGAACCTCTAAATGTTATATGAAAAAAAGATAAATACATTCATGAAGAAGTGAAATTATTATTTTTTTTGTTTCAAATAAAATATCACAACTCTCCACTATAAGTATATCATTTAAAAAATAAAATGTTCATTTAATAAAATAAGACACTCATTTAAACAAAGTATTGTTATCATAGTGAAAAAATATTGTTCTTATGTGTACAAAAATTGGGGTAGCAATGTACAAGCATTAGATAATTTTATATTAATAGTTTGTCCTATGAAAAATATAAAAGGTGAGCACAATAAATAACATGTATTTTCCCATTAAATGTGAAGGATTTTCAAAATGTTTTAGTGTTAAACTATTGGTCCATTTTTGTTCAATATAAGTTGTATTTTAAATCATTATGTGTTGTTTTTATAACTACAAATAGATTTTTTGTGTTGAACTATTAGTCCATATGTGTTGAATATAAAAGGTAGAGATATCAAATATTTATGGTTATCAATAAGTATTTAGTCCACTTAGGTTGTATATTAATTTTAATTTAAATAAAAATATCATATTCTACAAGCAACAAATGATATTTTTTTGGTTCAACTATTGGGGGTTCCATGATTAAGTTTTGGTCGAACTTTTAAAAAGTCAAATTTTAGACACTTCTCAAAAGATCTGCTGATGTGGCGAGTTGCACGATGAGTCGTGCCTCCTGTTAGAATCGTGAAATTTTGAAAATTTTACAGTCAATTGCATTCATGAGTTTCCAAAATAAGTCCTCATCATAAGCATAAAATTCCCTCTTCATAATGTGCTTTCCCATATTTTTTCATATGATCCATTTGAATCCATCTAGTCCTTGATATTTCATTGTATTACCCATATAGGCAAGACAGAGTGAAGGTCCCCCCAACCTTTGATATTTTTTCACTAATGTATACTTGTTGCAGACTATCGACAAGACACATTTATTGTTTCAGCGACAGAAAGGTCATATCGGTAAGAGAGTTGTTATCAGAATGAGTCATAACGAACTCATATGTGTCTCACTGACTAGCGAATGGAGTGAAGTATCAGCCAAACAAAATATTATCTGAATGATGTCTTACTGAAAGCATCAGGTCTTGTTGATAAGGTACAAAGGGATTCCATCAGACGACTATCGGGAGGAAGTCATGTAGTCTTTCCTACTCAAAAGTCACACCGATAGAGATATGCATCGGTGAGAGAAGAAGTCATTAGTGTGAGTTCTATCGAATGTGAAAGTTACACCCATGAAATACTTCGGGGAGGGTCTCACCAAATGGAACATATTGGAGAAGAAGGTTCAACAAGACAATTGATATCGGTATGAGTCTTTTCGAGTTTTCAAAGTCACGCTGAGGTGTGGTTTCATTGGCGAGAGTGTGATTATGTCTCAGTGACCAGAAAGTTACTACAGGGTGCATCTTGCTAAGACACAATGAAGTCTATGAAACATCTCCCCAACTCAGAATTGTTACAACGATATACAAAACTAAAGCGATAGCCATCGGTGTGATTCCAAATGTCGATGAGACCACAAGATGTCTTGGAAAAAGTTTTAATGAACATTGCAAAAGGATATCCCCTAGATTTGAAAATTTATCATCGACAAGACATTTGATGTGATAGTGTATGTTTCAAATAAGTCTTCATTCATGCTTCAGCTGACACATTAATGGCGCGATGAGATATAACAGGGAAAATTCAATCAAACGCATTAGTAGAAGAGTCAGCAGAGTGAACAAAGAACCAGGACATCTTTTATCCTGAGGAGCTTGAGCAGGATGTTGTAATTGATTACATCTTAGCTTTCCAAACTTTAACTTCTGTAATTTTGAAGAATGGAGTCCCCTAGCTCTAGAAAAGTTAAAAGTAGAAAAATTCATGATAGCAGTCAAACAAAAGGGAAGAAATAGAAAAGTGAAGAAAAACATGATGGCATAGAGTGAAGACTGAATCAGGACCTCATTGACCAATTGCCTGGCTCTGGGCCTAAAGCCAGAAGATCTGTAGAACTTAGGGCCAAACTTGACAAACTAGATGATAAATGCAAGTTTATTGGAGATGTTTGGACTCAAATAAGGGTATATGAATTATTCAATTTCCATTATCATTGAAGAAACCATATTGAACCAGTTTACAATCCATGGAAGCTTAATGTAGGAAAACTGATGTGCCCTAATGTATTTGTAAATGCAGAATTGGTAAAATTGCTAGCTGATCATTATGACCCGAAACAAAAAGCTAGATGTGACCCATCTAGAAAGCCACAAATACATTTTTCAAAAGAGGAAATAGGTGAGGTTTTCCATTTGGATGGGTTTTGCAATGAGGAGATCATATACGAAGAATTGGAGAAGGAATTCTTGAGAATGCATACGATTTATAAGGGTTGGAGGCTGCCAATTCATAGGGTTAAATAGGGTAGCAAACCAGTTCCTCTGTAGGATAGTGAGGGGCCCCCTTATCATGTGGACTTGTGTGAACCCTATATGAAATACACCTACTTCTCAGTCTGTTAGGTATTGGGAATGGATGCCCTGGAATATATGTCAATTGTGCCAATGATTATCATAAGAGATATATCTAGTATCACAATTCTAGGCCATTTGACTATGCCTCGTACATTTTTAAGGGGCTTGATTTAGGATTGATGGCTATCAAAGGTGGATATTCTACCTTTCATCTTAGGAATTATACATTGCTAATGCATTTGGTACTCTATTTTGGACATGAGTTGGGAGTGTGGCCTCCAGAGATGAGGATTTCTAAGTTTAATAAGGATGGTGAAACATTACCAGTTCAATTGTGGACTGTTGTTTGGGATAGCAGGTTTTCCAATGCTAGTTTCATTCATTTTGAAGAATATTTTGTAAAAAAATTGTACAGATTGTATAGCCATCCTTGTAATTATTCATTATCTGATGAGATAAAGAGATTTCTTCAGCCAAAATATTTCAATGAGCCAATTGATCATAATTGGGGAGATTGGTATTGCTTGGAGGGAGCTACTATGATCAAATTTTATGGGTTTGAGGATGCCCCTTTTATTTTACAAAAAATAGTTCCAAACATAATTGCATATTTGGAGATTGTAAGACAGATGGATTACTGCAGTGTAATGAATTTCAACTCTTTTGGGAAGCAGGCCTTTATGCCTAGTACATTGTGCTTTGGTGATTTCACTGTGTTGGCCAAGGAAGGATACAATTTGTTCCTTGATAAATTTTTGCATTATAACATGAAGAGAGGACCACTAAGAAAAAAACTTTGATCCAAAAGGATATATTAATTTTGCTAAAATGAAGATAATTTATGGAGGGTATCAGCATGTGCCCTATCCCTTTGATGATATGATCTGGAATTTAGATGAAGAAGAAGCAGAGATAGTGGTTGAAAGGTATAATCAAGGATTGCAGGATGCAGAGTTGTTGTCTTCTGGAGAAGAAGAATCCAAGGATAATATGCCACAGATTCAACCAAGTAAAGTATCTAGGTTGAGGACTCAACATTATATTTTCCCAACTAGAGAATTGAGTATTGAAGAGAGTGAAGAAGCAGATGCAAGGCATATTGAATACAGATCATTTGTATCTGATGATGAATTTATTAATTCCCCAGAATTCAAGCATTTTTGTATAAACATAAGGGAAAGGAAGTAAGGGAAAAGGTTGATAATGTTACCACAAGAAATGAGGAGCAATTGCTGAGTGAATTAAGGTGTGTAGATGAAGAGATGATTGATATGACCCCTAAAAAGGGGAGGAAAGTGTTGGAAAATGTTGGTGTCATGATCTTTCCTGGCCTGGATCTCAATTCTGCACTTGTCTTTGATAGTTTCTTGAAGGACAGTAATGCTACACACAAGCTTGACAAAGAAAAGGTAATAGAGGTGTATGTTGGATCCAAATACAATACTGATGAAGGATCATTGATGATTTGGGCCTTGTAACCACCCCACAGGAAGTCAGTGGTTATTTGATATAGAAAAGGCATTTGGACATGTCATGAATCTAAAGGTTGGAGACGCTGATCCTGTGGCTACTGTAGAAATTGGAGTTAATATTGCAAAACTGAACAAAGCACAAATTTAGATGTTGATAAAAGAAAGGGAAATGTACAAACTAAATAACGAAAGGGTGCTGAGAGAAAATGAAAGATTAAAGGATTTAGTAGGTGTTACTATGAAGACACCCAAGATGCTTACTCAAGGAAAAAGTTCTTAGTCAAAGGATCGTTGGGAGGGATCAAGTGCTTACTCCCAAGGAAAATATGATGCACTTGTAGTAATAATCAAGAGGAGGCAGGATGGTTTAGCATCTTGGTTAAGCAAGCTCTAGGGAAAGTATTCTCATACACTTTCTGCATTGAAGGAGCATGAAAGGATGAATGAACGAATTATGGAGAATTTTTAGGAAGTGAGCCAGAGAGATGTTGCTAATAGTGTAGCAATTGAAAATACTAATTATTTTATAAATAGGCTTCGAAACTTCCATGATGAATTGCAAGGAGATGTGTAGGGATTGATAGATGTCGCTATGAAAACATCGACCGCACTCTTTGATGATAGAGGAAAACTAAAAGAAGCTACCAAATGGAAAAGTGAGAGTGAATCAATGCTGCGCAAAATCCTGAAGATCGCTACTACTAAAAGCACGACATTAGATGAGGCAAGCGAGCAGAATGAAAAGATGATAAGGATGGAGATTTCAATCTGGAACACAATTAGAGATGTGGATACACATGAGCACTGGGATTATTTGGATCATCTAACTAAGATTCACTTGTGGCTAAATAGAGCTTAATCATCCTTTAATCTATTTTGTCATGTAAACATATGACATTTCTGAAAGGATGCATCCTTTCGTGTATTCGATGTATAAATATTTGTTTTGGAAATGAAATAGACATAAGTAGAATAGGATAGAAGATAGATAGAAAAATACAGTAGAACACAATGTTTTGCAAATATGAGACTGTGATGCATGTTTGAAATTATGGAGATATCAATGAGAATCATTTAATAAGCTGTGTATTTTTGGTGTCAATTGTTTGTTGTGCTCATTGAAAGGATTATTAAAATTTTCTCCAAGTTTGATGTTGTCTGGTTATTTAAATTGACATAACAAGTTTATGTTCAGTTTATCAGTGCACATTTATTGCATCTATGTGATTGGTTGATCAGTTCTTTCAAGGAAGGATTAAATCCTTTTAATTAATCACAATAATCAGGGAAATTCCTCTGGATTAATAAGAACTTGATAATCACAGTTTTGCATGTTTATACAAGTTATAAACAAAATGTATGACAAAAAATTTGAATGTTCTCTAGAAAGAAGTCACTCATTTAAGATTTCATTGGACTCTGCATACCCAATAAGGCACTAGTCTCTGCTTTCTTTTCATTACTTAGTTTCATTCATATTTTGTATAACTGTTAACTGAACATATTAGGATTTAGTCTTGAATATTGCTATACAATTTATACCAAATTTAGTTTTATTTTTCCACCTCCACCTGCCATTGTGGGCAAAGAATTTCAGAGAGATAAGCATAAATCCAAGTCTGCTTCACTCATATAGGTTCACCCACCTAGGTCCAGCAGCACTTGAAGAGTAGAAGTTCTAAGCCATTCGACTTTGTCTATTACCCTAAAACATATCAAGATATTGGCAGCCTCTTGAGGTATCCTTACCTACGTTTTTGAGAGCTAACACCTCCAAACCTTAGTTATAGATAAATAAGAGACCAATCTACATTTCAAAAAAAAAAATGAAGGTTCTATGATATTCTAGTTAATTGCTACATGCTGAGAAAGTTATCATGCATGATTATTGGGCCCTCTCCCCTAAAGGAATAAGGGGACATCACTAGGTCAATGAAAAAAATGATATAATTTGTTTTAACGAGGGAACATAGGACCAACAAAATACTTAGGAAAAATAAAGTCAGGCGAAGGAAATCAAACAATAAAACAAAAGGGGGCCTAGACTAGACATACGAAGTGATGGCCCGACTTAAGTCAATTTAAAGCCTTCCCAAAAGTAACGGCCAAATAGATCCCATCCAAGGTTTAAGATGAACACTAGGGTTTTACATGAATACAAAGGTAAAACCCCATCCTTAGGCTTTTCCCAAACACCATAGATGACTAGAGACACAAGGCAGGATAAAATAGAACATAAAGAACAAAACTTTGAAGTTCCATCACTACCCATAACCCTAAACCCTAAACCATTAACCCTTAACCCTTAAACCCTCTACCCTCTCTGTCTCAAGTCTCTCCTTCCTACCCCCTCCCCCTCTCTTAGTTCTCTCTCTCTCTCACTCCCTCTATCTCTCTCCCCTCTACCCTAAACCCCAAACCCTTAACCCTTAACCCTTAGAAACCTCTACCCTCTCGTTTAACCCTCTACCCCTTATCTCTCTCCCTCCCTCCCTCTTTCCCTCTCTCTCTCAAGCCTCACTCTCCTACCCCCTCTCCCTCTCTCGGGTCTCTCTCTCTCACTCACTCTTATCTCCCTCCACCCTTAACCCTCTACCTTCTAATTCTACCTCTTGCCTCTACTTATCATCTCTCTCCCACTCTCTCCCACCTAACTCTCTATCTCTACCCATAACCCTTTTATCCCTTTAACCCTTAACCCTTAACCCTTAACCTTAAACCCTTAAACCCTTCATAATTCCCACCCTTAACCCCATTCCATCCTGCACCCCTCCCTCCTCTTAGGTCTCTCCCCACTCCACCACTCCCCCATCTCCCCCACCCCAGTCCTTAAACCCTCCACCCCCACCTTTACCCTCCCTCCTTTATCCTCTCCCAAGTCTCTCCCTCCTAAACCACTCTCCTCTGGTCTCCCACCAATCACTCACCCCATCCCCAAGCCCCTCTCTCCCACCCCCTCTCCCCCTTAGGTCTTCTTTCTCCTCACCCACCCACCCCCATCTCTCCTCACCAACCCCTGAACCCTAAACCCTTAAACCATCTACCCCTCTACCTCCTAACCAACCCTCCTCTCCTCACTCTCTCCCACTCCCTCCCTCTCTCTCTCTCACCCCTCAACCTCTCTCCTTCTCCCTCTCTTAGGTCTCTCTCTCACTCACTCACTCCCTCTATCTCTCTCCCCTTATCCCTAAACCCTAAACCCTCTACCCTCTAGCCTTAACCATCCCTTCCTTTATCTCTCTCTCTCTCAAGTCTCTCCCTCCAAGCACCACTCCCTCTATGAGGTATCTCTCTCACTCAATCACTCACTCACTCTATCTCAAGTCTCTCCCTCCTACCCCTTCTCCCTTTCTTAGGTCTTTCTCTCACTCACTCACTCCCTCTATCTCTCCCCTCTCCACCCTTAACCTTAAACCCTTAAACCATCTACCCTCTACTCCTTAACTCCTCCCTCCCTATCTCTCTCCCAATCCCTCTCTCAAGTATCTCTCAATATCCCACCCTCCCTCTTTAGGTCTCTCTCTCACTCACTCACCTCTATCTCTTCTCCCCCCTTAACCCTATACCCCTATACCCTTAACCATCCCTTTCCTTTTATCTCTATCTCCTCAAGTCCCTCCTCATAGTATCACCTCTTTGAGGTCTCTCTCTCTCACTCACTACCACTCTATCTCAAGTCTCTCCCTCCTACCTCTCTCCCCTCTCTTAGGTCTTTTCTCTCACTCACTCACTCTCTTATCTCTCTCCTCCACCCTTAAACCATCTACCTTGTACCCTTAACCCTCCCTCCCTCTCAATCTCTCTCAAGTATCTTCAATATCCTACCCCCTCTCCCTCTCTAGGTCTCTCTCTCACTCACTCACTCCTCTCTATCTCCTTAACCCTAAAACCCTAAACCCTAAACCTCTACCTTCTACCCTTAACCCTCCCTTCCTTTATCTCTCTCCCACTCCCTACCTCTCTCTCTCAAGTCTCTCCCTCCTACCCCCTCATCCCTAAACCCTAAACCCTAAACCTTTAAACCCTAAACCCTTAAACCTTTTATCCTCTAACCTAAACACTCTTCCCCTCTCCCTTCATCCTCCTCATTCTCTCTCTCCCCCTCTCTTTGTCTTTCGCTTTCCCTCTCTATCATTCGCTCTCTCTCTCTCTCACTCTCTCTTGCCCACCCTCCACCTCATAATTACTCTTGGGTATATGTGTGCAAAAATCAGATATCCGATTTAGATTCGATATCCAATTTATAGCACCAAAATATTACATTTTAAATTTTTTTTCAAATTAGATATTAGACAAGAATTGGATATCCAAAATAAATCAGATATCCGATTTGTATTAATTTGGCTTGGGCATTGCTATGGAGCAATGTACTTATAGCCAACCCAAAAAAAAATTCAGCTTGAGATTTTTGCGTTTTTTGGCAAGTTCAAAATGCTACTTTTTTCATGTTGCCACTTTTGGCCCATCATGAACCTGCACATACCCAGGTCTAAATTAGGTAGTTGCTATTGCTAAGGTGGATCACTCCTTTCTTCAAAGGCCATACACTTATGACTGGATCAAGTGTTCTTTTCTTTAGAAAATTCCTATTGCCTTTTTGATAGGATACACAACTAAGAAAATGATCTAAAGTTACTTATTTATCCTAGAGGAACTAAGTATATAGTATACAAAGAAAACCAACAAACCCACAACTACCCCTATTTTGAAGGAGTTTAGTTTTCTCCCTTCCTGATCTCACTAATATTGTCTAATTATTTTAAAGAGATGAAGGGTCATAACACAACTTTATTCAACCCAGTAAATAGCTAAGTGGTTAATGAAACTTGACAAAAGCAACAAAACAATTGCTACATTTGGAATTTCATGTTGAATGAAGAGTGGTGACAATAATCTACTTATAGTTTAATAAAACACTATTTTTATAAGAAGGCTTGAAATTAGAAATATAAGTGTTACTTATAGTTTAATAAAACACTATTATAGTTTTACCAACATGTACTATTGTATGCTTGCATGGCTTCTTAGTTAATATATGGGGAGAGAAAAAGAGAGAGATAGAGATATATGGGAAGAGAAAGAGAGATGGATATATATGGGAAGAGAAAGGAAGAGAGGTGGAGATAGAGAGTCGATGGATAGGGGGGATAGGGAGGGAGAGATGGTGAGAGATAGAGAGGGGGGGATAGAGAAAGGGATATAGATAGAAAGAGATAGAGAGAGGAGTGAGAGGGAGATAAAAAGAGAAATAGATATAGAGATAAAGAGTAGGAGAGATGGAGGGAGAGATGGAGTCAATGAAAGAGAAAGGGGAGAGAGAGAGAGAGATAGCTCAATAGATAGAGGGGGGAAGAGGCGGGAGTGACATAGATAGTGGGAGGTATAGAGATATAGAGAGCAACAGGGAGAGATATATCAATCACCCTCCCTATATCTCTACCTATTCATCCTTATCTCTTTATCTCTCTACCCCTCTCTATCTCTTTGTCTCCCTTTCTATTTGTATGTTTGCATTATCTCCCTCTCTCTCTATATTTTCTTCCCTATATTTATCTTTGTCTCCTTAAGTGTGCAATGTGTACATTGAAGAGGTCTTAAAGGAGAATTATCATATCTTTAATCAAATGGCATGCTACCTTGAGCATAACTCCCCAAGGACACATGCCATCCTTGGATTGTTGACATGAAACAACCAATCAAAATTTAGTTTCTCTCTCTCATATTAATATATATTACTATTATATTAAATATATATTATATTAATTATATTTTGTATTATATAAAAATATACTTATTATTAATTATTAATTATAATAATTTTATACGTATTTAATAATTTTGTTAAAGAATATAATATATAATTATAATAAGTTGAATAGTTATATTATTTATTATGTAAAATATAGCTAATATATACTTAACTATATTGTAGAATATTAAAACCTAGCTAAATGGAACCAAAATTTTGAACTCAATTAACATACTATATAACCTAACGAAACCAGGTTGTAGGTCGTCAAATTGGAGAAGTGAAAGGTCAATACCAGTGCTAAGGAAGAGTTTGGAGTAGTGAAAACAAGGTCAATGCTAGCGCCAAGGAAGAGTTTGGAGTAGTGAAAACAAGGTCAATGCCAGCGCAGAGGCAAAGTTTGGAGTAGTGAAAACAAGGTCAATGCCAGCACCGAGGAAGAATTTGAAGTTAAAACAAGGTCAATACCAGCGCTGACGAAGAGATTGGAGGAGTGAAAACAAGGTCAATATCAGCACCGAGGAAGCATTTGGAGGAGTGAAAACAAGGTCAATACCAGCATCGAGGAAGAGTTTGGAGATAAAACAAGGTCAATACCAACATCAACGAAGAGTTTGGAGGAGTGAAAACAAGGTCAATATCAGCGTCGAGGAAGAGTTTGGAGGAGTGAAAACAAGGACAATACTAGTGCCGAGGATGAGGTTGAGGGCACTCATGGAAAATTGACGACCAAGGGGCAATGCGTATTATAAGTTTGGCACCCCCATTCTCTTTAACTTCAATTTTTATGCCCAGTTTCCAAATATCTTCTCATACATTGGCACCCCCATTCTCATAAAATGGTATAAGATAAGACAGAAAAAATAAAATAGATTAGTCTTTCACATTTTTATCCACCAACCTCAAATCTTGGAAAAACTCCCATAATCTACCCACATCTTGGTTGAGGTCTAGGATTTCATCACACATAGCCTCCATCGCATGAGTTTGGAGCAATTGTAGACTTATCCCAAGTATATGATAGGCTAAGGTAGATCTAATGAATGGAAATAGAGGCATACAATTCTTCTTTAATACCTCCACCACAAACATATGCAAGGTGTTGGTTGTTTTTACGGTAAGCAGGTTGATCTTCTAATCTACCTATGGAATTGCCAATTCCAATAAAGGGTAGCTCTTAGGACCTGGACCAACTAACGAGGATTTGAAAGACCTCCTACACTTTGAGCTTTGCAAGACCCATGAGGGTGATCCCTTAATGCATTTACAACCTCTGCACCATCATCATAAACAACATTAACAACAACATATAATCGCATTTAATAGCTCAACATAATAGGATAATACCGAATAGAATTGGTTGTTTATCAATAATATCAACTATTTGGAGCATGAGATAACTACAACAACATTTCACAGTAGAATATAGTCATTGATTTGCAATTTGTAGCAAGCTCTAGGTAAAGGAAAATAAATATTGAACCATACGAATAAGTACAACTTAGATCAGTGCCATATATCCATTGGAGGAGTCAAATTTATAAGCATCTAAGGGTTTATGACAGATTTAACACATAACATATAAGATCCTTGATAGCATTACATTATAATCTCATCAATACATATTCTAACCCAATACTATTTATCAAATCCTTATACAAAACATATCCACCTGCAATCCTATTCAAGCATTTTAATTAATTCCTTGAATTAAACCTAAAACAAGAATCATACACACCACAACATTGAGATGAATGAAACAACCCTTGATCATTTTATTCAAAATTCAGATATGCTTATACAATGGAGAGATATGAGTTCGAATTAATCATATCAATTAAAATTCCAATACTATCATAAAACATCAAATCCCCATGAATTCAAAACCTACTACAAAATGACTCAAAACCTAAATTTCATTTTCCCTAAAACCATCAGACTTGTTAATCATATCTAACTTGTTAACACATACTTTTGGCCTTGAAATCCTTCTTATAGAAAAATAATGAGCAAACAAGCATTGGGCCAGAAAGTACATGTGTCACCAGCCAATTGGACTGCCTTGTGATATTCCAAATTTTTTTTACAAAGACAATCTCCTCAGAGAATATTCTTGTTCATCATGCCCACTGAGAATGGTTGATGCAGAAACAAAAAACTTTGAGAATTCTGCACCTAGACTATCACCAAAAAAAAAATTTGGAATTTGTTGTAACTGCAACAACTGTTTGTCAACAATTAGCAGCCTACTCCTTTTCACTCTTCCTCAATTAAATATACATTTACCCATTTCTGGTACTCTTCATCAGTTGGTCAATCAAAATTGATCACCTCATTCACCTTGACACTATAAGGTTTGTACTTAACTACCACCTGATTCGCTTCTCTTTCAAAAGACTCCAAGAATGAGCTTGCTAATGATTTTGTCCATACAGCTCACCAACAAATCATAATCTAAGTTACCCTATTTTTGAGGGTTTTTTAGTCCAAACATGATATAAAGGGGCTCTTACACTTTTTGTGATTATTATAGCTTGTGTAAGAGGCCCCATGGATACTATTGTAATTGTAGGATGCATGAATAGGGCATAGAATGAGAAATAAATAAGGTATAGTTGCTTTCCTCAATAGTTTTGTGAAGAAAAGCATGTGAAATGAGAGGTTCAGGCCTAGGTTTCAACAAAACATGTATGTGAGATCTGATTTTATGAATTTTTATCCATGTATAGACCTAATGGGTTGTTTCTGAACATTGAATATAAATGATACACACACACACACACACACACACACATATATATATGTATGTATTTATGTATGTATGAATGTATGTATGTATGTATATGTATTTTTAAATGTAAATGTAAATGCAATTACTGGATGCTCTCCTAGAACAATAAATGCAGCATATCATTAAAGAAATCTCTATCGATATATATAAATGTGTATTAGTAAATGCAAGTGTAAATGCAAAGAGCATATGGTTTTCTAGTGTTATAGATACAACATGTCCATAAATTAATGTAATTGAAATTCTGAAGTCTTCAACACATATACTATGAAATCGATCAAACTATTAAACTACATGAGAAATAAATGAAAACAATAAATGCATATGTCTATGTATTTGTAAATGTAAGTGTAAAATACATAAGAATAATGAAAATTATAAAAGAATACAAGGAAAGGTCTCCTCCCTTCTTGGTAGTGATAACCTCCTCCACACACAACCCTTAAAAATTATGAATAGAGGAATATAATCTTTGAAGAACTCAAAGTTGATTCTCTCCTACCTGATGCAATTAGTCATTTTATTCTTACAAATATTTATAGTGATTACTAGAGGCACATAGACCAATTCTTCATAATAGAAGAATTTGATCATACTTTTCCAATGATGGCATTATGAGAAAACTTTAGGTTAAATAAATAATTCCTAGCTAAGTTCCTTAAATCATGTCCAGCCATATAAGAGAAGACCGTTGCTATGTGTACCTAGATACCATGGAGAAAGGCTAGTCTTTGGGCTCTTTCATCAATCATCCTACCTTAAAACATACCAAAAGTCTCCTAGCAATTAGACATAGGAAGATTTAATATGACTAAAAAAAAATTATTGCCAAAGTGTAAACTTATAATGACTTCACCAGGCCTAGTACATACTCCCTCCCCATTAACCACTTAGACATATGGAAATTAAATGTAAATTTTCTGCTTTTTATTCATGTATGTGTCCAATAAACCACTTGGTGGTGTTTCCCTTTAAGTTTATTTACTTGAATGAAGAGAAAAAGTCCCTTGATTACAATTAGAGAATACATTTGAGGCCTTGGTTGTGTAACTGGTGGACCATAGTCACATTTAACACTTGTTACAAAGTTTGGGAGTTAAAACATTAAGTAGATTTGATTTGTGATGGACACATTTGGACGGTAGTAACAATAGCTTGCAATCTATCAAGACTTGATTACCTTATAACCTGTGAAATTTTAGTGATGAAATGATAGATTAATCATAATGTCACCTTGGGGTCACATCACCATGAAAGAAACTCATCTAACATCCTTATGAGTGCAGGTACCACCAAATAGGTATTTGTCAAATCTGTCTTCCTCAAGCGAGGGAAATTTAGGAAGAGAAGAGGAAAGCGAGACATGTACTATGTCGAAAAGAGGGAGATCAACTAGAGGTCAAAAGATTAGAAGAAAATTTGGTAAATGCATGGAATTTTTTCTTGTTGAAGGGGGGTCATGTTCTTATGATGATGAGAGAATAGGCGATGTCGAGGTGCCCTTGAGGTACAAACATCTACAAAAACAATGGGTATCGAAGGAACTTCCTCCAATAAACACTGATTTTTGTGTCAACGAGAGGATATATCACATAGCATCATCATCATTACATGGTTTGGGCCTATTTTTCATGGATGGCATAAAGGTCTATTACAACAATCTACTGAATTGATGGAGTATGTGAGACCTTGTTATAGTTACAAAGATTGGATGCAACTGGTTCGATATATACGAAGTAGGCATAGGTATGCACTGTCAGCAAATTATATACAACTAAAAGATAAAGATCAAAATAAAGAAGTGGCTATGTACATTGACAGAAGGCCAAAAGCATCAGGGAATATTGCAGGGTTTATAAATAGTACACTACTTGGGTCAACAAATAAGCAACCCAATTGCATATTTGAGGCGTGTGAGGGAAACTGTGTATTTGTATGTGCAATAAAATTAATAAGTGTTGGGGAAGAGTTGCTAATCGATTACAATTTGAATCGCTTAGTTACAAACATAGTTACTATGGTGGTGGTATGTACTATGTACCATTTTACCCAACCTCCAATTAATGACTCTAATATACCATTTTATTCTTGTTTTTTTTCGTAAGTCTATTGGTTTTATTTCGGTAAATTTTTTTTATATTTAATTTTTGTCACAGTGGGACATTGATCATACGGAGAAGGCTTTGGCCCAGAGCACAGATCATGATGTATCTTCAGGTGCTTCTACCCAACAGGTTTACCTCATTGTAATTGTACAAATTAGATACGAGCAAAATGTTTTATTATTATTATTTTCATAAGTTCATTAGGTTAATTTCGATAATGTTTTTAATATTTTGTTGCAGTCAACTGGTCGGGGAAAGGCACCAACAGTACAGGAGAGCATTCATAGTGAGGTGTAGTCAATATTTTGTGATGATGACATTGCTTATTCAGCAAACCCTCTTGATATGATAAAGAAGATCCAAAAAAAAGCAATGAAGAAATGGTTAAGTTGATATTCATAGTGACTCAAACATATGAGATGAGAAAGAGGGTTAAAATATTGACTGAGAGATTAGAAAACTTGCACGTAAGTTTTCATGAGGTCTTTAATTATAACATAAGTTCATTCATGGTTTTATATTTTTTACTCTTTTATGTCATGAACTAAAATATGTGTTGTTTTTATAGGGTTATTTTCCTCCTCATGATGCTCCTAGCCTTGATCAGGGTACTGCAAGTGCTACCCGAGGAGTAGGGGTTGGTACAAGTGTCCATCCTGATCTTCCTATGCATACATCACATCATCTGACCCCATCATCCATGCCTATATTGTCGTCTGAAATGTTAGCAACACATACCATGTAGGCATCTGTTAATGCACCCTCTAGCAACGAACACATGCCAGAACATGCATCGGGACATGTACCTGGGGATGCAGAGTCCACTAGTACTAGTGATATTTTAGCAACATTTCTTGGATCTTCCTGTATTACTAGTACGAGAAAATTTCCAGTAACACTTGTGGTGACCGAGGATTTCATTCCCATAAAGGTAGAGAAGGTTCCAGTTACTTTAAAATGTTTTAATTATTATTATATATAATCCAATTGAAATTTACTTATTGATCACTCTTTTTAGACTATTGATCCCATGATCGTTTTTATGAAATGATGTTTTTTATAAACATCTAAGTGATATTACATTGGAGCTCTTCAGGCCCACCATAAGTACATGGTGGAATGCCCAAAATCAAGATTTAAAAGATGAGCTCATTTACCATTTAGTTGCGTTGTTCAGTGATAAAACATTTAACCAAACCAATGTCCTTAAGAAAGCTAGTACCTATCTAAAGTATGCGAGGGACCAATATAGGTCACATTTAGAGAAGAATAAAAAGTACAAGCGTCCCTCCATGATTCGAGAGATGGAGTGGAAGGACCTGGTGTTGGATGGAAAGGAGAAGGCCAAAAAGAAAAAAGGAAAGACACCACCAGGCCAAGGAAGGTATGTGATACTATCAACAATGTAATTATATACTTATTACTCTTTTTTTAACATAATCTAACATATTTCAAACTTTTCATAGGTTTCCTGACACATCGAAGGCAAGAAAGGAAAGACTAGAAAAACACGGGTAACACAAACTTGGCTCTGGTGGTTATATGAAATTAGCCACACGAATTGTAAGTATCAATAAATGAAATATAGTATCCAAATAATAAATTGAAAACTATTTTGGTTTTATCACACCATAGAAGCAAAATTCATGATCTTATGCAAAAATGTAGGGCTCTGAATTCAATAGAGTTCCCATAGAAAATGACCTGAAGATTGCCTTCCAGCAAGGCTATGGAGCCGTGGCTGAACGGCTAAGAGTCTTGACTGGGAAAACACAACCTTCCACTACATCCGACATGTAGGTAAATAAACTCAATAAAGTTTATTTAAAATTGAATACTTGTGCAATCTATTCAATATTAATTTCCACCATAAAGTAATTACATGTCTATTTGTTTTAAACATTCAAGCAATGATAATATTGCACATGACATTGGAATGCAACCTGGTGAGGGTGGAGCACAACCTATAGATGAAGGTCATGGTGTGCATCTCGGTACTTTAGAGCATGTAGAGCATGATCAACATGTTGAGCATGATCAGGCTAGAGAAGATCAAGAAGATGATGTGGCCCCATCAGGTAAAGAGGACCACTCTAAAGTTGTTTTAAACATATTTAATTGCAATTGGTGTATTAATTAATGTAACCTTTCATGTTTCAACTTTAGAGCATGTAGAGCGTGATCGTGTTGAGCATGATCAGACTAGAGAAGATCAGGAACACGATGTGGCCCCATCAGGTAAAGAGGACCACTCTCATGTCCTCTTAAACATATTTAATTTCAATTGGTGTATTAATTAATGTAACCTTTCGTGTTTCAACTACAGATCAGGATTTAGAGGGTGTTCAACATGTTGAGCATGAGTTTATAAAAAAAGTTCAGGAACATGATGTGGACCCATCAGGTAAACAAAACCACTCTAATATTCTTTTAATTAATGAAATACTTGTAACAATAATAATAATAAAACATATCAGTTTAACATTTCTTTCTTATTGCCGCAAACCCCCCCTTGCAATGGCGTCCATGTCATGAGCATACAACTAGGCATACATTAAGATCACAAGCAGAGGGAAGAACAACTAAAGGGGGGACATATATTGATTTAGAAAATGATAATCCACTTCAGATTTTTGTAGCTTTAAGAAAGAAACAAAAAAAGAAGTGATTGTAATCATATCATGACAACCATATTTTTGATAATATGTAAAAACTGAAAGAATGAATATTATATGTTAATGAATGAATATGAATATGTTAATTAATGACTGTTATATGTTAATGAATGAATGTTATATGTTATTAATGGATGAATGAATGAATGATATATGTTATTAATGGATGAATGAATGATTAATGTTATATGATTGGGTATGGGGAATTGAGAGTGATGTGAAGGGGGGGAGGGGCTAAATGAGCTTCCACCATCACATGGTTGGCCCTATTAAGTAGAGAATATTAAACTAGAAACAAAAAGAAGCTTAATAAGGTATGCACTTTTCAATATAAGAAATGCATCGTTTGAAGCATCAAACCAATATGCAAAGATGAAAGAAAGTGCTAACTTTTCACAATGGTGGCAGAAAAATGATTCTTTATACCCTGAATCCATGCTCTGCATCATAATTTGAAGTTGTTTCCATTCCAATGTTCTGATTTTAGTTTGTTTGTATGGCTTTGTATGAATACCACATTGTGTTGTGTGTGGATTTGGTTTAAAAGCTCTGTTTCTTCTGTTTTTAGTGGTGACATAACTCTAAAATTTGACTTTTGTGCATAATAGGTTAGTGGAAAAATTGACAACTCTGAAGGGTTTAGAGGATCGATTGAGATAGATACATGGATATTTGGATCTTGTTGTTGATGGGAGGCTTCGACTTAACCATGAAATTTTGTACCATCTACAGGTATACAAAAGTTTCTCTACATACATTCATTCTTGATCATAAATGTTGTAAATGATATTAATGCTTCAAACTTAAGATTCATTACATTGTTATAATTAATGATCAAAATGTTATACTTCGCTATACATTCAAGCATTCTCTTGCCCCCTACCCTTAAGAATCGTAGCGATACACTTAAGACCAAAGGAATAATTCTTGGGGAGACTCAAAACATTGGTATGACTACATGACACCATAGTGACATATGATCTATTGGCTATTGGTGAGACTCAGAACATCAATGAGACTATGTGACACCAAAGCGATATGTAATATTGATTGTCGAAGAGACTCAAGGCATCGACGAAACTACATAATGTCTCAACGGGTGTCTAATAAACATGGAAAATGACCGAATAAATAATTTCCCAATATTTGAATATGAAGGGACATGACTCGATTGATCTCTCACCGATGGTACATTTCAATGAATGTATTTTTAAAAAAAATTGCATTGTTTCGTTGAAATTTCGACGAACATAACTGAAGAATCACCAAAAAGGTCCAACAAAGTTGCTATAGCTACGACGAAGGCTTTGTTGTAACTCCTTGTCCATTTTGTCACAATTTCGATGAAGTCCACTGATGAATCATAGAAAAGGTCTGACGAAGTTGCTTAGTTGTGACAAAGGCTTCATCGTAACTCCTTGCCCATTTCGTCAAAATTTTGACAAACTCCATCGACGAATCACAGAAAAGGTCTGACGAAGTTGCTTAGTTGTGATGAAGGATTTGTCGTAAATACTTGCCCATTTTGTCAAAATGGAAACGAACTTGTAGTGTTCTTTCGACACTTCGGAAGAGCCATTGCAATTGCATTTTGGTTGTAATTCGTCGGTGGATACATAAAGTTTTCATCAATATTCTGACAAACATTTGAGTCATTTTATGATGTCGACGACTGATGAATCTGCGTCATTATTTCAACGTTTAATTCATCATTATACTTGCGATGAAAAAATGAATAAAATATTTTTGTCATTTCGTCACTTTTTTGACAAAGATTTTTTGAACGACCGATGAACATCCATCAAAAAATGGTTTCAAATTCAATAGTGATAGTATCATCATATCCAAACCATAAAAGCATATCTTCAACCATGAAGAAACATGAAGCACAACAATGAACAAACCTCTGTCACATTGCACACTCTTTTATTCATTTTTTTCTCAAAAGCAATTGGAAAGCAAGTGAACTTACTACAACTGCAACTCTTATCCATCAAGATATCAATGACAACACTAAAGAATTTCCAACCAAGTTTATCTCCTAATCTCCCTATGGAATTGCCAATTCCAATCAAGGCAGCTTGGAGGACTTGGACCAATTGATGAGAATTTTAAAATAACCTCCGACAGTTCGGGCTCTACAAGACCCAAGAGGGTGGTCCCTATAATGTGTTTATGATCTCTGCACCAAATTCATAAATAGTTTTTAACAATTCACAGATAATCCCATGAATGGCTCAACAGAATAGGATACCACTAAAATGAATTGGCCTTTCACCAGTAATATTAGCTACTTGGAGCATGAGATGATTACAACATTATTCTATAACTTAAGATAGTAATTTTATTTGCAATTTGGTGGCAATCCCTAAGCAAAGATTCACAAACTTACACAATTTAGATCAGTGCCACATACCATTGGGGAGTCAAACTCACAAACATTTATGATTTGACAATAGATTTAAATACTTAGCACATATGATCCCAGACAATATTGCATTACAATAGTATCAATTTTTGTCCCAACCCGATACTTCTTACTAAATCCCTTTACAAACATACCCATCTATGATACCATCCAAGCATTTTAATTAATTCTTTGAATTAAAGCTAAAATGGAAAACACACACATCAGAGCAATGAGATGAACATCATAATCCTTGATTATTCTATTCAAAATTATGATATGTTTGTATAGAGGAGAGACTTGAGCTCAAGATATAACGTCATAGCTTAAATGCTAGTACTGTTACGAAACATCCAATCTTCATAAGTCTAAAACCCTTTTTACAAAATAACCCCAAACCTAAATTGCCTTAACATTTAAAAAGGTTCTTACAATTTGCTTTGCAACTATACCTAGACTCAAAATTCAAAAATATCTAACTTGCCAACCCTCTTTTCTGGCCTTGAAATCCTTCTTATAGAAAATGAAGGAGCAACAAGCATCGGGCCACAAATTACACATGTCACCAATCAATTGGACCGGTATATGCTAGTTCAAAACTGAAACCAAAACCACCAAGTCCTGAAGCATCTTTCTGTCGATTCTACTCATCACACAATAGCCACAACATTTGTTACATCCAAAAACTTGTGCCCAAAGCCACCATGAAAAAAAACCAAAATCAATTACAAAATAATCGTTGAACCGTCAATTGCCAGTAATATACACCATTTTATTCCTACTCAGTTAAGTACTTGTCAACCCAACTCTGATATTCCTCATTCGTTGGACAATTAAAGTTCAAGACCTCCCTCATCTTGGTACTTTAAGGTGTGTATTTCACCGCAACCTAGTCAGCCGCCCTTTCAAATAACTCTAAGAACATGCTGGTATTAATTATTTTATCCATGCTTCTTACAACAAGTCATGATCCGAGTCATCATAGATTAATTTGATTTGTGCATTAATAACCTCTTCTACCCTTTCTTTCCACTACTGCAGTGTCTTAACATTTCCCTGTGTATCTATTATATTTGGTAGAAAAGTGTCATTCCAATCATCAAAACCATAAACCCTTAGGATAGCGCTTACAACGTATTGAATGATGTCACCCCAATTATGACATACCTTCAAATCAGGCTTTCTTACTTTGAGTTGGAGGAAATCATGCAAATCCTCAGGAATCCTTGGCACATTCACCATAAGTCTAGCTTTGAGCCCGGAAGAAAAGCAGTTATCAAACTGCACAAAGCTAGCACCTCCCTTATTGCAAGACAAGTCTACACTCCAAGCCTGCACCAGTAATCTTTCACCATTCACTTCCTGCCTCAACTCCATTTTCTCTGAGAAGAAGTCAGCATTCTCATACAATAACATGTGCATTAATAAGGAGTACCAAAAGAAAGGAGTACTAGTGTCCCCCAAATATAAGTTCAGCAACCCCATGTATCCTTTTAGCAAGGAAAGAAGCATAGTCATACACTACAAAAAAGTTAGGATGTTGGATTTGAGCCCCCATAAACATATAGGCAATGGCAATCACAGTACTAGGGATGAAACCTAAAATTTGGAAAAGTGAATAGAAAGTTGCCAAGAAATGATCAGCAAAACAACTCAACCTGAAAGGTTCCCAATCAATCGGGCTGATGTGAATTGTTGAACTGCCCACCCTGGCTAGATGAGGAGGAAGTAATTTTGATCTGAAAAGAGGTTGTGTTTTGGCATACTCCTACTTCATTTCCTCAAGGTCTATCTAGATCAAGAATGAGCCATATTCACTCAAATAAAAAACCCGTTGAATCACATCTACATTTATATTCAGTAAAACCTCGCCATCATTATCTTTGATAATCCTTGTGACAGGATCATATCTTGCAGCCGCTGCCCTGAGTAGGTAAACATCAAGAAACACATTCGGTACCACAAGCTTTCCCATATCATACCTCCAACCATTTGAAAAAAGATGAGATGCATTCTGCTGCCCATACCATCTTTTAAACAATTCCAAACCCGTCATTGGTACCCTAGCATCCGCAATGTTATAGGTTTTATATCTCAATCCTTCACCTAAGATTGTCCCTCTCATTAAAACTAAACCCCTCTTCTTGTCATTTGTTGAAAAAGGGAATTGGTCAAGGAAATCATCATATAGATTCCTTTGCAAGTAGTCAATATGGCCAGAATGTTGTTTTGTTGCCGCCATTTCAAACAACTAGGGCTTCTCCTAAGACCAAATTGTGAACAAACTAGGGCTACCCAAAATGAAATTATAGTAGAATCTTGCAATTTCCCACAATTCAAAAGAAACAGTAACCCTAGAACCTTAGTCCAGAAAAACCCTAATCAACACAACATAACCTTCCACAAGAATCACATTCAAACAATAGAGATAAAGAAAAATAACTCACGAAATTTCACGCCCTGCAGAAAATCAAACCCTTGCTGTAATTGCTTTGAAAACTCTATCTTTGGCTCTGGACTGCTTCGAAAACACTTGAATGCCTTAGTGGTGAAAGTAGTCTGTAATTAAATACTTAGAATTTATGAAAAATGCCCATAGACATCTCGTCCGCCATTAAAGCTTACTTGCGTACCGCACCAACAGCTTCAATTGTATTTGACACAAATTTAAATCTTCACCATCGATCTCTTGTTTCTGTCAGATCATCTAATGGTCTTCCTTAAAAAGGCTGAAAAACACCTCCACATCATTTTCAAGGGCCCACCATAATACACAGCGCTAAGAGAATACACGTGGCACCAGCCTACGATATCGCAATCATTAAACTTCCTTCAGTTTAGGATCACGCGATGGTGGGCAACCGTTGATTTTCTCCATCGGTGATCACAATCATATAAAACAAGGAGCAGTATCAATACCTATCTGCTGAGCATCTTTTTCATCAAGATTAAAACATCGTTGTCGATTATGAGCACCTGCATCGCACATGTGATTTAGTAACTTGCTCGATAATGCACTAAAGTTCGATACACTTATTAAATACTTTATTTACTTTTCGAGCATTAGCAACCTGGGACACATGGCACCCGCCTGCTATATCGCGATCACCAAGAATCTAGCGGTGATGTCATCACGGGATAGCAAGGAGCGGTCAAGATCAACCGTGGGGAAATCAGTGGTTATCAAATAACCCCTACAAAACATTAAACATTACTTAGAAGAAAATAAGGGGAAGGGGACACCACCTAGGGCAATGATAGTCGATGACTCAATGTTGTTTTAAAAGCATAGGGCATGGACCAACTCAGACCTTAGTAAATAAAAGGAGGTTAGTGAAAATATTTAACATTTTTATTAAAAGGGGCCAGGCCTAGATGATTCAATGGGACATAAATTTTTTTTAAAACCCCTCCTAAAAGGTAACAACAGAAAAGACCCAACCCAAAGATGGCATACCAAGGCTTCATGAAAGCAAAATAAAACTCCACCCCTAGGTACCTTCCTAATAATCAAGACAAACTAATAATAAAAGGAAACCCAGGATGTAAATTTGAGGCTCCATCAGTGGCTCCAGTTGGGGACGTTCATTCCACTGGAATGAAGCGTGAAAAATAGAATCTTAGGTAGAGAAAATCAGTTGCAGAGACAACCAAAAGGATTATCTAGAAAAGACAATCCCACAACAAAAGAAACTAACAACAAACCTATATACAAACCTAAACCTATTGTTCATGGAAAACAATACCTCAACTGAAGTATAACTTCAGGAATTTTCCATGAACTGGCAATTCAAAAATATCACGTCATTTCTTGAAGGAAATATGAATCCTCCCCCCACTTATCAATTATCAAGAATGGTCCTAGCCAAATTGCATCAAATTTACCATGTTTCCCTTTGTCTTCCAACCTAGCATTCCACATCAAAACCATATCTCCATTCGGAAAGTTCTTGCAATTTTCCTTCTGTCATACAAATTTTTCACCTGCAACTGTAATTTGGCATTTCTCATATGAGCTTCCCTTCTGGTTTCATCCAACTCTATGAGAGCTTCCACTCTCAATTGCATTTCATCTTCTATCTCATCATCATACATCTGGACAAATCTATACATTCCCATGAGATTATTCTGAGGAAACCTTGCATTTATCCCATAGACTAAATCAAATGGAGCACATCCTATTGCCTTCTTCACTGTCACCTTGTCTGCCCAGACTACTAATTTTTATTTAGAATCCCATGCCTTCTTATTCTGATCTAAGATCCTCTTGATAATCTTCATCAAGCTTTTATTGCTTGATTCCACTTGTCCATTTCCTTGTGGGTGGTAAGGTGATGAATAAGAGACTTGGATGCCATATGTTTCACAAAATTTCATGTATTCCTCAGATCTAAAACACATTGAATTTTCTTACACAATCCTTTCAGGACATCCGAATCTAGTCACTATGTTCTTCATTAAGAAATCAATTACCACCTTACTAGTTGCTTTCTTTGTTGGAATTGTTTCCACCCACTTGGTAAAGTAATCAGTGGCTACCAATATCCATGGATGGCCCCCACTTGATTTGAATGCTATCTCTCCTACAAAATCAATACCCCATTGCTAGAATGGAGATTGAACTACAACCGCTTTTAAAGGTAAGTTACCAGAGAAATTTAACTTACCAGAGAAATACTGACAAGCATCACATGTCTTTACCAATTGATGTGCATCCCTGAAAATAGTAGGCCACCAGAACCCAGTCCACATTATTTTGTGTGCAGTAGTTTTGGCCATATAATGCCCTCCACAAACTCCACTATGCATTTCATTCAAGAGTTCCTTTGCTTGCTCATGGTCTACACATTTTAATATAACACCCTCTCTATTTCTCCACCAGAGTCTTCCTATTATGATAACAGACTTGATAGCATGTAACTTCAATGTCCTCTTTTCATTCTCACTCAAATCATCAGGACATTTCATCTTTTGCAAGTAATAGACCACACCCTTGTACCAGTCAGAATGTTCCATGTCACATATGTATGGTCTCTCCTCTTCTTCAAGTAAATTTATTTGATTTGCTTCAAGATTACTTTGGGTCATAAGTTTAGCTAATCCTTGTCCCCTTACTAACTTGGTAATCTAAATTTCAATGTTAAATTCTTGGATCTTATTAATCCATCTACATCTTCTTCCTGACACTTCTTGTTGTGTAAAAATGTCCTTCACAACAACACTGGGCACATAAGCAATTATGGTAGCTCCCATCAAATAGGGCCTAAAAGCTTTGACTGCTTTTACTAATGCATATGCGTGTTTCTACAGCCTACAAATATTTGCTAAAAAAAGATATAGGTTGCTCAAAACCTTCAACATTCTTTTGTAGTAACTTAGTTGCAATTGTGTGAAAAGAAGCAAATGAGAAAATCTGCAAAGGTTTGGAAAAATCAGGGGTCCTCAACACAGGTGCTTCCTTAATAACTTGTTTAATATCATGGAAATTTCATACTGATGCTTCTTCCCATTCTACCTTGGCCCCTTTCTTAAGCATCTTAGAAATAGGGCAAACCACTTCAGCAAAATTTGTAACGAATCTTCTCAAAAAAATTATTTTCCCAAAGAAAGATTGGATTCCTTTGACATTTTTGGGTTGCAATACCTTATCTATTACCTTTACCCTTTCTAGATCAATTGTAACTCCATCCTTAGAAACAATATGTCCCAACAACTTTCCTTCCTTTACTCCAAAAGTGCACTTCCTAGGATTTAGGGAAATACCATATTCCAATGCCCTAATGAATATTTTCTCAAGATGCTCACAATGATCATCTTCCTTCTTGGAATATGCTGTTAAATCATCCTAATAAATCACCAAGAACAAATTAATGAAATATGAGAATGCCACATCCATAGCTCTCTAGAAAGTTGCCCCTGCATTTGTTAGACCAAAAGGCATTCTCACATATACATAAGTCCCCCAAGGTGTAGTGAAAGTTGTCTTAAATTGTTCAGATTCCTTAACCATGACTTGGTTATAACCGGAAAACCCATCCATCATGGACATTAACTCACTACCTGTCACTCTTTGCAACATAGCCTCCATATTCAGCAATGGATAATTATCCTTCAATGAAGACACATTCAAATTTCTAAAATCTACACATAATCTAATATCTCCATTCTTTTTTCTCATGGGCACCAGATTAGATACCCAAGATGAATGTCTAATTGGTTTGATGATTCCAGTATCTCTTAACTTAGTAAGTTTTTCTTGCATTTTTGGAGCCAAGGTGGGATTAATAGGTCTCTACTTTTGCCTAAAAGGCTTGGCATCACTATTCAAAGGAATCTCATGTTGAAACAAATCTTGCCTATAAGCTTTAAGACCATCATAAGACCAAGCAAACACATGTCTAAATTTTCTTAACAAATCAACCAACATCTTTCTCACCTTTACTGACAATTTCTTTCCAATATACACCAATTTTGGTGATGCATCTGTCCCTAGGTTTATTTCCTCCAAGTCATCAGGATGGGAAGTAGCACAATTAGCCTTAGTCCTATCCTGGTTGTCAAACACTCTTTCAAGAACAACTAAACCCTTAGGAATGGTGTTAGTTTTTAACTGAATGACTTCATTTCCAAACACAATATCTTTACCATCAATATTTTCAACAAAGGCTCCAAAATCTATTTCTTGATTTTCATACTCATCCACACAATTTAAAAATCTTAATATATCATCGTCACTGTCAAAAACTTGCCAGTGCTTAATATTATTAGGAACAAATGGTCTAGTTTGCACTTCAACCTTTGAAATTCCAGCGTAAGTCATGTCATCCGGCCTCAGTGCGATATTTGCTAACAAATCCACCACCTTATTATGACCTCTCTCCATCCAATTTATCCCAAAAGCATCAAAACTTTCCATTTCATCCCAAACAACATTTCTATACTGTTTCAATCTTTTTTTCTTTGACACATACATGGATCTGACTTGGGAAATCACAAGCTCAGAATCACCAATCACTTTGAGCTTCTTGATCCCATTTTTTGGAGCTAATTTTAACCCTAACAACAATGCTTCATATTCGGCTACATTGTTAGTGCATTCAAATAACAGGGTGAAAGAAAACTTGAAAGTTTTTCCACTTGGTGACCTTAACAACACACCTACACTAGATCCCTCCTTTGAATTAGCACCATCAAAAAACATAGTACACACATCATCAGATTCTAACAGATTTTCAACTTCTATATCAATTGGTGCAACTAACTTATCACAATTATTAGGGGATTCTTCAGCCTTGAATTCATTTATGCCATAGTCAATAAAACATGTCAAATCCTCAGTCAGACCATGCTCAATCATATGAGGCACCTTTGATTCTCTTTCGATCTTGACATCTTTTCCATCAATGCAAAAGGTAGAAAATGACAGATCATATTGTATGTTGCCTCCCATCAATGCACTCCACTTCCTTGATAATAGCATTCCAAAATGAGGAGGAATGTCTGCAACTAAAATAGTCATGGCCAAAACCTTATCAGGATATTGGGTCAACACATAAGGCAAGGCCTTGATGGTCCCAATAACAAGCACCTCTCTCGAATCCAATGCATAACATTTACCTTGAGTAGTATCAACTTTCAAGCCCATTGCTTCCATAATCTTTACTAGCATGACATTATTTGATGCTTCTGAGTCTATCATGCAATTCCTCAGAGTTCTCCCATTTATATCAATACTTAAGAAAAAAGGGGTGATGTTCTCCAAGCACATATTAACAGAATTCCCTAGGTATACAGGGGGAATTTGAGTTATAATTCCCTTCAACTCTTTCAGTTTTATTCCTTCCTTTTCCCTAGTTTCTTTACAATTTCCTTGTTCAACTTTACTGCTCAGAATTCCAGTAATCAAGGTGATTTTCATTTCTCTATGCTCATTTATTCTCATCATCTCAAGCCAGGGTATAGTAAATTTCACTTGATACAACAATTGAAATATATCCACAGGTGTGTATTTGGATAGGTTAGGAATCATACCATCATTAGTTTCTTTCTTCTCCAAATGTTTTTTCCCTTCAAGTTTCCTCTATTTTTCCTCTAGAATTGACTCAACAGATTTGGCAATCACTTTGGTTTTTACCAATAGAGGAGCAACATCTTCATTGGGCTTTTGGATCTCCTTCCTTTTTGTCCATATCTTGTCATTCTTGACATCCTTAATTTTGACATCATTTTTGCTATCTTCTTTAGCATCTTAACTCTTGCCCTTTTGTTCCTTAATGAAAAGGCCAGCAGGTTTACCCTACTCACCACCCACAGTCTTATTTCTTAACTGTAATGTACTTCTCATCTGAGTAGCCATCTCTTTAGTTAACTAGGAAATCTCATCTTCTGATGGTCTTCTTAAGGATACTGGAACCTCAGCCTATTCCATATTGCAGGTATGATGGCCGCACTCACCTTCTTCATCAGAAAAAACTTGTCGATGGTACACTTCATTTTTCTGTCATTGACTATTCACATCAACCTCTTGTAATTCCTCATTAGAAGAAAAATAAACCTCATCAATATATGACCGGGCCATACAACAACCTACATCATCTTGTTCAAAATTAGGAGTCAGTTGATGAACATTTTCTTCTTTTCCTTCAGCATCAATTAGCTGACCAACACCATAATAATTCTGATCATGTGGGTGTTCACACACCTCACACCATGGTCTATCTTCTGCCAGATTTATAGAATGCTTATGCAAAGGATCTGGTATCCATTGATCATTTTTAGGCTTCTGGACAAGTAGTATTGGTTTTCCATCCTTCCAATTTGTATTGTAGGGATAATTCTACAATCTAGGAGGTTTGTCGCTTCTATTATACTACTGCTTATCACCTCCAATACCATTTTCTTGCTTAGCAATAGTATATTTTATATCCTTCAAAGTACTAAGGACCTTATCCCATTTCTCATCATCTTTAATGCCGGAAATAGAGACTTTCTCAATTTTATCCCTAAAATTGCTTTCCCTTCTACCATACTTTCCAGAAGCTCTCCTATTGCTTTCAATATTAATATCCGCTCTAAAAGCATCCCTCATGGTTTGGGGGTCCTTGTCTTGGAGGAGATATGCCATTTTAGCATCAAAAGCATTGAAATAAGTAGTCAGACAAACATTCTCATCAAGCCTCATCGCTTGAAACAACTTATACATTGCCTTCTGAAATCTAAGGTTAAACTCTGTTGCAGGCTCATTAGCTGATTTTTTTATAGTATTGAACTCATTCAACATAAAACTAGAATTTTTCTTGTCACCATATTGTTCTTTAAAAAATTTCTCAAACTCCTCCCATCAACCAATACTGGCGTTTGGTAAACCCCTGTACCAATCCCTTGCATCTTCTGTCAAAGATTGGACAAACAATTTCATCATCACATCTTCATGTTCTACCTCATAATCATTTAACATATCCATGAAACCTTTGAAATGCTCCTCTGTTGAAAAGGCATTATTTCCAACAAATTTGTTCATCTTTTCCCTTAACTCATCAGGGATAGGATTTGGGTACCCAGGAATACCACCAAAAAACAATTTCCTATATCTTTCCAATTGTATAGGTCTCCTTTGTAGTAGTCCCTCAACTTTCTGAGGTTTAGAACCATCTTGATGTGAATTAACAGGTTTAGAACCATCTTGATGTGAATTAACAAATTGGGTTGCCCGAACCCTTGGGTTAGAATTATTTGGGATATTCTTCTGGATAGGTTTAGGATCATTTTTCGAAATCTCCTGATGATCTGATGAAGTTGTGGGTTTTGCATCTTCAACCGAACTTTTCATTTTTAGGAAACTTATTTTCCTTCTCTTTTCTGCATTTGCAGCCTCAAGTTCAGTTCTCTCTAATTCTTTTGCTAAAGCTTCCCCTTCCCTTCTATCCTTTTATAAAGCAGTCTCTACTTGTGATGATATAGGTGGGAGGGGATTTCTTTTAGGCTGGTGGGAAACCATCCTTTCATTTATCTTGATCCCTTTAGCCTTCTATTTTCCCTTATCTGTAACAAGGTCAAGATTTGGATTATCTAATTGTGACACCATAGGGTTCAAAGGTTTCAGGTCTGTTGGCTTTGGTTGGACCTTAGCTTGACCCTTCGGACCCACTTTGGACATTGGCTTCACTTCCTTATCAACAATTTGTTGTACAACAAGACCATTCTCTTCTTGGTCCGGTCTACTTTGGTTCAGGAGTTTCATAGTTTTCAACTGTCTAATTAACCTATCCCTTTCAATAACAACACTCATCAATTCAACTTCCTTCTCTTTGTCCTTCTTTATCCTAAGCTCAGCTTTTTTTTGGATTTCTCGTCTTAAAGAACTAATATCCCCAAAAACATCTTTGGGGTTAGGCAAATTTATATCAGAACTTGATGTCTCGCTTAAATCTATCAAATCTACTCCCTCTTGTCTAGATAATAAAGGGGTTCCATCATCATCAGCAGGAGGAGGCAAATCACTGGTGCATTCTGTGTGATGGCCTTGACTTCTACTCCTACTTCTTCTCTTAATATATTGGGCATTAATAGGCTCTTTATTATGACATGTTACATCCTCTTGAACAGGTGTATTAAACAATGCATCAAAAAATCCACAGCTATCTAATTTAGAATGTCTAGATACATGTTCAAAAGTTTTTGGGATAGGATGTAGAGGCTTACTTGTACCTTGATGTATAGGATTCTGGGACGCGGGAGTGGGATTGCTAGTTTCTAGTTTCTTTTTTATCCAGTCTCTCTTCTTCGTTTTCGGAAGTTCACCTTCCAACTTGGATTCTGGGTGATTCTTCATGAATGACCTGGTATTTTTCATTCCTCTATGCGTGTTCAAAGATCTTTCAACTTGTATAAAACTTCAAATAAATGCACACTAGTGCAAAGACTATCAGAGTCGCCACCCAATTATCTTGGGAATATTCACTATTCAAAAGCACATAACAATTCCTTAAAAGATCTTTAGAACTTGTCATACTGACAATGCACAAGACACATTACACAAGGTATATGCAATTTGTGAAATAACACACTTAATTAGATAAAGAAACACAACGCCCAATGCTCAACCTTCAAATCTCAGAAATACTATAGTAGACTCTATAAAAAATGGATAATCGACCTACTGACAAGAAGCATTCAAGCTAATGTGCCCAGTAGAGTTGCCATTTTTTTGGTGTTTTTTCTTGTAAACCAAGTTTATCTCCTAATCTACCTATGGAATTTCCAATTCCAATGAAGGGTAGCTCGGAGGACCTGGACCAACTGACGGGGATTTTAAAATAACCTCCTACAATTTGGGCTCTACAAGACCCAGGAGGGTGGTCCCTATAATGAGTTTATGATCTCTGCACCAAATTCATAAACAATTTTTAACAATTCACAGATAATCCCACGAATGGCTCAACAGAATAGGATACCACTAAAATGAATTGGCCTTTCACCAGTAATATCAGCTACTTGGAGCATGAGATGATTACAACATTATTTTGTAACTTAAGATAGTCATTTTATTTGTAATTTGGTGGCAAGCCCTAAGCAAAGACATAAAGATTCACAAACTTACACAATTTAGATCAGTGTCATATACCATTGGGGAGTCAAACTCACAAACGTTTACGATTCCAAAATAGATTTAAATACTTAGCACATATTATCCCTGACAATATTGCATTACAATAGTATCAATTTATGTCCCAACCCGATACTTCTTACTAAATCCCTTTACAAACATACCCATCCATGATTCCATTCAAGCATTTTAATTAATTCTTTGAATTAAAGCTAAAATGGAAAACACACACATCAAAGCAATGAGATGAACATCATAATCCTTGATTATTCTATTCAAAATTATGATATGTTTGTACAGAGGAGAGACTTGAGCTCGAGATATAATTTCATAGCTTAAATGCTAGAACTGTTACAAAACATCCAATCTTCATAAGTCTAAAACCCTTTTTACAAAATAACCCCAAACCTAAATTGCCTTAACATTCAAAAAGGTTCTTACAATTTGCTTTGCAACTATACCTAGACTCAAAATTCAAAAATATCTAACTTTCCAACCCTCTTTTCTGGCCTTGAAATCCTTCTTATAGAAAATGAAGGAACAACAAGCATCGGGCCAGAAATTACATGTCACCAATCAATTGGACCGCTATATGCCAGTTCAAAACTGAAACCAAAACCACCAAGTCCCAGAGCATCTTTCTATTGATTCTACTCATCACACAATAGCCACAACATTTGTTACATCTCAAAACTTGTGCCCAAAGCCACCATGAAACAAAACCAAAATTAGTTACAAAAAAACTGTTGAACCGTCAGTTTCTAGTAATATACACTATTTTATTCCTCCTCAGTTAAGTACTTGTCAAACCAACTCTGATATTCCTCATTCGTTGGCCAATTAAAGTTCGCCACCTCCCTCATCTTGGTACTATAAGGTGTGAATTTCACCGCAACCTGGTTGGCCTCCCTTTCAAATGACTCTAAGAACATGCTAGTATTAATTATTTTATCCATGCTGCTTACCAACAAGTCATGATCTAAGTCATCACAGATTAATTTGATTTGTGCATTAATAACCTCTTATGCCCTTTCTTGCCACTACTGCAGTGTCTTAACATTTCCCTTTGTATCTATTATATCTAGCAGAAAAGTGTCATTCCAATCATCAAAACCCTTTATTAATTCTCTAATTTTCTTACTCAAATCATCAGGCAAGGCCTGGAATCCCTTTAATGATTTCACAAAGATTTGAGTAGGCTTTAATGACTGGGGCCTATTATTTATATCAAATCTAGAAGCCTTAACCATAACATCTAAATCAATAGCCCTAGGGATCCACTTCTCAACCAGAGGTAGAACCACTTTTCGATCTCTGTTAATATTTTGTATTCCACCCAAAAATAAAGAATATAAAGAATGTACAGCTGGAAACCTAGAATCAACCTTCTCATTTAAATGCCTCAAAACAATGTCAACCACCTCATTGTGTTTAGCTAGAGCATCATCTTCACTCGCCCTTAGGGTAGCCTGTAATTCTATGATTTTATTCATCATCTACCTTTTGGCAGGATCCATAGAATACTCAACTTCCTCCTCAACTGGCCCTGGTGTAAGGCTATCAATAAGTGTATAAATTGGGGATCCAGGAGTAGAAATGATTGGGACAACAGGGGGTAATGACCTCGAAGTAGTATGTATTACTCTGGTAGCAGAGGCACTAGAGGATTCTCCCACTTGCCTGTATCTTAGTCTATCTACTTTAGACTACAACTCAACATTTCTTTGTTGCATTCTACTATACTCCCCAATTATTGCATTGTACTTTTCCATCAAGCTTTTTTTTCAGCTTCATCTCTTTACATTTAGTGTTAAGCTTGTGGCCTCTTTCATTGAGGTTTCAGAAGCTCTCTTGATGATAAGCCCACCCCTTAAATTTAGGCTAATATCAGCCACATTCAATTTTCTACCCTAAGGTGCCAATGCTCATATGGCTAAAGTCTCATATTCCTCACTAAAGGCAGAGTCTTGTAAGGTTGCCTTGACTTCCTCTTCACTACTTTGCATAGGATGCTTGGACTACATGATAGCATTGAATGCTACAGCATCAACTATGTCCCATTCAGGGAGAAGTAAGACACTAGCCTGAAACACAAGTTTCCTTCCTTCATCAGGAGTGATGTTCTTGAATTGTTCCATTAATTCAGCTTTGACCTCATCATCATTCTCCCGGTCAGACCTATCAGGTCTTGATTCCCTCCTTCTCTTGCATTTGTCCTAATATTCTTCAAGTTTCATCCTCCATACCAACTGCAAGAAAATAGGAGTTTTTACGAAGGCATCATCATCCAAGAATGCCTTGCAAGCCACCATCCTTGCGTCTTGTACACACTACCCCTTTATATCTATATCAGTTAGCACCAATTGTGTTGATCTAGGAGGGGAGGGGATGCCAACCTGCATGTCCTGATCAGTTATAATTATCTCATCCACCAGAGCCTCTTGTGATTCCTCAATTCTTTGCCTCTTAAGGCTTGGCTCTGATGGCGGCTCCACAGGGTCATCCCTAGGCAGTGAATCAAGATCCACAATCTTTATCCCTCCAAGCTTTCTAATCCCATGACCCAATTGTGATGATGCTTTCATTATTTGTTTTCCTTTTCTATCTCCTGCCTCTTCATTGCTGCTATCATCTCTCTTCCTTTTGTATAAAGGCCTATCCCTTGGTGGTTGATAGGTTGGCCTTTCTTCCTCAGGCCTCACCTCCAATCCCTGAATTTTCAAGTCCACTTCCAAATTTATCTTCTTAGTTCTCAGGGTGTTCATGATTTCTCTGAAATTATTCATCAGGAAATCAATTCTTTTGTGAAATGGAGTGAACTCCATTAGTGGATCATACTTTGGATCTAGCTTATGCACCATGGCCAGCATTTTCTCACAGGCAATCCATTTTTCTTTATTTAATTCTTGCCGGCTCAAATCAAACTCATTCCTAATCAAATCTTCAAGAAAATTGAAAACATGAGCAAACTTGCCACCCTTAATTCTTTGTCTGAACAGGGCAAAGAATCCCTCAGGGTCATGTTGCCTCACAGATCGACTCTTAAAATGGTAATCATCAAAATATCTATCAAAGTGAACCCATCCTCCCTTGGAAAATACAAAATCTGAAACAATAGTATAATCAGGGAACAAAGTCCCTTTTCCTCTTCCTGTCAAATTTTCTTCATGAATGCAACCTAGTTGCCACGTGACCTCTGCAAATCCCATCCTTGATGGTACATTATATGGGAGAATATGAGGAGCTTCTTGGAAACCATAAACCCTTAGGATAGTGCTTACAGGGTATGGAATGATGTCACCCAATTATGACATACCTTCAAATCAGTCTTTCTTACTTTGGGTCAGAGGAAATCATGCAAATCCTCAGGAATCCTTGGCACATTCACCATAAGTCTAGCTTTGAGCCTAGAAGCAAAGCAGTTATCAAACTACACAAAGCTAGCACCTCCCTTGTTGCAAGACAAGTCTGCACTCCAAGCCTGCACTAGTAATCTTTCTCTATTCACCTCCTGCCTCAACTCCATTTTCTCTGAGAAGAAATCAGCATTCTCATACAAGAACATGTGCATTAATAAGGAGTACCAAAAGAAAGGAGTACTAGTGTCCCCCACATATAAGTTCAACAAACTCTCATGTATCATTTCAGCAAGGAAAGAAGCATAGTCATACACTACATAAAAGTTAGGATGTTGGATTTGAGCCCCCATAAACATATAGGCAATGGGCATCACGGTACTAGGGCTGAAACCTAAAATTTGGAAAAGTGAATAGAAAGTTGCCAAGAAATTATCAGCAAAACAACTCAACCTGAAAGGTTCCCGATCAATCGGGCTGATGTGAATCGTTGAACTGCCTGCCCTGGCTAGATGAGGAGGAAGTAATTTTGATCTAAAAAGAAGTTGTGTTTTGGCATACTCTTGCTTCATTTCCTCAAGGTCTATCTAGACCAAGAATGAGCCATATTCACTCAAATCAAAAACCTGCTGAATCACATCTACATTTATATTCAGTAAAACCTTGCCATCATTATCCCTGATAATCCTTGTGACAGGATCATATCTTGTAGCCACTGCCCTAAGTAGGTCAACATCAAAAAACACATTTGGTACCACAAGCTTTCCCATATCATACCTCCAACCATTTGAAAAAGGATGAGATGCATTCCGCTGCCCATACCATCTTTTAAACAATTCCAAACCCGTCATTGGTACCCTAGCATCCGTAATGTTATAGGTTTTATATCTCAATCCTTCACCTAAGGTTGTCCCTCTCATTAAAACTAAACCCCTCTTCTTGTCGTTTGTTGACAAAGGGAATTGGTCAAGGAAATCGTCATATAGATTCCTTTGCAAGTAGTCAATATGGCCAGAATGTTGTTTTGTTGGCTCCATTTCAAACAACTAGGGCTTCTCCTAAGACCAAATTGTGAACAAACTAGGGCTACCCAAAATGAAATTACAGTAGAATCTTGCAATTTCCCACAATTCAAAAGAAACAGTAACCCTAGAACCTTAGTCCAGAAAAACCCTGATCAACACAACATAACCTTCCACAAAAATCACATTCGAATAGAATAGTGATAAAGAAAAATAACTCACAGAATTTCGCACCCTGCAGAAAATCAAACCCTTGCTATAATTGCTTTGAAAACTCTATCTTTGGCTCTAGACCGCTTCGAAAACACTTGAATGCCTTAGTGGTGAAAGCATTCTACAATTAAACACTTAGAATTTATGAAGAATGGCCCATAGACGTCTTGTCCGCCATTAAAGTTTACTTGCATACCGCGCCAACAGCTTCAATTGTATTTGACACAAATTTAAATCTTCGTCGTCAATGTCTTGTTTCTATCAGATCATCGAATGATCTTCCTTAAAAATGCTAACAACACCTCCACATCATTTTCAAGGGCCCACCATAATACACAGTGCCAAGAGAATACACGTGGCGCCCGCCCATGATATCATGATCATTAAACTTCCTTTAGTTTAGGATCATGCGATGGTGCGAAACCGTTGATTTTCTCCATCGACGATCACGCTCATACAAAACAAGGAACAGTATCAATACCTATCCACTAAGCAACTTTTTCATCAAGATTAAAATATCGCCGTTGATTATGAGCATGTGCATCGCACATGTGATTTAGTAACTCACTCGATAATGCACTAAAGTTTGATACACTTATTAAATACTTTATTTACTTTTTGAGCATTAGCAACCTAGGACACGTGGCGCCCGCCCGCTATATCGCAATCACCAAGCAGCCAGCAGTGATGTCATCACAGGATCGCGGGGAGTGGTCAAGATCAACCGCGGGGAAATCAACGGTTATCAAATAACCCTTGTAAAACATTAAACATTCCTTAGAAGAAAATAAGGGGAAGGGGACACCGCCTAGGGCAATGACAGTCGATGACTCAATGTTGTTTTAAAAGCATAGAGCATGGACCGACTCAGACCTTAGTAAATAAAAGGAGGCCAGCGAAAATATTTAACATTTTTATTAAAAGGGGTTAGGCCTAGATGATTCAATGGGGCATAAGTTATTTTTAAAACCCCTCCCAAAAGGTAATGACAGAAAAGACCCAACCCAAAGATGGCATACCAAGGCTTCATGAAAGCAAAATAAAACTCCACCCCTAGGTACCTTCCTAATAATCAAGACAAACTAATAATAAAAGGAAACCCAGGATGTAAATTTGAGGCTCCATCAGATGACACCACAACAATTTCTTATCAAATCACAACACATCCATACTAGTTCAAGCACTTGACAACACCAACCATCTCCATACTATTGACATCAATGACCAACACCAACAATTGTTTACATCAATGACAACACTAGAAACATACTTGCAACAAATGACTCCCCATGATTTCTTATCTATTTTCAAAGAATCTTCATTAGACATATCTAATGGCTTCTATTTTTGAAACATGAAACCACTAATCTCTTTATTCATGCAGATCTTCCATCTTCAACTTTCACCTCTAATAACCAATACCATTGAATTTCTCAATATCCATACAAGAAGTAGAAGTCATGGTTTTCAATGCTTTCCATAAATATAAAAACTACATAATACAAAAGCTTTGAAACTATAGAAAAAATCCTTCGACACTTAATAGAAAGGCATCCTTCTCTATGTTGAGTTATTAGCTTTGATACCAAATGTTGAGAACAAGGTGAAACTGCTACAATAAAATATTTTACAAGTGTGTACAAATCTAAAATATAATTATTTATCAAATAATTACCTATGATGATTATGTCATTGTATAAACTTATAATAAGAATAAAATTAAAAATTTATACGAACACATGATTTACATGGATAAATACCACATGAGAGAAAGGAAAAGTATGTATTAATCTTCAACATCTCTTTATTGAGCCACCTCTAAAAGTATAGAAGGAAAACTTGGCAGAGATTGGTTTTGGGGTGTGCTCCACAGCTGGGCCATCAACAAATCTGTGAGGGTGGTAGATAAGGGGTCTCCTACTATGATTTCTCCTTCTATGGTCTAGAGTAACAAGAACAACAACGTCCCTTTAGAACTTGGGGAATTGGAAAACTCGGATGTTGAATAGAAGACTTATGTGGGAAGATCCAATGATGATGAATTGGATATTATGGACCCTAGGTGGACAAGCCAATCGACACACTATATAATCAACCAAACAAGTGGAAGAAAGAGTAGAAGAAAAAAACAAACCAAATCGGGAGGAGGAAGCTAAGGAACAAGGACTATCCAGTATTAAAGAGTACATGTAGAGATCTAGGGAGTAGCCCCCTCCTTTAGAGAGCATGAGGACTGTAAAAAATATGTGACGTCTGTTATCAATCACTGTCGAAATTGGAATTGGGATATTATCTAGTGGAGTTGGACTTTCATGGGGAAAATCATTTATCCCAGTGCTGCTTTAAGTTCAAAAAGATGTGGCTACACAGCGATGCTCTTATTCATCTAATTAAAAATTGGTGGTTATCTACAATGATTGGACATGGCACTGAAAGATATTAATACATGGAGAAACTTAGCATAATCAAGGAAAAGTTGAAGGAGTGGAATAGAACTTCTTTCAAAAAATCCAATTCATGAGAAAGATCGGGTGGAAAGGGAACTGGAGGTTCTGAACCATAAAGTTTATACACATGGGATGGCAAATGTAGAATACCTGGAAGAGAAAAATTATTAGCAGAGCATATTGGAAAATCAAATCAAGAGAAATTTGCCAATTTGAGGGGGAATTAAATGCAAGCTTCTTTCACAGTTCTGTGTGGGCTAGGCGTATCCAAAACTACATTGATAAAATACAAAATACTAACGGGGATATGATGGAGAATAGTGGAAAAATTCAAGATGAAGGTGTTTTCTCTTTCAAACATCTGTTGGCCCCAACTGTTGTTATTATTTTCATCTATACATATAGAATTTTAAGGCTTTGGACCAAACTTTCAAGATTAAGTGGATGAATCTCGATAACTTAAAAATCTAACAAAACAAAAAATACTCAAGAAAATTTTAATAGACGCATGAGTGGGTAGTCAAGATCGATAGGGAGAGTATGATAGTATGAGAAAATCAATAGGTTAGAACTTGGAAAACTCATAAAACTTAAGGAAATGTTCCCTACAATTCCGAACAGAAATGTTTTGGACCTTTTGAGAATATTGAAGTACTATGAATTGGTAGGGGACATCATATGAATGACCTAAGGAAACATTGGCAAAGGAAAAACTCACTTAAATTTTCTCAAATCAGTTTCAAATTTAAGTCAACATCAGACTAACACAACATAAGACCAAATATAATCAAACTTATAAAAAAAACTGGACACACATGGTTAGGTTCCAATATTGGCTCTAGTTGGGGATGAGTGCCACTGGCTAGCACAATGATATCACATGACTTCTCTTGGTGAGAAAAACAAAGAGGGACTCAAAATTGCTAGAAAAGAACACTTCATATTGACCAACAATTATTAAGATTATACATGGGAAAACATAGAAAACACAATACAAACTAAGTACAAAAATGCATTATTCACAAAAGCACTACTAATCTTAGGAATCATAGATTACCAATTTTAGTGATTTATTGGGTAGGATCTTGATGTGGAAATAAATATCATTGCACTTGTATGCAAGTTTATAGTACCATTTCAAAGGCCATAAACTTCTCCATCTAAGGAATTCAAGTGGTGGTTTGTTTTGATCTCATCCAAGCATTATCAAATATTTTTGGAACTACATTTCATGCTCCTCAAGTTCATTTTCATTCCTTCCAGGGATGTAATCCATATTTCCAAGATAAAATACATCATCCATGTACCCTAGATCAATAATAAGGTGGTAGGAAATACATGCATTTTGAAAATCCTCCTTACAACTTCAACTACTTCTAGACCTACAAACAATTCATTAGGGGTCTCTTCATCACATAGTAGCATATGCGTAGTTAGACACATTAAGCTAATTGGTAAATTAGCTTCCTTTTGATAAATTTTATCAAATGAGCTCATACCACTAGCCTCTTCAGATGACATCTTATTAGTTCATGATGTATATTTCCATCTATTATGATGTAAAAATTTATTGATCAATACAATAGGTTGTTCATGCCCATCCTTTTTATCTTAAAGTACAACAAAAACAAAAGTATACATTAAAGTATTAGGGAAAAATTAAAAGGCTTACAATGGTCTAGGCTTACAAATAATGTTGCATCTTGAAACTTGTCCTTGAATTGCAAGCACATGTTCACTTGTTCCTAATTTTGTGTGACTATTATTTTGTTCATTTTTCAAAAACAATGGGGAAAAAGGAAATATCAACAATCCTCTTATCTCTTTCAACATAACATTCTTTAAGGAGGATAGGACCAACATCAAAGCATGAAATTTCAATTGTGGTCTTGTAGTTATATTCCATAATATGTAACAAATTCCCTTCCCTCTACAAATTAACCTCTTTGGGCTAATCCACTTCAAACTAATTGAATTCCTTATCACCTTCAAATAGAGTACTATCTCTCCACCAAAAAATGTTAGAACTTATTTAATATCTACTGGAGAAGCAAGATCATTATAAATTAGATTTTGTCTTATGCTTATTTCACCCATAGGCGCCTCGACATTATCAACACAAGAGCCTAAATTCACTTTGGAATTAGAGTGCTTAGGATCACTATAATCAATTGAAGTGTTTGAACATAGACCTTAAACAATATTTGTATCATCAATGTGCTACATCTTTGATCTAGTCTCTAGAGACACATGAAGGAAAGAAATTCAATCATTCTCAAGAAAGTGGTGTGCTTAGTAGTACTCCAATCTACATGCTTTGTATATAAGGTAGAAGTTTTTCCTTTCTCTTTAGTAGAGTAGTCATATTAAGTAGAGGAATACTCAGACTCTTTGTCATCATTTCTAGAAAATAAAAGGGGCTCATCATGTATAGAAGCATAGTATAGCTCCTTAGGTTGGATTTATGCACTTTAATTTTCATTGGAATCATTAATGAACCACCCATAAACATTTACAATAGTGTTCTCAATAGTTTAGTCACTAGCAAGTACACCATCATTCACTTCCTCTTCATGTGTATGAATAATCTCAATAAGGTGATCAATCCTATTAGTTTCTTCATTAGAAATAAGGACTAGAGGAAAGTCAAGTAAATATTCACACTTTGGTTCCTCTACCTGAGCATCCTCATATATCAATATAGCATTTCCAATCACATGTATTGGACAATTGTGTAGAATTCTAGGACTCATATTTACCTCCATCGCAATATCATGAGTTAAATTTGTATATGTCTTGGCATTTTTATTGTAATTCATACCTAGAAACCATCTCTTTTGTGAATATTTTTTATATATACCCCTCGTATTCTTATCATTCATGTGTATAGGTTCTAGAACATTCCTAGAAATAAAATTGTAATGATGAAAAAAGCCCCCTCTAACATGGCCTTGATTTAGTGTTGCAATGTGTCCAACATATTCACATTAGGTCTTGGGCCCTTGTGAACTAAATGAGCTTATTGGTGCCTTATTTGGAGTGTTGTAAACTGTTGTAACACACTTTCACACTTTTCTAGGGTTTTATTTAATAATTGGGCTTTGTCATGCTTTAATTGGCCTTATTTTGCATCCACAAGCCTCATTTAATGCATCTTTTTGAGGATGATCTCAACACAAATCAACATCCAACCATAATTTAGGTGTTTTTAGGTTGTGTGGCCCAGATTTAGTGATCTAGGACTCATATGCCACCTTGGAAATATGAGTCCCACCTAGGTTTTTGGGTCTTGAACCTGGTTTCACACCTTTCTAAGCATTTTTGAATTTGGTCCCATAAATTATGACTAATGGGACTCATTCGCCACCTTGGGCGTATGAGTCCCGTATGGCCCAAAATTAAAATTAATTCAAATTTTTGGTGGGATTTTATCCTCCTAAATTTGATGTCGGCTTGTAGTGTTGTAATTTCGGGAATTCTTGCATAATTCAATATAAATACAAGTTTCTTTCATTCATTTTACACCTAGAAAGTTTAATGAGCATCCTTATAGCAAGTTTGAGTTCACAAGAGCATTCAATTGTTTACAAGAGCATTCAAGAGAAGTTTATCAAGCATTTTAGAGCATTATTCAAGCATCAAGCATCATGTCAAATTCTTCATGCATCATGTTTTTTTTTAGCTAACAATTGTGATGTAGGGTTTCTTGATTCAAGCTAACATTTCACTCAAGATCTATCACATTCAAGCAAGATTCAAGGTCTACATCGATTGGAACCATCTCACACATGTTTGTAGCCTCTTATTGTTAGGTTTTGGTGAGTTGCAACATCTTATTTTGTTCATTCATCATTCCCCATTCCTATTTCATTTCATTTCAAGGTTTGATTACCAATATGGGGTTTGACCAAGGAAAATCCCTTTCCACTAACAAAAACACAACATTTTTCCCTCTCTTGAGTGTGTGATTTGTAGATTTAGGTTAAAGATACATTGAAGAGAAAGTTTGGAGAAAGTTTTCAAAGTTGTCACCTTGCATTGGAGATACTTGGAGAACTTCTACAGGTTGCAAATTAGGGCTTTAGATCCAAAAATCAATTGGGAAGCATAGAGCAAACCTTGAAGATTGGATTCAAAACTTGAAGCTTTAGAAAACCCTAATTGGACGTATTCGCCAATTCTAGTGTATGAGTCCCAGTTTAGGTCAAAATTTAGGTTTTTATAGATTCAGATACCCATTTGCTAGATTCTTGTTTCTGCACAGAAACCCAAATCTAGGACTGATTCACCTAGCCTGGCGTATGAGTCCCAATTAGCATTAAAATTAGAATTTATAGTATTTCAAAGCTCCTTCAAGTCATCTTCGGATTTCCATGAGCATACATTCCATCCTGTAGCTTTTTATTTGTTTTGCATACTTTTCTAAGTCATTTAGTGAAGAATTGCATCATATTAGGGTTTAGCGTTACATCTTGCATTTCATTTTTTTTCCAAGCCCTAGCTTGGTGATGAACCCCTCATTAGTTTACAATCAGCCCCTAGGACAACCCTATTACAAGATCTATTTCTCCTTTGCATTGAGATCTCTAGGGTTATCCATGAATGAAATAATTGGAAAGTGGGTGTGCTCTATGTTCTAAACCATACCAAAGCATCCTAACCCATTTTCTTTCATTTCAAAGATTCTTAGAGATTTTCTCAATATGCACTGCCTTATAATAGGATTATTTGAAACTCAAGAATTATTTCTTGAAAACTAATAGAAAAATTGAGGCCCAAAGGAAGACCATATAATTCTAGAAAAATGGATTCATCATCTCCTATATATTTTTAATCCTCATTCATCCCTTGCATAAATCTTACATTAATATGGAGAACATATTTCATCATTCTCCTTACATATTTTTATAAATTATTGAACAAGAATGGTAAGGCCATCCTCGTGTGCATACTTCTAATAGAAAGTAGTGACACAACCTTTCTAAGAAAAAAATGTTAGTTAGAAAAATTGAACAACCATTTCCTAGCTTTATCATTTATAAATATTACAAAACATCTCATCCATACATATTCATCAACAAAATGAAAAAGCTTCATAAAATTTTAAAAATATTGAACATGTTATCATTTCCTTTTAAATCATTGTGCTCATCAAACCTTGGAATCCAATTATAAATTCTTATATTTAAGGATCATTTTATCCTTCACTCAAGAGAGGTCTTAATTTTTGGTAAACATGCCTTCGAGAAAGAATAGGAGGATGTATTTGATTACTAACATCTTTAATTCAGTTCAACCTTGCTTCTAATACAACTATCTCTCTATTTATGCTTCTACCATGAACAACCATAACTTAAATTTTAAACATAGTGGGAGAAGAAAATATTTTTTGTACTTTAAAAATGTAGAGTTTGGTTCATCAACAAAGCATTATAAGTTCATAAATAAATAAACCTTAAATTTTTTTGACTCTTCCCAAATGGACATATTCTTCTAAGCTATCCCCAATAGAGTTTCGACTCTATTGATGACTCAGATGGGTCACTTTGTAAAGTAGCTAGGAAGAATCTATAAGTAATAATTTTTTTAAATGAATCTTGTCCTCAAAAAAGTTATCAATTTTGTTGGAATTTTCCTCATAGACACCTTAATCTTAGGGAAACTCACCACACTATCCAAATCCAAGGCTAATACAAATAATGAGGAGGAAACTCATACTCAAATGATGGGAGAGAAAAATGTAACTAGATTGAAGGGAAGGTAAGGCCTTCTCTTCTTATTTGATCCTTTCTAAGCATAGGAGAGTATTTCCTAGATATATTATAGATAGTAAAAAAACTAATAAGACAAGAGATCTCTAATTAGGTAGTTAGGAAAAAATGGTGTGACTCTAGATAAAAATCGACTACTTACCCATGTACATCTATGCATTTATGTTCTCACAATAATCATTTGTATAATAAACAAAATCATACACAAATCCTATATGGATACAATAATAATAAATTATCTAAGTGTTTTACATATCTATAATAATATTTTTTTCTTGATAGAAAGAACATTGAATTATTGATTTTTAGTTTGTTTTTAATGGGTGGATTACTAGGCTCGAAATTTATGTCAGTACCTAATATTTTAGCATAAATTCAAATATAATTAAAACCCCAATGACAAAGAAAACACTAATATTCTAATTGTTTTGATGTACTTGGATTTATCTTGTAGAATTGAAACTCTCAAATGCCCTTTTATCTCAATTATGTACCTCTACATACTAATCCACTAGTTTAGAAACTCCTTATATCAATCTAGAAATGTCTTATACCCTAGTACAAACTACATAGTGTAAGACAATTTTACAAAACACTTTAGATGTTAACTAATTGTGACCAATGACATAGTATAGGTTAACTACACCTGATCCATATGAATTCAAGGCATATTTAATCCACTATATATCAGTCTCAATAAGATCATTCACTATAAACAAAGACAAAGAAGCCATTAAAATTAACATTCTAAATCATGAAAGCTTGACAAACCTCTAATCTAAGACATTGAAACTTATCCTATTGGGGGAGTGGTGTCGCATTGATGTGGAATGGTGACCCTTTCCCAATCCCTTGGATAATGAGCTTGTTTCAATCAGTTTTATTAAAGAAAACTGATGAAACCATTGATATATGTGTATGAAAATATTATTTAAAGCTAAATGAACATGATGCAAACTATTTTAACATGATTTATGCTAAGATGATCAATATGGGTGTATGCAAATCTACTCTAAATGTATGCAAGCTTCAAAAGATCAAAATCCTAATTAACAAATAAGCTAAATGTATGCATCTCGTTATCATGGAAGCCATTAATGGAAGCTAAGCTAATATGAAAGTAAATAAAGGTAAAATGATGTTAAATGTGAGTGCAAGTGCAAATGATTTTAATAGCATAAGTTTGTTGTTAAAAGATGGATCCATATATCTCCAAATAGTACTTTATTTATAGGAAAGCAAATGAAAAATGAAGGGCTAAGATTAAAAAGGCTAATCAATGATAAAAAGGGAAAGAAGATGGAGGCATGGATCATAGATTCTCATCAAGGGTTGAAAATGCAAGTTGATATTTAATCAAAGGCTTACATTCATCCAAAAAAACACACTTTCAAAACTTGCACAAGAAGTCTTGTAAGTTAACTTGCACATGAAGTTTTGTAAGTTAACTTGCACATGAAGTCTTGTGAGTTTGTTATAAGGAAGAATATTCATTTTTTTCAAATGAGTGAAGAAATAGAATATTCTTTAAGATATTCCCATGGGTGAGGGAAATAGATATTTAATTAATTAAAACCAAATTTTAATGTGCAAAAGGGGAAGGAATATTCCATGAATATTCCTTTTAGAGGAGTGTGTAAAGGAGGAATATTCCCTTGCAACTAGGGGGATTAGATTTATTAGTAATTTGATAATTAAATAAAGTTTCAATTATGCAAATTAGGGGAATTAGGATATTCATTAAATAATTTATCTATTTAATGGAAAGGGGAAGTGATATGATATTTAATTAAATAACTTAGGGTTATTTAATTAAATAAGAGGACTTTAGGGATTAAATTAAATAATTTAATTTATTCAATTTAATAGGACAAAATGTTAGCATTAAAGGGGATGAATTAATCTAATTAGGTCAATTAGATTAATAGATGAAAATGAGGAAATTAATTAAATAGCTAGGGTAATTTAATCAATTAAATGAAAAGAGGATGGGTTTTAGGATGAAATGATGTTAGTTATCCAATGTGATCCATTGATTCATTTTTAAGTGTCTACATTTTTCCCTTCTTTGAAGCAATGTACTTGTTGCATTGGTTCAAAGACTGATGTTGATTTCGATGTTGATGATGATGCAGAAATAAATATCGATGATCTCTTTGAGATGTTGATAGCCAAGCTAAATTTGATTGATTTGATTGATTGATAACATTGTTGAGGATTCACAAGAATGCAAGGATTGTGTTGAATAACACGAGGATTGGTAGGGAAAGATATATCCCAATGATGATTGATTTGATAATTTGATCAAGATTTTCTAGCAAGGCGAGGAACAAAGTTTGTTAGAAGATTTGATATCGATATGATTTAAAGATGGTTGGTTTCCCCCTCGAGAGATTGATCAGGGAATAAAGTGTTTCAATCGGGCTCACAATAGGTGAAAATCAGACTTATGCTTGAAATTCCTAAGATTTTTGGTTGCTTTTGAATCAAAGAGCTATAAATTTTTAGATTGTTGAGTTGAAGATGATATAGATGCCCCATTGTGCCCTAGCAGAAGAGGGATTGTTGGTAAATAGGATGAAAAATAGTTCTTGGAAAGCTCAAATGTTGATGTAGACAAATTTCATGATGTATAGACAGTCATCGTCTATGGGTAGCCTCATGTATATTTTGATGAAGATCACATAGATTTTGTTGGAACCCTTTTCCTAGTACCTGCAAAACAACATGAATAAACAAGTTAAACAAGGAATTAAAAACTAAAACAAGGATTCCCTATGAAATCCGTTTACAACACTCAAATTAGGGAGAAAATAATGAACTCAATGGAAATGCCAAAACAAGAATTGAATCCTAATTAGAATAGCAAACACATGATCCCATGGGGGAATTGGTACCAATTTGATGTGAAAATTGGCCCTTTCCCAATTCCTAAGATGCAAACTTGATGTGTTGATGAAGATTTGATCCACTTTGTTGATGTTGAAGAGTGCTCCAAGCTAAAATATGCAAAACCTAACTTTGATTCAAGAATGATTGATGAAATTTGATGGATATTTGGGCATAATAACTTTAAATAATTTGTGGGTGATCAAATGAGGATATGAGCTCTTTATTTATAGAATGTCAAGATGGATGAATGTCCAAATTTGAACAATGTGGGACTAACATTCATCCTATGGCATGATGCCACTTGTCAAGCTATGAATGGATGAAGGATGTGCAAGATTTGGGGATTGTACCAATAAATGCATAATTTTGAATTTCAAATTTGTTGAAATGACTTGTAAGAGGGAAGGGAAAATGCAATAAATGCCACTTGGCTCAAGACAAAGGACATGTAAGATGAAGTTATTGCCTTGTTGGATGTACATGTTGACTTGGAATTTTTGAATTCAAATTGAGAGAATATTCCAAAAGATGCCTTGTGAGGAAAATAGAGATTTAATAAATGAATTAAAACTATTTTCATGTGCAACTTGCATTATCTAGAGGATGGGACATGAGATGAGATTAAATTAATTAAAGGTTAATTAATTTAATAGGAGAGGTTAGATGATGTGACCTTTTTGACTCAAATTTATGAATTTATTTAAATCAAAAGAGGGAGGAATATGACAAGAGATTAATTAAATAAGGATTTTGATTTATTTAATTAAAAGAGATGGTGTTAGATTAAATCAAATAAGGTTTTAATTTATTTAATTTAATGGATGGACTTTAGAGATTTTAATCAAATAAAATTAATTATTTAATTAAATAGGGATAATTAGATCAGATGAATTGATTTAATTAACAAAAGAGATGACTTGATTAGATAAAATGATTTATTTAATTAAGAGAGGAATATTGATGAATTTAATCAAATAGGGGAATTTGATTAAATGGTTAGACCGAGGGATGATTTAGGAAGAAACAATGTTATTAGTCGGGATCAAATGCACAATGTCAATCAGTATATTTTACGTGTCTACAGATTTGATGTTTGGATAGAAATGTTAGTAAAGATAAAAGAATAAGAAGATAAGATGGATAGAAGTAGATGAATGAAAAATAATAATTTTGACCATTGATTTAGAAGATTGATTCAAAAATTCCAACAAGTCCTTGATCCATCGAGACTTTATTAGATATGTTGATGAGGGATGATTTTCTCATATCTTGGGATTGGGATTTTTCGTCCTTCCTTATTTTTGATATAACACCTAGATACGATGCATCAAGGTATTAATAACCAGGATGGCATTGAATCTAGTGTAATGGAATTTGACTTTACAAACAAATAGGATAGTTCTTGTTCACACCTTGACATACATAAACCTCATTGGAATGTAAGTTAGAAGCTTAGAATATATCAGACCAAAGCATATGCAATAGTCAACAATGTACTCCAAACAACTTTCCTACACACAACTAAGCAAGTGTGGGCCAAGATTATTTTACAAGAATACCCACAAGCACAGAAAATGAAAGATAATGATCGATGCCCCATTCCTTTCTCTCTAAATAATTTTGATAGACATCATCGAAAGGTCCTCAAAATGGGTCATTAAGATAAATCATAAGAAAAGATCAAAGAAAAATAGTTAGTGTTATCCATATCTCTTGCTAGTTTAATATAGCTAAGGTGATTTATGATAGCGATGCCCATCACAAGAAGGATTCATCCTAGGACATGTTGATCAGATGTTTTGATTAGGATGAGGTGTACGATAAGTCGTTGATACAAACTCCACTGACTTGTTTACCTATGATCTAGACTTTAGATTTTGACACTTAAGTTCTCACTTCATGACGTGCTATACTTGCTTTCTATTTGTTTTACAAAAGGCTAAATGTGACACTTGATTTATTATGGATGGAGGGTTATTATGAGTGAAAGCGAAATGGGATGGGTGGTTTTGGATTTTTCTAGAATATTTCAATGTTTTTTGATATTTTAAAATGTTTTAAAGTGGTTTTTTGTCTTTTTTGAAAGTTTATGTGAATGTTTTGGTTTTTAATTATTTGAGGTTGTTTAGGGTTTTTCAATGTTTTCCAATGTTTTTGTGTTTTTCTGATTTTCAAATGTTTTAGGATTTTCTGAGATTTTGAATGTTTAAGGCTTTTCTAATATATTTGAATGTTTAGTGATTTTCTAAGTTTCGACCAAGAACCTAACCTAAAAGACTATCATAGGGGCCTCAAGGGTTGATCAAAGATAAGCCTTGCCTACATTATACATGCAGAGACCACGTAGTTCAACTGACTCGACTCATTGATGATGATAAATGAACAGTTGTTGGAATGTTAGTTTATTATGACGAACTACTAAAGGACTAACCTAGGGTGTCTCGGGGGCACATCAATGATGACCTTGCTTATGTTCAAGCTTAGAGAATCGTAGTTCAACATGGTACTATTTTTGGATTTCTAATGTTTGACCTGTTTTAGGGATTTTGATGTGATTTGGATGTTTTGGATTTTGACTTTACAATTTTCTGAATTTTTTTGGATTTTAGTTGTACAATATTTTGATGTTTTTGGATTTTGATGAGATTTTATAAATTGTTTTGGGATTTTCGATGAGATTTTGAAGTAAACAATACCTAGATCACAATGTTGATGTCACGTTATGAGATATAAGACATGGATCAAGAGTTATTTGGAAACAAGAGTGCAATAATTTTCCCCCAATGTCTAGCAATGCTTCGTAGATCAATGGACAAACCAAGATAGGTAATGTATGTGCAAAGAGTTCAATAGAGTTTTATCATGCTAGATATGGGCTATGGGACTTCAAGAGATAAATGGTAAAGAGCTTGTCAAATTTTTTCCATGAGTAGAGTTAAAGTATATGTTGAATCTTTTTCAAGATCAAGATCAACTAGAATATCTGGATAAATCTGGATTGGATGGATGGAGGGAACATTAGATTTATCATGACAAGGATGATATGCTTTTGTCTAAGAAGGATCATATAGATGCTCGATTCTACTCATGATAGATTTTTTCTAGGATTTCATCATAGTACTTTTCCAAAGTGCTACCGTAGTGGTTTTCACTGGAGGACAATTTTTATTTTTGCTATTTTCTTGCTCCTTTTTTTTTTTTGGAAATTTTACCTTCATGTTGATTCACCTAGTGGTATTGATGTAGAGGCCACTATCATAACGTGCTAGCGATATCTTTCCTGAAGAAGCTACTTTGCTAATATACGAGCACTTGGGTGCAATCTTGAAGAACTCTGATCTTCCTTGTGGATATTGGAATTAACCTTGTCTATGTGCACACATCGTGTTATGGTACCTTTAGAATCCTTAAGATGAATGGTAGCTGCCAACACACAGTCAATGTGAGAATTCGATAGTGTGAATGGAGTGTATGGTGTCATTCATGAAGGAATATGATATGGATTGGTCAATGGTTTGGAACCTTTGACTCTCCAAACTTGGGAAGATGAGCAATGATGGGTGATAATAGAGGTTTTTATAGAATTAAGACCAACCACTAGATATACTTTGTTCCTTGCTTGAGAAGCTTTCTTTTGTATTTGAGGACTCTTTTGATGGATACACTTCCCTTTTTTATTTTTCCCCATAGTTTCTTTGACTAGTAGAGTTTTGGAGGGATGATTTTCTTTATTTTTCTTTGGTATCCATTTGTACTTGACGTGTCCCTTTTGCTTTACTGCTTCATTTTTTTCAATGATCTTTGCCTTGCTTAGGTAGGATTTCCTCTTTTTATGTTGGTCCCAGTTTGTGTATGAGATGATGGGTGAATTCTAACTCATGATACAACTAGTTGTAGTGTTGACAATATTTTTACCATAAGGATCCTTTGTGCCCCATATGTTGATTTTTTTGTAGACAAGATTTCCCCCAACATTGTGAAGGTATTATCAATACCTAATCCTTTGCCCTAATAATGTATCCTCTAATCCATAGCCATTGAATATGACTTGTCATGAACACATGATGTTGCTATGGGTTCCTACTATTCAATAATATGAACTATTTTCTTTGGTTCGATGACATCATTTTCTATTGATACCACTTCAAAAGATGTTGATGCTAACTCAAAAGATGTTGATGATGCACAATCACTATAAGAATCAATAATATTGATCATTGCTTGCTCTTATGTAGGAATATCAAGAGTGGGAGACACATGTTTTGGATGAAGAATTTCTATATGTCCATTAGAAAGAAACATCTTAGGGGTGATATCAGTGACATATTTGAAGTTTAAAATGGTTTGGAAGATGTCCCTTAGCTCTTGGTGAAACTCTAGGGATAAGGATTCTTGATCTTGACTTGATTCAGAGTAACTTTCATTATCCTCAAGAGCCTCCTCTTGACATGATCCTTGGGTGAATGATAGGTCATCGGTAAAATAATCTTCGCAATAGTCGGTAGGTATGGGTGCAACAAAGGATATTTCTAGCTCATTTGGAACTTCTTCAACATTCCCAATCATTGACTCATATGCGGGAGAGATATCACAATCTGATATCCACTTAATGTCATTACTGTATAAAATATTGCTAAACATTGTTGATGGGTTTGAAATTTGTTTTAAAATAGTATCTTGATGCATATTTGATTCATCATTTTGTGATAAATAAATATGTCCCATTGTGGTATCATGTGTATGGTTTATGTTTTTTGAGGTTGATTGCTTTCCTTAATCTTTTTCTTTTGTATGATTAGGCATAGGGTTTGTGTAAATTTGTAGACTTTCATTCCCATATTTTTTTTCGACATCAATGTCTCCTCATGCAATAAGATCTTCTATTAGATGTTTGAGTCTAAAAAAATTTTGTGTGTTATGACCTTTGTATTGGTTAAATTCACAAAAATGATTGTCTTTATAGCTACGAGGTTTGACTTGTGGCTATTGATAGTTTGAGAAATCTAGGAGTGTGACAAGGTTAGACTATATCAACCTTTTCAACACATCATCCATAGGTTCCCCTAAGTGAGTGAATTGTCATTTAGGAGCACTATTCATTTGTTGTGGTCCATGTTGAGTGTTTGTAGCATTGATCATTGTTTGATTGTTTGATGGTGACGTGTATGGTTGTTGTGTATTCATGGTTTGGGTGTTTGCTTTCCTAGGAGGAGCAGTTAGGACCACCTTTGCATCAACAACACCATCACTAGTAACGTTCTTGTTCTTGGCCCAATAGCGGGGCTTGTCATTAAAACTAGTGGATGGGCAGTTGTCTTTATACACTTGTGTGTTTCCCTATGAGATTAGGGCTCTCTCAACGTTAAGGACTATAAGGACAAGCTCGTCATAATATGTGATGCATTACATTTTCAAGTGGAAGGATAGATCTGGATCTAGATTTTCTATGATAATTCCCACTTGTTGTTGCTTTTACTAGCTCTTTTCCTCCATCATTATGAGAAATTGTCAAAAGATTCTCCTTTGTTTTGTTTGAGAGTATAAAACTCTTCTAAGCTTATGTCCATGTAAAGATTGAATTAGAATTGATCTATGAATTTTTCAATGATTTCTTGGAAATTTTTGATGCCTAGAGGCAACTGAGAAAACTAATCCATGGCAAGACATGTTAAAATTTGTGGGAAGAGACGCATCAAATAGGACTCATTATAGGGAACCTCCATACACATGACATTAAACTCTTTGACATGGTCCACAAGACTTCCTCTCCCTTTGTATTTGTTGAATTTGGGGATTTCAAAACTAGGAGTAAATGGTACCATTGCGATGTTTTGATTGAATGGATATGGACATAAGTTCTATGTATGGGGCTTCTTCATCTTTCCCATCTGGAGATCCTACATTTCTTGTGATAATGCCTTAAGTTGTGATGCTATATCATCTTGAGGGTTTGGTGGAGGAACATACATTACGTATTGTGGGATGGAACATGGATTGTATGTGGGATTCTAATATGATGGGGTGTTGTATGGTGTGTATGGTGGTGTAAGATATGGTGATGATGGTGTAGGAATATATGTTCCTAATGTGTGTGGGTTGATGATGTTTTTTTGGGGGTTATAGTATAAACCCTATTGTTGTTGTTGTTGTGTGATCAATTATTGTTGTTGGGAATACTATTGAGCTTCTTGTTGTTGTTGGGCTTGCTACTATTGTTGAGTTGCTAGGGCTACTTTTTGTGCTGCTAAGGTTGCTTGATGTTGTTGTTGCTATTGTTGGACTACTGAGGCTACTTGTTGTTGTTGCCACTATTGTTGTGTGACTAAGGCTGCTTGATGTGCTTCTTGTTGTTGTTGTGTGACTAAGGCTTCTTATTGTTGTTTTTTTGTGACTAAGGTTGCTTCTTCTTCTTGTTGTTGGACTAGTTGTTGATAAGCCTGTTGGGCTTGTTGTAAGGCTAAGGCATGTGCTTGCAATGTAGGATCAACTAGTGGTTGGGAAATCTAAGATGAGTTTTGGGTGGTGATACTTTTTTTGGGTTGTGCATTTTTGATGAGAGGTTGTGGATTCCCTTGGTTTAACATTCCTTGTAGGATAGTGGATTGAGGTGGAAGAATGTAAGTTTGAGGTCCCATTTGATTTTGCATGATGTGGGGGACCAAGGGGAAAGATGATGATGGTGCCATTAGATATTTTATTGGAAATGGAACATTAGGACCTTGAGTCCATTGATTGTAAGGGTTTCCTTGACCAATGCTTTGGGGATTTCCTTGTGCTTGGGATGTGGTCAAGGTATTTCCTTGGATGATGGGGTTCGTAACCAAGGTTTTATTTTGATTTGGGTTGATGATAGATGGGTTTGATGTGGATGGTGGATTGACTTGAGTAGCTTGGGTAACCACTTATTTCGATGTTTCAATGTGGTTGTTGGAACCACTTTCTAAGGGTTTCCCTTGCGTGAGGGTGTTATCTTTCCCTTGTTGTCCTATTTGAGGCACTTGGTTCATATCACTTTGTGTAAATGTTATCTTTCCCTTTTTGTCCTATTTGAGGCACCTGGTTCATATTAATGTGTAAAATTGGTCACACTTGGGGTATTTGGGGTGTTGGATGAAGATGGTTGCACTAGAAATGTTGAGGTTGTTGTGACGTCATGGAATGTAAGTGGTTTCCCAAATGTTGGTGACCAACTTGTGTTTTTGGGAAGGATGTCAGTTAATGGAATGGTTGTGTTGTGAGTTACCATAGTTGTTTTTTTTCCTAGACATGAAGTGAGACCAAGGTTGGTTCCTAGCCTAGTTGCAAGGGCATAAGTGATGGAGTTGGTTGATTCATAGATTGTGTTAAGCCTTGTGTCAAGTTTTGTGTGAGAAAAGTTGGATCATTTTGTTTATGCTCAAGGATTTTTTCTTTAGTAAGTTGAAATGGGTTGTTTGTAATGTCTTCTACCTCAAAAGGTCCTTCTTGATATTGGATTTGTTGTAAATGGGTAGAATAACCTCTTGGATTGAATTCTTGTGGGTTGGTTTCACTTATGGTAGATGAGACTTTGGTTTTCTCCATGATTCTCTTGTGTTGTGATCTTGTTGTTACCATAAATTGTAGATCACCTATGGGAGAGTTGTGTTGAGATTTGTAATGTTTGAACTCTCTAGTTGACTCAAATTTAGGTAGAAGGGATGCTCTAAGTCTTTTTGGAGCAATGATGATAATGGGAGATGAAAAGGTGGATGATGTGGGAAGTGATTTTTGAAAACATTTTGGAACAACACTTTTGACTTAGAAGGTTTGATGTTTGATGTTTGGATAAAGGGTGTTTATGAACTTGTGAACCTTTAGGGTAGACTTGTGACCTTCAAGATAAACTAGTTCAAAGATGATAACTAACTTAACCAAATGCATGGAAAAGGATTCATTTCACATACAAAGTAGCTAAGTTAGGAGTTGCTTTAATAGATGTTTAAGTCCAAAGTGTGGGTGTATTCAAAATTTTTGCAAAGTTTGGTGACGTGAAGTATGAAAATTGATGAAGGGGTGGATGAAATGTTTGACCCAATGTTGACCTAGAATGAACCTTTTTTTTCCAAGACCAATGTGGTGAGAAACATGCTATACCTCTAAAGTGATCAAACCCTAAGGACCCAATGATTTTGGTAAAATAGAACTCAAATGATTTTGGAAATAGGACCCAATGATTTTGGTGAAGTGAAACTCAATGATTTTGGATAATGGAACTCAATTATTTAGACAATAGAATTTGGACTCAATGTTTTGCAATGTTCTCCTTGTATGATAGCGGGCGTAAGGTTTGGTTGTTCAAATGGAGCGATCGGTCTCCAAATGGTCATGTGGGGTTCAATTTGTCAATTTATCTTGCTTAAGTGAGTTTCTTTTACCACAAACACTTATCTTAATTAAGTTCAAACTAAATGTCTATGTCAAAAACATCATCAATTCCACAAGGCCCATTTTGTGAAAATCATGAGGTTGAAGCCATAGCTTCCCATGTTAACTTTGGAAAATATGGATTAAGATGTAAACCAAAATATTTAGAAGTCTCTAAGAATAAATTCTTAGGACCAACATTAATATCAAGCTTTTTTCAAAGGGTATCCATACTTAGACCAAAGAGTTTGAAATTTTGAAAAGATTTTTTTGATGTTCTTTTTCAATGTTTTGGAACCAAGTGAAGTATTAAACTTACTCATAAGCATTTACCAACCTAGGTTTAGAAGATACTACTTGTTGAATCCCTACTTGGATTTCTCCAAACACTAAGACAATACAAATAGTTAGATATTTGGTGATACTAGCTCCCCTCCATGACACAAACTTCTCAGGACCACCAAATCTCAAATCCTTAAGATCCAGAGATCAAAAGGATTTTTTATGTTTCTACAATGAATAGTAAAATGTGGGGCAGCTTTAGAATGACCGTTCCTACACCAGCAAGCATAAAGGTTTTTGGTTTTTAAACAATTGGTTTGTAGTAAGGACTTTCGTTTAAGGGGGCCATACATGCAGAAAGATTAGCTTGAGATTATTTCAATCAAGAGGCTTCCCAATCTATTCCTAAGAAGATATTTTAATGAATCACATGGATACTAAGGGTGATACTTGTCGGTATGACACATCTGCATCTGTTGTTTATGACTTTCATCACAAACACATTTTTATAGAGCGATTTGAAAGAGCTTGGCTTTAGCTTGTTATGTCTTGGGTCATTCCCACCTTTCAAAGCGGGGTGGTAGGCCCTCTAAAGATATACAAAAGAAAGGAAGTATGTTTGTTCTTCGATCTCCCAGTTCGCATGAAGCAAGGAGAGAGAATTCACAATGCCTTTTCCTCACACTAGCATGGGGTTCATTTTAATCCAAATCAAAATATGTGGGTGATTATACAAAATGTCAAAGGAATAGTTTTGATTCCCAAGATCACCGAGTGGCACAAGAGAAGAGCATACACATTCAATGATGAAAATTCAAACCACAAGACATAGAAAGCACTTTTTAATTTTAATCCTCAAAGAAAAGATGAGTTCATTTTAAGCACCAAACTAAGTGTGAGTTTGTCTTGTTCAATTTTAACCCAACAAGTAAAAATGATGTGATGGTTCAATTTTAACTGATTTGAGTGTTCATTTTAAAACCAAATTGAAAGCTAGTGTGGTCCTAAAGAGTGAAATAAAAAAGCATTACAAATGGATTATAATTGCCCCAAAAGTGTCAATTTTTTTTTTACAATTATAGTTCAAATGATAATAGTATGCTTCTTTTCTTCAAGTTGTATCGTCCAAACCTACAAAACCCGGTTAGTCTAAAAACCAAAACAAGAAGTTAGAGACATGTTAGAAATCAAATGAAATCAAAAATTTAAAGCACATGTCAAAATTTAAAGCAAATGTGAGGTTGTTTGGTTCAATTTTATCTAACTTTGAAAGCTCATTCATTTTATCATTTCAAGTGTTTTAGAAACATTTTTAGAAAATTAGATTATAACAACTTGAGATAATGACAGCTTTCTTAAATCTTGATCAATTTTGAAATCGTAAAATGCTTTGGAAAGCTAAACATGAGATCTTCAAAACATAGCAACCTTTCTACAAGATTAATCATATAGAATTTATTAAAAATGAAGGAAAATCGTGCATTTAAGAGATTAAACCCAAAATTTAAAAAAAACACAACAAAATTAATGATGGACAACAACTTGAGATAATGAAAAATTCCTCAAATCTTGATCAGTTTTGAAATTGTAAAATGTTTTGAAAAGCTAAACATGAGATCTTCAAAACCCAACAACCTTTTTGCAAGATTAGTCATATAGAATTCATTAAAAATTAAGGAAAATCATGTATTTTAGAGATTAAACCTAAAATTTCTCCAAAAAGCACACAACATTAAAGTTTTCCCTCCTAGCGCTAAAATGTGACCAATGATATAGTATAGGTTAACTACACCTGATCCATACAAATTTGAGGCATATTTAATCCACTATATATCAATCTCAATAGGATCATTCATTGTAAACAAAGACAAAGAAGCCATTGAAACTAACATTCTAAATCATGAAATATTGACAAAACCTCTAATCTAAGACATTGAAACTTATCCTATTGGGGGAGTGGTGTCACGTTGATGTGGAATAGTGACCCTTTCCCAATCCCTTGGATAATGAGCTTGTTTCAATTAGTTTTATTAAATAAAACTAATAAAACCATTGATAGATGTGTATGAAAACATGATTTAAAGCTAAATGAACATGATGCAAACTATTTTAACATGATTTATGCTAAGATGATCGATATGGGTGTATGCAAATCTACTCTAAATGTATGCAAACTTCAAAAGATTAAAATCTTAATTAACAAATAATCTAAATGTATGCATCTATGTTATCATGGAAGCCATTAGTGGAAGCTAAGCTAATATGCAAGTAAATAAAGGTAAAATGATGTTAAATGCGAGTACAAGTGCAAATGATTTTAATAGCATAAGTTTTTTGTTAAAAGATCGATCCATTTGTCTCCAAATAGTGCTTTATTTATAGGAAAGCAAATGAAAAATGAAGGGCTAAGATTGAAAAAACCAATCAATGGTCAAAAAGGAAAGAAGATGGAGGCATGGATCATGGATTCTCATCAAGGGTTGAATGCAAGTTGATATTTAATCAAGGGCTTACATTCATCCAAACAAACACACTTTCAAAACTTTCATAAGAAGTCTTGTAAGTTAACTTGCACATGAAGTTTTGTAAGTTAACTTGCACATGACACCTTGTGAGTTTGTTATAAGGAAGAATATTCCTTTTTTTCAAATGAGTGAAGAAAGAGAATATTCTTTAAGATATTCTCATGCGTGAGGGAAATAGATATTTAATTAATTAAAACCAAATTTTAATGTTGGAGGAATGTGTAAAGGAGGAATATTCCCTTGGAATATTCCCTTGCAAGTGGGGGGATTAGATTTATTAGTAATTTGATAACTAAATAAAGTTTCAATTATGCAAATCAAGGGAATTAGGATATTCATTAAATAATTTATTTATTTAATGGAAAGGGGAAGTGATATGATATTTAATTAAATAAGAGGACTTTAGGGATTAAATTAAATAATTTGATTTATTCAATTTAATAGGATGAAATGTTAGCATGAAAGGGGATGAATTAACCTAATTAGGAAAATTAGATTAATAGATGAAAATGAGGCAATTAATTAAATAGCTAGGCTTTAAATTTAATAAATTATGTAAAAAGAGGATGGGTTTTAGGACAAAATGATGTTAGTTAGCCAATGTGATCCATCGAGACATTTTTAAGTGTATACACTGACAAATAATTGGTAAAAAGAACAACAAATGTGAACCCAACAATTCTTTGAATCCCCAAAATCTCTCTAAAAGTAGTGGAGACAAAACACAAATTACATTTAAAAGATGTATTACACTAATTTATTGAATAAAATTTATAAAATCATTATAGGTTGTATGTACAAATTTAAAATTGTATTACTTTCATGAACACTAGATTTAGAAATGGTTTTTACTGTGACTTAGATGAGCTTACTCAAAATGAATGGAGATCAACCTATGGATGAGCCCTTATTGAAAATGAACCAAGACCCTGTTGTAAAGAAAAATGAGATCTCAAATATAGAACAACTTAGGGCACAAAATCATGGTCGTCAAACTATGCAAGAGAGAACCATGCTACCATCATCATGAAACGCATCCTCCAACCTTTAAAACACCATCCCAATGTTAAGAAACGTATCATCAATCACTAAAAATCTACCATAAATATACTATATTAATATATTCATTAATCACATGCCTAAATTTATGTGAAGAATGAAAGTAAATCCACCAAAAACATGAAAAGGATCATCCCAAAAGATGTCAAAGGTCAACCCCTATAATAAAATGATTCCCTACAATAACTTTAAAATGGTCATGACATACACCATCATTGAATCCATGATTTTTTGGGTATAAATAATTACGTTGGGGATTTTTTTATTAGGTATAAGGCCAAATTGAGACAACCCCAACTATGTACATCCATTTGTTAGAGAAAATTCTTAAATCATGTGTACAAAAAATATGCTTTAATCCTCTCAAGTAGTGAAATATAGTGTCATCAATTGTCAGCATATTTTTTGGCTTATCATGTCCTTTTTGATGACCATGTGATATTCCAATCCATTTCAATCAGCTACAAAGGAAGTTGATGAAAAATATTAGACTTTAGAGTTCATGAGGAACTCATGTCAAGAACCTATGGTTAGGATTGTCAATAGTTGGCTAAGAGGTCATTGCCAAAATGGGATTCTAAATGGGGAAGTTCAAAAGAGAAAAAGGATTTTATGTCAAGGTATCAAGATGACCTTAAGGTGAGTACTAGGGTGTGGAATGGTTGAAAGTTTGACTCCAAGAAATAGAAATTTTTGGGGTGCAAAAAAGGTGGCATCAACATGGTATCACAGTGATGTCAATAGGCATGACTTAGTAGGTAACTCTATACAAATGATGATGTCAACAAGGATGGACTAGCCCACAACTTTGATTAAAAGGTTATGTTAGCATGATGTCATGATGATGTTAGCATCAAAAAGTTAGGATTGGATAGAAGGTTAAGCTCAAACCTTCAAAACACTCAGTAAATTATTTTAGACTGGTAGGTATCAAGAAAGTAGGGAATGGAGGGAGGTGGTAATTAAGGATGGGAAGATTTGAAGACCTAGTGAGAAATATTTAAGGAAAACAAGTAGAATTTGGAGATGCAAGGGAACAATGAAAATGATATGATGGTCAAGGGAAGTTTAAAATTTTGGTGTTAAAAGACTTAAAAATGTTTGACTATGAAGCAGTGGGATTTTGGGGTTGGAAGGGGAGTTAGTTGATGGGATGACCAAGTTTGAGAGCCCAACAAAAGAGACTTGAATTCAATAAATTGCTAGGGGTTAGACACGAATGGTGTGATAGGAGTCATACAAATGGGGGATCAAGTTTGATACTCTTGTGACAGAGAAAGAACTAAGTCATTAACAAACGTCGAGACTTGGATGAGAAGTATGACAACCACAAAAAATTGGAAATTTTGATATAATCTATATTAAAAAAAATCAAGGGTTTGGACCAAACAATTAGGATCAAGTGGATGGATATGCTCAAGGGATGAAGCCCAATAACTTGAAAATCTGACAAAAACAACACTTAGGAAACATTTCAGGGTTGCTACACATGAGATGTTCATTGAGGTTAGTTTTCATTTTGAGGAGGGCTCTTTGAGTTCTACTCTAGTCACTTCTCCACCTACCACCATCATAGAGAGGCCCCAAACACAACTATTAAATTTTACCACCACCTATGCCACAACCAAAATAGTCATGATTTTAGAAACTAAAATTTTGATCATATCCCTAAGGGCCATTAGTTGTATGGGATTTTATCAATCAACTCATATAAAAAGACTTGACTACAATCAAGATAAGTCACAAATTTTCCCACTTAATAGTAAAATCCTTCTAGTGCCTTCAAGCACCACCCAGTCTAGATATACATAATTGAATAGGTTCTTAAAGTGAAAAGCACATAATTCAATGTTGAAACTTCCAAGATCATGATCACACATAAAGTTGATGGCTACAAATACAAGGATTAGGTTGGCCCATCTGGTTTTGACACTAGAAACTACACATCACACCTTTCAATATGTCAAAGTTTTATACATGTATATATAATAGTCAAATTTATAATTTAACCATAGAGCATGCATTATTAAAAAAAATATATTCAATGTATGGATAACTAAGGGAATCTATTCTTTATCAATTTTAACATATTTCCAATACTTATTAAGACAACTTTTATCTCTATCAATTTGATTAATTTAGATATTATTGTTGGGTATCTTTATCTCTACATTATCATGATAAACTTGATCGATGAGGAATCGTATGATAGTTCAAACCCTGAATTTATAGTTGCTAGCATTGACACCATTCAAACTTGAAATGGATTTGTCGATATAGAATTTGGGTGCAAGTCAATTGAAAGTGTTTTATTCTATTGAAAATAATAATTATTTCCATAAAATAAAACAATCATAATAACTAAATAACTTTATCCTACATGAGACAACTATTCTAATATATTTTCAATTCAAGAAGTCACAAGAAAAAGTCTATCAACTGAACTCCAACAGATAAAACCACATCTACCATATTAATTGTAATATTATATTGCAACAACTCGATCTTGACTCCTTCTAAAGTCCACTACTAAATATAAACATTTTACTTTTGACTTTTATTTAATTATAGAAGTAGATAAGACTTGTAGTTAAACACCTTTTATTCTATTTTGAGTGTGAACTCTCCTTAACTTCTTCTAAATGTTTTAATGATTGTCAAATTTCTATACCTGTCATCTTCATAACATGGATTGAAAATTGATGGAGTTCTCAATTTGTATGATGTAACCTTTAAATTTCAAAGCTATCCAAAGTCAATATAGACTTATGGACAAAAAAATATCTCAATTCCCATTAATTCTTTCACAATGTCCTTGTAAGAAGAACAAGTATATTTATTTATTGTTGGTCAACTTGACCACAATGTGTTTTTGGATTATTATCACAGACCATAGTTTAGGACAAAATGTCATTTTAGCGTATTGACCTCCGCGTGCATACGTGGATTTTTTTTTCCAAATTTTCACGTGGGCTCCGTTTGAGTACAAGGAACCCCTCGTATAAGTCACTTATGGATTTTTTTTAATGTATAAAATAAATAAATAATTGGAGTATAAGTAACATTTTTTTAATAGGGAAAGGATATAATAGTTGACTTCAGATTTTAATGGTTGATGTTTGTTATATTAAGATTTATTAATATATCATTATTGGTTAAATATAAAAATATTAGTAAATGTGTAATAAAATGTTATTTGTTACTGTCTATTAATTGTTTTAGTTCAATTTAAGGTGATTCACAAGTTAACAAGGATAAATTTCAATTCGATGGGTTTTCACACATAAAAACAATTAAGGGGTTCATGATTTCTTTGTTTTTTATGAGTTGCTCTTTTGTCAAAGCTACAATAGTTATATTAAATTACATTGTGTATGTATATTAAACTATCAAGAGTTGTTTTTTATTTGCTACTACTTATTGCTTTCTATTTTGTGATGTCAATTGTTTTTGCTAATTTTTTTTTTTTTTTAATTTATTCTTTATGAGATGTTGGTTGTGCATGGATCTTTTGATCTTTGTTTCTTATCTTTGTAGTAATATTTTGAGCTTAATCTAATAAAATAAAAACTTAATATTTAACACAAAAACATGTACAACTACTCATCATCTCATACTAAAAATAATATGCATAGGACTAGATAATTTGTTCCATCTAATATTATTAGCGTGCACATCACATTGCTCACTATCCCTTTCCAAATATGTTAAATTTTAAAATAAAATAGTACGATCAAAAGAATCTCCATCATTTTTCTCCCATGCATAACTTTAGTATCAAACTTGATGCATACATTATTTATACTCCCTAACAACATAATCCAAGAAAAATGATTAAACAATTATTATCAATCCTTTTGTGCTTGATGAGTTTAATTAGCATGTGATGTTAGGACCACCATCCACAGTCATAATCATTCCCTTGTTATCTCAATAATTAACATTTTTATTATTATTTATTTTGATATGTGAAGGAATGTCTACTATAGGACTTCATGTGCCCAATAATATCTCTAACTAAAAGTTTCCAATTAGCTAAGCAGGTAGTATAGTGTATGATAATCACCTAGAAATATGAGACATAAATGAGGACTAGGAGGAAGATACAAATAATAAACTAATATATATATATATACTTTGTTATAACAAAATACTATTATAGATTAGTGTTTCTCATTTCATTCAATTGATAAATCTTTAAGTACTATATATACAATTTGATCGTTATTATTTCCTTTTCTTTAGAATTTTGTAAGAAATTTCTCCTACACAAAACTATAAATATTTTATTTTTAATGCAAAAGATTAACAAATATGCCTATTAATATATTTTTTTCATCCAACTTTCATCAACTAGTTAATAGCCCAAGAGAAAGAGATCAACACAATGGACATATTAGGGGCATGTATAAAGGCACTCTAAAGTTGTATAGACTAGGAGATACCATCTAAAGTTGTCTCAATTTTTTTCTCCAAGGATGTGTTTATGAGGTAGGACATAAGTGTTGGGGATAAGGAAATGAGTTTTTGGGTAAAGGTATAATCTATTTTGATAATAAAGTAGAAACAAGGTGTATAGGGATGGTTGTACTACATGGGGTACAAGGTATATTTTAAGAACTAGTCCTTTAGCAATTCTCTATAACATCCTTGATAAATTCTCTATGTAGATGCATAATCTCTATATTGGATTTTTTTTCTAAAATTGAACTTTCATGATAGAGTGGGTGGCTATATTATATTGAAATATAAATTTATGAATAAAATATGGAGTGATTTGCAAACTAAATTTTATCTAATTTCTAATCAATTTGGTGATTTAAAACCTATTTTTTGAAAAAAATAATTTAGGTTGAAAATTGGAATCCAAATATTTCATAATTTTTTAATTGAGTTGGAAAATTAAGTGTAGATTTTTGATAAATGTTTACAATTGAGATGGTGAATTAAGCCTAAAGTATCCATAAATTTTTAATTAAGGTGACAAATTAATCCAAATTTCCTCATAAATTTTTAATTGTCATGGTGAATTAAGTCAAATCGATCCATACAATTTTAATTTAGGTAATGAATTAAGCCTTTTGGTTTTATAAAATTGTCAGTGAGGTGATACATTAAAACTTAAATTGATATAAATTTATAATTGTGATGGTAAATTAAAATCTAAAGTTACCATGAATTTAGAATTGTGGTGGCAAATGAAAATATAAAAGTTCCATAATGATTAATTAAAGGGGCGAATGGGTGCTAAAATTTCCTAGTAACCATAGGTCATAACTAAGGTGGTGAAATAGGATTGCATCAAGCATGCTAGATATATATTCAAGGATCGTAATAATTAAAATTGTAATTATGACATAATGAATGTTTTGAGACGATGCCTTCAAACTTGACAAATACTCTAAATATTAGCTATAGGAAATATGTATTTAATATCATCTTAATAAAATAATAGTACTTTTGACATATCTTAAATTCATTCATGCATTATCATACGTGAAAAGACAACCTACTACAATCTTTAATTTCTTATAGTTGATCATTTTGAACACTTTGATTTAAATCAACCATCAATAATATTATGAAGACTCATTAGACATTCAATGTCCCTCTTGTTTTTAGCTTTGAAATGTGAGATCAATGTTTCAACTTCAATGTTTTTCTTGTGAGTTTGTTGCACGGTTGTTATTCTAGATTTGAATGGTGTGTCTGAACTACATGTTTCAAGATGAGGTTCCTTGACATGTTAGTTGTTAACATTTTATATGTTTATATGCTTAGCTTATTGGTATTCTTACATTCATAGAGATGTGTATTCCTTGTACAACAATTAAATGTGAACTTGATTATGGATGTTTAATTTTAATGATTTATATAAATATGATTATATGGATGTTACTCTTATGTTTTATATTATTATTCCCAACCAAGTGATTAAGCTATGCTTCAGCTATATATATACATTGAGCAAGCACCCTTGACATGTGTTTTGAGTGGTTACAAGTATAGGGTTATTTCTCCACGTGGCTACACAGGTTTGAGTTATTCCCCGATGATGGTTATTTCAAAAATGTCACATTGGGCCTCCCTATTGTATTCCCTAATCGTACTCAAATTGAGTATATGTTATGTTGACCCTGTATAAACTCAAATCCAAATCAAAGACAGTTCTAGATTCTGTGTATGTTGTGAGTTACCAGTAAATGTATTTAATCAATGGTTTAAATTCTATATTTTTGTAAATGAAATGTTAGGAATTTAAATGATTTCTCATGTTGGTTATCAAAATATTTCCATGTTTGAGAAAGGGGAAAAATAGAATAAAAATGAAGTTATTTATTTATTTCTTTTGCCAAAAAAAGGTGGTTGGGAATGTGTTTATATTTGATTTAATCATTTAATTAAAAGATTGACAAGGAATTAGTTTTGTGTGTTTATTTTATTCAAATGGTAAATTTTAGAAATTAGAAATAAAGAGAAAATATAAAAATATAAAAGAGAAAATTGTCCAAAAAGGTTCAAAAAGGAAAAGAGTTGGTCATTTTTGCATTATTCATTTTGTGAAGGAAAAATGCTCCAAAAACCCTCCATTTGAAAATTTGAAATTGGGTGAAACTGGGTGGATTTGGAAGGGATTGTATTGGGAGTTGGATGGATTGGGATAGGAAATGGATCTTTCTTGCATGTGTGTGAGCATGCCTTCTCCAAATTGATAAATTGCAAGTTCTCATGTGTTTTATGTGCATTGAAATTTGAGGTAATCTTCTTCTCCTCTCCATCTCTTGAGCTATTTCTTGTTTTGGATTCCATGCTCATCCTTTAGGGAAAATAGGACTTCTCTTATCATATTTCAAAGTAGTTTCATATTTATTTTGAATTTTTTTGAAAATGAGAATTTGCACCCTCATTTTGGCAATTTTTTCCAAAATCATTGAAATGTAAATTTGACCTTAAAAGTGTGTTGTTGAGCATATTTAGAGCCAAAGGGTATTTTTATAAATTATAAATTTGAAATTTAAAATTTCAAGTTTTCCTTCAATAGTAGATTTGAGTTTTCTATGGTTTTTCCTTTGCAAGTAATTTTAGAAAAATTGAATTTGGAAATGACTTTTGATCAATTTCAATGTAGGGAAGAAAGTCTCACAACTTATTTTTGATTTAGAACCAAAAGGAATTTGTATAAAATTCAAATTCAAATTTTAAATTGTCGAGCATTACTTAATGGTGAAATTGGAAAATGAATGGTTTTTCTTTGTATTTTTTTAGAAAATTTGAATTTTTGATTGATTTTGGATGAATTCTAATGTGAGATAAAAAGTCTCCTTAATTTTTATTAATTTAGAACATTATGAGACCATGTTTATTTTATTCCAAAAAAAATGTGCATTATTTTTCGTGTCACACTCATTGGAGAGTGTGATGAGCCTAGGACATAGATATTGGAGAGGGTTAAGGGAGTGGCTTCCAACATCTCCCTGGCTTGAAGTGGCTTGTAGGCTTGATCACAAGTGGGGATTCTTTTAATCAAGTGAAAACTAATGAAACATGGTTAATTAATTGACCAAGAGAAGGATGCCCCTATCATGCCTTGAGCGCTCCTACAGACTAAGGGTTTTTGGGAAGACATGCCAACTGAGGGAGATTAGGTCTTGTACTTGATCAAGTATCCTCATATGTATGAGAGGATTCCTAGGTTCCACGTGATTTCATACTGGTGAGCGCCACGATGACACTCGCTAATTGGCTCTCTAGCATCTTATCCTAGTGTTTTTATGTGTGTGCCTTGAGCTGTATGTCATGCCATTGGTAAGTTTTCCCAATGAGGATTTATTGTTGGATATATTGGTGAGTGTGCCTAATGTGAGTTATTTATCTTATACATTGGTGTTTGTGCCTAATAAGGATGTGCATTTGATCCATTTTATGATGTTGGCTATGTTATTATGTGTGATGTGCATGATGAGTGTATACTTTGTGTATGGAATGTGTGTAAGCCTTTTCCTAATGTGTTTGGTGTGAGTGTGTGTTTGTGGCCCATGTGAATATATCCTAACATGGTGGCAGTGGATATTTTCATTTTATGAGGTTGAGATGCATGGAAACCACCATTGGGGATCGAAGGATCATGGTTGGAGTAGAAGATGGCTTTAAGTTGGTAAAGATTATTTCGAGATTTCTTCCATTTTAATTATATGATGTAATTAATGTTTAAGGATATTCGAGTCCTCTTGTATTTGTAATATGTTATTGGACCCTCCTTAAGTGGATGATGGATTTGATAGTTTGTATTCCTTTATGTGTTTTGGTATGGGAGTCAAGCACACATGTAGTTTGTATGTATTTCCATTCTATTGCAATGATTAGTTAAAATTAGCATGGAGGAAATTTAGTTTTGGATCTAAAATAAACTTAGGAATCTTTATTTGGTTTTTAAAATGAACCTTGGTGTTTAGATAATTATTTTGCATTATGTTGTAGGCCCTTAGTAGCTAGTTGGTTCATAGGTTCCTTGTCTTAGGGAATTAACATGTTTATGGATTGTTTAGGGTCCCTTATTTGTTCTTAAAGAACATGGGAAGTGGTGCATCTCCTTCCTCATGTTTTTTTCTTGATTAGAGTAAGAAGTAGGAGTATCGGGGGGTCACAATACCCTTATAAATATTCTCCTTTGTGTATCTAGTATGTCAAGTGCTCAGGAGATAGAATTCTCTATTGGGCCCTAAGTCATTTTATAACTTTTTGAGTCTATTATTTGTTGGGTGAAACCTTAGGTAGTTTTGGGGTGTTTGGAATATCTTAGGGACCAAACCCTAGCTTTGGTTTGCTCACTAGCTAGGACACTAGTGCCTCAACAAGACTATAATGTTTGGTCAAGACTCCTAGACTAGGACTGAACTCCATTGCTAGTGTTGGACTCTAGTGCTAGGATGAGACTCTAGCCCCTAGGTGTTGGTGTCCCCTTTGGGTGTTAATGTCCTTTGGTGCTTTGTTTCACCATTTCATCATCTTATCATGTATTTTGTTCATTTCTCAGAGAAATTTGGTATCTGAAAGTCATTCCCCTTGATTTGGCAAGTCTTCCCATGTTTTCATCTCATCAATGAGTGTCATAGATCAATATTTATGGCATATCATTTCCTTCAGAAGTGTGGGTTTTTGGAAGTGATTTTTCATCATTTTAGACTTTATGGAGGGCTTGTACCACTTAGTTGGGAAACTTTTTGTGAAGGTTGGCCCTTGTGTTTAGAGTTGTAAAAAAAATTGGGTGTTGATTGGAGGTTGATGATTCCTTCATCTTATCATGGTGTGGTGTTGCAAGAGAAAATGTTTGTGCATTAGTAACTGATCATCGTGTAGGTGTCACCCTCTCTCTCCTAGGTTCATCATGGTAGATTTATTCCACGATTGTTAAGACTTTCACTATTGTCACCTTGCTTATGTAATGGTGAGGCTTTTCTTGTTGTCATCATCATTTTTTCATTGTGTAAATTACATGACACTTGTGTGCATATTTTTATGCAATTGCAACATGTTGTCACATGAACAACATTGTTCTCGGTGTTTTAAAAAGAATTATTCTATCAGGTTTTTTTCTTAGGCATGTTATGTAACGCCCTGCCATGCAACCCTAGAGGAAGTTGCAATTAACTACTCAAACGCACAATCTTTTTTTTTTAAGTACAAATAACATGCAAGTTCACTACCCATTGCCAACAACCTCTAAGGTTACGAGACAAAGATTACTTTAAAACCCGAACAAGAAACATGAATTGAAACCATAGCATTTAATTACTTAATGAATTAAGAAACACATACATTCCATACATGATAAATTACATCAAGAATAAGAGATACCACATGATTGCAAATAACAATCATTTAACAATAAGATTACAACTCTCATTCCTCGAATGAGGTAAATCCAATAAGCATGGTTACATAATACAACTTCCACCTCGATAACAAATGAGGGATAATAAATTACAAGATTCAACTGAAATGAATAAAGCATGAAATGAAGCTGGATCCCATGAGCCCTCTAATTGGAAATCTCATCCACACGAATAAGAAGAAAACCCAATGGAGAAAGGTGCACGTTCCACCCAACCAAGTGGTACCCGAAGGCCCACCCCCTGTGCTAGGAGATGGTAACAAGAATTCCTAGAAAATCCCATCTACCTCTAGACATAGGTTGACACATACTGACTCATACTTATACAACCAATCACAGGTACAACACCAGTACAAATCTAACATGGTCACGTTGCTTCTAGATATAAAACAGATCGAGTATGTTAAGAAACCATACACACAAAATCACATACCAACTATTTTCATAGAAGAGTGTCATCACACAACTTGACATGGGATATCCTTTGGGAATCTTCATAGGCTTCGACCCCCATTATCAGATATCCTGGTGGCCTCAACCGAATCCCGACCCCCATAGTCACTCATGTAGAATCAAATACCTCTCATAAAGACAAGATAGATGACCTTGCCATTCTAGGCCTTCCCACTCATCCCAAGCCTATACGAGCACTTGTGTCTATGAGTGAGGCTAAATTATCTTGATTAATGTGAAATACTACCCAAACTTCTAAGTATATTATTTTAGTTATCACTTGATTAAACCACCTCTGAAGGTTACCCAGTTTACCTCTTTGGGCTCCGGTGCCTAACATAAGCCATTCTTCTACTGGACAACACATGCAAACCAATCACCAAGGGAATCCCAAGTGCATACTAACAAGATAAAACCACTCCAACTCTAGGAGGAACATATAATGAAAACTCACTCCAAACACTGGAGGCAACAAAACACATAATCCACTCCTTCCAAAGGAGGCACAAACCACATAACCCACTCCTTATCCAAAGGAGGCACAAATTACATAATCCACTCCTAATCCAAGGAGACACAAACCATCCCTGTTCATGAAAACCAGGTAAAACAACAAGATACAACTATACACACTACCCAAGGCAATACAAAGGTTGACTAACATAATACAACAACCCCAAATAGTTAAACCCCTTCTGGAAGACTTAACAACCCTTCTAATCAAATTCCCCAAAGCGAAAATAGAAGAAGTGTACATTCAAGAAGGGTAATCAAACAAGAATTAAATCTATATTTGGATTTCCTAAATCCACTTCCTTCATTAACACTCAATAATTTATTGCCTTAATAAAACTAATTTAATAATGTCTCTTTCAAACAAAAGATGAAATTTAAACCAAATATTTAATTCCCTAATTGATTTTAAATAATAACAAAATAAACATTTACTTCTTCGATTTAAAACATATCATTTTAAAATAACTATTTCTCCTTTGCAAAATAAATCATTTAAAAATCCATTAATCTTGCTATTAAAACATTTTTTTTTTAAAAACCAATATTTGTCCTTTCAAAAAAAAATATTATCTTAAAAATAAATCCATTTATTCATTTATTGCATATTGATTTAAAATTTCTCCCAATTACATAAAAGACACGTCATTATTTTAATCATCCATTTTAATATATATTTTAAACTTATATCCACAACTATATATATATTTTATTATTAGTATATATTAATATTTTAATATTATAAAATATAATATAAAATATTATTTATAAATATTTTAATATTATAATTTTTTTTTTTTTTTTATTATAAAAAAATGAAACAAGAAAAACACATGCATTTTTCCCTCGGGTCACGCATCTCGCATTAGGGTTTAGGCGGCTGGGTTTAACCATAGTCGAACCCCAACAGGTGTCGACTGTGTTTAAACACAATCGCACCCATTAATGGGTGCGGTTGTGTTTAAACACAACTGTCCCATTGGTGGCAGTAGTGGTAGTAAAGGGCGCGCACTGGGCGCAGCTCCCCCCAAAACCTGTGTTTTAATTTGATTTTTTTTAAAAAAAAAAATCTTAAAAACCCCTACAGATTTTTATCTGCTAGAATGACAGGGGTATATATATATATTCCCCAATGAAACTCAAAACACAAGATAAATGTATGTATATATATTTAAAAATCCACAAAAGGAATTTGCATAATTAATTGAAGAACTAAAACTTAACTGCTCATTTACAGTCAAGAACGCCATTTCTTTTCTTCTTGAGAAAACCATTTAAAACAAAGGTTCCAGAGTTGTTGAACAAGTTTGAACATAGGTTTATTTTTCCACAAGAATCATTTTGAGTTTCCAAGCAAGGATTTTGCAAACAACATATCCAAATACATGAATCATTTCAAATTCAAAAACAATTTAAATAACATGAACCTGGTAGTCCAGAGCTTGAGAAGATGTCAGATGGTGCACAGGTTCTCCCTCTGATTCCAACTCCTTCCCAACAATTTCACAAAGCTTTTCCACAATTCCAATCCAAAACCCACAAAACAGTAATCCCCTTCTTTCTTTCAATTTTTCATTCTCCTCCCAAAAACTCCATGAAAATCCAAAATGCATCTCCAAAATAAGAAAACCTTCATTTCTTTTAATAGCAATATTTTTCTCCAAAAATGAAAAAACCCCACTCTCATCAATTTTCCCCAAATTTAGTCAACTTCCCTAAAATATCCCATCCACCATAGTTATTTCTCCCTCTATCCATTTTTGAGATATTTTGTTTTTTTTAAATTTAAAACTAAATTTTCTTTCAACAAGAATTTAATACCTATTAAAAATTTTCCTTTCAAAAAGCATTTAAAATTTTTAATAATTTCTTTTCAAAAGAATTTACAACTTTTAAATTTTCTTTTCAAAAATAATTTAACACTTTTAATTTCATGCACTTTTCAAAACAACATGAACCATTTAATTTATTTACTCCACAAATAAGTTTAATTAATCAATTCAACACAATTAATTTAATTAATCAATAAAATAAATCTAATCCAAGATTAGATTATTTTATTAATTAAATTAAATTAATTAATAAATTAAATAACATTTCTAACATTATAACCAAATTTATTTAATAAACAACTTAAATACATAAAGCCATTTATTTACCTTTATAACTTGAAAGTAAATAATAACTAAGGTGAAATGAACAACATTACAACCACTAAACCCGTCTACAACCCGACAACACACTATGACTAGGGTGATGACTTGGCACAAAAAACCTAGCTACTATCTTCCAATCAAATACTGTTGGCCAATGGACACGCTCAAACCTGTGAAACCAAGTGGAGTCGATGTCATGTACCTGTCAACCTGCGAACAAAGAGTATATCGAACATGCATATATATAGCATAATAAAACACGCCGTGAAGAGGAAATCTCGGAATCGCAAGGCGCTCGCAAGTAAGTGGTGCAATCCCATCCCCTTCACCAATACAGTATTACTAACTAACGAATCTAACATCAATAATATAATGAAAAGCATAAAGCATTATTAATTCAAATATCTGCTAAGCTAATCCAAAGCATGTCATAATGATAACATCAGAATGAAATACCATCACATCAAAATATAACATTCACATCACTTTATAGTTTGCGATCAAATAGTAACCAAGTACCATAGTCAAAGTAATAATAGAACAAAGCATAACAAAGAAGAACATTGTCCGATCAAAAGGAAAAAATGGAGGGGTGCTACATGTTAGCTTGTGGAATTACAAAATATTTTTCCAACCATTATAATATTCCCTTGTATCTCCTCTCTTCACCATCTAGAAATATTTTCAAGCTCTACAAACCTTGGCCTTTATGAAAATTTCAAGATCATAGAGTCACTCTTCTTTTGACATGCTCTTCGCAAAGATGTGGTTTTTTATGGACTCATCTATAGAATCCACTTGAATATTATTTTTATTTCTCCCTCACAATAGATAATGGAATTAATTAAGGAATTCAATGGCATAAAATCCTTGAAAGTTGATATTAGGATTCATGTAAATTCTAAGGTAGATTCATATTTCATATCTAATTTCTTATGATTTACTCAATCTCTAGTAGCAATGATATTGATTGAAAAAATGTTTATGCAACATAATAAAAATGGGTTGGATGTAATTGCAATAATGGATTAATAATTCCCACTAGATAATGTGTCTATAATTAGGGATGAATTTAGAGGTATGGCTTCCATGGAATCACTACACAAGTTGCAGTGAAGAATCTTGAGCTTTTCCCATAATCCACATATTTTAGGGATTCCTCAAACTAGCTATTTAGAAACTATGGTTGGGAGAGTTGATAGGATTTCAGAGAAACTATACACTCTTTTCATCACTTTTCATCCCTTTATACATATAATTTGATTCAAGCATGCCTAGCGAGTGATATAATTTCTTCTAGGTATATCAAAAATGGCCAATGAAAATAGAATTATCTAGGATCATAGAATTCTCATTTTTTATCTATTTCTTGGTCTAGCATTCCCAAAAATATTGTTATTATCTACCTTTTTCATTCCTAGGGTGATAATAATGCAAATCCATTATATAAAGTGTGTTGTGCCTTGGACTCGTCCCACATTTTTCTTTTAGAAAAATATGGACCCCCTTTTTGTTTTTTTTGTTTTTCATTGGGCCTATTCCTACATTGTAGTGGCTTATTGGAATTCCTACACCATATCTAATCATTGCAAGTATGGTTGTAAATGACCATTTTGGGATCCTACACCACCTCATTTGTTGATTACACTAGTAAATTTAGGCATCATATTCCACCTCCTTTGCTAGTTATAATGGTCCATTGGGAGATCCTATATTTCCTCCTCTATAGGTCATGGTGTTCCACCATCTCCTTTATTGGTTACATTTATTCTTTAAGAACCCTACACCTATCTCTCACTCTATGTCTTTGGGTTATAGTGACTCTTCATGAGTCCTACAACTATTTTATCTAAATATAGATTGTTCAAATTACTATGTATTTTTTAATGTTTGTTTTTATATTTATATTTGATGGCATTGATGGAATTTGGATAATTCAAGTTTAATGATGGATCTTTTATCACAAGGAGAGAAAAAAAAGGCATAGTCCTTATTTGTATATGTTCTTAATGTGTTTACCAAATAATTTCATATAGGTTGCTTCTTTAATTTAACATGCATGAAACATGGTAGCTTAGGTACACATTAAAATGGGGGGAAATGTGGATGTAAAAAATACGTAATTGATACTTTTCTCTATTCATTTTGGATCCACTTTGATCCTCTATGAATAATACAAAGGTCTAGAGCTCAATTTAGATATTTTAATACAAGATTCGATATTAGTCATATAAGTGACTTGCAATTAAGTTCCCATTACTTATATATCTAGAGTTAATCCTTAATTCATTCATTCCTAACCATAGCTCATAAAGGTCAAGGCCACACAGGTGACCTTAACCACTATTTTCCTAGTTTGAAATTAATTACTAGCCCAACTCCATTTTTTTCCAACTAGCCATCACCTATTGAATCACACACAAAAATATTCAAATTTGATTATTATTGTGTTATATAAAAGGGGAAAATACCTAAAAGATTTAAATATAAAATTGAGAAAATTTATATTGAAATAAAAAACTTGAGTATCTAGAGCAATCATTGCATCACATCTACATACATAATAAGATATGTGTAATAATTTCCATCAAGCACATGGTGTCTTTTCAATCTTATTCAAATACCATTGAATCATTACAAATGGATTGACTACATTCAAGGTAATTCACAAGTTCACCAAGTTGATAGTAGGTCCTTTTGGTGCCTTTAAGCACCACTTAGTCTAGATATACATGATCAAACAAGTTCTTCAAGAGGAAAAACACACAATTAATGGTTGTGACTTTTAGGATCATGGTCACATAGAAGGTTTAAAACTTCATATGTGAAAAAAAGGGCGACCAGTGTAATTTTGACCCTAGACACAAAAGAACACATTGTTTCAGAAGTCCTATAGATGCATATCTAATAGTAGAATTATAAGTTTAATCATAAAGTTAGCATCACAAAAATATTCTTTAGTACATAAAGAACTATTAACATTTATCCTTGTTTATCAATTTTAATATATTGTCAACACTTATTAAATTAAAAAATTAATTTGATTTATTATAAATATTTATTACATGTGAAACATAAATTACAGTGATAACAAAAGATAAAATACAATAAAATAACCATATTCACAAATACTATTTAAAACCAACATTTATTTTCTTTAATATAAATTCATCAAATTTTTTAAATATAATGCCCACAATTTTGTTAAAATTGCATATAAATATATTATATTTACTACACCTTCAAAGTAAAATCTTGGCCATATATATTGTAGGTCCACTTGATCGTAATATGTTTTGGGATTCACCTCATTAAAAATGACAAAAATGTAACAAAATAGACAAAATATCATTTAGAGTTTTTTTCCTCTGCATACGAATAGGGATTTATTTCCAATTATTAGTGTGGGCTCCACTTAAATACAAATAGCCCACTCAAACAAATTACTAAAATAAATTTGACTTTTTTTAACTACATATTGGTAGCTTACATTGTTGTAACGCTTTATTCAATATAAAAAAATTGACATATTTTTCAATATGTATACAATAGTAACAAATGTTCTTTATTTGTAATAAGTAATTTTAATTCATTTATATTAACTAAAGTTGTGAAACAAGATATTACATATCAAAGTTAATTAGTTACTTATTATTTATTATTGTATCTAAGTTTAGAAGGCATTCTGCTAGAACTTTTTATTTATTTTTAGTTATTATATTTTTTAGATTAAATAAGAAGGGGTTTTATTGTGCTCCCACCTTTAGTATGATATTTTAGTATTTTCTAAGAAAATGATTTTTTTTTAACTTTTTTATTGATTATTATTCAACTATCATTTTTTAGAGATATAATTTTATCTATTTCAACCCTACACTACCAAATCCTTCCTCTAAGAGAATATCCTCCTTAGAAGAAGGGGGTGCTTTAAAACTATAATACTTTTGAATGATTTAGAAAAAAACTGCCTTATTTTCAAATGTTACATTTAATAATTTTAGCACATCTTCGCTTAATGATTATGAACAAATACTTACATAAAAAGATCCTATCAAACCAATATTACACATTTCTTAGGTAGGTGGCATTTTGATTTTTACCACAATAAGTGGATTTGTGATGCCTTCTTTTTAAAATTATGATAGTAAAGGTCATCTTTTACGACAAATACAAACTTTCACATTATGTGTCTCCTTTATTTTCATGGAAATTAATTATTTTTTAAGGTTTTTGCATCAGTGATGCACTTACATGGTTTTATTCATTACCGCATACTTCTCTCACTTCCTTAAAGAACTATTGCTTTCATGAAATATATTCATTATAATATTGAACCTAAGTCATGCTCTTCACCTCATGAAATGCAAACAATAAAAGAAAGAGCCAAATAGAGATTACAAATAATCATTTTAATCTTTAACTACTAATATATGAGTTTTACTTTAGATGATGATGAAATTAAAAATATATTTATATATGTTTCGCTTCGAATATTTAAGAGACAAGTCCATTACATTCCCCATCATTCATTTTAAAGTTATGTACCATTAGTTTGATCACAAGTTTCTAGGAAATCCCATGATTCCTTTTGTACATAAATGTGAGTGTGCTTTATTAATCAACCATCTCTCATCTCTATGTATTTCTAATATTTTCTAAATATAGGTTGTGGAGAAAAAATGATGTAATTTTTGGTGATCATCATGAACAAATCAAATGAAGGGGATTTAGATAATTCATTATATTACATGAGCCTGCAAGTGCTATACTGGAACAAATTTTGGAATATAATATTATTACTTTACATTTGATTAAGCCAATGGATATATCCAATCTTGTATGGCACAAGGTGAACTAGTTTTGTTCTATCATTGCATGCATGGATATTTTATAGATCTATATATTACATTTGAACATAAAGTTCAAAATCGTATAGACAAATGGAAGATAAATATTGAGCATACTCATGAGAACACAATTCTCACATTTGGTGAGGCTAATAATATGAGAAAACTGATGAGGATCCATACAATATTAATTATTGGGGTGACTTTATTATTCACATATGCTCACTTAAATCCTTCTTACTACTTGATACATTTTATGGCTTTTCTTTCCTTTCTTGGTTTTATGTTTCCATGTTCTTAAATAGCATTGGGATGATAGAAAGATACATTTAGTGGTGCATGTTGACATGAGTGGCATTGAATATGCATTATATTATTCATGCTACTTCTTCCTTGTGTTGTGTATCATTTCTACTTTGTAAACTTTCTTATACCATATAGGTTTTCATCCTCCTTTATTAATTATTCATTTACCTCATGTTTCTTTACACTTCAATACCTCTTGATTATGCCTTGTTTGTGGTGTCTTTTTCTATTCTCATTTCATGTTCTATATTATAACTCATGTTTTCTTTCTCTACTTGGGGTATCTTTCTTATATTGCCTATATTTTTTACTCCTATGTTGGTTTATGTACTCTTGATAGCTCTCCATGCTTTATTGCACATCTTTTTTGAATCATATATGGTCAATCTTAGGTTTTCACATGTTTTGTGTTATGTACCTATACTACATAAGTTTATAATGATATATGATTTACAATGTCTTCATGATCCTTATCTTCTATGACTATGATATTTCCACACTATATTTACCTTTATTGTGCACTTAATCCTTCCCATATTTACATCTTGTGAATCCATATTTATGGCACTTATTATATTTATATATTATGATTATGATTTGTATCGTGCTTATCATCTCAGAACATGATTATTATATCATGTTCTAATTCCATTTTATGATGATTTCTATAATTTATTATTTCTTATATACCTTAGTGTTTCACTATATTATGCTCTCATTTCCTAATCATGCTTCAAGAGATATCTTATTGTATTAGGGGTGTCATTCATTGTCCATGTCATGCTATGTTGTCATATCTTATCATGCTCCTAGAGCTACCTTATTATATTGGAGGCATCATGCATTCCTCATGTCATGTTATGTTCACATGCCATATCATGTCTTTAGAGCTATCTTATTACATTGGATGTGCCATGCCTTCTCCATCCTACCTTGTACTCACATTCCTTATTATTTTCCTACATTTAGGGTAACATGCCTTCCCCATCTTATTTTGTTCCTACATGCCTTTATCATTCTTCTAGAAATATCTTCCTATATTGTAGGCATCATGACTTCCCTATATCATCTTGGGCTCATATTCATTCTCATGTTCCTACACCTATCTTCTCACATTGGAGGAATTATGTCTTCCCCATGTAATATGTACTTACACGTTCCTTATCACCTTTAAGGTGATTTTTTATTTATGATTTCCCTATGCTGGGGGAAACCTTATATCATATTCTTTGATGCTAAATCATATGTTCTTACATGTTATATCCTTATTATTTTCCAAAAATTGGGGAAAATTTATATAACTTAGTGATTATCTCCAATTTGTGTGCTTTACATGCCTATCATTTGATATTTTACTTCTTGATTGTAACACAATATTATTTTTGGGAATTGATTTATGTTCTTACATGATTAAATCTTACTAGATTACCTTTAATTTGTATGTACTATTTTCTCTCTCCAAGTCCTTGTATAGTTTGTACACAACAAAATTGGAGGGGGAATATACCATCACTAATCTTCCTATGTTGAGATTTTAGACAACACCTTATGTTAAACAAATCTTAATCATGTTATTGCAATTGAGTGGACCATATTTACTACCCATGAGGGGAACCAAATGATATTGCTATAGTAGGTGGAATATTCATGTATCAATTTCCATATAGGTGAAATTCCTTAATATTTCTCTTTCTCTTTGTTGTAGACAACTAAATTAAATCATAGTTGTGTTTATTTCTATTTGTGTGATAGAAGCTACCCATTACACATTTATATATATTTTTATGTCCATGTGGAGCACTAATGCCAATGAGAGGAACACATGAATAATTCAAGAATGGTCTATTATTACACACAAATTAGACATCTTTTAGAAATATCTAAATATTAACATTTCATGTTGGCTAAGAATATCCATGTGCTTTGAAATGCATGCCCATGCTAGATTCACATGCACCTCAAAATGGACAAAAATGTAATGGTGAATTTTAAATATACACATTCTAGTTCCCATTTAGTTTTGGGTCCATTTTAAGGGCATGACTTAAGCGAATTGCATACCAACATGTGGCAAAATTTCATGCTAAGTTTGGCCCATTCTCTAATCCTTATCTAGTCCCATTTTAGATCAATTTACACTTATCCCTAGCTACGCATATTCCCATGGTGCTCAAATTTGATTTTGGGGGTTGAGGATTGATCAAACAATTTTAAAATTTTAAAATTCGATTCTAGACTTCCATGTTTTTCCATTAGTTACAAAATCCACCTGGAACATGTTTGTGTGACATGTTATGTCTTAATATTTAAAGACACTCATTTATGTAATTAATTCATATTGATTATTATGCAAAAAATCATTCTAGGAATATTTTAATTTGGATTTTAAAATGAAAGCATCTACATCAAAATTATAATTCACATCTAGGTCATCTACATGCTTGAGAATGTTGATTTAGAGTATTTTCCCAGGTTGTAAAGCCCTGCCATGGAGAGCATTAACCTAATAACACTTGGCCCTAGCAAACCAATAACTTTTCCTAAGGTATTTTTAAGTACTATCATCTTTATGCACATTCAAATATCAAAGATTGAGGTGGCGTGGATTTCAAAAGTCTACACTTTTGTAGGATGATCTTATGGGTTATAGAGCAATCACACACATCAAGTCATTCTCATAATACTTAGGTCCATTCTCAAGGGGCTTGGATTCAACCCACAAATATTTCATAGACTATATAGAACCCAATTCATTCTTCATCCTATAATCATTTATTTTCTATATTAAGACAAATGAATTTCATATGATATTTGCATCAATTGTTCATCATAATTCTAAATTGAAGTACCTTATTCCTTTACACATAATTCCTAAAATAAAATTTTAATTTGTCAATTCACAACTTTTCCGAATTAACTAAATTTAACTAATTCATGTTTTGGTTCTATACATTTATTTAATTAGCCCAGATCTATGTACAAACATTTTTATTTCTTTAAAAGTATTAAAGTTTACAATGTCTGACTCTCATCAAAGTATTGCAAAGCTAATTAAGGACAATTTAAATTTAAAAGTGTTGAATTCTAAGAAATAATTCTAACATCTTTTAAAATAACTTTAACCACATATGACCGGTCATTTTTAAAAATTAAAATCATGAAATTTCAGTAATTCATAACGTCACTTTGGTGTAATCTTTTTCGATTTGACTATGTAGAATCAAACAAAAAAAATTAAAAAATAGTCATTTTTTTAAAAAAATATAACCACACGTTTTAACTAGTAATGTTAATATATAATCTTTTCATTGAAAATTTGACATCCCAACTGAAAAAATAAATTTAAATTTTGTCCTATTTTTATCACGTGTTAGGCATGACAAGGAATTTCAATGCCGTTTGTGCACGGAAAGCTAACTAGTTGAAGTTATTTGGAATATTTTGTAAAAACGCATTCATTACTTTTTTCCGTTTCTTACCAAAACGGGGAAATAATAGAGTTAGTGGAATTCTTTTTTGGGCCCATAAAATATGAACAAAGGACGTGGTTTTGGTGTGAAGTACAAAAAAGTTACTCAAGGAAAATTTTATATTCAATTTAGATGAGGTAAGTATGATTTTTTAATGATAATTATAACGTGCAACATGTTTTTATGTTTGTATTTAAAAAAGAATAATGTTGGATGAATATTTTATGATGATACATTGATTACCTATAAAGTGTTGGATTTGTATGTTGAGTGATATTTAAAAATAATATTAGATTAATGTTAGGATGGTTTTTATTTGTTCGTACATTGATTATTCTTTATGTTTGAATGATATTTATAAATAATGTTAGATGAAATTGGGTTGGTTTTAATCAATTTGTACGTTGATTATAATGTGTCGGTTCTTTATGTTGAACGGTACTTAAAAAATAATGTTGAATGCATATTAGAAAGACTGAATAGTCGTCGTACTTAAACCTTTTTTATTTTTTATCACATGGTTTGAAACTAAATTTTAATATAATTATTATAATAAAATGTTAAAGTTAATATAATAGTCTCTAAAATTACTTTTTTTCTTAAAATTTATCATATTTTTATATTTTAAATTACATATATAAGATGCCTTTAGTTTTTAGAAAAAAAATTTATGTTTATTTATTGATACTATTTTATTTTAATTTTAAAAAAATTGGTATGAACTTATATATAATAAAATAAATACTAAAGTAAAATTATAAGCTATTTCTATAACAATAAGAATATATTATAACTAAACAAAATACTAATAATAATAAAAATTAAAATAGTATATTTAATGACGTGTTACAAATTTAAGTTAAAGATCTGTTCATTTTAAATATATAAATAATTTAAAGATCACAAAGAATAATATGATTATGACAGTGATATATGTAGTTAAATAAGGTTTTGTTCTTACTTGTCAAATGTGTGTTCATGTAAATATCAATGCTCAATCTCTTTATCAATTGGTTACTCCTTTACATAAGGCATTAGTGCGTGTTGTTTTTTACATGAATAGTCTTGATGGTATTGTTACCTTGTTAGTTTTTTTCTAATGACATATCATTTCATCTATCATCCTCTTTCAAGCTTTTGCTTTCATAGCTATCTAGCCTTCTATAACTATACCACTCATATTGCCACCCATACTGTCACCCCTAGCTCTTCAATTCTTACCTCTAACGTTCCTACTAGTTTTCTCTTCATTAGTTTTCAACTCACATCTCATCCTTCCACACACATACCTATTAATGATATTCCCCATACTTATGGCACTCATACTATTACTCCATTTCACCTTATGTTCCCTCCACTTTATAATATCATTCTTCCTTTTGTGACCATGACATTATCTTCTCTCATATATCCTCACTATACTTCTTATGTTGTTTCCCTCACTCTTACCATTATTATCCCTATCTTTACTCTAGATAGACATGATTTCTAGACTCTGCTAATTTTAAGAAAAGGTCAATGGTATGTCTAATAACAAGGATTCTATCACCTAGAATCCTCCACATTATTTATCACTTGTTTTTGAGCTTGTCATGTATTTGTTTCCTCTTGGTTTTGTGGTGTCTTTATTTGAGCTAAATAATGGAAAATAATATTCTAATATTCATTTACAAGATTTCACTATTGCATTATTTTTTATTTCATATGAGGATATGATCTTAGCCAAATTGTTTATAAGAAAATTAATGGATTATGCTATTCATTAGTTTTATTCCTTATTTCCTAGTTTGTATATTCAAGATTTGATGAGCCAGCCACTTCTTGTAACATTCATATCATTATAAGCTTAAAGATAATGGAATTTTTTTTGACTAAGTATGCTCAAAGGAGTAATGACCCAATACATTATTTAATTTAATTTAAACCATTATATGGTAAAATCAAGCATCAATTTAAGGATAATGAGCTAAAGCTTATCTTCCTTAAGGGAATCATTCCTACCATTAAGGATAATGTGCACTTAAGTAGTTTTCCTTAGTTTAGAGACACGTGCACTTATCTAAAGAATCTCAATGAGAGGAAATTTCTTGCATCAACTACACTTAAGTATGAATCATTTTATTCTACGTGTATTTTCCCTTGAATTTTTTTTAAAGGTCTAATAAGTTCTCAAAGGAAATTGTGCATGGATCAAGTGGCTAATACTTCCAATTTGTGTAGCTTCTTATAAGTATTATAATTTTATGAAGTTTACAATGTTATAAGAGCCCCTAGACATTGCACTTCAAATTTCATTGATGTCTAATTTGGTTACTTTTCCACCTATATGCTCATTAGATATAGCTAGAGGACTACCCAAGAATCATAGTGAGAGTACATTCCAAAACTTCCATAGATTTAATAGACATCACACAAAGGGTTTCATATCATTTAAACATAAAGTGTAGGATTTGATTGATAATAATGTGATTTATATTGAAGGTTTTAATTATGGGGGCAATCCTTTAGCTATTTCCTCAAATCAAAACCTAAAGTTATTGTAGTGCATTTTTTAAGTATTTTAATAATATTGATGCATCTCATGAACAAGATTCTATTGATATAGATACATGTTGAAAGACTTAATATGGATGATTGTCATATTAATTATCACATACCTTCTTCTTCCCATGCTACTAATCACAATTTTAATGAGGAAATCCCACAAAACAACCATTATGGTCTATTATATGTGACATGTCAAATACATGAAAAAATAATTGGTGGAATTCCAATTGATCCTACAAAGCAATTCACTATATTGCAAGGCTAGAAATTACCTAATTTACAATCTTTGCCTTATATTTTGCATTCATTCTAGTGATCATTTCCTTAGGTGAAATACAAAGGACCATTTGTACTATTTTCAACCTTATCCTAACTTAACAAATTTATGTTGATCCCCAAACCTCTTTTTACACATAGAACTAATTTTGAAAGTCTTAGGAAAACTTTTGATATTGGGAAAAATTGCATTGGGAAACTTGAGAGGACAAGTCATACCTTGATGTTAAGTCTAAATTAACTCTAGTTAATTCCAACTTTTGATTACCAAAATACTAGTTGACTATTACCTTGGTATGCCCTCAATTAGTCATTTGTAATTGAATCTAAAATTAAAGACTAACAATCTTCATTTTAAACATAATTATTCTCTTCTTCCTTGTATTCACCTTATGAAATTAATCATACATATAATAAATTAAAGATTATGAGATAACATGTTGCATGAAATGTGTGCTAGGTTGACTTTAACAATTAATAGAAGGGGGTAGGAAAGCCAATTTTTGAGTTAGGAATATATGGATTCAAGGATCAGTTGATTTGGATTGATCTCATGCCACATGAAATAAGTTGTAAGCTTATGGTGGTGATCTCAAAGAAAGGAATACATGAATAGAAATAAGCTATAAGAATATGGTGGCGATCTTAGAGTAAGGAACAAATGAATATAAATAAGTCGTAGAGATATAGTGGTGATCTCAAAGTAAGGTGTAGACACTAAAAATTAGTAAGGTGTAGACACTAAAAATTGTCCTAGGCCTACGACTTCTAAATTCTCCATCATTTCCCCTTTTGTCTTTGATAATTAAATAATTTTAATTATTTAATTAATTCATTTCTATCTTTATTCTTCCTTGATTAATTAAATAAATTTTTATTTATTTAATTTTTATATCACTTTCCACTATAATTAAATAATTATTTTAATTATTTAATTATTCATTAGCCTCTTCTATCATAAATTAAATAAATTTTATTTTTTAATTTGGTCCACTCTCTTGAATTTTGAATTAAATCATTATTTAATTCAAAAGGTCCCTTTTGTCACGTTCTTCTATAATTGAATAATTATTTTTAATTATTTAATTATTCATTGGCCACCTAAATTAAATAATTTTATTATTTAATTTCCTCTCACCTCTTTATTTGTGTCCATCCTTATCTATCCATGTCTCAATTAACCTCCACCCTTGATTAAATTATTTATAATTTAATCCTAATTGTTCATCCTTATCATTCGCTCTAACCCTATTCCATACTACATATTTCATTCTTGACCATTGATTATTGGCATCCAATCTCAACTCTTCATTCAAAATTGTCTTTCCTATAAAAGACCTTGTCATTGTCATTTTGTCAATTACCTTCACAAGCTTATGCGATCTTATGCTATCTTCCTATCAAGTCTATCAACATCAAGTCAAGTGCATCCATAGTCATTTAGAATCTTTTGCTTTGTCATTGTCATAGGCTTATTTGCACACTCAAAAATATGAGGGCAGTTATCATATTCAACCAAAATGGAGAAGTGCAATGAAGGTGAATCAATGGTGGCATGAAGACTCTTTGGTAATGTTGCTTTATATTTTATGTCTTTATGCTTATTTGTATGTCATTGTTTATCAGGGTTTGATTTATATGCTTTATTGCCTAACCTTGATAATTTTACCCTAATTACATAAGGAACAACAAAATATAAATAAGTGTAAGTAGGGATAAGATATAATATATAAGACTAGAGCTATAATACACCACTTATTAAAAGCAATTGCATTTAAATGTTCCTATCAAGATAGACACTAAATTAAATAAAAATGACTTAGATATACTAATTTCACCATTATAATAAGATGCAATTAAACTAATACAATGCATGCCCAATTTAAAATTATAAAATCTCCAACATCACATTAGTAAAATACCCTACATATCCTTTTGCCCTCGATATGAGATGTAAGATCATAATATTTCATGATGCAATCTTTTTTCACTCACTTTTTGAACATCTTTTTTAAAGCAATATAATAGAAACTTATTCAATGTAAATAAAAAGTAATAAAATCTCAATCCTTAAAGTGCACTTGAAAGATTCCTCCCTCCATTATAGTTAAATGTACAATGTCCCACTTCAACATTGCTCTTATCAAAGTACTTGCGTGCAATAACTAATGACAATGATAAAAATATAATAAACTTTGTTTGCCACCACTTGGAGCCCCACTCTACCACTATTTTAATTTACCACGTTGTAGTCATGGCTAAATTCCTTGGTTTTATTTACCCACGTGAAAAGTACCTTCTCCCAACTTATGTAACAAAGAATTCCGATGCCACGTGCTTGCATGTGCACTAGATTCAGTTTCGGATCACGACGCGGAATCTCTCACATTTTGCTCGTGAGGTCACTTTCCTAGATAACGACTGCTCACTAGATTGAATCTCGAAAGGCCGTTCTACTCTTAGAAAACAAAATTATTTGACCCTGCGATGGGGACAACATTTTCTCCATTTTACTTACTCAAGTCAATCCGGTCAATACGAGAGTTTTTAGAAAGTGGGCGCCCACAAAATGTAAATAAACTCCAATTTTAGCATTTAATTGTCCCTTGTAGTTGTCCCTACTCTGATAAAAATAGAGGTACCGACCAAGAAATAATTAGATTCTTGGTCAACTGGACCGAATGCAGAAACTATGGTATCGCTCACAGGGATAAATTTGACGGCTTTCTTTGACCGTCACCTAGGCTAGTAAAATAAGAATTTTCATAAGAAGAAGTTTTCTGAATTATTCTCATTTATATTATATTTTATGTGCCATCACATTCAACAATCTTGGGTGATTGATTAGGTGCCACCGACCATGGGTTTATCCAGAAAACGTTGACTAACTTTTAATTAACAGTTTACATTTGATGGTCAACTTATTCATTGTACGTAGGCCTTGCTAATATATTTATCTGATTCTTTCTCCGCGTAAGCCAAATTTGCCATGCATTCAATACAATTTTCAAGAGAAAATTAGTCTATATTCTAATCTTTTAACAAGATTTTATGTTTTCTTTTTTATATTCTGTTTTTAATTCTAATTCTGAGAGTTCATGGAAAAAAAAAACGAAGAGAAAAGCCAAGGTATGAAGAAGATGCCATTGTACCACCCATTGTTGATTTCTCTGCAACTTCGCTCATAGACTTATTCAGTGGAATTGCATGAGTTGACCTTGGCTACCGAAAACATTGTCAACATATTCTTTTGTCTTTGTGTTAAGCGATTTCACCATGGTCTGTGAATGTCTGTGAATTATAACAGCTGAAGAAATCCTTTATTCTGGTGTTATATTCCACCCCCCAGAGAAGAAAAAAATCATTTGAGTAGCTTATTTTTATATGGATATAATTCAGTTATATAGATATTGGTATCTGTGTTTAAGTCTGTTTTTAAATTGTTGATCAGAAATGTTGAATAAGTTATAGTTATGTCACAAGTTTATTTCGACTAATTTGTTATAATTAGAAAAGTTATAGGTTTTGGCATATCTATCTTTAAATAACTGATTACAATATATTGAGTAAATTCACGCTAATTTCTTTTGGTTAAGCTATTAAAACTAAAGAATCCATTCTGTCAAAATTATTCATTGAATAAGCCTCTATGATTAAAGAATCTATTCTATCAAAATCGTTAATGAACTTGATCTTCATAATACCTTCACAAATTTCTATGGGATTTATTTCTCGCTCTCCTTCCACAAATTTTTATTTTGATGGATAGCATAACAGCCCATCATCCTTACTAATTATATTATAAGCCCTTAAAATGATCTAAGCAGCCTTGAATGCTCAACCCATTTCACTTTCATTTAATTTTTATATGATTAATGACTTTTTTAAAAAACTTTCACATTCATTAAAATTATAAGAATATACAATATGGATTTGAAAATGTGATCCAAAACATTGATGCAAAAATTATTACGCAATTGAATCCAAAAATCTGAATAAATAAATTGTGAAAACTTGATATGATTAATTATAAGAATATTTTAGTGTGTGCCGTCTGATGCAGTAATGTAAGTCCGTTAAAACGCACGCAGAGAAAAGAATGATGGCTGACGATGCCACTTGTAATAGAATTTGTCTTGCATAAACTAATTATGGAAAGAAACGCCTCTAATCATCACACTTCATCATATGACGATGCTCGTGTTTCTGATATTATTATTCAGAATTATTAACCATGGCGTCTTAAATTTTGTATTTATTTAATCAGTTGTCTGTAGTTTGTCCGACACAAGCTGCGAATTGCAACAACGTGAAGCATCATGATCACTTAATAATCTGAATTTTTATACTGATTCTTTCAATATAGTATTCAAACTTACAATCAGTAAACTTAACTCGGAATGATATACAAGAAGTTATATGAAAGAAATTTTTATTGGGTGTATAACTATTTCAAGAAAATTGATCTGAAGTAGGAGAAGGGAGAATTCCTGGATCTGAGAGGTTCATGATAGCACTTGGGCTCCAATTGGGCTGCTGCCGAATGAACTGATCAATAGACATTGTTTGGTAATCGGAACAAGTAACAGGCTGTTGTAATGGATCGCACAACTCTTTCTCATTATAAAAATTAGAACTTGTTCCCTGTGAGATGCCTGTGAGCACATCCATGAATGCCGAGGAAGTGGCAGCAGAGAGATCATTCATGGTATTTAGATTACCAAGCTCCATTTTTGCAGGATTTCCAAAATCTAATATCATTGACTGGGGGGGCTCATTGCTCCATGCACTGGCAGGCCTCTGAAATGTAGTGTTGGAGATTAGTTGACTGAATGGATTCAAAGGTACAGAGATTGCAGGAGGTCTTGAGGTCAAAGAGTGTTGGGATGTACTGGCCTGTGAAATATTACTGCATTGATTGTAGAAAGTGTTATTATGAGGATTCTGGAAGTACAAGTCTCTGTTGGAACTGAAATTGTAGAACTGGGGACCCGAGTAAGGAGCAGGCTGTCTCACAGATTCTAAACCAGGCAGAGACCCAGCTTGTAGGAAAGGGAATTTGTAAGAAAATTGTGTTGCATTGAGAGCTGTTTGAGATCGGTTGGCAGATGCAGCAGCTCTTAACTCATTTAAATCTTGCAGGGCATGATTGCGAGCAATTGCTTCATCAGGAAAATTGAGCTTGGCTCTCACTCCTCTGAACCTAATGGCGGCTGCATCATAAGCTTTAGCTGCATCTTCAGCAGTTTCAAAAGTGCCAAGCCACACTCTGCTTGCCTTGGTGGGGTCCCTGATTTCAGCAGCCCACTTTCCCCATGGCCTCTGTCTTACACCTCTGTATCTTTTTCTCTTGGTTGCTTCTCTTGGAGGACTGCATTCCTCAGACTTGGTCTCCTTGGTTTCTACATTCTGAGATGATTCTCCTGCAACTGCATTGCACACAGATCTCTCAGCAAACATACACAAAATTCAAGCAATGCCCAAATGAGAATTCCACCATAATCAAATTATAGCAAATAAAAATGTAATCTTTATACCTGAATCAGAGCTATGGGAATCAGGGGTCCTGCCATCACGCTCACTGGGAGCTCCGCTGCTGTCCATGTTTAATTCATTGAATTTCCTTTTCATACCAGATGACTGGCTACCCTCTGCACTGTTGGTCGGTGACAATGTTGCTACAGCATTCTCGCAGTGCCCTTCTTGATACTCCTCCTCCTTCCCCTGACTGGGCGATGAAACTCCGTCCTGTTTCGAATCCCGGGGCCTCTGCAAACTCCTTGGAGGACTTCCACCGCTAGCATGAGAAAGCGCATCAACAATGATTGAATTTTCCTCCTCTGGGCTAAATGCACACCTCATTCCTGCAATTCTCACATGCATTTTCGACCATTCAGAGTCCTCTGCATTGCTGCTTTCCATGGATGTTTTGATCTCCTTTCTGGCGGGCATTTCAAATTAAAATCGGTTTTTTCTTCTTTCAAATTAAATTTTACCCCAAATCCAGTCCTGTGCAAATACAAGCGCCGGAAATTTGAAAACCCAAGTGGAATCTAAGAAGCTGAGGCTGCTCACTTAAAGCCGGCCCGCAGTATCGACAATAGAGGCGTTGTCAGAATGGGCAGGAATGTGACTGTGGCAATAAAAGCAGGCATGTTGGATACAACAACTGAGGGCTTGAAATAGTTTATACCCAGAGTGGCACCTACCTTACTGTTGTGATCCACGTGGCTGGTGATTAACCGTGGGAAGGCCGCGTAATCGAAGCTTCGTCGCTTTTTCATCCTCTCGTGCCATTACCTTTGTCCGTTTCCGTGGCCTCAGCCCAAAGAATCTTCCCCTGACTTTATCTGACGTGGCGTAACCGGTTCCCGTGGAAATAAATGTTCCGTTTGGACCAGGAATCCCCAGTTTACCGGTCGGCATCTATATTCCACACGTGCGGTCCGAGTTGCACATTAAAGGTCTGTGACGCTGTTATTTGAGGGCATTTGTTTTCAGTCTTTCCACACTAAGATTTGATATTCCGTGAGTTTTTATTGATGTAAGTTTATTATAACTACATATATATATTTTTATAAAGACGTAAGCTTATTATGATAACTCTACAATGTAACACAACATATAGGTGGACAATAATTTTTGTTTTTATATATACTAGTTTTTTTAAATAATTAGAATTTTATGAAATATAATATAACTATTTACATTAAAATTATATTAGAGAAAGGGAGTGGTCTTTTAGATCACAATTTGCACATAAAAAGGAAAACATATGATAAGAATAAATATTAGGCAAGGAAAATATATTGTTTTTTTTTAACAACAGGGGTGTCCCCACGACCTAGCCCAACAGCCTAATAACCCGTATCTTGGGTACCTGCGGTGAGTTGGGGTGAGACTAGTCCCTTGCGGGTGGGAGCCACTGCCCGTAAGAAGTCCCACCTCTTAAAATCGGGAGCGGAGTCAAACCTGAGACCAAAGGGGAGCAACTTTGCTACCTGTGCGGGCTTTAGGCAAGGAAAATAAATAAATATGAAATGTCTAGAGTCTATAAAAACTAGTAAAGTGTTTAAAAATATATATATTAGGAACGTTAATCTTGGGCTAAAGTAATGAGTAAAGTGGTTTTTTACAAGAAGATTAGGAACGTTAACCTTGGGCTATGGACAATGAGAGCATGGGAGTTAGCAAAAGAGGTAGGTGACTCTCTTTGGGTCAAAATAAGGGCCATAATGACAATGATGTTTCTTGACCCCAAGTAGTTAATTGGGAAGTGAAATGTCTTTTATGCAACACATATATTGAGCTATGCAACTTTTTTTATCCAATGTAATTGGATATACCCGTCCCATGATGATATTGACAGTGTAAAAAATAAGGCAAAATCTTTTTTCCAATTATTTGCTTGGTCAAATGTTGATCGTTTACACTAATTTGGTTACAGAATTTGCAAGAGGCCTAAATGTAAAAATCTTTGAGGAAGTAAATTTTAATGAACTAGTGTGTCGTTGTGATGAGGATTCAAACATATAGGTGGGGGTGAGTTCTCATCCAATTTGTGTGAAGATTGTAAAAATTGTAAGTGTAGTATGGAGTAAGGGGAGCTTGAGTAATTTGCCCCTTGCTCCGTGTTAGCTAATTTTAATATAGTAGAACAAAGAAAGATTACTTTTTTCTTTGTAAGTTTGAAATTAATTGATTGATAATTAAACTATTTATGATTTGTAAATATGGGACCAGACAAAATATTGGAATTTTTTTGTTTGATGATAATATGGTGATATGGTCAATTTATAAAATTGAAGTTAGGGTGGTCCACTGTATTTTAGAATATAGTTCGGCGAAAGTTGTACTCGTCTTTGACCGTATTTACAGCCAAAATCAGAATCTACAACTACCGGACAGAACCCGTCAATTTCTAGGTACTTAAGTTGGAGTCAAATGATTAGTACTGTAGCGTCAATTGTAGTCCCCCCAGATTACGTCATCAGAAGCCCGTAGCATTATAATAAATTTAAAATGACACACGGCGAGCAAGCACGAATTTTCGGTGGTGTCCACAAAAAGGTCTGTTGTGGTCTGTTTTTCTAAAATCCGCGTTTGAAAATGAAAATCCAACCGCAACGCATTAGGTAAATTTTCACTTTACACATCGACTTCATAATGTTGATGTTGGAAAGCTGTAAGGGACTTACCGCTGCTAATTCCGACATATGATTGTATGACAGAAAAGATGGTCAAGTAACGGCAAAATATAAGGTGCGGATTCATTCCAGGGAGCTTGGACTCAATATACACCATCAAGGGAGTTTTGGAGGACACCTAATCCGTGTTGAAGTGATGGTGAGGAAAATTGTATGAACATGGCTTTTGCATTTTCTCAGCCACCTCAGCTTTGAAAGGAAAAATGGACAACATTAAAGTCTTCTCCTATTTAATGAAGTTTGTCTTCCCTTCTCATATTTGCATCCACATTTCAAATATACTTTCTACATCAGTAAGAACATTATGTTGAAATTTATTGGCTTGATTTCTGTCAAAATCCAATTGTAATAGAATATATGATAATGAAAATGACCATCTCACCTTTTTAGGGCATAAATGTGGTTGTAGTAGTTGTGATTGTATCATAATAAATTTTGAATTTTGTAGTTTATATGACTCTTTTCAATATAGGAGAGGGGTCAATAGTTGGATGAGGTCTAATTGTTGGTATAGTATTTGTGGTTATAATATATAATCTTGCAACATGTTTACACTATATATTGTCTATAATTAGTTCACAAGTACTTGTGGATGGTGTGAACAAAATTGTGGGTCTTCTATTACTTCTTAATTATATATAGTTTGGTGTTTCAAGTTGAGTAGACAATAGTAAAGTCTTTGTGTTGAGTTTAGCTATCTCTTCTATGAGGAACAAGAGATAGTCCAAGGAGGAATAAAATGAAGGAGCCATTAAGGGATGGGATCAACTCCCGATGGTTAGGACCTCCTAGATGGTTCAAAGAAACCCTCTAATCATGATCTGCTACCTTCCCCATGAGTTCAATAGCTTTTGTTGCATAGTGATTTGTGTGTGCATAAACATTGTTTCAAGTTGAATGCGATTGCAATAAAATCAAACAACACAATGATCAAACACAACACTTGGGTTTAGGCTTAGAAATTCAAACAAGCATACAATTTAACGAAATTAAATTAAAGTATGTTAGACTCTCTGTTGTGTAGATATACCCTTGATGTTCAATAGCTTTTCTTGCATAGCAGTGTTGATTAGTAGGCTTGGTATACATTGATCTCTTTTTAGATTTGATATTACCCATGGAGTGGGAGTTCTTGGATGTGTATGTTCTTCATTGATAGTTTTGACATAGGGAGATTGTGGTTGTAGTTTATGGGTTGGATATGTTGTTGGCATGGGTTATATTGGTGTTTGTATACCTTTCATGGTATGGATGATTGGATGGATTAGCATTTACTATGGTTTATATTTTCAAACATGTGGGTTTTTCTTCATTTGACAACAACTTGGAGTCTTTATTATCACTTCAATTTGATGCTTGTGTTCTTTGGATTGGTGCATCTTAACCTTGGCTTCTTCCTTTTCTTCCATAGGTGGCATATTGGAGGATAAGAGAAGTTCTTTCTTGAGATGGTGAAAATCATTGAATGTTTTTATAGGTGTCTTGATGGAGATCACAAGAGCATGCATGAGATTCATGTGGTTTCATGGATGGCTATGATGATGTATTTCATTGATTTACCATTATGCAATGTATACAACAAGTGGGAGAATGTTAGGAAAAGGGTGTTGTACACTTTGCACAAGAAATAATTATTTTAATTATGTAAAATAGATTTTTATTTGTGGTGCATCTTAGGTGATGTGTTTAGCCACATTAAATATTTATTTGGGTCCACTTGTAAAGTTGTATGTAAGATTGGTTAAAATTTTGAGAAAAATATTTAATACTTGAGAAAATTAGTACCAAAAAGTAAATGTGGGGTCAATGATTTTGTGTACTCATGGTTTTAAGGCATATGATTTTATCTTACCACTTGGTTGTATATGTGTTCAAGCTTGATCCTATAAAATAAAGCACATGTTTACTAGTTGAGGTTGGCTAGTTGGTGGTTTTGGCTTGATTATCACTGTATTGAGCTCTCATTTGAAGAGTGTACATGTGGAGCATGTCATGGGATGTATGGATACATACTTGGACACATGGAGGATGCATTGGAGGAGCTTGATGTTTCAAAATCATTCACAAAGACTTTGTAAGTGTATTTTAATGTTTTTATTTTTGAATAATACAATGAGTGTGGATGTGTTTGGAGGCTAGGTTTTTCCCTCTTAAGGATTTTTCCAAGGTTTATCTTGTGTTATCTCGTGGTATGTATTTGATATTTTGATATGGTTATTCTGTAAGCTTGTATGCATGTTTTTCTCTCATGGGGTTATGTAGGAAATGGTTTGATCAACCTCTATGATTTTCCAAACTTTCCTAAGGGTAAACCCACAAAAGTGGTTTACAATTCGAGTGAGGAAGGAAAATTGGCAAAAAATGACCCCATGCAAAAAAAATTAGTTTTAGGGGTTCGAACGAACTTGTAGGTTCGAGCGAACCCATTAAATAAGTTGGCCCCACATTTCTCACCCAAAAAAAAAAAGAAAATGCAAAAGGAAAGGGGGTTCGCTCGAACCAGGGTTTGAGTGAACCTTGGTTCGAGCGAACCCCCCTTTGCCCTCATTCTCCCCCTCAGGTACTTTGAAAGTCCAGATTTTTATGCTTCAAAGCTCGGGTTGAGGATGAAAATGTCCAGGAGACTTCACAAACCCAACTCAAATCAGGGAGTCCTCAAAACGAGCTATCTAACGACTATAATTTTAATATTTTTTTGGTTTCATTATGTATTTGTTTTTTTAGTTTTATTAAATGTAGGCTTTTCACCGAAAATCAAGCTCTCTGTTCTGCACATGTGGAAAAATAGCAGATTATAAAAAAAATAAAAAAAATGAGTGCACCAAATATTGAAGTCCTTGATCCAACAATTTTTTTTTTGAATTTTGATACATACAAAAAAAGTTACATGTTATACAGTAGCGCTATGTTTGAATTGTAATTGGTTTGACTTTGAAACTTGATTAAAGAAAAAATATTCAATAAAAACTATCTAACCAAGTGGAAGCACTAGATATCGAGTTACAAATCTAAATTCGAAAGAATTAGAATTTTATCCTTCATGGAAAAAAAGTTATGCATTATACGGTGAGAGTTACTTTTTAAAAATGTTGTTTTATGAAAAAGACTAGTTTTTGAGGGAGATGGAAAAAGAAATGCAATATGATTCCAAAAATTTTGAAAAAAAATAATTTAGAATCTACAGACAAAATGTTATGAAACTCTACTTTGCATCATCTTCAAATTCCTCACGGTTTAGCCGCTATAGGTGCTCGAAAGTGAAGATTTAGTTAAAAAAAATTATTTCAGTGTCTAGTTTGGCCAAAAATTGTAAACCACTATTGTGGGATCACCCCTAACCATGGAACTAAATTTTCAATGAAAAGGGAAATAAGTGTTATTTAAGGGAATGACAAATAGAGCACCAAGGAATGTATATGCTAAAATAATGGAGGGAATTTTTTTTTATCATGGGCAAGTAGCATGGGAAACTTAGTGTTTGGCGACTATGGAAAAAAACATTGATGATAAGTAAGCATATCACATGAATGTATATAATAGCTTGGATGGGCACAATAAGGTCTTCAACAACATTCCCCTAGGGAGACTGCTAGATACAAGCTTTGAGCATGCCATTAATCTAGAAGAGGTTGCTAAGTCCATCATCACTATTCCTCATCACCATCCCATGTGATTAAAAGGAAAATAAATAAAATATGAAACATGGGGTACATCATACCCAACTTAAGTCCCTTTTCTTTATCTATAGTTTTGGTGTAGAGGAAAAATGTCATGGTGTAGATGTGTGTCAACTATAGATCTTTGGCCAAGTAGAATATAAAAATTGATACCTAATCCCTAGGATCAATGAATTCATCGATTAGCTTCATAAATTATACTACTTTTAAAAAATAGATCTCATATTAGGCTACCATCAAATCTGAGTTTGAGAAGAGGAAATTCACAAATGAATTTTCAATGTCACTACAAAAAATTATGATTTTTTGGTGATGTTGTTTGGTTTGACTAATGCTCCAACAACCTTCTAATCAATGCATGAATCAATTTTTTTTGCAAGAAACTAAGGAATTTTATCCTTGTCTTATTTGATAACATTTTGATCTATAACAAGAGATGGAAGGAGGACCTTCAACATATTAATGAGTTTCTAAGAATTTTAGAAGCACGTAGTTTTTTTATAAAGGAGTAAAAGTGAGTTTTTCATGATAAATATCTTATATTTGGGGCACACCATTAGTGTAAATGGAGTGTAGGTGGATATGGAGAAGATTGAGGTAATTTGGGACTAAATTCCTTCAAAGAATTTGTCACAATTATGATAATTATGAGGATTATTTGGTCATTGTAGCTACTATAGATGATTTGTGAAGGGGATCTCTTAGATAGCCACATCCTTGAATAATATAACAAAGAAGGGAGTTGTAGTGTAGAAAAATTACACCTTTACATTTTCACTCTATGTTTGGGTCCCTTAATTTAATTGGACTTAATTAAGCCTCTAGTTGACCCAATTATGCATTTAAAATCCTAATTAATCCTATTTTCTAAAAGGGGAGCTTGTATTAAATAATTGTAAACATTAATTAAATTACCTTGGAAATTGAGTGTCCTGGATTTAGGTCTTAGGACCCATTTTCCGAAGGGCGAATGGGTCCTCCTTAAGTTGAGGATCTCAATTTTTAATATGTTTTCTATGGTATTTTTATGATTCAAATTTAAATTGCAATTGTCAACCTTTGATGTTTAATTGTTAGGAAATTAGAAAAATTACCTATAAATACAAGGTTTTTTTTATCAAATTCAAATCCTAAGCAATCCTAAGATTTTTGAAGGAGAAAAATTATAGAAAATATTATTTTCAAGAGCATTCAATAGTAGATTTATCACTCTTCTACATCAGCATTCAATATCTCAAGCATCGTGTCAAAGTGATTTGCATCTATGCATGTTTTTGGAGCTAACATTGTGATGTAGGTTTCAAGCATTCAAGAAAAAATTCAAGCATCAAGATCAACATCTAATCAAGACATTTCATGCAAGATCAAGACCTTGGAGAGATGTGTTAGACTTTAGTCCTCTAAGGATATCAATTCAAGAGTTTGGTGAGTTGCAACATAACATTGTTCATTCATCATTCCTTTCTTTCATTATCATTTCATTTTAAGGTTTAATTACCAAATTAGAGTTTGACCAAGGAAAACCCTTATCCACTAAAACCAAACATTTTTCTCCTCTCTTTGTGTATGTGCAGGTTCATAGGTGAAGAAAGGATTGGAATTGAAGATCTCAAAAGTGCAAAATTGCAAAAGTCGTTAAAGTTGTCACAAAAAAGTTGTCAAGGCCACAGAAAATCAAATACTAAATTTATTTCTAACTTTTTAGCAATGGAACCTGTGGGAAAAGGCATCTCAAATCCATCTCTAGAGGCTCCCAAAAATTAAGGAGAATTTTTGTACAAGGACTCTGTAGAGGAGGGGGACTAGTTGCTCAAGACCCCAGGTCACAGGAGGGCCCCAAACAATAGACTGCCCTGATCTACCTCAAGATAGACAAATGATTTAGAAAGGCTTAAGGTTTAAGGGGCTGAAAAGGTAAGACAACTGACATGTCACTATCCTTTTGCTAACCCGAATGTATCAAGGGGTCAAACGAGTCAAATCCTAGGGTTCAGTATGTAACTTAAGTAGCTCACTTCCTAAGGATGGCAACACAGGACACAAACTCTAACACAACACATTGGTGTCTTAGTGGGGCATTGACATCTGTACAAATAAAAAGAGTAAAGTGCAGACATAAACACTCAAAAATTAACTAACAGATTGACCAACAAGGTTTTATGCTATGACAAAGATGGAAAAATGCAAAAATAACAACACATCAAGGAGAATACTTTAAGAATACTAAGCTAGAATTTGAAAAGGAAAAGGTGGTAGAAATGGACCTTCAAACCCACGAGTTGAGATCTTCAAAATATTCACTTGATGAACAACCTGCACACACAAGAACGAGAAAATGTTGGGGTTGTGTTTAGAGGACTGCCTCAATTTGTCCCCCGCTTTGGTGTTCCCACCTCCACGGATAGCCAGCTAGCAACGATTATAGAAAGATGGTAAAGAAACTTATAGAAACGAAAATACCAAGAAATAAGCAAACACAATACACTACTATGAAAGTAGATGATGTAAAGCAAAGTGATACTGAATGGATATCACCTTCCCAACTAGATGCTCTCAAGGCACGTAGAGGAAGATTTGAGCTCACAAGCTCTCCAAAGCCAATGTTTCTGCAACAATGAAGAAGAGGACCCGACAAAAAAGTAGCTTGCAGCTAGAATGGAGTTTGAACGTGAGGGTGAAGGAGTTGAAAGTGAGTGTGTAGAGTCAAGAATGATCAAGAGTCTAAAGAAGAAAGAGTGAATCAGGAATATAGCCATTTGAAAGGAAGAATGGAGGAAAAAGGGTTGTTTGAAGTCGATCAGAGAGGTAGGAAGAATTACACTTTGCGTCCAATGGAGGAGTGTAATGCCTTTGCAGATTCTAGAGGTGGGAATCCTATCAGGATGGAAACATGCCGCATAAATGTCCACATGCTACACTAGTGTCCCATATAGAATATCCCCCACCAACATGCAAAACAACTGCCATGTGGATGGAAGGTGAAGACAGATGTGGAAAATACATCATCAAGATCATGTTTTATATGGTAACAGATACATAAACAAGGAATTTGTAAGGGGTGTAGAATCACTCCATTACATTTTTCCCCACTTTAGCGAGTATAAGTGTCAGTGAATGCACAGTAAAGTAGAGTGAAATAAGTTGAAAAATATATACCTAAACCATCGAGGAAGTAGACCATAATCTACCAAACTCGGGTGTAGGAGAGAGATGGCTCCATAGGTACTTGGTCCTATGGATATTTGAACAAAAGCGTCGTAGGTGCTTAGTCGTACAAAAGGAGAACAAAAGGATTTGTAGGTGCTCAGTCTCGTAGAGGATGAGTAAAGGGTTCTACAGGTGCTCGGTCCCACAAAATGAAATTGCTTTATAGTTGCTTAGTTCTGCAAAGGATGTGCTACAAGTGCTTGGTCCTGAGGGAGGCCAAATGTGAAAGGCTCCACAGAGTCTGATTGAACCTTATAAGTGCTCGATCTTGCAAGGAAACATGTTAATCCATAGAAAAAACATGTTAGGCAAGCAAAAAGTTACGCAGATAGACATAAAAACATATCTCAGAACAAGCAATTGAAGGAGAAGCTTTCAAAGGGGTCCCTTGGGAACCCTTCAAAAGAAAAAGGGGTCCACTCAAGGGATGCTCTATTTGAAAAGTTATGAATTTTTTGCAAAGAATCCTGTCATCAAGGAATCCTTTTGAAAGATTCTCTTTCGTCAAGGAATTTGAATAAAGAAGGATGGCCTTTGCAAAGGAAAGCTTCCCAATTCTTTTTATTACAAATTTGATTTCAAAAGAAAATCTTGCTAAGGGGATCCTTAGTGAAGGATGTGATTTTTTAAAAATGTAGATATTTTTAGCAAGGGATTCGTTGGCCACTGAATAGACCTTATTGAAAATTGGAAAGGTAGGAACCCCCCTTAGGATGGTGCGTGCAAACTAAAGGAGAACACGACATCCTTTAAAGGAAAGGAAGGAACATGTAGAGATGTCGTGGCCCATGATACACAAAAATATGTAGATGTGGAAATGTTGTCGCACATGTGAGGGACAACGCATAGGCACCACAACATCAAGAAGCAAGCAAAGAAGAGAGAAAGATAAAAAGAAACATAAGCAAAAATAAAGAAATCAAGAGACAGAGGGATCTGATAATTCAGGGTCAGAACTGCTCATAGATATAGATAGATAAATATAATATAATATATGCATGAACTGTCATCAATCCCCTACTATATTAGATCATGAAGAAGGGTATGTGAAAATAAAATAAATATAAAAAACTGGGTCAACATGGAACGAAGGCCTAAATGCCCCCAACACTTTGCATCATCCCCAATTGTTGAAAATCAAGGCACATCAAATAGAAGAATGATGCAAAAAATAGAGAAAGTTTATGACACAATTTCGCTCCTGTATCCAAGCACCCACAAGGGTGACAAGGGTCCTCCAGTAACACACAAAAACAAGCATGGGGGAACATAACACACACACACACAAAACTAATCTACAAATAAAGAAGAGGGACCCAATTAGGCTCAATAATTTAGGGGGAGCAAAACATAGTGTGAAATTGTCAAGGGTGACAATTTATGACACTACAACATCTAAATTAGTTCAAAATGTTTAGAATGACCAACTATAAGCAATTGAATATTTCGTGTATAGTTAGTTATCTTTTCACTTGTAGTATCACACAATATTATTTAAGATATGCTAGCAATATTATTATGTTATTATTAAAGGAATATTTACTATAATTGATCTTTAGAGTATTTGTTGTTTGAAGGTCTCAATTCTAAAAAAATCATTAAGGTCTAAATTTTTAGTTAATTTCATAGTTGTTTAATTTAATTATTATGGTCCTTTTAAATGCAAATCTAACATGATAGATGCAATCCTTAATAGTAATACATTATTTGAATATTTCACCACCTTAGTTATAACTTATGTTTACCAAAAAAATTGGCACCCATTTGCTCATTTAATTAATTATTACAAAAAAACATGTTCTCATTTGCCACGCCAATTTTAGCTTCATAGAAAATTTAGGTTTTAATTTGCCACCTAAATCAAAAATATATATTAATTTAGGTTTTTATTTTCTACCTCAATTGTAAATTTATTATAAGTTTAGACTTAATTTATCATCTAAATTAAAATTCATGGGAAAGTTTAGCTTAATTTGTCACTTCAATTATTATTTTTTTAGTTAATTTGAGCCTAATTTACCACCTTGATTAAAATTTACAGGAAATTTAAGATTTATTTGCCATCTCAAATAAAAATTTAAGATTAATTCACCACCTTAATTAAAAATTTATGAAAATTTTGAATTTCAATTTACCACATTTTTTAAAAAAGAAATTAGGTTCTAAATTGTTAAATTGATTAAAAACTAGCATAAATTTTAGTTTTCTAGTCACCAACATTTTGTTTTTAAATTTATATTTTAATACAAAATAGCCAACCACTTAAGTGACCACTTTATCACTTAAGTTCAATTCTAAAAAAAATATTCTATAAATATATACCTCTAAAAGAATATTCTATAAGTATTATACCTCTACATAGGAGATTTTCCATGGTTTCCATAGAAAATTTCAAGGATCAATTCTTAAGCTATACCCTATTCCCCACGTTGTGTAATAAAATCTATACACCTTATTTATACTTACTACACATTATATCATTAACCAAAACATCATACCCTTACCCCTAATATGAATTTCCCACCTTAGAAGTTCACATCCTCATCTTGAAGACACATTTGGAGACATCAAAATATTTTAGCTAGCATTTCCTAGTGTTTTAATACATGTCCCTAAAGTATCCATTTTAAATGGAAAGCTTCCAAAGGGATATCGTAAATAACTCAGGTAGATTCTATTGATTTCTTCCTCTTGGGCTAGTAACTAGTTGATTGAGAGTTTTCCAAATGTAATTTGCTATTTTCACATAAAATTAAAATATTTATAATTTTATGGAGCAGAGAACATTCTTATCAAAGTGAAAATAAAAGAAAATAATAAAAATCAAGTTGTCTATGCACTCAAGCTTTATCAATTAGTTGAAATGGGAAACAATAATTTATGGTAGTAATTTGTGATAGTAAATTATAGACTCATATAACGCTAGCAATTAAATCTTGCAATTTAAGTATATTTATATTCTTTTGTATGCAAATAATTTATTTATTTTTTATTTATGAGTATTAGTTGTACTTTTTGTGTCTCCCTCCTAATCATCATCCATACCTTATGTTTTTAGATGATTTCCATGCATTACTATAAAATGCATGCTTAACTGATTGGTAAATTTTAGTTAAAAACCTTGTTGGATATATAAAGTCCTTTGGAAAACCTTAAAATATCAAAGAAGAAACAATAAAATGTTGATTGAGATAACAAAGGAATAATTATGACTATGGATGGTGATCCTAGCATCAAATGCATTAAGCATGAAGGATTGTTAAAGTGTTTTTAATTAATTTTATTTAGACTATATTATTAGGGAGTAAATAATGTTTGGATTAAGCTTTCTAGTAAATTCATGAATGAGAGATAAATTAAGGAGATTGTTTTGAATGCACTTTAAAAAATATATATATAATGAGAAAGCAATAGTGAAAAATGGTTTATGCACTCTAGTAATAGTGAATGGAAAATATGATCCAACTTATCTTCTATGTAAAATAGTGCATATGCAATATGTTTAGTAAGTTGGGGATGATGATGTTCATCATTTGTTGTGCTCTTAGTATGTTTGATTCTCAAGAAATCAATTTTTTTATCACATTGAACAACTCCAAATGCTTATACAATAAAATATGCATCAATTGCATCTCAAAACATAAGAATGTCTTTTTCTTTTTTCTTTTTTAAATCTGTCATGATATACAAAACACATAAAGATTACTCTTGTAGTCCAGTGAAGACACCACAAACTATAAAAGAAACACATCAACCAAGTTAAATTTTGTGAGAAAGTTGTGGTTCTTATTTTGGATTAGTATGATTTCCTTTTCCTAGGTGAAAAATGTAAATGCAAATACAAGAGAAAATATAAAAGACTCAATCTAATTACAATAGACAAATTTTGATAAAATGAGTAACACAATAATTAGATAAGTTATATAGGTCTAAAAATATGTGTAGTACAAAAAAATTGAGCATATTTACCACATTGAATAGAAATGGTTTATTGAATCTTTATTTCAATTTATGAATTTTTTACCTCTTGAAATTTTTAATTTATTGATTCATGAACTTGAATTTCATTGGTTGAAAGGGGTTGGAGTGGATTGAGAGGGAGTTCATTTTAAAATTTGGGTGTTAGTATATAAATTTTGTAATCAAAATTATACATATTAAAGATATTTGTACACCATTTGGTGAGCCTCACATCTAGTTTTTGTTTTACATGTATTTCATTTGTGGTGGTTGGGGTCTTATAAAACAACACTAATTGTATATAACTTATAATAAAAAGAAACACTTTCTAGAAATGATTTTTTAAATATGACAAGTTGAAAACAAATATTATCATTAAAAAATTATTGTACATTTTATTTTAGATTAGAAATATATGCTAATGTTTTTTAAATTACCATGTATGCATTTAATTATTAAGATTTAATATAAAGTTACATCCATATTTTAAGTGTTTAGACAAAAGAATCACATAAAATATATAAACTTAAACTATTCAACATAATGACAAAGACATAATATTTTGTTCTAATAACATAATATTTTAATGTGTAATTTTTCTTGTACAATAAACTAGAATAACTTACGTCTTATGTAAAACTAAACTTTGATGACTATTACTTGTATTTTTACTATAAAATAATGATTAGATTGAAATTATATTACTAATACTCTAATTATTTTTATATATAAAATAATATTAATTTAAGTCAATGTACCCAAGCAACGTGTACGAGGGGTTCCGTGTATTCAAAGGGAACCCACGTGAATAGTTAGAAATAATACAAGGATTTAAACTTGGTTGAAGGTGGTCTTTCTTAACATATTTGTGCTTGACTTTGGTTCAAGTCTTTGAGATTGAAAGGTTACATCTTAAGCTCTGACTCTATTTTATTCAATCTAAAGTTGGAATTTGTGTGTTTTTAAATCATATTTCAATCAATAAATGTGAAGCTATATAAATTAGGTAGGCAATAAAATATCTTAGTCAAAGATTAAACATCAATGATAAAAGTGTCAAAATTAAGTTCCATCTATTTTTATAATAGAAAAATATGTATCAAAGATAAAATGTATGTATTTAATAGGGAAAGATTAGAATTTTCGTAATATAAATATATGTGGTGTTACTTGTTGAGGTTTAGTTTTGATAATAAAGATTTTTTTTTAATTTAATTATTAGTTGACAAGTTTTTTCTTATAATTTTTCACATTCAAAAAATGCTAAAATTTTTGTTTCATATAGGAAAAAGTCATTCAATTATTAGAATTATTTTACTTTATAAAAAAAAAGTATTCTGCTTAATACAACAAGATATTTTTAATTACCATGCATCCACATTGCATATCGATGAGTCAATTTTACCTCTTAACAATGTAGATGCTAGCAACTGTAAATTCAAGGTTTTAATTTTCTTCTAATTTCTTATTGATCAAGTTTATCATGATATCGTGGAGATAAAAATACCAAACAATAAATATCTAAAATAATCAAATCAATTTAGATAAAAAAAAGTCAAGTCTAAATAATTATTGAAATTATGTTAAAATTGAAAAAGGATAGATGCTTGAAGATTCAAGGATTTGACAATACAAGGGATGAGGGCGATGGAGAGCGTTGGTCTGTGCAGGCTATGGCCTGCATGAGGGGCCTTTCATTCTTGCATGCACCCGATCTTGGGCTTATTTGCTTCCTGCTTTCGAGTTGGGTGTGGGGTTGGGCTTTGTCAGGTGTTCGGGTTGTGGTTTGTGGCTGCCGGACGGGGTTGGGGCTAGCTTTTTGTCTCGCAGTGTTTGCAGTTTCAACTTTTCTTTTGTTGGTCTTCTTCTTCTTTGGTTTCTGTAGAGTGTGCTTTTGCCTATGGTTATGGCTCCAGGCGAGAGTTCTGGGGAAAAATCCCCTTTGAACTTTCGTGTTGCTATTGGGGTTTCTTCCCCAAACCAAAAGACAAGAATGTTTGATAACAGTTTATTTTCCAATGATGCTGGAGATGGAGGTTGTGTGCCTACAAGAGGATCTCGAATTCCGAAGGTGAACGGTTGCCTGGAACGCTCTAAGGAGAGACCTGTTTTGGTGATTCAGCTAGAATCCATTGTTGAGGACATTGAATATTTTTCAAAGCATGCCTTGCTTTGCAAATTCATGGGAATGAGGGTTTCACTTCAATTTTTGGAGTCATGGTCGCAGCGGACTTGGTCTCCTGAGGGGGAAATGGACATTATGTTGTTGGCTAACAACTACTTCATGGTGGTTTTCAATTGCATGGCAGATCGAAACAAAGTTTTTGAGGGTGGACCTTACTTCCACAATCAGGTTGGTCTTTTTATGAAACCTTGGCATGCGGGTTTCAATCCTTTAGAGGAACTACCAAATTGTGTTCTTGTTTGGGTGCGTCTCCCCAGATTTCCTGTTGAGTGCTGGCATAATGATATCCTACACAATGTGGCTGCGCTATTGGGTAAACCTGTGGGTGCCTCTCAACAAACGAGGGAAAGAAAGGTAATGACTTTTGCTCGCATTTGTGTTGAATTAGATTTAAGTAACCCTCTTCCTGATTCCTTAGAAATTCAGGCGAGTTCATATTCTTGGGTTCAACAATTAGACTATGAAACACTGCCATTTTGTTGTCGTCTTTGCCATGAATATGGCCATCTTCAGAGAAGATGCCCAAGATCTAAGCCATCTGAGACTCAGTCATCTCAACCTCCTCGTAACCCTCTGAGGGGTGACAAAGGAAAAGCGCCTATGTCTAGTGAGGTTGCAGATGCTGAGGGTTTTATTCCAGCTAAAGCTCGCAATAAGAATCGAGGTTAGAAGAGAACATTTAAGGAAAGACAGGAGGGAGATACCTTAACCAGTTTGAGGTTTTGGATGATCTCAGTCTGCAGGAGGTGAACCCTGGTATGTTTGGGATGGACCAGAGGGTTATGGAGGAGGTTCAGGAAGACATTGCCACAGAGGACATTCAGATGCCACAGATAGAGGGGGCCTTGTAAACGGACTCAGTTCAGAGTTTGGGGACATCTGGGGAACCTGAGTCTACAATTATTGCGCCATTGGTGGGAGAAACAACTAGTCCTCCTTTAAAAATTGTTCCTGATGTAGCAAAAGGAAGCAAGGCTTCTCCTGCATTGGGTATTCTTCAAAAAGACTTGAAGAAAGGGACTATTGAGAAGCCTTCCAAGATTGGAAGAAAGAAAGATTTTGAGAAAATCAAGCTAATGGGGGAGACTTTAGTGGAGTCAGGTTCTGTCAAAACTCTTGACTCCCATTTTTCTTATCCTCCAAAATGATCATTCTCTCTTGGAATGTACGGGGCTTGAACAGTGGCCCTAGACAAAAAGTTGTTCGTGAGTTGGTGTGAATTCACTCTCCTGATTTTCTTTTTTTACAGGAGACAAAGTTATCTGTTGAAAGCATGACTAGCCTTTCATCTAAGTTGTGGAGTAGAGGTGATTTCCAGTGTATTGGTACTCATGGTACTGCTGGGGGTGTGGCCTGCCTCTGGAATCCTTTGAGGATTCGCCCTCTCTAGTGGATGTCTTCTAAATCCTCTATGTCTTTGATCGCTACAAGCATTGAGACTGGGGAAACTATCCTCCTCTCCAACATTGATGCTCCTACTGACTTTTTGGGTAAGCAATATTTATGGTCCCATTTAAGGTTTATCCGAAGTATGGTGCCTTATCACCCTTGGATTATGGCGGGAGATTTCAACGCCATTATTGAGTTGGCTAAGAAACAGGGTGGTATAGCAAGATTGGAACCTTCTGCTTTTTTGTTTCGTGATAACATATCGGCTTTGAACTTCATGGATATCAAGCCTAGAAATGGACATTTTACTTGGAACAACCAGAGAATTGGGGAGAAGTGCATTGCAGAAATACTTGATTACTTTCTGGTTTCTTGTTTTTGGGTTGGTGGTGGTTGGTCTACTTGTTCAGAGATTCTAGATGGCAGGGTTCAGATCACTGGCCTATTAAGTTAGTGGTGTCCTCTGCTCGGGTGGCCCGATCTCCTTCTTTCAAGTTCCAACTTACGTGGTTGCGTGATCCCTCTTTACAGGACTATGTTGCTCACTAGTGGAGGATTGGTAGACCCGCCTATGGAATAACTATGTATACTTTTGCCAAGCTATTGCAATATGTTAAATATCAGCTTAAGTATTGGAACCGCCATTGTTTTGGGAACATTTTTCATGACAAATCTCTTGCTCAATCTAAGTTAGATAATATAACCAGGGAAATTAGGGAGAATGGTTTGTCAAAATCCTTGCTTCAGGAAGAGGCTATGGCCTTAGAAATCCTGGAAGAATGTGAAATGCATGAAGAAATTTACTGGAAACAAAAAGCTCGTGTGGAGTGGCTTCAAGAGGGGGATAAAAACACTGCCTTCTTCTTCAATTCGGTGAAGGCGAGGAGGCATGGTAATTCTATTCCAATGCTTGTGAATGATAGGGGAGAACATATTTCCTCATTACAGGAGATATCTAGAAAGGCAATACAATATTTTACTTCTCTTTTTAGGGAGGACACTCAAGAGGGTTCTATTGAGGAAGCTCAGGTTCTTTCTTGCATCCCCCAACTTGTTACTAGAGAAATGAATGATAATCTTATGCATTATGTTTCTCTGGAGGAGTTGGAGGAGATTGTTTTCCATATGAAGAAAGGGAAAGCTCCGGGTCCTGACGGGTTTCCAATTGAATTCTTTCAAGAATTTTGGGATATTATTAAGGTTGATTTATTAGAGGTGGTTCAGGAATCTTAGAGGAATAAAGAAATGCTTCAGGCACTGAACTCCACTTTTCTTGCCCTCATCCCAAAACGTGATGGGGCAGATCGGTTAAGCCAATTTCGTCCAATTGCCCTTTGTAATGTGATTTACAAGATTATCTCTAAGGTGATTGCTGAAAGGTTGAAGAAATGTCTTAAATGTCTTATCTCTAAGGAGCAAGGTGGCTTTGTGGCTGACCGAATTTTTTTGGATGGAGTTGTTATTGCTATGGAGACTATCCACTCTATGGCTACGTCAAAAGCTAAGGCAATGTTTATCAAGCTTGATATGGCCAAGGCTTATGATAGAGTTCGGTGGTCCTTTCTTCAAAATATTCTTGGGGCCTTTGGATTTGCTGAGGACTGGATTTAGTGGGTTATGAGTTGTGTAACTTCTACCTCCTTCTCTATTTTAATCAATGGGGAGCACACTGAGCTTTTTGGAGCTTCTCGTGGTCTTCGGCAAGGAGACCCTCTTTCCCCTTATCTCTTTCTTCTTTTTGCTAAAGGGTTGGGGAGATTGTTGAAAAGTAATATTGAGTCGGGGGTTATCCAGGGTGGAGGTGGGGTAATGAGTTGCCTCCTCAGTCACACCTACAATTTCTGGATGATACTGCCCTGATGGGTATGGCTACTATCAGGGAGGCTACTAATCTGTGTAAGGCTTTGGATGTTTATCTCACTGCTTCTGGTCAATTAATTAATGAAGATAAGTCCTCCATCTTCTTTTTTAATACACCTAGACCTATTCAATAGAGAATTGCTCTTATTATGAGGTTTCAAATAGGCTCTCTTCCTTTGACTTATCTGGGTATTCCAATCTCTTTTGGTAAGCTCCCTAGAGATTCTTGGCAGTATATTCTAGACAAATTTCAAGTGAAGGTTAATCATTGGACTCATAGATGGCTTTCCTTTGCTGGGCATGTTCAGTTGCTTAAATCTGGGGTTCAGGCTCTTCCCTTGTATAGATGTATGCTTTAGGTGGCTCTGATGGGCTTTGTTAAGGAATTGGATTCCTTGGCAAGGCAGTTTTTATGGGCTGGAAACTTGTCTTCTTCTAAATGGAGCCTGGTCAGATGGGATATTGTGTGCTCCCCTAAATAGTTGGGTGGTCTGGGTTTGAGGCATTCGACTTTATCTGGGATGGCATTGGCTGCAAAAATTTATTGGAGATGGTGTGCGGAGCAAGATCAGCTATGGGCTAAAATTCTACTTCTTAAGTATCTTCCTGGGATCCCAAAGGAGGAGGTTCCCCATTATCCTCTAGTGGGAAATGGATCAATGATTTGGGGGACTCTCAAGAAAGGGGCTACTTTGATTAAGGAGGGATTATTTTGGATATGTAAGAAGGGAACATATGCTCTCTTTTGGTCTGACTCTTGGGATGGTTTTCCTCCCATTATATCTCAGTTTCCTAATTTATTGGCTCTCTGTCAGTGCTTCTTGGAGGCTGGTTGGTCAAGGGTGAGTGATTTTAAATCTTTTCACCCTTGTGGTCAGCTGGAGGTTGCTAGCTGGAAGTCCCCGCGTGAGTGGCCGATGGTTGGTTTGGAGGAAGATTGTGCTGAGCTTCATACTATTTTATCAGTTAGACACTATAGTTCCCTCAAGGACAAGGATGTTCTTGCTTGGCACCCAAATCCTAAAGGCATTTTTTCTGTGGCTAGTGGATATCAGGAATTGATGGCTCGCAGATTGAATGGAGAAGAGGTCCATTGGTGGAAGTATGTGTGGAATAAGTTCTCTTGGCCAAAATGTAATTGCTTTGTGTGGACTTTGGCTTGGAATAGGTGTTTGACTTGGGACAATATTCAGAAGCGTGGATTTCATGGACCTTCCTTATGTGTTATGTGTGGTGCTATTGAGGAGGACTCTTCTCATTTGTTCTTCAGATGTTCTTTCTCCTTGCAGCTCTGGCACCTTTGGTGGGGTGTTTGGAAACACCCTTGTGTTCATGCTTCATCCCTGGTGGAATTCTGGAGAAGTCTGGGTAAGGCCCCTACTTTGACTCCTTTTCTTCAGATTGTTTGGTGCATTGGACCTACCTTTATTCTCTGGCAGATTTGGCTAGAGCGAAATTGTAGGATTTTTTGAGGGGCAAGGTTAGGAATCCAACAAGTTTGGTAGAGAATTTTGGGAATGATCTAGGAGACTGTGGAAGCTAAATGTGAGGTGATGTTCCCGCTTGATAGAGGGGATGCTGAAATTATTGACATAATGGGTTTTCAAGGTTTGTCTCCTACCTCTGCTTGTGTCAGCAGGGGTAGAAGTGCAAAAAGAAAGTTCAAAGGATGGGTAGATGGATGCCTCCTCCTGAGGATATCTTGAAGATTAACATAGATGGCTCTTCCTGAGGTAATCCTGGACCAGCTGGGATTGGCGGCGTGGGTAGAGACTGTTTAGGTGAAGTTGTGTTCTTTTCTATTTATAAAGGTTGGCAGGCTAATAATTTTATGGAGGGATTGGCGATTGTCTATGCTCTAGAGCATGCTTATGCTCTAGGTTGGCGTAAGGTTATTTGTGAATCTGACTCTCAGGTTATTGTGAATTTGTTGATTGAACGTAAGGTGAAGGATGTTAATTGGCAGCTGGCTCTAGTTGTTCAACAAATTTTGCAAATTAGTTCTAGGATGGATATGGTGTCCTTTGTCCACATTCCACGTGAGTGGAATAGGGCTGCTGATTGTTTGGCGAAGTGGGCTTCAGATCATGTTGATGTTTGGAGGGTTGAGGAATGGAGACATCTTCCCCATGATTATTGTTTGGATCTGAGGAGGATCTTGACCGAGGATATGGATGGTTGTGGAGTTGGTTGACCGGTGCTTTTGCTCTTCTATTGTTCTTATGCTTTTCTCTAAAAGCTATTGTTCTAAGATTTGCTTGTAATCTTTTTTCTGAGTTTCAATAAAGTTTTTACCCCTCTTTTATAAAAAAAAAGGATAGATGCTTCTAATTCTCCATGTATTGAAGAATATTTTGTTGTAATGTATGCTTAGTGGCTAGACTTCAAATTCTACTACCAAATTGGCATATATAAGACTCCAACATATTGAAACATATGATGTGTTGTGGATAGTGTTAGAACTACATGGGCCACCTCAATCCTTGGATTTGTAGCCATGAGCCTTATGTGTGATTGTGATATTGAAAGTTACAACATTGAATTATGTGTTTATTCACTTCAGGAACCTATTTTCTTATGTATATCAAGATTGGTGGTGCCTGAAGACACCAATAAGATTTACTATCGAGTGGGAAAATTTGTGACTTATCTTGATTGTAGTCAATCCTTGTTTATTGATTCAATGGAATTTGAATAAGATCAAAGCTACACCAAACAAGATGAAAATTCTTAGGTATCTATCTTTATGTATGTAAATTTGGATGCAATGATTGCTCTAGATGCTCAAGTTATTGATTTTAAAGTTTATATTTCATAGGGCTATCCTTTTATACAATGCACTAGAATTCAAACTTGAATATCTTGCACCTAAGTCAACAAATATTGGCTAGTTAGGATCAAACAAGATTAACCCTATAATTAATTCTATACTGGAAAAATGATGGTCAAATTTGTGGTCACAACATTAATATAATATCAAGGTCACTTCAATAGTTGTAAGCTAGAACAATGAATGATAGAATTCAAGATTGGATCCACATGATTGGGGCAATGGGGACTCAAATTAAAATCAAGTATAAGATGAATGCTAACTCTTTACAAAAATATAAAAAACAGACCTTTGCATTAGAGATAGTCAGTTAAAATAAGTCCAAAACAAATGGGGAAGTGTTAGGCATGCCTTTATCACCTCTATATTTCACCCCACTTTAAATTGCATGTGAGCTACCATGATTCATGCATGTCAAATTAAACAAGAAACAAACATGAAAGTAAACAAAATAAATGATAAAGGATATAAATATAGATGATGTGTTTTCTCTCTATGTGATGAAAAATCTATATTGAGTCCTACATGCATCACATAACATGAGTAGTATCTGATATAAATACATAAATGATCATTTTAAAAATTAAATTTAACAATGTCAACAATCAATACATGTAAATAAAGAGTTGTAGGACTCACTAAAAGTTACTATAAACCACAAAGATAGAATGAGAGATAGGTGTACTAGGGTTACTAAAGAATCTCTTTTTAACTAGCAATTAAAATGGTGTGGGATCTTAAATAGACATATTGATGCTCTAGGATCACTTCTTCAAATTCTATGTATATTCATAGAAACACTCCCAAGAACAAGTCAAGTGTGTTCTAAGTGAAGATCTACCAAAAATTACAAGTGGATTTGGGACAATCAATAATATTGGGTGCTAATATTCTACACTTTAGGCCTTACTAAACCTAGGAGGGTTTTCTTGCTAATCTCATAAGATAATTAAAGAGAAATACTTAATGACATGCAATAGATAAAGATTAAACCTTAGAAATAAATAAATAACCCAAACATTTGTCACTACATATATTCTATGTTAGCTTTTGTAAATTTGCAACCATAGATTCATCAAAGTAGATGGTGTTTCACAACCCATAGGATATTTAATTGTAATGGACTTAAGATAATTATTTTAATATTGGTTCTTTTTACCTTTAAGAACAACTTGTGGCTTTAGGAGGAGCAAATTACAAAGTTAAGAAATGTGCTTTAAATGAAATAATTGATCAATTTTATCATAATATTAGTGTTTTCATCCATGGGTGAGATTCAAATCTAGAGTTATCACTTGTAGAATTATAAATATTTTAATTTAGTGCATAAATATGAATCTACAATTTTTGTGATATTAGACACACCATCAAGATATAGTATCAAAATAAAACAACCAATTCATTACATAGTGATCCTTAATTATCCATCAACGATCCATAATGCTCCATGTTGTATTAAAATCATGTTCAAATTTAGTGCTTGCTTGCAAGATAGCCAACTACAATAAAATAGTAGCAAATATGATAACCTAGAGACAAATCAATCTCTTAAAATAATACACTAATAAATATTTTCTTATAAAATTAAGTTATTTTGTATTTTATGTTTAAAAAGGATTCACAAAATCTATCAATATAAACTCTAAAACAAGACAAACAATTTTGACACCTAAAAATTAACTTGAACACTTTAAAACCTAAATGCAAGAGGATAAAAAATATAACTTAAGAGAATAAGCTCAATTTATAATGAGAAGGAAAGATTCATCTTCTTGGATGTTTAACACTTATCCTCCTTGTACTAAAACTAAAGTGTTGTGGTTATTTTATAATTACACAATTTATCTCCAAAATGGTTACATAGATAAGATACATATTAGTATCTCCTTTTGGTTACATAAAGTCACTTGACAATTATAATCAAGTGATTGTAGATTCCCTACATAACTATGTAGAAACTTTGAATAGAGTGTTGGATGCCATGTAATGCATTTTTCTAGGTCATTTAATCCATATGTATTCTAATTTTTATTATAGTATCCCCTCATGAATTTTATGTGAAGATCATTTTCTTTAGCTATAAGTTCCATTTCTTCCATCATTTTCCTTGTAACTACATAAGTAGCTATGAATTCCCTTAATCTTTACATAATTACATCTATATGGGTGGAAGAACAAAGGTGTGTCCTATTTGTGGGACATTTCACAAAAAATATTCCTAGGAGACAAAAATAATTGAACAGCTTCAAACTGAAGTCCCCTTCATTTGAGGGGATATATTTTGTCATGTGTCAATGGGGGTTGAATTAAGGTGCCTTGGAATGAATGCCAAGGGGGTTTAAATGAATGGGTTTTTTAATAAATTTTTAATTCTTCAAGATAAAAAACACATTGTAAAATTCCTTTGAATAAAGAATAATAAAATAAAGACATTTTATTATAAGGGCCTTCATTTAAACCCTCTTTTGTGCTTCTTGAAATTTTGGTCACCCTTTTTTAAAAATAAAATATTAATTCAATGTATTTTTTTAATCATCATTTTAAGTCACCATGCCATGAGATTTTACAAGAGTGAAGTCCTTAGAGTAAGCTATCCAAAAGTTTAATTTTTAATATTTATTATTTTATTTTTTGATTAGTAACATGAGAATTTTTAGCTTGGGTTGAGCTAGGTAAGGCCACAAATATTGGACCTCATCCCCAACATGAATGTATAACATTAACATGAATAGTCCAAACTTGTGAGCTATGTAGCATAGTAGGGGAACAAAGCTTGTGAGCACATTGACCCAATGAGGGTTTGGATCACTATCTCACTAGCATGAACAATAGCAAAATCAACACAAAATTTCAAACTTGTGAGCACAATGGATTAGTGAGGGCATAATTTCCACAATCATAATGGCATGGTGGGGGTTTGAACCTTGGTGGCTACAACAATAATGCTATGTTTTATTCATCACACTATGTGATAAGTCTCTATTTTAAATATTATATTTATATGTGTGTGTGTGTGTGTGTGTGTGTATGTATGTATGTGTGTGTGTGTAAAATCTACACATGAAATATCAAAAATCACTAGTTTACAGTATCTGTAAATTCTTTATAGTTTTCTTGCTATATGTGAAGCTAAAAGTAAACATTTAGCTAACAATATTGATTTGATTATCCCTCTAAAGCCAAAAAGTGGGATGCATTTATCAATGCTAAGATCCTACCATTTAGATAAAAAAGCATTGTAATTCATTCTTGACCAAATAGTCTCTATTTGTAAGCTAGGGATGAACAAATTTTCTATTAGAATCCTTTTGAGTTATAGCCTAGATAAATATATCATTTTCCTTTAATCATTTGGCATATGTTTTGACTCAACAACATATTTTTTATTCGTAGAAATCATATCTAATAAATTCAAACCAACAACATTAGCTCAAATAGAAAAAAAAAAATTGGAGGGTCCTCACTACCATAGGCCATATCTAGGACTTCCCATTGGACATCAATAGGTAGATTTTCCTCAAGCATATTTTTCATATTTCTTGTGGTGGTTACCCATCTAACTCCAACAAAGTTTATGTTTCTTTGAAAAATATCCACATGTGTGTTTGTAATGCTAGAAAAATTTCAAATATTACATAGAATCGCTTAGTTATTAGGTAATAACTCTTGAGGAGAGGATTTGAGAAGATATGGACTGAATATTTAAATTCTTTTTTTTATAATTCTCTAAATTATTATATTTCCATATTTATTCCTTGAATGAGGAAGATGGATTTTAATAATGCTTGAAAGTCAATGACCTTCTTATTCCCTTTCCCACATGCTCCACATAGGCTAGTGAGTGTACTTTCCAAGAGTATACAAACATAATAGATTATTACAATCTAAGTGACTTTTGGTCCCTAAAGCAATAATGGGCAGGTGCAAAAAGATGGGGGGCCAAATTATGGCCAAAATTTCAAAAATAATTTAATTGGCTATAACGTGAGCACGTTATAACATGCACGCATTATGGATTGGTGTGACCAAGCCAAAGGTTTGATTACATCGATCCTATAGCACACTCATGTTATAATGTGAGCACGCTATAACTTATTAAAAAAAAGAAAGAAAATGACAACATTTCATTTTCTCTATATTTTTTGTTGTCTGTAGCCAAGAAACCCTTCATTTGTACGCTCGCATTTTGGAAGGAGGTAAACTTGCAATTTATTCATCAATTTGTTGCAATTTCATCACCAGGATTCCACCACGTCGATAGGGAGGTCAAACAAGTAAGCATTGTGTCTTTTTTTTGTGATTTTTTTGTTAAATAGGTAATTTTAGGTTGTTTTTATATTCATTTGTTTAATTTGTAGGAAATGTTAATGAACCTGAAAACCCTCCTCAAAATCTTGAAAAACCACAACAATAAGCACACAAACAAAATCCTCAACAACCACAACAACAAAATCCTCCACCAATTCCTCAACATCCTCCTAGCACTCAAAAACATTTAATGGGGGTAATTGAAAACAATAAAAAATAGATTAAGGAGTGAATCACGAGGTTGAATGATCCTATAAGTTCAACGATGGAAAGAAAAACACATGCGAGTTCACTTCAAGACATGTTAAAAAATGTAGATGCAATTAACTGACAATTAAGTGGTTGGGAAAATAGGAGGTAGGCATGGAGGAATTTTTATGTAGATAAATTATCATATAAAGATGTAAAAGATGAACAAATTACAAAATATGAATTATGCTCACTATTCACTGACCCACACACAAATCAAAATATTCACCTTAATTCCAAGAGGTTTCCTATCCATTGGTGCCACCACCAAGGGATTAGGAACAATTTTTGGGATAGGTGGTACATGGTTTTTGACTATCCACCATGCAACAATTGCGAAGTCCCACAATATTTCTTGAGGAAACTCTATTGTGAGTTCATCCTCAACAAAATCCTCAACTATTTTAATATGAGAGACTTTCAGGGGAGAGGTGGAGGGTTGGAACAAGATAGACTTGGTGCACGACAGGATCCTCAACGGCAAGGGAGACGAGTTCTCACTAGGTCGACTCGTGAGAATGTCATTATCCCTTTGATCACGAAGGAGAGTGCTGAGGTGGAAACTTTACATTCTATCAGCTCTTTGACCTAGAGTATCATCCAACATTCCATTCTTGTATTATAGTGCCATCTAGAGGACTCTTCGAGGGGTAGGCTTCCACCCCATTCTTGTCAGGTTTGCAGGTTAGCTTGTACATATGACTCCATAGATACTCAGGAGGTTGGTGCACAAGATACATCTATAGCTACAGAGATGGTGATGGAAACTGACATTTTGAATGAGGCTTTCGACATCGATACTCAGGTAAATGTTAGCATGTTCATTGTTCATTTTTGAAATGCAAGATTAACTAATTTACTTTAATGATTGTAATAAAATTTTAGGGTCATAGTGTTGATACTAGATACACCAGCCCTCCATTTGTTTATCACTCCAGTGCATCTACTGCTGAGGTATGTAACTAATAAACAATTATAAATGTATTACATGTGAATAGCATTGTTATATGCATGGTATTCTAATATCTGATTTTGGATGTTGAATAGGCTAATATTGAAGGTTTTGTGGGAACACCTCCCAATGCTAGTGGAGTTGGAAAAACCCTCACGAGGTAATAGAATAAAGAGTTTAACTAATGAATTGTACTTAATAGATTTGTGTAGTTTATATTCATATTGTTGATTACATTGCATTGTACATCTTTCAAACTCAAAGCGTTACTTCACATTGCATAACTAATAACTAGATGTTGATAGATGACAAAATTTCAATTACAATATAGTTGTTTAGAAATTCAACATAAGTAGTGATGCAATTACTTCACATAGCATAAGTAAAAACTAGGAGCAGCTTCCAATTTCATTTACTTGTCATGGCATTCCATGAGACCAATTTTTATTGAGGCATTTTTTCAAACAGTTCATTGCCTTGTCTATGCTATGGATTCTTGGAAGAAATATATGAAAGAATAATAGTAAGCAATATCATAGACAGGTAATGAGTTGTTTTAAAAAATGCCTCAAAGAAATGTGGTCTCATGGTGATGTCCATCACCATGAGACCCAATTTATTTGAGTCATTTTCTCAAACAGTTCATTGCTTTTTCTATGCTACCACATTTTCCATACATGTCTACCAAAGCATTTTAACAAACAATTCACTTCCTTGTTGCTATGGATAAAAGCTTAAAGAAGGTTCTCTCCAACAAACTATGGATTCTTGGAAAAAAATCTATCAAAGCCTAATAGTAAGCAATAGCATAGACAAGGCAGTGAGTAGTTTGAAAAAATGTTTTGAAGAAATGTGGTCTCATGGTGATGGAATGCTATTCCATCACCATGAGACAACATTTATTTGAGGCATTTTTTCAAATAGCTCACTTCCTTTTCTATGCTACCACTTTTTCCATACATGTATACCAAATAATGTTATCAAATAGTTCACTTCCTTGTTGCTATGGATACAAGCCTAAAAAAGGTTCTTTCCAACAAATTATGGATGCTTGGAAAAAATATATCAAAGCATAATAGTAAGCAATTATAGCATAGACAAGGCAATGAGTAATTTGAAAAAATACCTCAAATAAATGTGGTCTCATGGTGATGGAATACCATTCCATCACCATGAGACCACATTTCTTTGAGGCATTTTTTCAAACAGCTCACCATCTTTTCTATGCTACCACATTTTCCATACATGTATACCAAAGTATTTTATCAAAAAATTCACTTCCTTGCTACTATGGCCAAAAGCCTAGAAAAGGTGCTTTCCAACAAAATGTGAATGCTTGGGAAAAATCTATCAAAGTATAATAGTATGCAATATAATAGACAAGGCAGTGAGTAGTTTAAAAAAATGCCTTGAAGAAATGTGGTCTCATGGTGATGGAATGCCATTCCATCACCATGAGACCACATTTCTTCAAGGCATTTTTTCAAATAGCTCACCGCCTTTTCTATGCTACCATATTTTCCATACATGTCTACCAAAGCATTTTATCAAATAGTTCACTTCCTTGTTGCTATGGCTAAAAGCATAAAATAGGTGCTTTCCAACAAACTATGGATGCTTGGAAAAAATCAACGAAAGCATAATAGTAAGCAATAGCTTAGACAAGGCAGTGAGCTGTTTGAAAAAATACCTCGAAGAAATGTGGTCTCATGGTGATGGAATGGAATTCCATCACCATGAGACCACATTTCTTTGAGACATTTTTTCAAATAGCTCACTGTCTTTTATATGCTACCACATTTTCCATACATGTCTACCAAAGAATTTTATCAAACTACTCACTTCCTTGTTGCTATGGCTAAAAGCATAAAATAGGTGCTTTCCAAGAAACTATGGATGCTTGGAAAAAATCTATCAAAGCATAATAGTAAGCAATAGTATAGACAAGGCAGTGAGTAGTTTTAAAAAATGCTTCAAAGAAATGTGGTCTCATGGTGATGGAATGCCATTCCATCACCACGAGATCACATTTATTTGAGGCATTTTTTCAAACAACTCACTACATTTTCTATGCTACCACATTTTTCATACATGGCTACCAAAGCATTTTATCAAACAGTTCGCTTCCTTGCTGCTATGTCTAAAAGCCTAAAAAAATTTCTTTCCAACAAACTATGGATGCGTGGAAAAAATATATCAAAGAATAATAGGAAGCAATTGTAGAATAGACAAAGCAGTGAGTAATTTGAAAATATGCCTCAAATAAATGTGGTCTCCATGGTGATGGAATACCATTCCATCACCATGAGACCACATTTCTTCGAGGCATTTTTCAAACAACTCACTGTATTTTCTATGCTACCACATTTTCCATACATATCTACCAAACCATTTTATCAAACAATTCACTTCCTTGCTTCTATGGCTAAAAGCCTAAAAAATATGCTTTCCAACAAACTATGGATGCTTGGAAAAAATCTATCAAAGCATAATAGTAAGCAATAGCATAGACAAGGAAGTGAGTAGTTTGAAAAAATGCCTCAAAGAAATGTGGTCTCATGGTGATGGAATGACATTCCATCACCATGAGACCATATTTCTTTGAGGCATTTTTTCAAACTACTCACTTCCTTAAGAATAGAAACCAAGCCTTTAGCCAAAATTCCCCTCAATATTCTTTTCAAGGTCCTCATCCTCATCCTCAATTTACCAATCCATGGAACCTTCCACCTTTTCTTCCACTTGTTCATATCCCCACCCCTCCCTCTTCATGTCATGATCACCCTCCATCTCATAACCAAGACCACACTATACCATCCACCCCATCCCAACATAATACCATAGAGAAGGGAATGAACTATTTGAAAAAATGTCTCAAAGAAATGTGGTTTCATGGTGATGGAATTCCATGACACATTTGTTTGTAATGGCATTCCCTCACCATGAGACAACATTTCTTTGAGGCATTTTTTCAAGCAGTTCATTGTCTTCTCTATGCTAACATAGTTTTTGTACATGTCTACCAAATCATTTCATCAAACGGTTCACCCCCTTGCTACTATGGATAAAAGCCTAAAACAAGTGCTTTCAAACAAGCTACGGATAGGGAAAATAGTAAGCATGATAGTAAGAAATATATAGTTCAATAAGTGCTCAAATTTTTATTCATTATCTCATACATTATAAGCCATGATGTGCATCATTATTGTAGTTTTCGTGATTGAATAATTTTTTGTTTTATTTTTAGATGTTGCAAGCGAAAACACCTCTAGATGTTGATAGGGCAATGGGGCTTGGTGTTTCTATTTATATAGACTCCTCAATGCCTCTCATGGGGGTATGTGGGAAATTACTAAATTTCAATTTACATTCATTGTTATAGCTGTTTGTTAGTGAAAAATTAAACCATTATTGATTCGTAGTTTAATTTCTCTTTGGATGGTTTCTATAGGGCTTCAACATTCCACAACATGGGCATGCAAATATTTCCCTCAAGGAGAGTGATTGTCTAGAGGCGATAAGTGATTATTTTGTTAAATATATCAATTTTTATAATATAATTTCTACATATTAATGTCTTTACTTGTTATTGTAACAAATAAGGCTTGATCGAGAACTAAACCTTAGGAGAAGCAGCAAGAGAACTCCTCGACCTCAGAATAAATGGGTGATAGACTTATCGCCATCTGAATGATAAGAAAAGGGCAAGAGTTTATTTCGAGAGCATGAAGGGAAATGAGTTTTGATTCTAGGGCTCTTTGTTGTATGCCTATATTGCATTTTTGGACATATTTTGTATTGCATATATTTGACATTGTGTGCCTATGTGGCATTCTTGTAAGCCTATTGGTAATTTTGTATATATTTTATACTTATATCAACATATATTGATGTATGCCTACATGGCTATTTGGTTAATACAAATATTTTTTTATTGATGGTGTCCATATTTACATTATAAATCCACGGTTCAATAGATATGATTAATGTGTATTGAACTATATAGTTTACAACTTACATGTATACTTTGTGAGTTACATTTATTCCATTGTATACTTTGTGACTTATGTGTTTTCATGCCTATACCTTGTATTGATGCATATACTTTGTATTAATGTGTATACTATGTATTCATGTGTATATTTCAAGGCTTATGTGTATTTGAGTACTCGTGCTTCACTTATTCACATGCATGCTTGACTTATTCATGTGTATACTTATTAATTGGTTGTCCCTAGCATTGCTCATTATTGTCCTTCATGGTTTGTCTTGAATATTTATTGATTGATGTTAAACAAATTTATTAGTTGATGCTAAACAACTTCAATATTTCCAAAAATGATTCACCAACGATGTATCATTTACTTATGTGGTAATTCAATATGGAATCCAAGGAAGAATTTAAAAGGGATAAAGCTAGGAGGAGAGGGAAGATAGATATTTAAAGTGTAACCTATTATACCTTCTCTATACAAATCTCTAATCGCTCTTTTATGCTTTTCTATTCCATTTTCTACTTTTTATATCCTATTTTCATAGGTGGATCATCACTTCTCTCAATTCCTTCTCCTATTCGAGGTCCTCACCTTCGCTTGTGGTATTTTAAAATAAGCTCTAGTTTGTGGTGGGAATCCATTGATATTCAAAGGTGTCACTAGTTTGTGGCAAGCACCCACTAAGATTCATTTTTTTTCAGGACGTTTGAGATGGTTGAATGTAGCTCATAGTGATTCAGTGTGTTTGGGTGCAAAAGAGGACCATGACTATTGTAAAAATACCCATCTAGACATGTTGGAATAGTTAGTTTGGTCATATGAGTTGCAGAACAAAATTTGCACCACTTTGAAACTTTACACTACTTGCATTTGACAACTTTTCCCTCAACTAAAAAGTCATCACCATGGGAAAATGACTCTAAGATAGAAAAAACTAAGAGAGGTTATTGTAGAGGGGCCCAATGCAATCCTATAGCCTCAGACAGAGAGTTTGTAAGCATCACAGTTTTTGAGTAATAGGCCGTCAAAGATTGTTTCCCTTTTATAATTTGTACTCTTAAGGGATTACGCTACATGAAAATGTCTCAGAGTGATTCAACGTGTTTGGGTACCAAAGAGGACCATGCCTAGCATAAACATACCCATCTAGACTTGTTGGAACAGTTCGTTTGGTCACACGAGTTGCAAAACAAAAGTTGCACCACTTTGCAACTTTACACTAGTTGCATTTGACAACTTTTTCCTCAACTAAAAAGTTGTCACCAAGGGAAAATGCCTCCGAGATAGGAAAAACTAAGAGAGCTTGTTATAGAGGGGGATAACATGATCCTATAGCCTTATACAAAGAGTTTGTAAGTGTCATAGTTTCCAAGTAATATCCCGTTGAAGATTGCAACCATTTTACACTTTGGACTCTTAAGGGATCGAGCCGGTTGAATGTAGCTCAGACTGATTCGACATGTTTGGGTGCAAAATAGGACCATTCCTAGTGTAAATGTACCCATCTGAATGTGTTGGAATAGTTTGTTTGGTCACACGAGTTACAAAACAAAATTGTTACCACTTTACAACTTTACACTACTTGCATTTGACACTTTTTCCATCAAGTGAAAACTAAACACCATGGGAACATGGCTTTGAGATAATAAAAACTGAGAGAGATTATTGTAGAGAATCCCAATGTGATCCTGCATCCTTAGAAGAAGAGTTTATAAGTGTCACAGTTTCTGAGTAATAGTCCGTCAAATATTACAACCATTTTGCACTTTGGACCCTTAAGGGATCAAGCCGGTTGAACATAGCTTAGATTGATTCAACATGTTTGGGTGTGAAAGATGACCATGGATAGCATAAACATACCCATCCAAATGCATTGGAATAGTTTGTTTGGTCATATGAGTTACAAAACAAAAATTGTACCACTTTGCAACTTTACACTACTTGCATTTGATACTTTTTCCATCAAGTGAAAACTGGAAACCATGGGAAAAAAATTCCAAGATAACAAAAATGGAGAGAGTTTATTGTATAGGGTCCCAACGTGATCCTGTAGCCTCAAATGAAGAGTTTTTAAGTGTCACAGTTTCAGAGTAATAGCCTGTCAAAGATTGTAGCCATTTTGCACTTTAGACTCTTAAAGAATTGAGTTGGTTGAACATAGCTCAAACTGATTCAACGTGTTTGGGTGAGAAAGAGGACTATTCCTAGCATAAATGTACCCATATGGATGCATTGGAACAATCCATTTGGTCACATGAGTTGCAGAATGAAAGTTGCACCACTCTGCAACTTTACATTGCTTGCATTTGACACTTTTTTCCATCAAGTGAAAATTGGACACTACGAGAAAATGACTCTAAAATAACAAAAATTGAGAGAGTTTATTATAGAGGGGCCCTACATGGTCCTAATGCCTCACACAAAATTCTCGTAACTAACACGATTTTTGGGTAACAGGTTGTCAAAGATTGTTTCCCTTTTCCAATTTGGACTCTTGAGGGATTACGTTGCATGAATGACAAATGTTTGAGGGCAGCAATAAATTTCAAAATTTTAGTAAATATCATTACAAATATTTGAGGGAAGTAATAAATAGGTAGTAGGGAACTATATCCCAAACTCAATTACAAATATTTGAGGGAAGCCATAAATTTTTAGTTGAAAACATATCTAAAGAACTTGTGGGGTACTTGAGTTAATTCATGTTACTTGAACAACATCTAACAAGTCATACATGCTTTTGTTACTTGTAAATGTGATTATTTTTATGACATTTTGACATTATTTTATGAAATTATGCATAAAAAGTGTTTACAAATTGAACTTCTTAAATGTTTATGTGAATAGATGGTACATGCTATATTGATATTGATATGTAATCATTAGGTTGGTTTTTTTTAATAAATGAAGTGGTAGTACAAAATCATGAGAAAAAAATCAACCTATGTGAGTTCCAACATCCCACTTAAATCAAATATTCAATCAATGTGCCCCATTTTCATGCACACAAAATCGGCTTATAAGATTCTCTTACAATAAGTAAAAATAGGATTCAAAGAGGCCTTAGGTAGTTCATTCTCATAGATCTTTTACAATGTCAATCATACATTCTAGATGCTATTATAATGTCTACATCACATGTGCTCATAATGAGGTTAACTTCAAATGAATAATTTGAAATTCCCTCGCTAAGCTTGACACACACTTTTATAATGTCTACATCATAGGTGGTCATGATGAGGTTATCTTCAAATGAATAATTTAGTACCATCTACTGGTCTTAGAATTGGCATATACTTTATAATTTCATTTGGGTTTAGTAGCTCCCACCTAAACAAAGAAAAGAGATTTTAAATATTAATAATCACATAATCAATTCAAATTTAAATATGTGATATTTCAATAGTCTAAAACTTGTGTGCTAAATTATGCAATATCTTATAACTTATCACTAGCCAATCTAGTCCTTGAATATCTTAAAAAGTAATTTTTAGATGAATATCAAGCATACCTCCTATCTATCAGGATTAATCTTTAGAGGGTGCTTGAAGTAATTACGAGGTCAACATGAATAGAATATAACCAAACTATTACTTTCCAACCTTTTGGAAACTTGTAACCTGTTATAAAAACAACCCAATTTAATCTTCCACTTACTTTACTAATCTATTGAGAATATCCTATAAATATATTTTTTTGCATATATTTTAGAAAAAATGAAATACCATTGAACTCTATATCCTTTTCCATAGTTGTAAACATTAAGTGTGCTACATTTGCAAGTTTGATAACTTCATCAATCACCCACATACATGATATAAACATTAGATGATAGAATTGGCATCATACAAATTAATGTGCATACTTACAAATTAATCCAACGAACCATCCAAGTCTTCTCTACTCTTTATTGTGTCAAGTATTTCCTCATGGTTAGACTCACACACCTTCCACAAGGTCTTGTTCAAAGTTCTACCCCCATATTTGATCAAATGAACATTGGATGCCATGATAAGGTTCGAGTAATGAAGAATCTTCTGCTGCATGTCAAAGTCTTGAAATAGCCAAACATTAACACTCTTATGTGGGTACCTTCTAAACCATGTTCTAGTAACAAGGTAGGGGAAGCTTGAAAAAATTCCTCCTAGAAATGGGGTCTCATGATGATGTACATCACCATGAGACCCTATTTCTATGAGACATTTTTTCAAGCTGCCCTACCTTGTTAAGGTATCAGGACATAATAACCCGACCAAAATAACCCTGGACAAAATAACCCGACCAAAATAACCCAAGGGAAAAAAACCCAGGGTCATAATAACCCATGGACAGAATAATTCGTGGTCAAAATAACTTGTGGTCAAAATAACCCATGGACAAAATAACCCATGGTCATTTTAGATCAAGCTAGTAAACTAGAAATGACATAAAATAAATTATAAATACGACTGTGAGGCACCATAGAGGCTATTTAGGTCATTTTTAGACCATATATCCATTATATACCCCTAAAATAGCCTTAAAACACCTTTAATATGCTTAAATAACCTATAAAATGGTAGATAATTATAAAAAATAAAGGCAATTTCGTGGGAATAAGTTGATTATTTTGAAGACACATAGATTGGAAAACTAACCATAAGAGGCAACAAACGATCACCCAAGTTTCCAATCACAATGTGGAATTGCTATTCAACTACTCAAGATAATCTTCCCATAACCAATAATACTATTTAGGGATGACACATAGGATTTAGTGAATTGCTTCAAGCATCACATAGCTCACTCTAGAAATTCATCAAAGTGGTGAAAAAAGAATAGAGTCTCCAAGAGAATATAATAGAGAAATATATTGTTGGATACACTGAGCAACCAAGCAGGAAAAAATACCGTGAACTAAAAGAAAGACTGAAAAGATTGGTTGATGGTTATGACAACCATAACATTTTAGATTATATAAGAGGCATCGCTCATAATTTGACACTTTAATTGAAAATTTGAATAATAAACTTTTTTTAGCAACATACATGTAATTTATAAATTTTGTTTTACTTTCTCTATATTTTTATGGGGATATTTTGTCCATGGGTTATTCTTACCACGAGTTATTTTGGCTTGGGTTATTATGACCCCGGGTTATTTTGTCCTGGGTTATTGTGATCAGGTTATTTTGGCCGGGTTATTATGTCCCGTAACCCCTTGTCAATGCTCACATGAATTTTTGGATCCAATGCCTTAAAGAAATGTGGTCATGTGGCATGCCATGATTTCAAGATAGGCTCAAAATGGAAGCATGGACAAGGCATGTGATTTTTTTGACAATAATTTTTTGATAGACATGTATGCAAAATATGGTACCTTTGAAAAGCTAGTGAGCTCACTAGCTTTTCAATGTGGTAGGGTTGACAAGGTAGCGGTTGCTTGAAAAAATGACTCATAGAAATGGGGTCTCACAGTGATGTATAGGGTTGACAAGGTAGGGTCTACTTAAAAAAAATCACCATGAGACCCCATTTCTATGAGAATTTTTTTCAAGCAACCCCTACCATGCCAACCCTATACATCATTGTGAGACCCCATTTCTATGAGGCATTTTTTCAAGCAACCCCTACCTTTTCAACCCTACCACATTGACAAAGCTAGTGAGCTCACTAGCTTGTCAATGCTCACATGAATTTTTGGATCCAATTCCTTAAAGTAATGTGGGCTTATGGCATGCCATTATTGCAAGATAGGTTGCACCTTTCCCCATGTTGCTAACTTAGCCTTGAATAAAGAGTCTTGAAATAATGGAGAGAAGGGTTACAATCCCTTGTAGGTAGACTAATCAAGGAAACATTTAAAATATATCACAATATTAGTGATGAGGTAAATTTAGAAATAGAGATGGAAACCAAAATAGATTCAAAGATATATCAGTGTGGGAGGAGTATATTCTAATTTTGTAGAGACATGTATGGAAAATTTGGTAGCATAGACAATGCAATCAATTGTTTGAAAAAATGCACATCACCATGTGACCCCATTTCTTTGAGGAATTTCTTCAAACGGTTGATTGCCTTGTCTATATTGTTTGATAAAATGCTTTGGTAGACATGTATGGAAAATTCAGTAGCATAAACAAGGCAATCAACTACTTGGTAGAACTATTTGACAAAATACCTCAATGAGATATGTCCTTGTGGACTAGAATGATTGCAGGATATGAAATTTCTAGGTGTAAAACAAAATTCCACTACATTTTCCAACATCCCCCATGCCTATACCAAAATGAAAGCTTTGGAGAGGGGTATGCACATCCATAGAAAAGGATTGAGAAATGATGTATTATTTTACATACTTATAACTTCTGTCATATATATGTGTATACAAAATGTGGAAGCATACACAAGGTAAGTCAATTGTTTAACAAAATGCCTCAAAGAGATGTGGTTTAAAAATATAATTGCAAGCGTAAAGAATTGTGTAATTTAAAATGTGCATTGACAAGCTAAGGTTATAATGACAAAAAAACAATGATGAACATGGAATATGCAAAACAAAAAAATCAAAGCAAGCCAAAATAGAATGAAAGAAAATATAAAGAAAATGTGTAAAGACTTCACGTACCTAAAAAACGTAGATTCTTTAAACTCCTCAACAATTTGAGTTTTTCAAAAGTTTGTTTCCCTCCAAACTTCAATTGCATATCACTCTTGAATGGAATTGAGACTTGAATTGATATTATATGCCTTTCAACATGAAAGCTCTACTATTTCATGCAAAGGTGGTGGAAAGATCATAAAAAGGTGGTGGAATGTGAAAAACTTGCATGCACACTTCACAAAAGCATCAAAAAGCTTCTTTTTGTCAGAACACGTGCATAACCAAGAGAATATGTAGAATGTGGGCCTAGAGATCACAATTATATTGAGTTTTTTACCATTTTTGAGCAAGACAAAACACACTCACATTATAATGCAAGCATGTTATGTCTTGCTAAACAAATGACTACATCTCAACTTCTTCAAAACATGCTCACATTATGAGAAAGTTGATTTCTTATAGGTTTTTTTTTCTCTCTCTCTATCCTTAGCCATCCATCCCCCTTAGCCATCTAGGTTTCTCACTTATCCATAAACCCTCAACCCTAGACACTATATCTTAAATCTTAATCCCTTAAACCTTAAACCCTAAACCCTAATCTCTCTCTCTCCCACTCTCTCTCTCACTCTCTCTCAAGTCTCTCCTTCTCTCTCTCTCCCACTCTCCTACTCTCTCCCTCCCACTCTCTCTCCCTCCCTCTCTCGTATCTCTCTCACACACTCCCTATATCTCTCTCCCATCTACCCTTAACCCTAAACCCTAAACCCTTAACCCTTAAACCCTCTACCCTCTATCTCTCCCACTCCCTCCCTCTCACTCTCTCTCAAGTCTCTCCCTCCTACCCCCTCTTCCTCTCTCAAGTATCACTCACTCACTCACTCACTCCTATATCTATCCCCTCTACCCTTAACCCTTAAACCCTTAACCCTCTACCCCCTATCTCTCTCTAACTCCCTCTCTGACTCTCTCTCTCAAGTCTCTCCCTCCTACCCCCCTCTCTCGCTCTCTCTCTCAAGTCTCTCCCTCCTACCCGCCCTCTCTCTCTCTCTCTCTCTCCTTTTATCTCTCTCGACTCTACACTTAACCCTTTACCCTCTACCCTTAACCCTTAAACCCTTAAACACTTAAACCTCTACCCTTAACCCTCTACCCTCTATCTCTCTTCCACTCCTTCCCTCTCTCCCTCTCTCTCTCACTCCCTCTCTCTCTCTCCCTTCTACCCTTAACCCTAAACCCTTAACTCTTAAACCTTAAGCCCTTGAACCCTCTAGTCTCTCTCTCTCTCTCATATCTCCCTCCTACCCCCTCTCCCTCTCTTAGGTCTCTCTCTCTCTCACACTTCCCCTCTCTCTCTCCCCTCTACCCTTAACACTCTACCCTTAACCCTTAACCTTTAAACCCTTAAACCCTCTACCCTGAACCCTTAACCCTTAAACCCAAACCCTCTATCCTCTACCCTCTATCTCTCTCCCACTTCCTCCCTCCCTCCCTCTCACTCACTCCCCTATCTCTCCCTTTACCCTTAACCCTAAACCCTTAAACCTCACCCTGCACTTCTATCTCTCCCACCTCTATATCTCAAGTATCTCCCTCACCCACTCTCCTCTCTCTCTCTCTCTCACTCCCCCATCTCTCTCCTCTACCCTAAACCCTAAACCCCTAAACCTTAAACCCAAAACCCTTAAACCCTACCCTCAATTTCCTCTCTCCCACTCCCTACCTCCATCTCTCTCTCTATCAAGTATCTCCCTCCTACCCCCTCTCCCTCTCTTAGGTATCTCTCTCACTCACTCTCTCTATCTATCTCCACTCTACCCTTAACCCTAAATCATAAACCCTTAACCCTTAAACCCTCTACTCTCTCTCACTCTTTCTCAAGTTTCTCCTACCCTCTCTCCCTTTCAAAGTCTCTCTCACTCACTCCTATCTCTCCCTCATCCTTAACCCTCTACCCTCCACCCCAACCCACACCCTATCATCTACCCCAATTCATCAACCTATACCCTCTACCCTATACATTTGATCCCAACCCTAATCCCTCAAACCTATACCCTAAACCCTCTACCCTCAACCTTAAACCCTAAACCCTAAACCCTTAAACCTTCTATCCTCCACCCTCTACCCTCAACCCTAGTCCCTCAACCCTATACCCTAATCCATCAACCCTATAGGTCCTCAACCCTATACCCTTAATTCTCAGCCCTCTACCCTATACTTTGAATCATCAAACCTCATCTATCTCTATCCCTCCCTCCTCTTCTCTCCTCTCTATCTCACTTCTCCCTCCATCTATCCCTCCCTCCATCCCTCCCTCTCTAGCCTAATCCATCAACCCTATACCCTCAACCCTTAAACCCTTAAAAAATCAATTCTAAACCCTAAACGTTCAATCCTCAATGCTTAAAACCTAAACCCTTAAACCCTCTACCCTCAACCCAATACACTCTACCCTCAAACCTATACCCTCAATCCTTAAACCTTAAACCCAAGTAAACTCTCTACTATTATCCCTCAACCCCTATACCCTCTACTGTATACATTGGTCCCTCAAACTTATTACCTCAACCCTATACCCTCAACCCTCTACCCTCTACCCTATACATTAAACCCTCAACCCTCAATTCTCAACCCTCAACCCTTAATCCCTCAACCCTCAACCCTTAAACCCTAAACCCTCAAGCCCTATACACTCTACCTTATTTATTGGACCCTCAACTCTAATGCTTCAAGCATATACCCTAAACTCTCTACCCTCAACCCTAAAAATTCAACCCTAAACTCTTGAACCTTCTATCCTCTACCCTCAACCTAATACCCTAAACCATCAAACCTATAGGTCATCAACCCTATACCCTCAACCTCTATCCCTCTCTCTCTATCTATCCATCTCACCTCTCTCTCTCTCCCCTCTCTCCTACCATCTCTAATTGTATCTATCTACCCTCTCCATCTTTCTATGTACCTCTCGCTCAATCAATCCCTACCACTATCTCCCACTGCTTCTCCATCTCTCTCTCTCTCCCTCGACCACTCCCTCTCTCTCCCTATCTCTTAGATCTCTACCTCCCACTCCCCCCTCTCTCTTAGGTCTCTCTCTGGAACCCTACCTGGGTAACTCTCTCTCCCCCCTCTCTCTATCTATCCCTCTCACCCTACCTAGATAAGTCCCTCTCACTCCACACCCTCTCTCTCTCTCAAGTCACTCCCTCCCACACCCTCTCCCTCTCTCAGGTCTCTCACTCTCACACTCCCTCTCTCTTCCACTCCCTCTCTCTCACACTCCCTCTCACTACATATCTCTCAAGACTCTCCCTCTCACCCTCCCTCACAGTCTCAAGTATCTCCCTCTAGCACCCTACCTACATAACTATCTTTGTCTCCCTCTCCTCTTCCCCGCCCTCTCTCTCCCTCTATCCCTCCCACCCTACCTAGCTAAGTCCCGCTCACTCAAACCCCTCTCCCACTCCCTCTCTCTTAGGTCTCTCACTTCCACCCCCTCTCCCTCTCTTAGGTATCTCTCTCACTAACTCTCTACCTATCTCTCTCTCTTAGGTCTCTCCCTCCCTCTCTCCCTCCCACCCTACCTAGACAACTCTCTCTTAAAATTTTCCCTCCCTCTAAAGACATACATAAATATGTACATATAAGAAAACATACATACATACTTACATACATACATATGTACATACAATCTTACATAAATGCATACATATAGGCATACACACATACATGCACATATACATACATACATAAATACATACAATCATACATACACACACATACATACATACAAGCATACATACATACATACATACATGACATACAAGCATAAATAGACACAAACATACAAATATATATATGCATACATTCAATAGAGTAGCATTTAACACAAAGCAAGACATAATACTCTATTATAACGTGGTTGTGTTATGTCTTGGTAGACATGTCTCTCACAAATGCAAAAACCATGTCAAAACTAAGAAATAACACGAGTGCATTATAACGCGGTTGCGTTATTTCTTGCTTTGGGAATCCCCAAGCCTTGGGCTTGGTATTTGCCTTGGAATACCAACCCAAAGGCTTGGAGGGCCTTCTCAATGTCCAAATACGTGTTTTTGAAAATTCTACAATATTTCACATAATCACATTTGTGCTCACCATGAGGTTTGCACATGTTTCAATGCTGAAGAAATGAAACACCTAGGTAATGTTAAGCTCTCTCTTAGCTATATAACAATGCAATTTTTCACTTTTTGAAAATGTTAAGCCTTTGATCTATAATTTCTTTTGTTTGTGTGTCTGTTTTTTGGAAAAAACTAGTGTTTGGTGTTTTTTTTCATTATAAATTAATTTTTCATTAAATTTTCAAAAAAATTATATTTTTAGAAACTAGACTCCATTCAACACATATTCAAAATAATAATAATAATAATAATTTTCAATTAGTTTTCAAAACTTATAGGGGTAGCACGACCAAAATTATATTTTTCAAGACGTGTCCACTTTGAAAATTAGTAAAAAATAAAATATTCATTAAAAAATTATCAAAAAATCGAGCATAAACTGTATACTATTAACTAATTTCTCATCGAAGCGATTTTCAAAATACCAAAAAAAAATTCATTGTGCTAGGGAGCCACAAAAGTTGCTATATTATATTTTTTTGAAAAAAACAACACCAATTTATGTGGTCCCCTCTTTTGAACTCCTTAATCTCAACCATTTTGAAAAACAATAGTAGTTTAGAAAGTATACTTGGAGCATTACAATCCTTGTTTTTGTTGCATCTCAAAATTTTGAGTGTAACTATCCTCAATTTCACATCCAAGGTTAGTATTTCCTAATTCCATAAAAAAAGTGGTCACTTAAGGCCCCTTTTTGGTCTCCCATATTATTTCACTTACCCTAATATGTTGATATACATCCTTTGTACCTTCTCTACTCTTGGCTCCCATTTAGTCTAGAACATCTACATGGTTCTTTCAAAAAATTATATATGTTTCCATGCTCCATTTGTGATATTTTGAAAAGATTCCAAAAGATGGTCACATCCTTGGAAAATGAGTTGAACCCTAAAAAATATGATCCCAATTCTTTATCTTAAATTTTTAGCCTCCAAATCTGATTTACCTTATTTTATTCTTGGCCTCATTCAATAGATCCCTCAAAATTTTCACCTTTTTCTTTACTTCCTCCTCTTTTGCAAATGTTGGTATAACGATTTAGGTTGAAGCTTGCATTTATCCCTTCATAGCCTCATGTAGTATTCTAAAAATAAGTAGCTTAATATTTAATTTCCCATTTTCTTCTTTGATCTTGCCAACTTTCAATTGATTACTTGGTTAATTTTGGTGTGGACACGTAAAATGTATTGATTGACATTACACACTTGATCTTGATTACTAATACCGTTTCAACCTAAATCATCCTCTTAGCTTGTCATCACTCTTCGTCCCTTAATTAAGTAAATAAGCATTTATCTAATTAAGTCATTCTCTCTTGTTAATTAAATCAATCAATTTAATCTAATTAACCCTATATCTCTATTTAATTAAATAATTCATTTTATTTGATTAAATCTCCAAAGTCACCTTATTAAATTAAATAAATTAAACCTTGTTTGATTTAATCTAACATCATCCCCTTTAATTAAATAAATCAAAATCATTTATTTAATTAAATCTAAATCACATTCTTCTCATCTTTTGATTGAAATCAACCCATAAATCTAAATCAATTAGTCACATCATCTAATCCCTCATTAAATTAATCAACCCTTGATTAATTTAATTCTAATCCATGTCCTATCCTCTAGCTTTTGCCACTTGCACATGAAAATACATTTAATTCATATATTAAATCTCTATTTTCTCTCAACTTGGCATCTTTTGAGGAATATTCTTTCGAATTTGAAATCCATCCAAGTGGATTTGTCCTTCCAACAAGACATTTATTCCTTCTTTCATGTCCTTATGCATTGAGCCAAGTGGCATTTAAGACATTCTTTTTCCCTCTTACATGTCATTTCACTATTTTCAAATTCCACATAATTGCATTTATGGGCACATTCATCAAAATGTGCACATCCTTTTCCCATTCACATCTTGACAAGTGGCATTTGGCCATTGGTTGAAAGTTAGTCCCACATTGCTTCATTTTGGGCATTTTTCCATCTTGTCTTTCTATAAATAAGAGGTTTCTCTCCTCATTTGATCATCCAAAATTTGAGTAAACTTACTATACTCAATTTGATCTTCAAGCACCTCCATCTTCATCCATTTTATCAAATTTATAGCTAGGTTATGTAGATTTTTCATCATGGAGCTCAATTGAATCAACATCAAAGTGCATCACTCATCAACATTGCATCATAGGAGTTGGGAAAGGGCCAATTTTCACATCAAATTGACACCAATTCCCCCATGGGATCAAGATTTTGCTTGCTTAATTAGGATTTCATTGCTTTCTCATTGTGTTCTTTAATTTTATTTCCTATTTTGAGCATTGCTAATGGATTTCATGGGGAATCTTGATGCTCACTTGCATATGATCTAACTATGTGTTTGTTTCTTATGTTTTGCAGGTGCTAGGATTCTACATTTGGCGCTAGAAGGAGGGAAAATCTCAAGTTTAAATCACATTTTAAACAAAAATTTCATGCTTTTTTCTTTTTTATTGTGTCTACAGAAAACTGCATTGCTACTAATTCAACAATGCCATAAGGCATTGCTATCAGTCCAGCGACGCCATACAACACTGCTACAAACTACAAACTACAAACTATAATGCTTGGTCTCTCTTTCCTAGAATTCAAATTTCTAAACTCCACCATTGGTTCAATTCTCAAGCGTTGGAATTCTCAAATTTCAAATGGCATTGCTAGGCAAAATTCTCGATGCAATCACACTCCCTGTTTTGTTGTAGAGAAATGCTTGTAGAATTAGTGATGCTACATAGCACTGTTGGGTCCCTCAAACTGCACTTCCTGTGTAGGCTCCACCACTCGAGTGAAGTACAAAGTGAAATTTCATTTTTTTATAACATGTGCTCTTTTTAATTTAGATAATCTAGGTTATTAATTTCTTTCTCGGCCTCTATTTTGTAGTTCTAATTGGTTTTTGTAGGTTGGTCTAATCAATCTGAATGAGGAAAATGAGGTTGAAAGAAGCATTATGAGATCATTCTCTCATTGCATCAAGTGTTTTTGAACACTTTAGTGTTTGTTTAACACTCTTAGAGAATTAATAATCTCTTGAAAAAATTGTTATCTTTCATGTGCTTAGGATATACTAAATTTCTTTTGGGCTCTAAAAAGAACATTTCAATTTTTGCTACAAGGGGCTTAAAAATAAATTTACGACAAACTCACTAGATTTGGTTTGAGGATTAACAATTGAACAAGGAAATTTCCATATTTCATTTTGGTGCACTAAAAAGAATCGAATCACTGCTTTGTGGATTTAAAATGAACAAGTGCTTCTTTGTTTTGTAATTACTTACTCAAAGTAATATCATTAAAAGGATGTATGTGCTTCTCTTGCACCTTACGATGATCTTTAGAATCAAAAGGATTTTTGGTGACATAAGTTGTGTAAGTAATTACCCACACACTTCAAGTTGGATTTTAAAATTGAACAAATCTTGCGAGTGTGAGTGGAGCATATTCGGTACATTCTCTCTCTTTGGTTCACAAAAAAGATTGATCGAGTTATGAATATGTTTGCTTTCTTTTGTTTATCTTAGAGGGCCTGCCTTGTGGGAAAAATTAATCACCCAAGGGAACGACCCAACCGAGAACATGCTAAAGCCAAGTGACTTCCACCTGGGATATAAGTGTGGATATTGGAACAAAGGCCAATATCATGAGGATTATTTTGATGAGAAGGGTAGCAATGGTCTCTCACCACATGGATGGTCCCCCACAAATGGAATTCCTGCATTAAAACCCTTATTTAGAAAAATCCAAAATCCTTGATCTATTTGTTGGTGCAAGAATCGTCATTCTGAAGCCGCCCCACACTTTTATGACTTTTAGTAGAAATGGAAAGTATGCCATGGGAGATTCATGGGTATTGCTTGGCTGACCCAAGAAGCGAGTGCATTGTAAGGGGGAGCCTGTGTGGTCAAGTATCTAACCATTCGCTAAAAGTAAGCATAGTTGGACTTGTCCAATTGGGGGTTCAACAAATACAGTCTTTCATATCCATAGGGTTGTGCATGTTCTTGGAAACAAAACACTTTGCTTGTTTGTAAACATTGGGAAAACAAACATTCTACATTTTTCATCAAATTTCAAACCCTTTAGTTTGCAAATATCTTTGACAAAATCCAAGTGTTATTGCTTGCCCTAGGGATTCTATCCTTTGAGGTTTCTAGACATTTGGGTTTAAATCTCAATTTTCTTACTAAAGTCAACAATAGGAATCTTTTTCCTTAATTTCATTAAAGTTCCACACAATATACTTTATGGAATGATAAGAAGTTAAGACATTAGATATCTAGCTCAAAGACCTAATCAAGAATTGTTTGTAGTAAAAAGAACTCACTAAGCAAAGCTAAGAACAATTGAACCCCACACATGTGTCTCAAATGATTTCATGCAATATCAAAATCTAGAAACCAAATTCAAAAGCTCTTAGTCCAAAAGATCATCAAAAGAATCTCTCAATGCTCTACAAATTTAGACAAAGATTGCTTTTTAACTTTTACAAAAGAGCTTCAAGAAATAATCCCGGTTTGTACTCATTCTATTATTGTCAAAATCCAAATCTTTTTTAGGAATTTGAACACATTGTTTAGAGTAAATCATGTTCTTCAAAACCGAGGTCTTATAAACAAGAGTATTTTTAGGTACAAATAGGATTCAAAATCAATCTTCATCCATCTTTCAAACATCAAACCAAAAATCATCTCACCAACAACTCTTGAAAATCTTGAAATCATCCTTCATGCTAGACTTTTTGGTAAATCCATGAATAAAAAATTCTTAAAACAAATCAAATCAAAATCCTTGAATCAAAACATCGAAATCATCTTGTTTAGCTAGGTATATGTAGATGCATCCATCTCCATATGCTTAGTTGAATTATCATCAAAATCATCTTGTTTGGTTAGGTGTGGGTAGATGCATCCTTCTCCCTACACTTAGTCAAATTATCATCTTGTGAGAAAATCTATCCTATAGATAACATCCAACATAATGGGATCTATTTTTTCATTATCCAAAACCAAAATCAAGGTCAAAATCAAATCCAAGAAACCAAGAATCCAAAATCAAAATCCAAAAGTCCCAAAAGTCTAGCATTCCCCCTCAAGATCTTCTAAGAGTTTAATCATCCATATCATCCACCTTCATGCATTTCACCATCACATCTTTTGATCCTTACTTATCCTAGATCTTCTCTTTTGAGCCTCATTTTATGGTTCAAACAAGATCATAACAAAAGAAGAAAATGGAGACCAACAAAGAAACATCAACTTCAAGTGAACTAAGCCAAACCAATATCGAAATGAATCCTGTTGGATCAAGCAATCCTCTAACTAATTTTCCTTCACCATCACACAATATACAAGAGGAAGCTCAAGTGGAGGATATCACCAATAATGCCTTTGGGATGACACAAGACGAGATCACTAAAATGGTCCAAAACCCCAAGAATCACAAAATTGTCAACATTATGATGAAGCTCCATCCTACACAATACATACTTGAATTAGCAAAACAAGGGGCTAAACTCCCTTCTGATTTCAATGTGAGAACCATTGTGGAAAAAACTTTTGGGTTCATGCCTCCAATTTCATCTATGCCTCCAATCTAATCTACACATCCATTCCAAAGCATCACCCAACCCATCTACCAAATTACATCATCCATTGCTCCAACTCAACCTATTGTTAACAAAGGGAGTGCATCTCTCAATGCACTGCAAACTCACCCCCTCGTGAGTAACCAAGATTTGGATGCAAAAAAGATCTTGGGGAAATTCGTACCCCAAAATCCATCACATCCATATGTCCCCCTCTCCTTTCATCATCCAAATGACCCATCATCATCATTTCACGCAACATCGACATACCCATTAACTACACAAACCTCTCTCCCTATGACCTCATAGGGAGAAGGAGACTTATTTGGAATAAGGGGCATCTTTGAACCTTTTTCCTCATCATTTCCCCAAGGAAGTATGCCACTAAATTTTCCACCACTTCCACCCTTACCACCAACATCAACATCAACTCTTAGTTTGGGGTTACCACCATTTCCCCCACTCATTCAAAACAATCCCCCAATCATCAATCAAAACATCATACCAAATCCCCCATCTTTCCATCAATATCACAACAACATATGGTAACCATCCCAATAACACAAACAACTGCCACATCATCAACCATTCTCCAAAACATGGTCTCTCAAGGACCAAGCATATCAATTACATCATCCACCACAATCCCAATCATCAATACAATGGTTCCTCTCATCACAACAACAAACATTATACCAAATCCACCGCCGCCACCACCACCACCACCACATCCACCACTAAACACAAATACATCAAGCCAATATAACATTGCATTAGAAGCTACTCAATAAGATACCTATCAAAAGACACTTCATCAAATCCAAAACTGACAAGTTGCACAACTAGCCACTCAACAAGCACAAACACAATTAGTTGCACAACAAGCATCACAAGCAACACAAGCTGCTCAAGCCTCTCAAGCCTCACAACAAGCACAACAAGAAAAACATGATGCTCAAGCCCAAGCCCTATTACAACAACAACAAGCTGCTCAAGTCGCACAAGCTGCACAGATTAAACAAGCTTCCCAACAAGCACAAGCCCAAGCTTAGGCACAAGCACAAGCTCAAGCCCAATACCAAGTTCAACAGGCGCATGCACAAGCACAAGCATAGGTGCAAGCAAAATACCTCTCACAACAAGAAGCAACCCAACAACAAGCATACCAGCGAGCGTTGAAGCAATACCAAGAGCAACAAGTAGTAGCCCAACAAGCATTGTTGGTGCAACAACATCAAGCTCAACAACAAGCACTATTAGCACAACAACAATAGGACCAACAACAAGAATTGTTGATACAGTAGCAAGTACAAGAATACTTGGAACAAAAAAATGTGCAAGAACCATCCACCAACACACCAACCAATCCATCCATCCCTCCAACAAGTGAACCACTAAAAAACACCTTCATCCCACCCCCTGATCCGCAAAACAATGTTACATCACAAATCAAGTTGTTCTTGCAACAAGTGCTTGATCTTCAATTAGGGAAAACCATAAAAACACCTAGCAATTTGTGTCCCTATCCATTTGATAGGTTTCTTGTAATGAAACCATTCCCAAAGGGATTTGAGATCCCAAAATTTGATAAATACTGAGGGATGGGAAACCCTAAAAATCACATTAGGGAATTGTAAGTTCATTGCATGGAAGTCACATATGACGATACATATTTGATGCAGCTATTTCCTAGAAGTTTGGTTGGCCAAGCCATGGAGTGATTCTCTCACCTTCCTCCTAAGATCAAAAAAGTTCCAAGAAATAGTAGACGCATTCATAAAAAAATACGCCTTCAATATTAGTATGGATGTTAGTCTAGAGGAACTATTTGCTCTTAAACAAGGAAATAACAAATCATTTGCTTCTTTCTTACAATGATGGAAATCCAAGGCCAATAGGAGCAAATGGATCATGCTAGAAGAATAGAATTTTTGTACCATCATCTTGAATCTCGAAGGAGCCTTGGAATTCCATCTCAAGGTGCAAGGTATCACCACATACGATCAATTGATCTCCGAGGTGCTTAACATTGAACGAGCTCTTATTACACAAGGAGGGACACCCACATATCCTGAACAACAAAAAAATCACCCATCCACCAGCTACAACAACAAACCTCACACGTGGGTGAAAAATAGAAACATTACCAATGATGGTGTTATCAATGCCAAATTTTTCATTAGTGCTCCTCGACAAAACACACTAGCACCCCAGTAACAACCCCAAAGAAACAACCAAAACAATCACCAAGCTAAAATGGTGACTCAACAACCAAAAAATAAAACAATCAACAATGTGAACAATCAAAGGGGACTACCCCAGTGAAATAAAAAATCCCCCAAGCAGAAGTACACGGCCCTTGGGGAATCAACTGAATCTATCATGAAGCGACTGGTAGATGAAAAACTCCACCTATGATAATTATCAAGAGCCCTTGGTCAAATTGTCATGGTACAATGAAAATCACCTCTATGATTTCCATAAAATCAAGGGACACACAACTGCTAGTTGTATGAGGTTGAAAAACATAATTTAAGACCTCATTGATAAAAAAATCAGAAATGTAGAGTAACTAGCAAAAAATCAAAATCTCAAAATCTACACGAATTTGATGCCCAATCATAACAACAAAGGGAACAATAACAATGATAAGGGGAGGGGAACGTTTGAAAGTGTCAATCATGTATATGACCATGTCATCGTATCCCTAGATGAGTATTGCACCGTTATCACCATCAAAGGGGGTAAGTGCACAAAGTTGAGTCCACGAAACGTGGAATTTTTTTGCTTAGCCAAAAAATTTAAATTGACATTGCAAAAATGAGATCCAGATTTTAATAAATAGGATCTTGATTTTTAAAAATTGGGATCCTGTTTAGCTTTAGGATCCCGAGCCTAAATACAAAACGAGAACCCGCTTTTTAAAAATCAAGATCTCGTTTCCTAAAGGATCCTGAACTAATGGACAAGGAACGAGATCCCAATTACTACGAAATAGGATCTCGATCTATAAAAATCGGGATCCCATTTTGTAGAAATCAGGATCCTATTTTATAATTCTATTTATTTTTTAAAAAATGAATAGAGTTCATTTTCTAGCTGACGGGATCCTGAGTACAGGTGACAATGACCTCCACAAACAACTCTAGGTACCTGCCCACGCCCCTTTTCTTTTTGCATTTTTCCATTTTTTATTGAAATTACGAAGAAAATAAGTGAATTTAGCATTTTTTTTAATTTATTTCACGTTTGAGCATTTTTTTTCTTGTTATAGTAGAAATAAGTAATTGTAGAAATAGATCAATAAATGTAATGAAACCTAAATATTTTTAATAGAAATGAAAAATGAACCTTGAATTGTGTTTTACAAACAAAATTTAACTTTTGAAACCTAAATTGTTTGATTAAACCAAAAAAATTGAATTTGAAAACCCTAATTGAGACAAAATAAAAAAATTGCATTTCAAAACCCTAGAAATTGAAATGAAATAAAAAATTGCATTTAGAAACCCTAATCAAGCTTTTTGAAACCCTAATTCAAATCAAACAAAAAAAAGAATTTGAAAACCATAGTTTGAACTAAAATGAAAAAATTGCATTAAAAACCTTAATTGCTTAGAAATTGAAACCCTAAATTGAATTGGAACAATTTTTTTTTGTTAAAACCATAAATTGAAATCGAACAAATCATTTTGATTTTGAAAACTAAGTAATTTTGAGCTCAAAAAAATTCATTTGCATTGCTTAAATGTTTTAAATTTATTTGCATTGTATGGAAAAAATGATATGTTAAACTTTAGTTTCAATGTAAAATTATAATTAGATTAGAAAACAATATGTTAAAGAATAGTTAAAATTCATAAAGTTTATCAATGTTTGTTTGCAAATTTAGTTAGAAAATTCGTAAATCCAAGCACATACAATCAATTCCAATTGGCACTAACTTGCAAGTATAAATTATTCCAAGGGCCACCCAAAATTCACCCTAAGTTTGCTAAACCCTAGACCTTGAACTGTAAAATCTAAACCCTCAACACTAAAGCATTTGAATTTTGTCTTAGTACCATAAAATTAAATTTGGTTGCCTTAAAAAACCCTTTGTTGTCACCATCCAGTAGATATTTTTGTAATGTTTTCACTTATTTGAACACACATTATAAAACCTTTTGGTTTCTACAAGTTTATGAAGAGTGGATGATCACTCTCTATGACACTTAAACATGATCATTAGGGATCTAAATCATTGGAAGAAAACTTTATTCTATTATATCCACAAGATAGGAGAGCGCGAGTGAGAGTGTTATGGGTAAAGTTTCTTTCATTGAAAATACCTAAAATTATGTAGGTTCAATGTCAAGAATGGGTCTATTTGGTAGATTTATGAAAAATATTATGAATATCTAGAATACCATAAAAGTATAATCATATCAATTCCAATTGGAAACACTTGGGTATATATCATATGAAATTTAAATCTAGTAAGGTGTCTATTATATAGGAGAGGTGATAATACATGGAAAGAGGTTTGTATGGGAATATATGTATTAAGAAACACATACCATGACCTCTATAGGATTTTTAAGATGTGATCCTAGATAATAATCCACCCATCCTCAAGCATAATGGATTCTTTAGCAATTAAGAGAGATTCAATAACCATAAAATTACCTATATTTTGATACTATATAGATTTATGTGGAAGGATAGAAATGCATCAATAAGGAGACCAAGATGGAACCATTTAACACCTAAGGTACACCTATTACATGGGAAAGGGAGGAGGTACATGATGATAGGTTGGAGGAACTAGGCTATTATTACAATAGAGAGAGGAGGAGGATTCATATTATGCTCCTATAAATAAGAGGTCAATTTAGAAGATTAAAAGAACTAGATAATAACAAAGGAAATAATTCTATAGAGGGAGTGAGTGGGATTGTTGGAAATATACAAGGAGAGAGGTGAAGGTCCCAACACCTACATAGATTCCTACACGAAATAAACCAATCTAGGCACTTCCTAGAAGGATCAAGATCCATGTGAGTAGCCTCTTTTTATTTTTGTATCTTCTACATATGTATATTTATTCCTTTATTATGTGATTAAAATTATGTATGATATAACTTATTAATAACTGATTACAAGTATAATTATTAAAATATTTCATATTTATGTTTGATATCCTCTAATGTAGGAGGATATTTTTACTTCTTTTGATATATGTATGCTATTTTTGTGATATGTATAGATTGATTCATTTTAAACATGATACTTTTTTTTATTAGAGGGGTAAAACTCTTTTGACCTAGAGCTAGATGGAACCAATGAGGTCATAGTATGACTAAATTTGGACCTCACTAGACATCTAGATCCCCTTAAGCCATCCTATCACCCTAAATCATAAATCAATTTCTTAAGGGGTCCCAATACGACATTTATTAAGGGGATCAAAGAAGTTCTTAAAACTTGGTGAATTTTCCCAAGGAAACCAAATTTAACAATAATAAGATCGTGCAAGATTATAATATGAATGAGATTTCATGATCTAGGTTGGTTAGTTGAAACAAGAGTAGATCTCAATCAACTATTCCATAAGAAAATGTTATTCACTAACTTGCAAGTTCATTATATTCTAGGGGGCACCAAAACTTCACCCTAAGTTTTGCAAACCCTAAACGTTGAACTCTAAAATCTAAACCCTAAACACTAAACCATTCATTTTATCCTACCTGACCTTAAAGTGAAATTTGGTTGTCTTAGGAAAATCCACCAAATTTCATTCCCTTATGCCATGTAATTTTGTCATAGGATCTTACTACATATATCCCCTCAAGTTATCCTATTGCCCTAAACCCTAAACCCATCATTATTTCTTAGGTTCTTGATGAAATCTAGTTTCCTTAGGAAAATCCACCAAATTTCATTCCCTTATGCCATGTAATTTTGTCCTAGGATCAAGATACTTCATGTAGATCCCCTTAAGCTATCCTATTACCCTAAACCCTAAACTCTAAAGTCTAAACCCTAAACCCTAAATCCATCACGTTTTCTTTGAAGGATCTTAATGAAATTTGGTTGCCTTGGGAAACTTCACCAAATTTTATTCACTTGAGCCATGTCATTTTCTCCTAGGATCTCACTAGACGTAGATCCCCTTAAGCCATCCTGTCACCCTAAATAGTAATTTTATTTCTTAAGGGGTCCCAATATGACATTTCTTAAGGGGATCAAAGAAGTTCTTAAAATTTGGTGATCAAAGTTTCCCAAGGCAACCAAATTTAACAATAATAAGATCAGGTAAGATTATATAATATTAATAGTTAATTGTATTTTCATTCAAGTAACATGTACCTTAGACATAAATGAGGCTTACATATTTTATCATTTGTATTCAATTATTTAAGGCCATTTATATTGAATGGTTTAAAGGTATTTCCTAAACATGTATCTTACATCTTGAAATTACAAATCTAATGTAGGTTCACTCATATCTTAAAGATCACATGGATCCATTCAATAATATTCACAATCCACCTCCATGCCATCCATATCCACCACCTTCACCTCCACCTCCACTCAATCCACCTTGTAACCCCCAACCTCCACCACCTAAAATCAATGAACATGCTCGTTTGCAAGCAAAAATCAATGCCAATGTTAGAACCATCCAAGATCAAATCAACATTATTCAAAATGAAGAATGTGTCACACCTCTTGTGAGGATGTTTGAATCTAGGATGCTAACCCTTGTTGATGCTATCAGGGCTATGGATGGGATCTTAGATGAGCATCGACAATGGATAGAGGAGAGGATAACTTCTAATTCTAAAAAGGAAAACACAAAGAAATGAAGAGATGCAATAGAGAGCCACAATAGTTTCTAAATTAAGACAATGATCTTAAATAGTTATGAATTTATGAATTTGGTGAACGATGGATATTTTGTGTGATGAATTTATAAATTTGGTTGGATGGATATTTTTAGTGACATGAATTTATGATTTTGGTTCTTGATGGATATTTTTAGTGACATGGATTTATGAATTTGGTGGAATTTATGAACTTATAATGAATAATATATAATAGTATATATTTGATGACTATCTACTAGATCATGATTTCTCCTGCTAAAAAATTGTAATATATATATGTGTGTGTGTGTGTGTGTAGACATAAAATGAGCTTTTGTGAATGTTTCAAGTTTATTGTTTAGTATGTACATGCATGTATTAAAATTTTTCATATATAGTTCTTAAATTTTAAAATTTTTATGTATGTACATAGTTTAGTTTAATGATCTATATGCATGCAAATTATGCATCATATTTTTTATTTTAAATGTTTGTACATGTTAAATTTTTAATTTTGTATGAACATGCTCAAGTTAAATCAATGTATATATATATGTGAATTTCAATTAAATATATGATCTTAATATATATGTTTCTCATCCTATTTCAATTAAATATATGATCTTAATATATGTATGCACATCCTATTTTGTATGATTTAATGCAGGTGTACATTTATATCTCATATCATGGATGATTTTAACATTGATGATATCATCAATCCACCACCTCAACCACAACCACATCCACCTCCCCTTCCCCCCCTCCACCTCCCCCTCCCCCTCCACCTAATATGCCACATCCAACACCTATCGCATCTGATGAGGCTCTCTTGAGAGCACTAATAAATGATCAAGTTGCATCCTTAAAAAATAAAATCAAAGCTATGCAAAGTCAAGTATTGATTCCGCCACATGTGAGACATTTTACATCTGCAATGCAAAATGTTGTTGATGCCATTAGGATGATAGATTCTGATCTTGATAGGCATCGACAAGAGAGAGAACAAATGAGACAATTTTATTCTGACGGTCTCTCTTACAAACAAATATTATACCTTAAAATAATGAAATCCCATCTAGCCCCCTACTTTCTTGACCTCGTTACTCGACAACCCATTCCACCCAACAAATCTAGAATATCCATGAGGTGGTGCATACATCCGAAGATGAGTGCACATTTTTGGGATCGATGGTATATGGTTTTTGATAGTCCCCCACATGCTAATTGGGAGTGCCCATTGTACTTTTTGAGAAAATTGTATGTAGAGTTTATTTTGGGGAAAAAGCCCAATTATTTTGATTTTAGATCATTTCAGGGTGTTGGTGGTGGCATGCCACAATAGAGGTTAGGGGCAAGGGTTGATCCCCAATGCCCCGTACATGCACAACCCCTTGTTGTTGCTCCTGGTCCTCCCATTCCCGCACCTGTACATCATCAAGCTCTGGTTTCAACATTAGGTTCCCTTAGTACACTTGTAAGAGACATTGATCAACATGCTTCTACGATAGTGGGTGGGAAGCATAGAGACGATGATGATGGAGTTTTTTATGGAGTTGGTCTGAGTATTGCTCTAGGAGTGTCGAGGCCCATCCCACATATATGTACTAGTTGTCATCAAGTATGCTATGGACCTGATCAGGCCACACCTAGTTCAAGTGGACAGGGAGATTCTGGTGGTTCTTTTGGTTGCATCAGTTCATTTGTAGAGTTTCTTACAACATACCATCACCTTGAGGACACTGCGACACAGGTATAAATATGCATCTATGTATGTTCATTTTATAAGAATTTTGATGGATGTATATATCAAAGAAAAGTTTGCAATACATTTTAACAATCAAATTATTTGGTGTATAGATGACACTAATGATGGGGCAATCATTTGTTCCATGAGTACATACATCAACACCAGTCATACTTGGCAACCCTTATGGGGTATTTTCATTTCAATTTTTAAAATTATATATGAAATCATAAATTTAACTTGAGTTTTAAATTTATAATTGAATCACATATATGTTTGAAATATTTATGTTGGTTTAGGCGAGTCAATCGGCATCCACATCGATTCCTCCTAAGGGATTGTCATCCACTCCTCCACTATCAGGCACCATAGATCAGGGGCAGGTACATTCATATTATAAATTTGTTTAAAGTTTACATTAGTATAGTTACAATTTTATGAATTTTGAATTCACTAGATATATGAAATACATGCATGTACACTTGTAAATATTATAAGCGTTACATGTCTATGTACATGTATGTCTAGGTTGATACCACAATAAGAATGGGCATCAGGCAAACATTTGATGTTGCACCTACTCATGAGGCCACTGATTTGTAGGTTGTTTACAAAACTTTCTACACAAAATTTGCAAACTTTAATATATATATATATGTATGTATATATATATGTATGTATATATATGTATGTATATATATGTGTATATATATATTAACCTAATTCAATTATACATGCTTTAATTTTGATCTTGTAGGACTTTGTTAGTGCAACTTTCAGCCCTGACCCAAACATAGTTACACCACCAGGAGGACATGCAGAGCAGGCTCCAGATCAAATGGTAATTTATTTTTTTTATTATATTTAAAGTCAATTATAAATTATATATTCTGAATATAACTTAAATTTTAAATTTTAAATTAAATATATACATAATATGAGATTTGTTACGCATCTTGTAGTTGAGCATGTACAGAGAAGATCCTGGTGCACAACCTCATAATATAGTACAATTAAAATATGATAAATTAAAAATTAAATTGAATTAAAAAAAAATTAATTGTAGAGTTGTACATCTAATTTCAAATTTCTTTGTCTTGTTTATGTAGATTGATTTAGAGAATTTATAGGTTGCTTCAGGTGCACTAGAGCATCTAGACACAAATATGACATTAATTTAATTTTATGATGGATTATAAATTAAATTGTCATTAAATCATTTTTCATTGTCTTACATCTAATTTCATCTTTCTCTTGTACAAAGTTTTTTAGGTCATCCACATAGTCTGCATGGTGTGAAGAAGTCTCTTGATTATAGAGACAATACATGACCTAGAAACATGTGATTTTATGTGTTATATTTGTTTATTTCATGGACTATATTTTTGGTTTATCCTGCACTCTGTTGGACTTTATATTTCATGGCTCAAGTACTTAGTTGTACTTTAGTTCATGGGTTGTATTCTAGACTTTATTTCATGCGCTTAATATATTGGTTTCATGCACTTAATATGTTACATAAATTATGGACTTTATTATTGTTTAAAATTTTAATTTACACATGTACATTTATGCATTTTATGTTCATAGTCAAGACATTAATATAGGACATTAATGTGAAATTTAGTGATCTCATACATGATATTAATATAGGACATTTTAATATTTATACTTTACAAATTTAGTAATCTCATACATGATATACATGATATGTACATTCAATAATTAGCGATAATTACTAAATGAACTTATTCAATTCACATCAATCAATAATTAGTCAATAAATCATAATTTACAAACAAATGCAATCTATTTATATACCAAAAAGGATAAAATTTTAAGAAATAAACAATAGCATAGAAGATTAGAGAATAAAAGCATTAATAAATTCTATAAATAATAACATCTAACACTAATTTATGAGTTGTCAAAACAAATAATGATGTCTTAAGGGGATGTATTAAGAGGTCTTAAGGGGATGTCTAAAGGGGTCATAATAGAACATCTTAAGGGGATGTCTTAAGGGGATTTCTGAAGGGGTCATAATAGAACATCTTAAAGGGATGTTTTAAGGGGTCTTAAGGGGATGTCTAAAGGGGTCATAATAGAATGTCTTAAGGGGATGTCTTAAGGAGTCGTAAGGGGATGTCTAAAGGGGTTATAATAGAACATCTTAAGGGGATGTATTAAGGGGACATAATACAATGTCTAAAGGGGATGTCTTAATGGGTCATAATAGAATTTCTTAAGGGGATGTAGTAAGGGGTCATAATACAATGTATTAAGGATATAATTGATTTAACAATAATGTATGCATGATATTTAGTGATTATACAATTAGACATAAAGTTTCAAAGTAGGAAAACATGCACATTTAACAAACAAAACATATAGAATATTGATTTGATACATAGAAGTACATAGAGTATGTTTAATTCTATAAGTATGTATGTACATATATGTCATCCCAAAACAATGTTTACAAAATTTGGATGTCATCTCAAGAACATCTCAAACTCGTGCATAGAATGTAGTAGGTCTTCACACCACTTAATATCAAAAAGGTACAAGCAATATCAATGAAATCATCAAAACATACATATTTTAATTTATATAAAACTATCTATATGTACAAAACTCAAGAACTTGTATTTAAAAGTATTCCACACATGTTTGTAGGTTGAATCTAGGCATCCTCTCCTTTTTGTTTCAAAGTATGAGATCAATGCAATGATGGCTTAAGGATACAAAAAATGACAATAAATCAATTTTAACTATTAATGTACAAGCAATATCAATATGGAATCAAAACATGTATTTAAATATAATTTGACTAATAATTACTTGTCTTTACCAAGTATTCCATGTTGTCTAGGTTGAATCTACATGGACTATATCCTTTTTGTGATTATGCCTTTAGGATGTATAAAAGGACAATTTAAATCAATTTCAATTAATAATACACTTGACCAATGTTGAAACATGTATTTAATGTATTTAAAAGGACAAAATAAAACTAAAACTATATTTACCTGTATTTACTTATTCCATTGTACCATCTGCATCCTCTTTTTTTTGCAATGCATCTATGATTGCATCATGCTCTTCCATAGAAATTAACCATAGCACTTTTTTTGAAGGTCTTCCACGATACCGCTCTAGTTTTATATTTGTTGCCACCACCAAATGTGAATAATGTATAATCTTTTGATGTGTTTCATAGTCTTCAAATGCAGGTAGAGCATTCTTTCTTCTCAGGTATTTTTGTAGCCAAGTGCCAAGAACCACCACTAATCCTATTGGAAAACATGTTCAAAAACCATCATTAAATAAGTTCTCAATTTTTTTTGAAGGGGATCAAAGATTTGTTCTAAAAAATTGCTTAAGGGGATCTAAAACTTGTTATCAAAATTTGCTTAAGGGGGTGTCTTAAGGGGATCACCGTACCTGTTGGATAATGAAAGCTATCATCATCTTCTCGAGGTGTTATTAAATTATGTTTAATTTCCACACAATGAGCCAACCAATATTTTGTTTTATTTTCATTCCCCTCAGGTGTAATAGCAACATACACATGTCTTGCCAACAAAATTTGATTTAATAACTTGTGCATATCCATATAAATAATTTAGTATTACAAAATAACTTAATAAAGTGAAATAAAATGAAATAAATTGAATTAAAATTAACTTCTTGTACCAGGTCTAAAACATGGTCATAATATTCATATGCAAACACTTGATCATTTTCTTCAATAGTTCTTTCATATTGATCATGTGCTTATGTAGGTGTCAACGATCTTTGCTCCCATTGTTCAACCCATTATGTATTTTCACATGCTTCCCAATCTCTTGAGATACAAAACTAGAAAAAACATGCAAGCTCCCTTGTCCAAATAGTCCATGTGCTTGTTGTCACACTCCTAAATGAATGCCATTTAGTAGATCCACTGATTGTCTCACAATCAACTCTAGGTACACTGTTCTCTTCTTCCACCAACCAAAAGAATAGATGAACTATAGAGTAATCACTTGAACCAGGTGTAGATAATCTATTACACCAATCCACAATCTCACGTGCATTTTTAAATTTTACTGAATTCTCAAATTTTAATTTTTCTCTAGTAAGAATTCTTTTGACACATGCACCAACTCCATCATGTTCTCCTTTACCATGCCTAGCTTCAAAAAAACTCCATATATGTTGGATATTAAGTTCCTTGTGAACCCTACTCAACCGATAGAACATTCGAGCATTCTTGACTACCCTGTACAATTATCTAACAATATGAGCTGTTCTTTCATCTAGATTCCTCTTTCTCTTAAATTTCTATAAAATATACTAAAACAGTATTGCACAAACTCTGACGAGTGTAACCGATTTTCACTCAAATAAAAATGATACTCCCTCAAAACATTTCTATCATACTTAGTGCTATCATCTGCATGTCTATAAACAATATGGAAAACATAGCTACTTTCCACATGTGCAAAATTGGGCATCAAGCCAACAAGCATGTTTAGAGTGCATGACATATTTTGGTACAATTTTATTCTTAAATTCACTCATGAATGCATGCACACTAAATTTTTCTGTAACTAAATCACAACGCTTTCCTATTTTTCCATCTTTTACAAAATAGTGAACATTCCTAAATCTTTTGACATCTACTAATTGTTGTCCAAAATCATGATCAACACTTTCATGCAAACAAATTCTTAAAAATGAAAGATTTCCACAGTTAATGCATTGCCCATAAATACAAGAACTTAAATAAAATAATTTATCATTAGATTTTTCACAAAACAAACTTTAAATAAACTCTCTTATTGCTTCAGGTGGCATGTCAATACCACACTCTTGTATAATCATGTTAGTATGCAAGGTACAACGTATATATTGAAAAACATCATAAAAATAATGAAATTGAACATGTATTTTACAAAAACAAGATATTCGTTGCTTATTAATTTTTACATACCAGGGTTTACATTTTTCAAAAGACCTTTGACTCATTTTAACATTACCAAGTAACATGAATAGCTACAATTTTTTTTATAAAATTTAGTTTGCATTGTATCTAATAGGTATTTTGGGTGAGGATCACAAAATTTGGACCCCACCCTTAATTTTAAAACATCTTTAGCATTAGATGAAACCCTAGTATTAACATGCCAATATTTTTTGATCAAAGATTTAATTTCAACATTCAATTTCATATCAGACCTTGGTAGTCATCCATTGAAACTCCAACATTGATTGATAGGATCATTTTCTATACTTTCTCTTCTTTTTGCAACTCTTAGCAATGTTTTAGGATGTGTTTTTAAAACTTCACTAATATTGCTTTCCATTCTTTTATTCAAAGTTTCTTTATTAACTATAGTAGTTGTTATAGCTCTTCTTGCTACGTTTTTATCTTTAGATTGACTATTTATCCCAATAGATTGAATGGCACTAGCAATAGTAGACAACATGTTTTAATGATTGATCTTTTCTTTTTGGTTTAACATAAAAGCCTAACCTTTTCATTACTTTCCTCATTTTTTTCATTCTCATCAATTGCATCATTAGTTGACATTGAAATGCAAAATTTTTACGACAAAATAATTTGGTGTATATTCTATTCACATGTGTTCTTATTTTCCTCCAAGAAATTTGACCAGGAAGATTATTGAAAACACCACTTCCAATTTTAAAAAATGTATTTTCATTAAATTCAACATCACATTCTAGTTTTTCATCTTCATCTTCATCTTCATTGTCATTTACATTTTCATCTTTATTTTCATCAACAAAATGGTTTTCATTTTCATTTTCATTTTCATTTTCAAAATGCAGGTTTTGTTTTCATTTTCAAGAAAATGATCAATCTGATTTTCATTTGCAACAAAAGATTTTTCATTTTCATTTTCAACAAATTCTATAAAAGTTTCATCTCTTCAAATATCATCAATGTCAACATCATTAAGTCCAACATCTTGTAAAACTTCTGCATACAAATTTACCATTTCACTAACATGTGGATTTGAAGGCGTAATTGGATTTGAGCATATTGAAACATTATCCATAGCATTCAAAGAGGGATTTGAAGACATAGTAGGACTTGTTTGTATAATCATATTCTTCTCCAAATTGACTCTTTGCAAATTAGCTTCATCTACAACCATGGTATCCTCAATGTTTTCATCTTCAATAGTTGTGGAATTGGATGCTCCAAAATCATTCATTGATTTCATTCTCATTCTTCTTTGTCTTTTTCTTTTTCTCTTTTTCTCTCTATTTTCTTCAACTTCCTAAGGAGTCAATGTCTTCCTTCTCTTATTACGAGCTTTATCTCCCATGATTATAAAATTCTGAAGCAAAAAATGAATGTTAATAGTGAAATTCTTCAAAATATTCAATCCAAATTGGAAGTTGAATACCTATTAGGACAAAATACTTCCTCTTGTGTTCCTCAAAACAAGTAGAAAACTAACACAATTCCACTTTAAAAATTGTTTTCTTCATGCCTCCTTTGAAAAATTCAATCCATATTGCAAGTTGAAGACCTTTTGTTCCTCTAAACAAGCACAAAAATAACACAATTCCACTTCAAAAATGGTGTAGATGATGCCTCGTTTGAAAAAATCAACTAAAAATCAAGTTCGCCACCTGTAAATACAATAGCTCATGAAAAATAATTTAATTTTACTGCTCTTGGCCGTACATGTGAAGTTGCAGAATTCACAATATTTTTTGGTAGTAAATTTAAATAAAAGAAACGGGATCTTGTTCCCCGATATTCAATGTGGGGACCGTTGGAAGGGAAACAAGATCTCATTTACAAAACAAGATCTCGTTTCCCTTCCAATAGTCCAAATATTATAAATTAAAGAACGAGATCCCGATTATAAAACATGATCCCGTTTTATAAAGCGTGATCCCGTTTTTTAAAATTTGAATTTCTATTAGCTTTGTGGTCGGGTTTTTGCTTAGGATTTTGGTTCAGGAAAAGCGTTGAAAATATGAACCTAGGCCTTGAATCTAGTTTGACTTGCAAGTTGAAGGTCCTAACAATGTAAAAAAAATACCGACTTTGGGCATATGGCTGACGACTTTTTTTGCAGAATTTTTTAACGAAATTAAAACCCATTTTAGATGAGACAATGCAGATTCTAAATATGTAATTTATTTTACAATTGGATTATTTTTTCTATTTTTTAATTAATTTCTAATAAAATTGGTCCATAAACTTTACATATCAAGGTTTTTTACTATTTTAATAACTTTTGATCAACATAACATTTTGACAAATGGATTGCACAAGAAAAAAATTTAGAAAATTCTTTTCAATTTAAAAAAAAAACAAAAAATGATAAGTTTAGGTCATCTTATGCATGTCGTACATGACGATTTTTCAAAATGACAAATTTACCTAATAAAAATTTAACAAAAAAAAATCAATAAAAAATTACAAAAAATATCAAGAACAAGCTTCAGTGAGTCACAAATATTTTCCCAAAAGGATTTAGAAAAATACGATAATTTAAGTCAAAATATGGATGTCGTACATGTGCATGGAATGGTAAAAAAAGTGACTTTTAAATAGTAGATTTTAGAAACGTCTATTGAAACTCAATTTGTACAATTTCGGTATTGAAATAAATTACATATTTGGAAACTAGAATTTGAGCACTACATTTTATGATTAGTGACTTTTTTAAAGATTTCATCTCTAAGTGCTTCAAATTTTAAGGTCAAAGGTGTCAAATTCTAAAAATAAGGAAAAACACTTCCACTTTTTGGCCAAAAAGTGGACTCAACTTCTTGCACACACCCAAGGAGCCCATGCTGATTGTGGAGTCACCACAAGAGGTGAAAAGATTACAATCGTAGGGTCATCTCAGCCTCCTAGAGCACCCACTTCCAACCTGAGATCCGTTCCCAGTGGCTATAATGTCTTTGATTAGTTGAAAAGAACCCCAACTCAAAACTCCATCATGGAGTTACTGAAGATATCATTGACCCACAAAAAGATCCTTGAAGAAGCATTGGCTTCATCCATTGTCTCCACAGATCTTGATGCTGAACAATTGCAAGCTATGGTTAGAAACATAATTACCCCAAATCTTCTTACATTCTTTGATCAAGATTTTCTTGCCCAAGCATCTCACAATCACAAACTCCATTTGGAGGTCCTAGTGAATAAGAACAAAGTCAAGAGAGTCTTGGTGGATGGAGGTGTGGGTTTAAACATCTGTTCCCTCAAACTCATATAGAATTTGGGAATCTTAGAGGATTCCATTGAAATGGGAAAAGGCATCACAATCAGGGCATACAATGATCAAGAAAGAGTGTCTTAGGGCACTATCCAACTCCCTGTTCAAGTAGGGCCAACAATTATGGAAACACCTGTTAGGTCCTTGACCTCAATTTTCCATACAATATTCTCTTGGGAAATCCATGGATCCATGGGATGCAAGCAGTGGCATCAACCTTCCACCAATGTGTCAAATTCACATACTAGGGCCAAGAGGTCACTATCCATGGGGATCCCAAACCCTTTTCTTATTGCAAGAGCCTAGAAGCAAAATATTACAAAATCTCCCAAGTGCCAAAGAATGATGAAGGTCCATCAACTCCATACATTGATCCAACTACTCTCGCCTCCACTTCTGCAAAAGAGACACCAACCATCCCCGCCATCTCTGATATTTCATTATCCAAGACAATGGGTACAGACACTATACAATTCAAAAAATGCTTTTGTGGTAGGAGAGTTACCATAATTTCTCAGGTCAAGAGGACGACCACAATCAAATGATGCTTCTTCATTCCAAAACTTTATAGCAGGCTCCTCCAGCTTTAGAAGTTGGGGAGATCTCGACTGGGAAGTAATAGAGGAGGACCCATCCCATCTCCTGTACCAAGACAATAGACCAGCAACCAATCTACCTATGGATGATATCAGTAAAGGCTTACAAATGATGCTCGCGATGGGCTATGATAGAAACAAAAAGCTTGGAAAAAATGACAAGCTTCTAATTCTCATCATTCCTGAGACATGAATAAAAAATATTGGCCTTGGATGTACCCCTCATTCCATATGTGGCCAAAATCCCCTGGTTGAGAAGGTTAAAAATCCTCAGCAAACGACAACCACCCTTCAATTTCTCGTATCCATTGGTCTACCCTTAGAGAATTTCACATTTGACATAACTGATGATAGAGTAGTGATGAGGAAGATTCCATAGCTAACTTACCTAGGATTTTTGGGAATTCCTCTATCCTCATGATTAGTACTGTGTCATTTGAGTCAACTAGTCAAAACCATAAAATCAACCTAGTTTACCCCTAGCTCATCAATTATAACCAACAAGGACCACCAATTCTAGAAACTTTCAAAAACATGATACACTCTCAGAATTCATGGGACTGCAGGGTAATATTCCATGTGGGGATCATAAAGCAGGATTTATCATTGATTTGGTCACACATGCATATTATGGGGAAATGATTGAATCCCTTAGTCACAAAAGCAAAAAAATAGGAATAATCTCTAGGTCCTTGAGTGAAAACCACACCGTGGCACTCTCTGACCCAAAAATAGTAAAAAGAAAGGATGCATCTAATAGTGAAAACCTCTCTGAGGCACCTAAGGATGGGGGATTCAATCTTCCTCTTAGAGCTCTACATCAGGAAAAGTTAGCAGTTCTAGCTGAAAAGTGCAACCCAGTCAACTTAGGGATAGAGAAAACCCTACACATGACATTCTATGTTGAGTCATTACTATCAGAGGAACAAGAGATCCTAGCAGCCTTCTTAAAGGAGAGAAAGGTTAACTTTGCATGGAGCTATGCCGACATGCCTGGGCTTGATCTAGAGATTGTGGTCCATCATGTAATAGTCTACCTCGAAGCAAAGCTTGTTAGACAAAAGCTTAGGAAAATGCAACCTCTAATCACTTTGTTAGTCAAAATGGAATTGAAGAAGCTACTTGATGTAGGGTTCATACGACCAATTGACTACCCGGAGTGGGTATCAAATCTGGAACTAGTTTCAAAACCCGATGGGGGTATCTGAATTTGTAAGTATTTTAGAGACCTAAACAAAGCATGTCTAAAAGATGATTTCCTATTGCCCAACATTGACATGATGACGAGACATGAAATACTTTCTGTGATGGACGGTTTCTCTAGGTACAACCAAATAATGATTTCCAAAGAAGAGCAAGACAAAACAAACTTCACTTGTCCATGGGGGACATACAGTTGGAACATGATGCCATTTGGCCTAAAGAATGCTAGAGCAACATATCAGAGGGCCGTGACCTTAATCTTTCACGACATGATCCATAAGACTGTGGAAGATTATGTCAATGACATATTGGTAAAATATAGAAAGAGAAGGGACCACATAGCAACATTAAATACTATTTTTGATAGGTTAGAGGAATACAAGGTCCATTTAAATCCAAAGAAGTATGTCTTCGACATACAATCAAGGAAGATGTTGGGATACATTGTGTCCATGAGAGGGATTGAAATAAATCTTACCAAGGTAAAGGAAATCCTTGAGATGGAGGCTCCTAAAACATTAAAATAGTTGAGAGGCCTCCAAGGCAGGCTTTAATCCATTCACAAATTCATAGCACAACTGGCAGACAAGCAAATCCCTTATTCTCACCTACTCCACAAGGGGGTAGTGTACAAGTGGGATGACAAGTGTGATGAAGCCTTCAACAAAATCAAAGAATATCTGCTCACACCTCCAGTCCTCATGCCACCGATCCCAAGAAAACCACTAATCCTCTATGTATCAACAATGGTAGTAGCCCTCGATGCTCTCCTAGCTCAACACGATGAAAATGGGACAAAGAGGGCCATTTATTACATCAGTTGCACAATGGTTGGGCATGAGTTAAACTACATCGAAAAATCCTGTCTAGTAGTAGTGTTTGCTTCATAAAAATTCAGACACTACATGTTGGCACACAAAATAAAACTCATCACCAAGATCAACCCCCTAAAGTACCTATTGTCAAAGGCAATGCTCACAGGAAAGATGGTCAAGTGGGTCATGATTCTATCTGAATACGACATTGAGTATGTGGAACAAAAATCAATCAAAGGCTAAGTGATCACAAATCAGCTTGCAGAAGTACCCATGTATTCAGAGAATCCACTCATATTAGAGTTTCTCGATGAATCCATCTTCAATCTCAACATAGATGACCACTGTAAACTCTACTTTGATGGTTCCTACACGCAGCATGGATCAGGAGCTGGTATCTTCTTTATCACCCCATAGAGGGACTGCATACCTAGATCCTACAAGTTGGCATTCCCCTGGACTAACAACATTGCAGAATATGAGGCTTTAACCATAGGTCTCAGAATAACAGTGCAATGGAATCTCATGGCCCTCAGGGTATATGGAGACTCCCAGCTAATAATAAATCAAGTGAATGACGAGTACCAAACAAAGGATGATAAGCTGACTCCATACAAGAAATTGGTGGAGAGTCTTAAGGAATCATTCATTGATATCACATTTGAGAAAATTCCTAGAGAAAACAATAGAGTAGCAAATGCCATGGTGATAATTGGATCCCTATTGGATATCCCTCACAATGTCCCAAAGCATGAATTCCTAGTGGAGCAGCTCCTTGTGCTTGCATTTGAGGTACCAGAGTCATAATTTGTGTGTGAAATCATTGGTCCTAATGATCCTTGGTACCATGACATATACACCTACTTGCAAATATGGGACCTACTTGCTGACTTACCCTCAAGCTTAAAAGGAACCTTTGTCAAGAAAGCATCCCAATTTGTCATCCTAGGAAATACCCTTTACAGTCGGAGCATAGAAGACACCCTATTATGTTGCTTAAACATTGAGGAGGCATTGACCACCTTAACTAAGGTGCATAACGACATATGTGGTTTGCACTCGAGTGAAATGACCTTGGCCAAGAAACTGTTGAGGACAAGGGATTATTGGCCTACTATGGAAAGAGAAGCACATGACTATGTCAAAAGGTGTCTACAATATTAATAGCATGGAGACCTCATCCATTCTCTAGCTCAAGAGCTCCATCCTATTGCCACACCTTGGCCCTTTTCACAATGGGGGCTTGATCTCGTTGGAAAATTCACCCCCACCTCATCCAATGGCCACAAGTTTATCATTACCACCATTGAGTACTTTACCAAGTGGGTGGAAGCCATCCCCATGACATACATCACTAGAAAGAAAATAACAAATTTTATTTTGAACTACTTAATATGTCGATATGGTGTTCCCCAAGCTACTATCTCAGATAATGGGACACCTTTCAAGAATCAGGATGTTCATGACCTTTGAAACAAATTCAAAATACAACATCGCTTTTCCACTCTGTATTATCCCCAAGGAAATAGCCAAGGAAAAGCCACCAATAAAACCATTTTGAAATCCTCAAAAAGACAGTCAATGATGTAGGTCGTGATTGGAATCTGTAACTAAATCCCACTCTCTGGGCTTATCGAACAAGCATCTACACACCAACATGTGCCACCCCCTTTTCCATGGTCTACATATCAGAAGCCATATTACCCATCGAGATCGAGCTTCTGTCACTGAGAATATCACTACAAAATCTCATCACAAATGAAGAATACCAAGTATCAAGACTGAATGAGTTGAAGCTGCTAGATGAGCAGCGTATGGAAGCACTAAACCATTTATAGGTCAATCAAAACTGACTCAAGAGGAGCTATAACAAAAAGATCAAGAGCAAAACCTTCCAAGTCAAAGAACTTGTGCTAAAGGAGAACCAAAAGAACGTCCCAAACCCAAACGACAAAGGAAAATTTGAACCTATTGGAACCATTCATCATCACAATGAGCTATAAGTCAGGGGCATATCAGTTATCAACACTGGAAGGTGAGCCTCTATAGGAGCCCATGAACAACGCCCATCTCAAAAAGTTTTATGCCTAAATCTTTCAAGGTGTAGAACCAAAAAATCAAAAAAATAGAAAATGTCTTGAAAAAATGGGTACCTTGATGAAAAATTGGTAAATAGGCATCATGGTGTCAACAAAAAAATCAAAAAAACAAAAAATCCAAAAAAAATCAGAAAAAAAGATTAAAAACAATAAAGGAAAAAAAATTGTCCCCTAGTGAAAACCACTTCGATGGTGCTTTGGGCAAGTACCTGGGTGAAAACCTGGGAAGCAGGCACCTTGTGTCAATAAGCAATTTCCATCCACTAGGATCTTCACGGCTCATTCTCCATGCTTCCATCATCCATCACATTCCATATTTTTATCCATCACCCATCTTTGTCTGCATTATAGCTTGGTCCTATGTTCATGTTATGATCCCTCCTAGTACTACTCGACACATTCTCAAGGTGAATTTGTCTTGCCTCTATCAGAGTAGTCTATTGTTTCACGCTAGGGGCATTTTTTCTTCGGATCAAATTCATGTATATTCTTGAAGTCCTTAAAATCAGAAAATCCAAAAACATTGAAAAATCAGAAAATCCAAAAACAACAAAAAATTAGAAAATCCAAAAACATCGAAAAATTAAAAAATCAAAAAAATCAAAAAATTAGAAAATCCAAAACATCAAAAAAATCGCAAAATCCAAAAACATATCAAAATCCAAAAACAGGTCAAAAAGTCAAAAACAAAGTTGCCTTGTCGAACTACGAGTCTATGAGCCTTGAACATAGGCAAGGTTGATCTTTGATCATTCCCTAAGACACTTAGGTCAGTCCTTTAGGAGTCCATCATAATAAACTAACAGTCCATTTGTTCATATCTCATCAATAATTGAGTCTGTGTCATCCAAACTGCATCGTCTCTAAGCTTAAACGTAGGCAAGGCTAATCTTTGATCAACCCTTGAGACATCAAAATCCAAAAACATTTAAATAACCCAAAAATCTAAACTTTTCTTCCTATCCCTCGAGGGGACTGTATGTCAGCATATTTCGCTCGCTAAGGCAATAGCGGGGCAAGTTTTGAAATCAATTTTTTTTTGGCTTTTGATCGAGACAATTTATTCTTTAAACCAACACAACAGGTGCATCCCTTCAAAGAGGGGCAAAATGTAGACACATAAAATGTACTGATTGACATTATACACTTGATCCTCATTACTAATACCATTTCAACTTGAATCATCCTCTTAGCTTGTCACCACTCTTCATCCTTTAATTAAATAAATAAGTATTTATCTGATTAAGTCATTCTCTCTTGTTAATTAAATCGATCAATCTAATCTAATTAACCCAATATCTCTATTTAATTAAATAATTTAAATCTTGTTTGATTTAATCTAACATCATCCCCTTTAATTAAATAAATAAAAATCATTTATTTAATTTAATTAAATCTAAATCACATTCTTCTCATCTTTTGATTTAAATCAACCCATAAATCTAAATCAATTAGTCACATCATCTAACCCCTCATTAAATAAATCAACCTTTGATTAATTTAATTCTAATCCATGTCCCATCCTCTAGCTTTTTCTACTTGCACATGAAAATAAATTTAATTCATATATTAAATATCTATTTTCTCTCAACTTGGCATCTTTTGAGGAATATTCTTTCAAATTTGAAATCCATCCAAGTGGATTTGTCCTTCCAACAAGACGTTTATTCCTTCTTTCATGTCCTTATGCATTGAGCCAAGTGGCATTTAAGACATTCTTTTTCCCTCTTACATGTCATTTCACTATTTTCAACTTCCACCTAATTGCATTTATGGGCACATTCATCAAAATGTGCACATCATTTTCCCATTCACATCTTGACAAGTGGCATTTGGCCATTGGTTGAAAGTTAGTTCCACATTGCTTCATTTTGGGCATTTTTCCATCTTGTCTTTATATAAATAAGAGGTTTCTCTCCTCATTTGATCATCCACAATTTGAGTAAACTTACTATACTCAATTTCATTGTCAAGCACCTCCATCTTCATCCATTTTATCAAATTTATAGCTAGGTTATGTAGATTTTTCATCATGGAGCTCAATTGAATCAACATCAAAGTGGATCACTCATCAACATTGCATCATAGGAGTTGGGAAAGGGCAAATTTTCACATCAAATTGACACCAATTCCCCCATGGGATCAAGAGTTTGCTTGCTTAATTAGGATTTCATTGTTTTCTCATTGTGTTCATCAATTTTATTTCCTATTTTGAGCATTGCTAATGGATTTCATGGGGAATCTTGATTCTCACTTACATATGATCTAACTATGTGTTTGTTTCTTGTGTTTTGCAAGTGCTAGGATTGGGATTCTACATTTGGAAATACAAACTATTATTTGTGCTACCTCCATAGTTAACACATCCTTGGGTAATATTTTATATCAACGCTTTAGTATATTGGTCAATCACCCACATTGGCAAGGTCATGAATCTACACCAAATGTAGATCTAGAAAATAACCTAGTTTCTTCTAGTTGATATTTAATACATTCTTAATTTCCCAATTTTTCTCATCATAACATCAAGAAACATGGCTTTGGAAATGTCCCATCTACAAAGTAACTAGAATTTTCTATATTTAACCATTTATCTTCATTCTTTCAAGGTTATTTTTTGAACATCAATCTATTTGGTAAGGGAATGTAGTGTTCTTTTAGTTGTGTCTTCTTCATCTAATGAATCAATAGTTTTTCCTATTAGTACTAGGAAAGCCTTTTTATTTTATTACTTTTGCACCCATCCTTTTGAATAATTTAGTCATCATCTTTTTCATTCACTAGAAATACATGGCAAGAGATTTCTTTGACATCCTCCATCTTTTAAACACTTGGAGGGTTCATAGACATCTTTCTATTTTGAGAGGGATAATTTCTTTCTCAATAGGTCATTGGGGAGGCTAAATAGGTATTTTTTCTTGCTCTTATGGCCCTTCATTGTCGAGTAAATGCAAAAAGTTGTGTCCACATATATAGGGGAAGTGTTGAAAAAAAATCTTGATAGGAATGGGTTCTCATTTAGGAATGAGGACTCAAGCATGAAATTAGAATGGGTACCCGTTATAGTTTGAGATCCCATCCTAAATAAGTACCCATTTGATAAAAGTTATTTTTAAATGATCGTGGGCTCAATTTATCCCAACACTAGTGAAATAATGAATAAATTAGGAATTGGTACCCACTTTAAAACATGTACCTATTCTAAAAATAGAATGAGTACCCATTTTAAAGTTTGTACTCATTTATAATTTATCAGTTAAAATAGAACTAGTACCCATTGATAAAATAGAATGGGTACTTGTTCCAAGAAAATGAAATTCCAACCCACCTTTTAATTTTGTTTTAGGCTTGGGAAAGACATGGTAACTTGATCCTTAGCCTTGAACCTACAAGTAAAAGGTCATGGCATTAAACTAAGAGAAAAAATTGATTTTGACAATATCTTAGAGGAGCATTCTCATTCTCCACTCTTGGTCTACTCAGTGATTTACTTGAGATGTATTTCCCATTGTTCCTTTCAGGTGTATATGATTTATGCTTATCTTTCATAGATATGGATCTTGATCTATAGATACATGGGTAGTTCTGGAGGATTCATTTTGAGAGATGTTTGGTATTTGTTATTTCCTTGCATATATGAGTTGATATTTTGATTCCATTATGAGGATCTTAGGAGATGGTTTATGGGCTTATTTCCTTCTTTGGGAATGGTTACATTGAGTTTGATCTTCTTGTTTTGAGAGGCTTGCATCCATGTTAGTTACATGATAAATATGTTATGTTTGATCTTTGTGATTGAACAGTTGGGTATTGTTATGGATTTTATTTTGGGGTATTATGGAGAAGATCAACCTTGACACAATTAGCATTTAGAGGTGTATGTAGAAGGAATTTCTATAGGTGTATGATGTGTAGTGTTTCTCTCTTTGGTCTTGGTTATCTTCTTGGATGTTTGGTTTCACATTACATTGGTTTTGAGGTTTCGTTGAAGCTATTGTGATCACTAGCTCGTGGTCATGTGTTTTCACTTATGTTCTTGGGTGATGACATGAAGATTCCTTTATCTCTTTTTTTGTTGGGTGTGGAGAACATGGGAGAGCTATGGGGACTTGTCGTGAGAATTGTTCTTACATGTTATTTATTTATAGATTTTGCATATCATTGTGGATGTTCTACTACATGATGTTGTTTACACCTTTTATGTGATTCTATTAGTATAATTGGTATGCCTTGATCATTTTCAGATTTGCTTTACCCGTGCAATGGGAGCTCTTGCATGTGTATGCCATTCTTTGACAGGTTTGCAAATGGAGCTTGTGATTACAGTTTATGGGTATATATGTTGATGGCACAAGTTTACTTTGTTTTGTATACCTTGGAGGTATGGATAGTTGAATGTAATAGCACTTGTTGTGGGTTCTATTTCAGATATGGTTAGTGTATCTTGACAGCTACTGGTGCATATTGATACCTTTGGATTGAGTGTTTGTGTTTGGGATATTAGTTGAGGTAGGACTTATGATTCGTTGAGACAGTTTGTGTGGCTTCTCTTTGGATGGATTCTTATCTTTGTGCATTAGCTTAATGGGAGATGAGAGCATTCATGCTTGGGATGGTGATCACCTTTTTTCTTGTTATATATATCTTGATGGAGCACATGGAGCACTTTGATTCCTTGATGGTATATGTGGCTATAGGGATTGTTCCCTTGTTCACATGTTAAGGTTAGTTGTTATCCCTTCATATGCAATGTATGTACAACAAGTGAGAGAATGCTAGAATTAGGTATTGTACTCCTTGCATAATGTTTATAATGTTTAATTTATTATTATGTGTGTGGTGCACTTAGGGGGACCTAGAAGTATGTGCATCACTAGGAGTTAATGTTAATGAGGCCACTTTATACGATGCATGTAACATTAGGACATAAGTTGAATGTAAGTTGTAAAAATGTATTTATTTAATAAATTGAGGAAAGTTAATTAATAAAGTACCCAATATTAAATGTGGAGTCATGGTTTTGTAATCTCATGGTTTTAGTCATATGGTTTTATGTAATACCATTTGGTGGTTTTGTGTGAGCTTGTTTCCATAAACAAAAACACAAGGGTAGTTGTCTAAAGTTGGCTAGTTTGGGTTTTGAGTCTTCTTCTAAAGAGTGCATATTTGAAGCATGACATGGGATGCGTGGTTACATGCTTGGACACATGGAGGATGCATTGAGGAGCCTTAGTGTTTTAGAGGTGTTCATGGAGGCTCTGAAGATGTATTGTAATGATTATTGTTAAATAATACATGAGTCAAGGATGATTTTGGAGGTTGCGTTTTTCCCTTTTGAGAATTTTTCTAGGGTATATCTTGTATCACTTTTTCATGGGTATGTTGCCTATTCTCTTGCATATGGATTTTGAGTACTTATTTGCATTGATTTCTCATTTGGGTTATGTGGATATTGTCATTAGATGACTTCAAGTTTCCTTTCAAATTCAATGTCAAATATATAAAAGTAAAAGGAGTTTATGATGTATTTATATATGATATTGTTTCAACAATTAAAAATGTAATACTTTGTACTAATATCAATTACCAATCATCAAAGTGGATATGTTTCATAGTAAATACTAAATTGACTTGATTTAATTAATAAATGTTGAGTATTCAATGATTTGATTAATAAATGTTGAGTATTCAATTATTTACTTAACAATTTTAACTAATTGAAAAAATCCTCATAATCAATTATGTAATAATTTGATGTTCTAACAATGGTAAGGTGTAAAACTAGTCTCACCTCATTTGATGCAATTTTTAGATCACTAGTGAAAAAAATTGAGGAAAAGGGAATTGCTCGGGGATAGGGAAACTGAGGTAGCAATATAAAAAGAAAGAATAGGTAAGAGAAGTGAAATGTAAGAAGTGAGAGAAATGTAGAATAAAACCTCAAAAGTGGGTTCTCTAACCAAAGGACATGTACGACAATGGATGTGTACATGTGTATGAAGATGTAAGAAAGTGAGGGGAAGAAAATAATAGTATTTTAGATTTTATGAGGGACAAGACAAACAAAGTAGAGTGTGTGAGTGATTAGTTCTATGTAGTTTCTAGAGGAAGGAAATCCTATGCCTAATTAAGCAAAAATGCAAGCAAGGAGGAATAGGTAGCAAAAGAGGGTTTTGGAAGGAAAGGGAAAATGTTAAAGCATTAAATACATTTCATATTTACTTTAAATAAATGAACACAAGAATTACGATTAAACAAGTAAAATATATAGAATTGCAAGGAAAAGAAAATGGGATAAGAGGCATGTTTGGATTATTGCAAACACTCTATTAGACAATACAAAGAAATAAAATTATCAGACTAAGATTGGGATTCTATCTTCTGTTAAGGTTTTGGTTAAGACTAAATTGCATGTCTTTGTGTTTGCTTTCATGCACTTGTGTGATCATGTCATTTGTACCTATTGACATAAATCCCAATGTCTTAACACTAATCTTAAATCCTATTACTATACTTGTTAGTGCCTAAAAGGAAAAAAATTGGTGCATATGACACATTTAGGTCCCACCTCACTCAAAACCTTAGGTTTGATCCAATAAAAGTAGGATGAATCGGTTTCGAGTGTGTGTTTCTAGGTGTATTTATAGAGCAAGGTGGTACGTGCAACAATGGAGGAAGACCTAGGTAGCTAAAAGTAGTGTGTCTAAGAGGAGTTTAAGTGAGATTGAACGTTTGCTTTCCATTTTTGTTCAAGACCACTTAAACTAGTAATCTTGGGCTCTATTTGATTGTTAGACGTGAATTGGGTCTTAGGGTTTGTGAAAAGACAAGTGTTTGAATGAGGAACAAAAAGGATGATTCAAGGAGACACAAATGTAGATAATCATGTCAAGAAGACAATAACATGACATATTAATGCTCTAAATGATAAAAAAGAAAAAAAAGAAGATAGAACATAAAATTTACGATGCAAAAATCACATCTAAAATATTGTCGAAACAATTTACAATAAGAAAAACTTAAAATAATCATTTTATATTTTTTATAAATACTAAAATAAATAAAAAACATAAAAAATACGAAATATAAATTTTTTACTGTACAAATTGTTACCTCACAATAATCTGAAATTTACTTGTGAAGAGAAAGTACCATTAATGTCAACTAAGTAAAGAATCGCTTCGAATTTAAGTTACCATGCATTTTCTATAATGCTCGTGACATCTTATTATTATTTTTTATTTTTAAGAGTTTTAATTCATCTACGAGACATTACAAAATTTCAATATTCAAATTAATTTAAACGTGCTTCTTCTCTTTATAAACTTAAACAAGTAAAGTTTCCTTCTTGTTTCTTTCTCTTTGGCGTAACCTTTTTTAAATCTACTCTATATTCTTTTATTCTTTCAGATATATTTTTTAAATCTTACTTTCTTTTATTTCAAATTTTTTAAAAATGGTCACGTGCTAATTTACATTTTTATTTTTACCTAACATAAAATGTCATCATGATTATTGTTTAATTTGGTCAATGATTATGTGCTATTTGGTCGTTCACTATACAGTTGAAATGACGTCTTGAAATAAAAACAAATGCATTTATCATGTTTTTATCAAAGTTTATTTGTATAGTTTTTGAGTCAAGCTCATCAACTTGTATTTCATAAATAGTGGTTGATATTCTTGATGATTATTTCAACAATGAAGAATAAATTACCAAGTTCCATAACATTTTTGAAAAAGATAACAAATATAAGAAAATTCACATTTTGAAGAAAAATAGTGTGTAACACTCATGTATTTATGTTATAAGCACTATGTGATTTATTATAGGATTAAAAATATTATTTAATATGATTTGAAACGTTAATATAATATTTTTTCTTGAAAGTTTGTTGTGATTATTTTATGATTTTTTTAAAAGAATTACAAATTAATTTGTAAAAAGTGGATGTCATTTTTTAGGATTTTATGTTCTAATCTTTTACTATTTTAAACATTCTAATAATCATAATTTAGTTATTATTTGTGTAAAGGAAAACAAACTTTCCTTAAGTGTAACTTAGGTTAATCTAATAAGATGCGCGTTTAAGTAAGAATAAATTAATGTGGGTTAACAAATGAAATAAGTTGATTTTTGATACTTTGATAATTTATAACAATCAATAATATAAATAAATAATTGTAATTAACCTAATAATTAAATAATGAAATCTAATATGGGTTTCAATTTGATACACCTCAAAATATAGAATAGTAAATAATAGGCAAGTTAACTATATGGGAATTAGAACACTTGGTTGTGATTGTGTAAGGACGAGTATAACAATTAGGGATGAGTCTACAACCATAAATTTGTCTCATACCCAAGAACTTGTCCTTTGTGATCTATAGACTATTTTGTTCATGTTGTCTAACATAATTTTGATTTATTCTATGTTTCTTGACATATGTTGATTGAAAACATTTAAAGATAACTTAAAATATTGTCACTGAGTCACAAGGTTCTTTTCCTTAGAATAATCCTTATAATTTGAATAATATTGAAAATAACAATGTCTAGTCATGCAAAGGCCTCTATTATGGTGTAGAATCTATATTCCTTTTAGAGAACCAATTGAAGTGTTTAGATACAAATAAAATTTGAATTATTTGTCTAATCCCTTAGGGATTATTAGAATTAATATTGAATGCCTTATTTATAAGGGAAACACAACATATCATAAGAAATTATGTTTAGTTGGCACAAAATAAGAATGATAAAGGTGGGAAGTTGGTCAAATTTGAATTTAAAAAATTTAATTTGGGTAGGCAATTCCATGATCATAATGAGAACCTTGTGATCATAAAAAATAGGTAGGATGTTCATAAAAATAAGTGGGTGTATATGTGTCACAACTAAGTTGATAGGGTGAATGTATAAAGTTGTGTGAATATATGAAAGAGGATAAATGGTAGGTGTATAGAAAAATATGTAATTAGGTAGGTGGATAGGATAGGGAAAGGGAACTAGATATTTCACAAGATTACATTATTTATTGATATGTCTAAGCATTAAAGCAATCCCCTCAAATAGACACAAAACTAAATGGGAAATGACAAAGGTATATGTAAATTTCACTATTATAATTACATTATGTGGATTTATTCTACATACATCACCTAAAGTTATAATATTTTCATACTAGTGGGCAGATTTATCCTTATAATGGTTATACTTTATAAGTTACTCCTTGTTATTCCTTTATATTGATATTGTAATAAAGAGCATAGATCATCTTGGAATCACATTTTATTATAAAGAATAGATATCAAAGAGGTTGAACCTTTTAAGAGGCTTGCAATAATTGTTCCTAATTCATTAATACAAGCATATTTGAAGCTAATTTTTTAACACTATGTCTTTTTGTATGTTACTCGCATTTGATATCATTTACAAGTGATTTTTTTCCTACAATCATGGTCTTGGTTAGAAAACTTATGGAGCTCCTTGTGATTTAAAATATCTTTAATCAACTATTATTTTTGGCCAAGTACATTAAATCAATGTGTGAAGTGAGATTGAATTCAACTTTAACCAATATCTAGGCCTTAAAAAATATTTGTATAGAGCTTTGAGATTCCACATACCTTTAGTTATATATATCAAAAGACCCTCTACAATTAAAAAAAAAAAATTCTATAGTAAATAATCAATTATTTATAATCCATAGTGTGTTAGTTAATAGTTAGTTCTAGGAAGTTGCTCTCTATTTAACTCAAGGACATTATAGTGCAACTATGAAAAGATAATATCCTCCATAGTTAAAGAGATGTGAAATATCATGTCAATTCATTATTTACAAATGGGGAAAGTATATCAAAGAGACTACAAAATAGACACACCCCAGCCTAGTTATTTTTGAATTAAACCCTAGATTTATAAAAGATTTAGGCATATTCAATTAGAGGTTGGTTGATCTAAGTAGATTTGAAGAATATTTATATAATGATATATTGGGTATTACAATGTAAGTATAAATATCTTTTACTATTTGATTCTCAAACATTTGATTCCTCTATTGTCTACCAAAAAAATTTAGCATAAAAATCTCACAAACTAGGAAGCATTCAGTTATTTTTCATAGGGTATTATTCATTTAGAATAGGCCATATATTTAAGTCATTAGGTCAGCTATACTATTATGACCTTCTTTCCAAGATGATCATTTTTATATATAACTTTAATATATCTTTTGCGAACGAAAAGTGATTCAAACTAGTTGAAAATCATTATTCTCAACTCCTCACTTTGGAAAACTCTTATTGTGTCATAGAAAAATGGCCCCTTGTCATTTTCATGTCCTTTTAGATCTTGTTTCATGATGTTTGGTCTATTTTGCTTTGATTTCATGTTGTAACATGGATTGAACATGCATATTTAGGTACTAAAATTCAAACAATGATGTCTTGTGAAGGTGTTATGAGGTGTTGTAAAACATTTCTACACTCTTCTAGACTCTATTCATTGCAATTCACCTAAAAATCACCATTTCGTCACTAATCAAGTCCTATTTTGAAGTGTTGTAAAGTTTTGTAACAAGATTTCATGTGTTTCTAGGCATAGCTTCACTATTTATCCCTTTCTCATGCTTTATTTGACCCCTTTATGCCCTTAATATTTAATTAAGTGCATTTTTTAATACAAACCTAACAAACTACATTAAACATGACTTAATTCCCGACACCCATTTTTAGGTCCTAGGTGAGACCCATTCACCATGGGTGGTGAATGAGTCCCCCTTGGCTCCAAATTCAAAAATTTTAAAATTTCCTTTCGAGTTTTTATTCAAAATCACTTGATGTCGGTTTGTGATGAGGTATTAATGGGTTACTAAGGCACAAAATTGTATAAATAAGTGATTTTCATCTCATTTACATCTCATACAATCTCACATCACATTCAAGCATTCAAGCACCTTACAACATCAAATCAAGCATAAATCAAACATTTTGGAGCATCCATTGACATAACTTCAGATTTTCATCACAAGGGTTTGGTAAGTTGATAGAACTTGCATGTTATTTGTTTATCATTCTCTTGGATTTCATTATTTCATTAAGGGTTTGATTACCAAAGTGGGGTTTCACCAAGGCAAACCCCTATTTGCTAACCCTCAACCATTTTCCCCTCTTGCATGTGTGTTTGTAGACTTTTGTGTGCAAATTTAACAATATTTAGGTGTTGAAGAGTGGTCAACAAGTCAACTAGGTGCTTCTTGTCAAATCAATTGTATTTCAAGCTTGGAGAAGGTTATTTGTCTGTTTCCTGCAGAATTGACTTCAACAACCCAACAAGCAGACATTTCTAGATCTGGTGTTGTAGAGTTGTCTCCTGATTTCACAAAATTTTGGGAGAGGATTGATTCACCACTAGTGGCGAATGAGTCCCACCTTAAGACTGAAAATCTATATTTTTTCAAATCCCAAATCCCAATAGTCAGAAACCTATTTCCAACAGTTTTTCATTAGAAGCTGGACTAATTCGCCACCCTAGGCAAATGAGTCCCACTGTTGATTTTCAATAATTTTAGATAGCGTTCAAACCATTCCAGATTCCTCAAATATTGCCCAAGTTCACTCTAATTGAACCCATTTCTTTCAGTTTTTCATTTTATTCATTCTTAGTTCATTATTGCATATCACATTGTGTTTTCCATCATAGCATAAATCTTAGTTTTGCATCCATAATCAGTCTTTTAGATCACTTAATTACATTTAGTTCATTTCATTTAGCTTAAATATCATCACACATAACATAATTTGAATGAACCCTTTAGCATTTTTGGCCCTACGTCTGTCCTTTTAGGTGAAAAACCCTAGAAGAGCTAGAGAAGTGCATTGGTGCCAAAAATCTATGGTTCACTTATATAGGGCACAAGACCATCAAACAAAGAAAAAAATGACAAGATAGAAGAAAATGAATCTTGTGTTATTAATCTCAACAATAAATATAATGCAATGTATGTTTCATTTTCACAACTATAACTATAAGGACAACTTGGTGGCCAACATAGATCCTCTTAACATAATTAAAGTTTAAGGCATCACACCTTTGGAGGAGAGCACAATTTTGTGGAACATCCATAACATACATCCAAACTTTATTTTCCTAAATTTGGTGAAGGTAACCCCAATAGTTGGATTTACCAAAATAAAATATTTCATCTTGAATCAAATCCCCATGCAAAAAAATGTTTGCATAGCCTCATTCAATCTAGAATATTGGGCTATACTATGGTACCAATTATTTGAGAATAATTTTAGAACACCATGTTGAGATGCTTTTAAAAAAATTGTAGTATTCTAATCTAGCCCTACTACATATGTTGATTCACTAGAGCATAAACCAAGCTATGAAAAATTGGTTTGTTCATGATTACCAAAAATAATTTAAAATTATATTTCTAGAAATACATGAAGACTAGACAATGCATTTTAGAAGTAATTTCATCAATGACTTAAAAGGGTAAATTGAGGCTAAATTAAAAATGTTTCACTCTAGAGGAATGATAGAATATTAGATGATGCTTTTTTAGAAATTATTTCATCAACCACCAACCTCATTGCCACTAGGTTATGATTATAATAAGGAAATAAAATTTTATTTTATAGTTAGGACCCTATTATTTAATAGGTGGTTCAAGGCAAGATCTTTTCTTGGGGTGTTGACATGTTAGCCTATGTGTACAATGATTTGTACAAGATTTCCTATTATGTAGCATATTCTTTCAAATACCCTTCCTTGATTATGGGGTGGAATTTTGAGTACATTGTTGCCTTATAAAGGGAACACACATTGCAAATCTAGTGGGCCATTGAGTAGCTAGATGGTCAATTATTAGATATTTTAAATTAGGGACACAAATTGGAGCTAGCCTCCTAAATGTACATATAATTATAGACCCCTAAAAGGATATAGATGGATCATTTCCAAGAGATTATGCGTTGAGGAACTTTTTCAAAATGATTCCCCCTTGATTGACAAGAGGAATATGGTTAAGATCCACCCTATTGGTTGAGTTAGATAATAGTTTGAAAAGAGATTACTACTATATTTTCCTTGTAGTTCCAATATATGAGAAGAGATAAAGGGGATTTTCAAATTTGTGTGACATACCAAGTGATTGAAGGATGAGTGTGGAAGAAAATATTTTCTAGAGTACACATGTGCAAAGTGCACATGGTAGTTTGATGGCTCAAGGTATTAGAGTTCCATTTAATTTTAAAGAGCACTCATGGATGGTGCAAAGGTTTGATTACACATCAAGATATGTCTAAAGAATGTTTGAATAGTATGTTCTACCCTTATTAAGGTTAAAAGTGGGAATGAAGGATGGATTGGATATGATGGGGTAGATATGTAGATGCAATGGATGGATATGGATATGGTGGTGTAGATAGGACGAGATGATTTTGTCCCCAAGTGTAGGGTTATTTTAGATGGTGAATTTATGAATGATACATAAGAATGAGTTCTCATCATGGTACCTATAACGTGCAATGCTACAAAGGTACTAGGAATGCTAGAAGAAATATCCGGGGTAGCATTGACATTAGTAGTAGGTTGCATTGTTGTTGTAACTTGGGGTTGGTATAGGTAGGAATAGAGTTAATGGTTGTGAGAGGAGGAATTTGAGTTCCTCCTTGACTTTGGACATTGTTTGAAGGTTGAGCACAACTAGTAGGTTTTCCAAAAATATGAGCTAAGTTACACACAAGTTATATTCCTTCTTCACTTTCAATCATGTGGTGTATGTTATCTATACTAGGAATAATAGTGTTTGAAATGGTTTTACTACTCACTTGTGTTGTAGGTAAATGCTAAGTCTTCATGGATTTGAATTATGTTTTCTTGAGGAATGCTAGTAACCATTATTTCAGCACTTATCACACTACTTGAAGGAAAAGAGTTGTTAAGGGTATGGTTCATACCTATTGAACTAGTGTCAACATGCTAGTAGTGAAAGATCTAGATAACCCAAGATCCACGACAATTATGCTATCATGGGATGACATGAGTCTCGAACTTCGTCTCACTATAGTATTAGAAATAGGACACCAAGTTGTAAAGTTCATGCAAGGGACAATGAATGAATGAAAGATAAATGATATTCTTTAATTCCAATTCAAATGAAATTAAGCTAGATGCAATGGAATGAATGAAACATAAATTTAGTAAGTTGAAACAAAGATCTAACAATAGAAAATTGGAACACAAAAATAGGGTTTTTAATGTTGTAAAATGCAGTTTCAAATCTGACATAGGACTAAATCTCCCAGAGGGGCATATGATTCAATATTAGGGTTTTTTAGGGATTCAAATGATAATACACAATCAAACAGAATACCCAAAATTAGGAAAAACCACTCGTAGTGGGACTAAATCACGTAGAGAGGTGTATGAGTCCCAAATTAGGGTTTTTGCACAAATTTCAGAAAATTATGTTTGAATGTTAGGTTGTCTAGTTTAAATGATGTTTAGAATAAGTGAAATTACAATTTTTAAGTTTACTTTAATGATTCAAGATGCAAAAATGCAACTCATATGCACTTTCACTAATGCAAGATTTAGAAACCCTAGACATAAATTAACTAATGTAAAACCTAATGGAAAGTTAATGTAAGCTACATCTAGGACTATGATGCACACCAAATCATAAACTAAGGTGTTTTAAAGGCTAGGTTCACTAAAATGAAACCTAGAAAATAGTAGTTGTATGTTTTAGGACACACAACAACTAATTTCCTACAAGTTTCATTCAAGGAAACCCTAGTGATCTCAATCCAATGATGGAATTAGGGAAAGAGATCTACTAGAAGGGTGTCCTAGGGTGTGATTAAAGACTAAAATGGGGTTCACCACCATGTGAAGGCTTGGAAAGAATAGGAATGTAAATGATATGCAAAACTTAAGTAAATGACCTAGATTATGAAATTGAAAATCAGAATAATAGATTGAGAAAGGATAGAGGTGCACTTGGAAACTAAAGAGGTTTGAAGCAAGGTCTGAAATCTTAAAAATGAAGACTTTTGATGCACACTAGGACTCATATGCTAGTAGGGAAATTTAGTCCCAATTTAGGGTTTCAAGCCGAAACTAGAATTTGGAATAACCAAACCAGGATCTACAAAAAATTCCTAAAAATGGGTATACTGGGACTCATATACCATAAGTGGCAATTTATTCCTAGCATTAGGGTTGATCTAAAACTTTGGTATTCTTTAGTGTTCTCTTGTAGCTTGTCTCTTGTCAAATCTCTGAGTCTAAACCACTGTATTGTAACCTATAGGTGACTTCCTGTGATCTTCCAAGTAAGGTGACAACTTTAACAAATTTGTAACTTTGAAAAATTTTATCCAACCTTTCTCTTCAATGAATCTTCAACCTAGATCTACAAATCACACATCAAAGAGAGGGAAAAATGTTTTGTTAGTGGATAGGGGTTTTCCTTGATCAAACCCCGTTTTGGTAATAAAACTTTGAAATGAATAGAAACATAATGAAGAAATGATGAATGAACAAATATATAATGCTGCAACTCACCAAACCCCTAAACAAAAGGCTACAATCTTGTAAGTAATGGCTAGCATGAATGTAGAACTTGACTCTTGATTGTAAGTTATGGATCTTGACTTGAATGCTTGCTTGAATCATAAGAAGCTACATCATAAATGCTAGCTTAAAAATAAACATGGTGTATGATGACTTTGACATGATGCTTGATTCTTGAATAATGCTCCAATATGCTTGGTAATCACTCTTGAATTCTCTTGTAAACTCTTGTGATCTCAAATTTGCTATAGTGCTTGAATAATTGAAAGCTTAGGAGAAAATATGTGAAATAACCTTGTATTTATACTTGTTTATGCAAATTTTCCTGAAATTACAACACTGTAAGCCGACATCAAATCTAAGAGAATAAAATCCCACCAAGAATTTGAATTTAAATTAGGTCTAAGCCAAGCGGGACTTGATGCAGTCAAGGGAGGTCCCACAACAAAAATCAACAAAAAATCAACCAACAACAATAATTCATAAATCACTATTCTCAAAATTCTTCTCTTTTCACCAATTCAACACTCTTCCTTGTAGCCTTGCCAACTCAACCAATCGGGTAAAACTTCACAATGAGATTCTTTCAGACCAAGACCTCGATCTTTTCAATGACCCATCAAGGAACTTAATAACATACTAACAAATCACAATGGAATTCTTTTGAAAAACTTCTCCAAAACTAGTTTTACAGGATTTCTAGGCCTCTAATTAGGCCTCTTTTACAAAGAGACTTGTCTCTATACTTATTTTGAATCTCTACAGTCACTTGGGAAATAATCACCACGTATTCAAACTACATATTTCACCATTTTTTTGTAGAAACACTCTCTACAAGGAGCCACAACAAGAAAATCTCTATTCTTTCCTAAAACTTAGGGTTTTATTGGAAAAAAACACATATAGGCTTACCCTTGCCCAACAACCTCATCAAACATCTTCTAAAACCTCTACAAAAACTTAATCAGACATTATATTCTTCTGCCCCAAATATCCATGATCTTTACTATTCAAAAACCTCACAATTTCAAGAGAAAATCACACTTTTCAACATTAGGGCATCATGCCCAACTCACCATTTGACCTCCCCTGCACACTTTCAACATTCCCACACTTATTTATTGATGTTGCAAACCAATTCCTCGAGTTACAATGGCCACAGTGAGAGGAATGGATCAATACACCATCTTAAATGACTTTCAAACCTTAAATTTGTGTGTTTAGGCCGGCCTTGAAGAATTAACTATAAAATGCGCCAAATCTAATGGAGAACCTTCAAAATAGATTCAAAAGAAGGGTGAAATATTCTACAATGCAATCCTGAATAGTTTGAATCAACAAGTTGCTATACAATCCATATAGAGCTAGAAAGAATGAAGAAAAATACATAAATTATGGAAAAAGAAAATATATTATTGATGTTTCTTCTTTTCAAAGTTCAAGAAAAACCTACATCGATGCTTTGTCATTACATATGTACAATTTTTCCTTGAAAACTAATTGTCTAACCCACTACAATTTCCTTTTCAAAATTTGTGACAGTTTGTATTCCACAAAATCTACTTTTTGCAACTTTGTAATATTTCAAACATGACAACTTTTCAAACTTTTGCATTTTTTTGTAATCCAACCCACCTAAACACCTAATATGACCAAAATTGACTAATTACATTAATAAATGGTCTTCAAGACCTTATTTTATGCAAAACTCCCAAAATCCTAAAGCATAGACCTTAAAACCTTGAATTGATAAAAAACTTTATATGGTGCCCTTGCACCAGGACTCATATGCTAATTGGGGCATATGAGTCCCATTAGGTTAAGCTTGGGACACTTTTTTTAAGAAATGCTTAGTTTAGTGTGAAATTTAGGTTCAAGCCCTGAAACCTAGGTGGGACCCATACACCCAAGGTGGTGTATGAATCCCAAATCACTAAATCTAGGCCATACAATCCAAAATCATTAATTTATGATTGGTCACTTGATATATGTTGGGATTATCCTTGGAAAGGTGCATTAATTAAGGCTTGTGGATGCAAAATAAAGCCAAATAAGGCATAAAGAAGCCTAATTTTAGCAAGGAGGGTCCAAACAAGTGTGAAAATGTAAAGGGCTGCATTTTTCTACACTACACTACTATGAACAATTTAAAATATATTTTTAGATATGATATTCTTTTATCAAACAAATTTGTTTGCAACATCCTCTTTCCTCCTAAACACTCATTTTTCTAAAAATTTGCACTTGAGATGAGATATTGCCCTATATGAACATAATTCTCACTCTCACTCATTGATTTGGCCACATGTTTCATTCTTTGATTCTCATATGCATCCTTCAAAGAAGACATTTTTCTTAGTAATTGAAATGAAGAATGCATTTGATCCACCTAAATTAAACTAGTGAAAGCAGTTAAAGGTGGCTCGGGCTTAACCAACACACTCAAACAATTGACTTCATATATGCCCTAGTCTTATTGGTTAAGCCCAATCCCGAAGGTGTAATCAAATAGCCAATACACACATTTATAAATAGTCTTTTTCATCAAGAATTGCACAAAATAACTTTGAAAAATCATAAATGTGCAACACTTGACCAATAAAACTATTTATATATGAACATATCAACCATTTGATAGCATTTTAAGTGTTCTTACTAGTACAATTTTAGATGATGAACTTATTCTATGAATAGTTGCAAATAAACCCACATTCATACACATAGACAAATATGCTAAAATGACATTTTGTTCATTGTCCATTATATTTTTGACTGACTAAACATGTTGTTTCTTATTGAAGCTTAATTTTAACCCAAAAAAAAAAAAGATAACTATAAATTTATATTTACATATAAAATTTAAATCTATTTATAAAAAAACCACCATTCATTATCTCCATAATCTTATGTTTTATTTTAAGAGTGTAAAAAATACCATGAATGACCTCTCTCCAGAAAGACTCAATACTGTGATTTCCTTGGCATTCACGGACGTGCTCACAGGCATCTTGCAGGAAACAAGCTCTGCTCTTTACAGTGATCAAGAGTTGTATGATCCATTACAACACTCTCTTACTTTTTCCAGCCACCAAACAATGTCCTTTGAACAGTCCATTCGGCAGCATCCCAATTGGAGTCCAAGTGCTATCATGGGCCCTCTCACATCCAGGAATTCTCCCTTCTCCTACTTCAGATTAATTTTCTTGAAATAGTTATACACCCAATAAAAAATTCTTTCACATAATTTCTTACATCATTCCGAGTTCAGTGAAGTGATAGTCAGGTTGAATAATATATTGAAAGAATCAGCATAAAAAATTGAGATGGCTGACGTTGTAGCATTTCGCATTTGCAGTGAGGAGCTGTGTCGGACAAAGTACAGACAGATGATTAAAAGAATACAAAATTTAAGACGTGAAGGCTTACATTTTAGAATGATACCTCAAACAACACCAGCATCGTCAACGTCAGGAAAGAAATGTAATGATTGGAAGCGCCACTGTTCACGTTCGTTTGCATGGTTAGTTAGATCATGCAAGCAACTGCCATCCTCACCCAATCATTATCTTCTGTGCGTGTGTTTTCCACAGATTATCTCAAAATTAGTATCTACATTAGAACAAAATGTTTGTTTTGATTTACATTAAAATATTTTTCCTAATAATTTTACTGATTTGGAAAGTTTAAATCAAAATTTTCATTTAAATTATACAAGTAAATCAGAAAAAAATTCAACTAAAGTGAAATGGCTTACATTCAAATTATTTAAATTATTAAGGACATTATAATTTAATTAATTAAGATAATGGTGTATCATTCATCCACCAAAATATAAATTTATGAAAGTAAAAAGCAAATGAGATACAAAATCTCTAGAGTTATAATAAAGACCAAATTCATACGTGACTTTGATTCACGGCCACTACAGAGGTAAATTTGGTTTATGCGGACAAAGAATTAAATTAATATATTAGTTGACCCCCAAATGTAAACTCTTAATTAAACATTAGTCAACTTTGTCTGGATAAACCCATGGTCGTGTTATAATAATAATAGGCAACTAATTAATCACCTAAGATTGTAGAATATGATTTGCCTTACGGACCAAGAATCTATGCGAGTGTTTCTTGGTATTTTCATCCGAATGCGGACGAGGGATAATTACAAGTAGACAAAAACAGTTGTCCATATCGCAGGGTGGTCAAATAAGAGAAGTAGAACGCCCTTTCAAGATTCAAAATGTTGTGAGAGAAGTAGAACGACCTTTCAAGATTGAAAATTTAGTGACAATCTGAAAGTGACCTCACGAGCGAAATGTTAGTGATTCCGCGTCGTAATCCAAAAGTGAATCTAGTGCACGTGACATTAGAAATTCTGTGACACGTAAGTTAGGAGGTGGTCGTTTTCACGCGGCCAAACAAAACCAAGGACTTTGGCCATCCCTAAAACGTGGCAAATTAATACGGTAAACTAATAATTCTGAGTATCCAGGTTTCTCAAAGGTACTCTTAATTGGTGGTATATGTCTTGAAGGGAATGAAATATGGGATTGTGATTTAGAATAGGGAGGTACTTTTGACACCCAAAAAAATTGACTTCGCAATATGATTTTATGATCGAGAGTGGTGTTGTCTCATGAAATAGGAAAAAGCAATCTGCAACACTTATTAGGTTATATAATAAAGATCTTAGTTTGGCACAAAATACACTTATGAGGTTATATTGTGATAATGCAAGTTGCATTCAAATTGCTAAAGGAAAAAGTATACTAGTATATAGTAGCATTTATTTTGCAATCAAGCATAAAGTAATAAAGTAACAAAATAACGTATTTGTAAATATTTTCATTAAACTATTAGCACAAATAAAATTTGAGAATAATAAGTCTCAATTACAGGTGTTACAATTGAAGACATGAAGAAAAGAACATGTCACTAGTTTTGTCTATAAGGAGTGTTGCAATGTTTGGGTCTTTACCTTATGTTAAATTACGAATGTTGTGTATTAAAAGTGGTGTTATCTTAGAATCAAATCTAATGTAACTTGAGAAAAATGTTATCATAGAATTAAATATAGGAAAATTTAATTTTAGTTTTGAAGTTGTATTTAGCCATTCCAAATGTGGCATACTATAGAACACACTCCAAGTTGATATAATAATCATATAATCCAAAGCATTGCAATGTTTTTTATGCAATAGAGGTTCTCCTATAAATATTTTCATGAGTTATGCTTTCTCTTGTTAAAGTGGGACTTTTAAATATTCTTCAAATGATGGCTTCACAAACAATTCGAATTTTTAACACCATTAAAATTATTATTTGTTACTTGCAAAATAGAAGTAATAATTGATGAGAATGCTTGAAATACTAAGTACTCTGAAACAATGTCAATTTGAGCGAATGGAGCACATTTGTCAACAAACTCTAGCAGAGTAGATTTTAATTTTTTTTGGATGTTTTCTTTGTTATGACGCCCTAATGAGACTCAAAATAATGGCAAGATTGAGCGGGAGATTTCTAGCACGAAAAATAAAATATAAGAAGCCAAATCAAAACTTGAGAAAAATGATCTGCACTATCTAACACCTCTGCTGATGCAGTTGTGGAGAAAGAAACCATTGCTACATTTTTTGAACCAAATGAACTAATGCCCAATGACAAATCAAGTAAAACCCTCAAAATACAACTTCCTGATGACATCAAGTTGAGGTTATTTCAAAATGTGAAAATAGAACTATTATTTTATTTTTCTTACAGGGAGTCCCATCTAAAGTTGAATTTTATAAATGGGCTCAACTAAACTGGGAAAATTGGGGATGGGAGATTGGAGCCTTAAGAGGCCTTGGAAAAGGGTATGTGTGATGCATGTTTAAGTTAGTAGACCATGCCCAAGTTGTTTTAAAATACAACACTTGGGTTATTTGTGGTAAAATTTGTTATCTGCAAGCTTGGACCTTCAATTTTCATCCCAAAGGTTTGTCTCACTCACATTATCCCATGTGGGTCAAGCTTCCATTCCTTAATTTGGATTTTAGACCATTTCTAAAGGATATTGCAGCTCAATTAGGGAGAGTAATTAGGTGCAAACATAAATCTGATAAATCTTCAACCCTAAGAGTTCATCCTAGGGCTTGTGTAGAGGTAGATCTAAATAAATCATTTTTAGAAAACATTAAATTTATCAGCCGAGACTTTGAATTAGATCAACCATTAGTATATCTAAACAAGAAAAATGTATGTTTTTACTGTAAAAAAGGTCAATTGATTCATGAATGTCCTATTAGGAGAAATAAGTCAACTCAGCCTCTCTCCAATTCTGGCCCATCCAACAACTACTTGTCTTCTCCAAATCATACTCATTTTCCTTCTACTGATCACCCTTCTTCTTTCCCATCACTTTCCACCAATAATTCACCTATTTCCTCTTCTACCCTTAACACTCTTTTTGAAGCTCATGAGGATTTTTCCCCCTCTTTTAAGGATGTGATCATGTTGGATGGTTGGAGATTGGTTAGGAAGAGGAAAGAGCCACTAGTCTCTCCCCATCTTTAACCTTCCCCTTCCTCTCCTAATGTTCGACGTTCCTCTTATCCTCCCCATCACTCTTCTCCTCTACTGCGTTCTTGTGATTTGACTCCCCTTTCCTCTTTCTCTCGCCATCAATCCAAATCTCCTTCCACCTCTAAAGACCATGAGGCCAAGGATTTTGAATTGAGTCTTGAAAATAGTTTCAACATACTGTCTCAAGAAGATGACTCTTCTCACTCCCATCATGAATGATAAAATCCTCTCTTGGAATGTATGAGGGATTTATCTCCTTCCTCACAAGTATAAAGTGAATGATATGGTTATGAAATGGAAGCTACATGTGATTTTCCACCAAGAAGTTAAAATCGGTAGTACTAAGCTTGAGGCTTCATTATGCAATGTTTGGAGAGATGCTAGTTTTTTCATACATCCCACAATGATGGAAGAGGCGAGACAATCATTAGATTTTCTCCATGGGTTTTTAAATATGTCATTAGTAAAGGTGAGGACCCTTATCATGGTTGTGTTTTGGCTCTCACCTTTATTAATGGTCAACTCATTAGTTTTTGTTTAATTTATGGCCCTAATCTTGCTAAAGATCAAATTGAACTGTGGAATTGGATGTCTAATAACCTCCCTAATGTTGATTAGATTTTAGGGGGATATTTCAATATGGTTGAACATTCTCATGATTGTAGCTAGTCCATGCAAGGAAGCTAAGGTAGCAGAATAACATCCTACACTAATCTTGAGAGGAGGATAATGAAAAAATGTACAAATATTTTTAACAGTTACATAAACTTAAATAGAAATAAACATAAATATCATGCATACCACAACATAGTGATTTATGTGGGGAAAACCCTTTTGAGAGAAAAACCCCACACTCAAAAAGCTGACCAATATATTATTCAGAAATCATAAAGATTACAATATACTTGTAGAGAAAGATTCTCATAGGAGTATCACCAACCAGAGATCTAGACACAACACGGTCGCTATTAGACTCTTAGAATACATCACAATACATAGTCATAATACAACACTCTCATAAAATAGGTTGTCTTCTAGGGCTTGAGTCAAGCTAAAAAAATATCAACTTCTAGATCTAAGACCTAATGATGAATGGTCCAAATTTATAATAATAAAATTTATATAAAATTTGGCTTTCAGGGGTGCTTCCCTTGAGCCCTCGTTGAGTCACGTGGCTCCTGGACCCTCTATCAAGGGGATGATCCCCCCAGACCCCTATTCCTTCCACCCCCCCTCCCCACGTCCCCCCACACTTACATATCAATAGCACCTTGTGCAATTGTAAGGTTGAGACACATTTCCCCAATAGTCCAAATCTAAGACCTAAGACCTAATCTAAGACCTTAAGTATCAAAATATCAACTGTGAGATCTAAGACCTAATGATGAATGGTCCAAATTTATAATAATAAAATTTATATAAAATTTGGCTTTCAGGGGTGCTGCCCTTGGGCCCTCGTTGAGTCACGTGGCTCCTGGACCCTCTATCAAGGGGATGATCCCCCCAGACCACTCGCAAGGGTTCCTTCCACCCCCCTTGTGTCCCCCCACACTTACGTATCAATAGCACCTTATGCAATTGTAAGGTTGAGACACATTTCCCCAATAGTCCAAATAGTTTATTCTCAGCTTTGAAGAATTTGATAGTTGGTTATTTTTTTGAAACTCCTTGGGAGTGACAAATCCTATTCATGAAAAAATTAATATTCAATCAAAAAATTGGATTATCTGGTCTAATTGTAAAATGGGAGAGGACAAGAAGTTGAATAGGTTGGATAGATTTTATTTATCCCCTATCTTACCTCTGGTCCAACATTCAATGAGATTGTGTGTTCAAGTGGACTTTTTTGCTACTATGTTTGATCATTATCCCATAATTTGTAACATAAGTTTGTCTCAAACACCAAATATTGACCACTCCCTTCCCTTCAAACTAAATGTTTCTCATTTAAAGAATCTTGCTTGTTTAGTTGCTCTTGTGGGGATTTGGAATTCCTTTCCTATACTAGATGAAAGGGAGTCTTAGATTTATTGGTGGTGTGTTGCCATTACCTAGTGCACTAACTTCTTACATTCATTTGGCAAAAAAATTGGATTGGAAACACAAATGTAAGGAAAAATCCCTCCAAGGAAAATTGTTTGGGTGAGAAAACTCCTTAATGATGATCCTAGCAATATTAGAATTCAAAATTCTATTGCTACTATAGAAGCTCAATTGCATGAAATTGACAATTACAAAGGATAAGGGGCCATAATCAAATCTAGAGTTCATTGGATAAAAGAAGGAAATAAAGGCACTAAATATTTTTTTAATGATCTCAAATAGAAACATAAAAAGGAAAGAATTGACACGATAAGGGATGAATTCAATGTTCTTCAATCTAACCCTTCTGATATATGCAATTTTTTTAAACAATTGTATGAAAATATTTTCAAAGATGATCAGTGGTAGGATATCTAACAAACCTTGGAGGATATGGTTAAAATTTATATTCCTAAAATAATAGACTTTGATTATATAGTCAATATTTAGATAGAATTTTTTCATTGGAGGACCTAGAAAAGGCTCTTTTCTCTATGGCCCCTTACAAAAGTCCAAGCAGTGGTGGGATTCCTATGGAATTTTACCAAGCTATGTGGCAACACATTAAGGATGGTTTTTATTGTTTATACTTAGAGGCTATTAAAAATGGATTATTGGGCCCTATCATTAATGTTAGTATAATCAAAATTCTTCCTAAAGGGGAAAAGGAAGACTCCATTTCTATTCCAGGCATCCTATCATCTTACTTAACACTTCATACAAAATTATAGCAAAAGCCTTGGCCATTAGCATCAAACCGGTGGTGCAAGGAATTGTTAGAGCTATTTAAACAAACATGTTTTATTGTTGGAATATTTATTCTTGATATTAATCTTATATTAGCATGGGAGACTTGTGAATCAGCTCAACAAATTGGTTAAAATGCTATTTTGATTGAAGTTGATTTTGATAAAGCTTATGATAGAATTCAATGAAGTTTTATTCTTAAAATGCTTGAATGGTTGGGTTTTGGCCCTAAAATTTGAGCTCACGTTCAAATGTTGTTTTGAGATGCTAATGCTCAAATTATTATCAATAATGTGATAACATACCCATTTTCTTTACAAAGATTTATTCGGAAAGGTTTTCCCTTAGCCCCTTACCTGTATGTCCTTGTTGCCTAAGCCTTATGTTTGAACATAAGTATTGAATTTTTCAGATGCCCCTTTAGTTCCAAACCTTTCTATTTTTCATGTTATTTCCTTTGTCAGTCAATGGTAAGTTTTCACAACCTTGTTAGTTTGCGATCCTGTACTCACAACTTATCTTTCCACCAACTTGTCTTTCATTTTTGAACTCGTTTCTTTTTGGAATTGGTCTTTCAACCAATTGTAAATACAATTTTGGCTACCACTCATCTTTTATAACTTGCTTGTATCACGAAGAATTCTCTTTCCAAAAGGCTATTTTTGAAATAAAGCGGGATTTTCATAGTTGTGATAAATTTTGTTGGGACCGATGTTTCTTTTCTAACTAGTCATTTTTTTGATGAAGAGTTGAGAACATCATCTAAAGTATACTAAGAGGAGGAATGCAAATAGAAGAAGGATGGTCACATCAGGTTTGACTGAAGTTTCATAAATTCATCGACTCCCAATGAGTTATTCGAAAGTGGTTCAAATATTTGAATTTGTCAAACGTATCAAGGCTATCCGATATTAGCACCAAGTGGCATATGTTTCAGGCATTAAATGTTGTTAGAACTAAAGTGGGAAAAATAAATGCTCGATTGTATAGAATTAAGATTTCAGTTGGGACATAATCATTCTTCTTGGGAAGTGTAATTCTAGAAACCAGAGAAGACAGATACACAGTAAACACTCAAAGAAGTGGCTTGAGCTAGAGTGAGTGGTGTATTACCAGGTTAATGGCACTCCTGAATCTTTCCCTAATAATTGGAGATAAATTTTCCCTCAAAGGTATCATTATTGAATTCTCTTTTAAGGTGAATATTTGGGAAAAATAAGATATAAATCTAGGGTATGAGCATTTGGCTAGATTAAACAGTTCTCTACTTGAAATAGGGGATATGAGGTTAGGGCATGTAAATTTGGTTATTTTTGGGAGAGAATTTATATGCCAGAAAGGGAACCTATTACTCAGAGGGTAGTAGAAAGCTCCCTTTTATAGTTTCTTGTATTTCTAGTAGCAATAAAATGCATGGAGCTCATGTTGGAATGTATATCCTGCTATAATCCTGAAACAAGGGAAATTTGTATTGAAGATAACAACTTGTTGGTAACTTTGGATAGAGCCACTATTAGCGGATGCTTTAGGCTACCAAAAAGGGAGGTATAATCTGATTTCAATTTTTCCCTATCTTAGTGTCACTTCTCAAAAAAGAAGGGGTATTATCAAAATTGTATCACAAAGGAATGAATTGACCCTCCAAAGAAAGGGTAATCACAACTCCCCAAGAAAATGCATAAATCTCATTTCAGGGAAGAAATTTTAGATATTATTGTACTATTGCATAGGGTTAAAGGGAGCATGAATTCTCATGACTTTGAAGAATGGATGTATTTCTTCATCTAGGTTATATGTGTCAGCCAACAATATTTGGACTGGGCCACTATAATCAGTGATCAACTGGATGACATGATGAGGAGTTTCGTTGTTAATAGATCATTTTACATTTATTCCTATTTATTCTATGTATTGGCTTGCACAAGGCCTTAGATTGGTTTAAACCTTGTAGAGGATTATGATGAGAAAATTCAAATACATGATTATTACCTTGATTTACATCTTGAAAAGAGATAAGAATTTCTCAAGTGTGAATGATTTTTTTAGCATGAGATTGATTAGGAAGCTATAGGGTGATCTTGGTTAGAGAGTGTCTCCCAAGGCTTTCCAATTAGTTAGTAAGTATGACAGCCTTTTCATATAGTTTTAGAAATTTACCTATCTAAGGGTTGGAAGATTCGATGATTTCCCTCTTAAACTGCCTAGATATGTGGAAGAATAAACACAAGGAAATAGGGTTCCACCTTATGAGATATGGAACTAGGGTTTTAGGACCTCCTATTTCATTCTAGTTCATTCAAGGAAACCTTAGAGATCTCAACCTAATGATCCAATTAGGTTAAGAGATCGCTACAAGGTCTCCTTGGGTGCGATTAATAAAGGGGGTTCACCACTAATTAAGTGCTTAGAAAGAAAGAGATGAAAGTACTATGCCAATATAACTAAATGACGTAGAAAATGAAACTTGAATTTAGATAACTAAAACAAGATACAAAAAGGTACCTAGAAGAAAGATGTGGTCAAAACAAGCTCTAAAACCCTAAAATTATGTTGTTTGAAGCTCATTGGGACTCATACGCTAGACTGGGTAATTTAGTCCTAGTCTAGGGTTTCTAGATAGGAACTGGAATCTCTCAATAACTAATCTGGATCTTCTAAAAATTGGAAAAAGTGTTGTATTGGGACTCATATTCCCAAGGTGGCGATTTAGTCCTAGTGTTAGGGTTTGGCTGAAAATTGGGTATCCTCTAGTGGTCTATTGTAGCTTCTCTCCTGCTAGATCTCTGAGTCTGAAAGCTTGAATTTGGGCTTGTAGGTGAATTTATATGAAGATTACAACTTCTTGACAACTTGACAACTTTCCTCAATCTTGCAACTTTGTCTTCAAAGGATCTTTAAGCCTCAAAACACCTAGATCTACAATCACACATGTAGAGAGAGAAAAGAAATGTTGTTTTGTTAGTGGATAGGGGTTTTCCTTGGTCAAACCCCGTTTTGGTAATCAAACCTCGTTTTGGTAATCAAACCTTGATGATAAATGAAACATGAAACATAAGATGAAATAATAGAGCCTTGTTTGAAACCTTGTACATCTACAAACAAGCATGAAGTAGCCTCAATGGATGTAGATCTTGATCATGATTCTTGATGAAAGATAATTCCTTTGAATACGTGAATTGATCTTGAACAATACATCACAACATTAGCTCAAAACCACATGCATGATGCATCAAGCCTTTGACATGATAATGGATCTTGTTTGCTACAATAATCTTCTACAAATATACCCTTGAATGGCTTCTTGAATGCTCTATCATGCTCTTGTGAATTAATCTTGATTTATTATGAAGTTATAGGATGAAACTATGTAAAATAACCTTGCATTTATACTTGTTTATGCCAAATTTCTCAAAATTACAACACTACAAGACGACATCAGCTCTAGGACAATAAAATCTCACCAAGAATTGAATTTAAAATAGGTCTTGGTTAAAGTGGGACTCATACGCCAGTTGTGGCGTATGAGTCCCAGTAGCTAAAATCCAAGACACATATTTCTAGGAGTGCCTTGTTTAATGTACAATTTGAAATCAGGTCCCAAGACCTTGTTGAGACTCATATTCCCAAGGTTGCGTATGAGTACCAGATCACCAAATTTGGAACACATGACCCAAAACATTGAATTATGATTGGTTATTTGATAAGTGTTTGGATTATGCTTCAAAAAATGCATTTAATAAGGCTTGTGGATGCAACACAAGATCAAACAAGGCACAAATAATCCCAATAATTAATAAATCCCTATATTAGTGTGAAAGTGTAAAGATACACTTTACAACACCCTAAATAAGGAAAAATTAGGTCCATTTAGTTTAAAAGGGCCCTAAACTCAATGTGAATGTGTAAAACCCATTACACTATTAAATCAATGCAATATTAGGCTCAATTTAATATTAGTTATTCCCAAATTAAGTGTGAAAAAGGGATAATTTTTCCTACACTACAAAGAAAAATTTATCCTAATAGAAGTCTATCACCAAGTTGTAGAGGTGAACAAAAGGTGCACAAATAGGATGAAAGTTGGGATTCCATTTCTAATTGGTTTGGGGTATTACAAATACAAGTCTCAGTCTAATGCTCTTAATCTAAAAATAGATATTGCAAATTTCTTCCTTAGTACATATGAGAGAAGGTTCCCATTTGACATCAAGAATTTTCTAAGGAACCACCTTTACCTCAGTCCTAGTAATTTCCATATCCCACAGCTTGAAGATTTCTGGGTAGATTGTGTAGATGATAGCGAGGTAAGAAAAAGAGATTGGATGAGGCTCTCCTTAGCACAAATATTTAACTTTAAGTTGGGGTGGAATATAAGGGGAGTGCAGGATGACGAATCTGATTTGATTGAACCAACCTACATCAATTGGGCACAAACACAACCTAGGTTATCCATTGATTGAAATAATGAAGAGTCTAAAGATATCCATGTTAGAACTTAAATAGTCCTGAGAAGGAAATAGGTACGGTTAGCTAGGAAGAAGGGGGAAAATACCAAAGCCCCACCAAAAGAGAAAATAGGAGCTTGAGGATAAGCAACTACTAGTCATACAAGCACAATTCATTTTGCACCAACACCACCAGCACAAACCATGTCCCTGCCGAGCAATATTGGAAATGGAGATGATCCTCTCAAGAAAGATAAGGTTCCTAAGAAGACGTGTGGTGGAGGTCCTCTCCTTGATGTAATAACTGAAGAACAATTAGATGATGAAGTTGGACAATAGTTAGAGTCCAAGGCGATCAAGGGAATGAAGCTAATAGAGAAGTTTTGGAAACTCATATCCAATAGCCTAATCTATCTCAAGGTAGGTGAGAAGGAGATATACAAAAAGGTAAGGCTCCAATATCCTCTCTTTCAAGTACACATAATGCAATGAGAACTCCTCTTCTCAATGGATCTCTTCATTTCTCAACACCCAAAACTTCTCAAAGCCCTGATGCCCCCCATCTACACCATCTTTTGGTTGGAGATTTCCCTCTCTAGGAAGAGAAAAATAATTTCTATTGCTTTTCTAGAGGAAGATGTAGTAGGGAAACTATTACAAAGAGCTCCAAAGGTAAAGAAATTGAAAAATACATCTAGGCTAATGGAAGATGAAACCTCTAGATGTTTGATTATGGAAGCTTCTCAGCCTTCTATGCAAAGGGATCCTAGTCAGGATATGATATCATATTACAATGTGACCAAAGTGGACTTAGGTCCACCTAGTAGGGATGGAGACATTCACAATTTTCAAGTCATGGCTTCAAGGTTGGTGGAGAGGATAGAAAAGTATAAACAAGACAAAGATGGAGACATTCACAATTTGAAGAAAAGTTGATAGAATGATTTGATAGTACGAGTTTCCAAGTTCCAACTCATATCTATGCAAAGTTGTCTTTGAGAAAGATTTTGCATTGCCTCTATGTATTCCTTCATTTTAAAATCAATAAAAAACTCAAATTCAGTAATTATGTGTTCAATTATTCGTATTACTTATTTTCTCAGTTGAAGAAAAACTTTGGTTTCAACTACTAGATACACATTAAATGATTGTTGATGTTCATTGTTGTATATGCTATTGTTGTTAATATGTTATTAAGCATTGAGTTGAGTGATGAATCACTGAGTACATGTTTAACAAAATTAATTAAAATATGAAATTATTAATAATAAGTTAATTTATTCAATTTGATTCATAATTTCATGGAATACAATATAAATTATCATCAACTATAGTTTGAAATATAAAACACAGTATATAATTTAAATACCTAGAAACTATTAAATCCTTGGATAACAGTTAAAATTCAAAATCTAGATTATACATTTGAAATTTGAAGCAATGGAAAATAATAGTATGTTAATTTATTCAGTATGATTCATAAATTCATGAAATACAATATAAAATATCATCGACGGTGGTTTGGAATATGATTCATGAAACCCTTTTGTTCTTATTATATTTTACTATTGACTGGTTATATGGGTTGCCTTTTGATTAAGTTGTGTTGTTATGTCACGACCCTGTGTGTTTACCAGCCCCACATACCCTATTACCTAGTAGGCCTGGTCATTGTGGAATTTTATTTTATGGTTCTGCATTAAAAAGAAATTTTGGCACATGTGGTATTATGGTTATCTAAGTTTCTCTTATAAAAGTGGTCCCTACCTCTTTCCGTGCTTCCACATTAGGATTTTTGTTGAAGAGAAAAAGGCTTGTGAAATTGTGAAAGGTGTAAAAGTGTCACAAGCGGTGACTAATTTCAGGGCATGAGACAACTTCTAAAGAGTGTTGTGTATAGGATCCATAGAATGTTGGCACGTGGAAGAAGATTAAAGGATTTCGCAAGTCCGTCGGCCCATAGTGACATGTCCTTTTCTTGGTTGTGGAATCACAGAAGGACACTGTGTGATGATATTCTCATATGGGACATGGGAGAACCCTATTGGAGAGAGGGGATGGATGCACCCTTTTCAAGAAAATCAAGGCTCCACAAAATACTGGCATGTGGCAAAAGATTAAAATATTCTACAAGTTCGTAGGCCCATAGTAACATTTCCTTTTTTTGGTTGAGGAATTGTGGAAGGAAATTTTGTGACGATATTCTCATGTGGGACATGGGAGAATCCTATTGGAGAGAAGGGATGGTAGTGTCCTTTTCAAGAAATTCAAGTCTCCATGGAATGTTGGCACATGGTAGAAGATTAAAGAATTTCACAAGTTTGCAGGCCCATAGTGGCATGTCCTTTTCTTGGTTGTGAAACCATGGAAGGAAATTGTGTGAGGATATTATCATGTGGGACATAGGAGAATATTATTGGAGAGAGGGGATGGCTGCATCCTTTTTTAAGAAAATCAATGCTCCACAAAATGTTGACATGTGGTGGAAGATTAAAGGATTTCACAAGTTCGCAGTCCCATAGTGGAATGTCCTTTTCTTGGTTGCAGAACCATAGGAAACAGTGTGATGATATTCTCATGTGGGATGTGGGAGAATCCTATTGGAGAGAGAGGAAGGTTGTGTCCTTTTCAAGAAAATCAAGGCTTTACTCATCATTGAGATTTTTACATCCCTTCCAAATGGACAACCCTCATTCAAAATCGATAAACGGGTAGATGAATGAACTGCCCTCATGCAAACAAGAAGTAATGGTAGATGTCATGGATGATGGCTCATATTTTTAGTTAATTTCCTTCATAAGTTTTTAGTTTTTTTTTTTTGGTCTAACATGGTAGTAAAATCTGCAAAGGTGTGCACGTTCCACATCAACTTGTGCTCTAAAAAATTTTAAAACATGTATGTCCTTGGAAAAATTCACCATTTTTAAAGTCTTGTAGCTCATAATCAAGTGACAAGTCTACAAAATCTATTGTGTAAGATTGTAAAGTCCCAAAAAGATACTATAGAAATCTATTTTAAAATCATTCTGAATTATGAATTAGTCAAACATCCAACCCTCTGGCTCTACATCTAAAAATCCCTTTGAGGAGGATATTATGGCCTAGTTGTTAGGTTCCTCGAGACAACCTACACATAGCCTCGTCCTAATGTAGTAAAGGGGATGGTAGGAATATCAAGAAATTGTAGAGATGTTGAGTTGAGGAACTAGGATGACATAGTGACTGAGTGGGAATTGTTTGTACACTGGAATGGAAAAATAAACCACCATTCCCCTATATCCAATGCATGGACCTATGATTTTGGGAAGGTGATTATTCCAAATGTCTTTATAAATGTGGAACTAATTAGATGCCTTTCTTTTGGATATGATGAAAATATCGAAGTAACTAGGGAATTGGATGGAAGTCTCCTAATAGATATAACCAGGGAGTTTATTTCTGAGGTTTTTTTACTCAATGTAGTTGAAAGTAATGTTATAAACCTTGTTTCTTTCAGGAAAAAATATCGACAAGATAGAAGTAGCTTCAAAGTGAAATGGATCCCTAGGTTTAGACAAAGAAAGTCATTAAGAATCCTTGATAATGAACATGAGCCTTTTGATGTCAAGTATTTTCAATACTATTTCAAAAGAACATATTAGGCATTATGACAAGTGTTGGGAGAAGATGCAGACACAAAAATGGAGATATATCTTATGTATATGGTTGTTGATATACAACATCCTTTTGTCAATAGTGACTTTGACTATGCTAGCTTTTTAGCTGAGGCTATTCACAATCAACTAGTGGACATTAAGAGAAGGAAAGGTGGTAAGGAGACGAAGGTGAATTTCAAGTGGTATTCTCTCCTTTTCCATACGCTTTTGTACAAAGGGAAAGATTATTTCAGCAGAGTTTTACAATTGAACATGAAAGATAAAGAGGGGAACGATCTCCCAGTGCAATGTTGGACCTATATTTGGGACATTGTAGTGAGTCCAACTATGTTACTTTTGAGAATTGATTTGTAAGAAAAGTCATGGAAAGGCTGGGTCTACTTGGAATCATATTGTAGAAGGAAATTTTTTATTTCCTTAGGCACAAAGATAGGAGGCCAGAGTTAGGAGTATGAAATAACTAGGGATATTACTACCTCAATGATAGGTTGGTTGTTATTAGAATGTATGGGTTCCCTATATCCCCCCATGTATTACTCATATATGTGTCACCCAAGTCGGAATTCATGGAAATTTTATGGAAATTGAATGAGATTGATTAGTTTCATTTAAGGAAACAAAAGAAAGGGTATTTTCCCTAATGTTACTACCTTATATTTTACTTCAACAAGAGATGGGTTACATGGGTTGAAAGAAATGATTGGGGAATACAACTTATTTCAAGTACAAGCCAAGGATTTTGACCCTAAAGGTTTCATACACGAGGTCAAGAAAAGTATTAGAAGGTCCAATTTTCACCATCAGGTTGATGAATATGAAGATGTCATAAGAAATTGTAAGGATGAATTTGAGGTAATAAATAAAAAGGAGAAATGGCTTGCATTCATCAAGGAAAATACTACCAGGAAAAAGAAGGATAAGGATTATCCTGAAGTATTTTCTGATATTGATGACCCCATTACCAAGATTGAGGTGGTGTTGAAGAATTTTGACAAAGTTGTAGGTAACACCCCTACCTTGGAAGAGAAACCAGCAAAGTGGCCTAGACCTGACCTTTCTATAAGAAGGCCCTAGGGGGATATTATTAGAGAAAATGTGCAATCATACCCACTACAAGTCACTCCCTCTCCTCCCCCTCAAATAATCATTGTGGTTTCTCCCCTAAGAGAGAAACCCTAAAAGAGGATGAAAGTTGAGAAACCACCATTGTTGGTTGAATATCCCATCAATCTAGATGAAAGTGAAGATGTTCATATCACCATGGATGAAATTCAACAATATATGCCATCCCCCCAAGACCAAATATTGTTGGCCTTCTTCAACAAAGGTTTAGGTCAGACGTAGCTATGGAGAGAGATAACCTCAATGATGTGATAGAATTTTCATGTTCACAATTCATTTTTGATGATGAGTTTATAAAATCCCAGGAGTTTAAAGATTTTGTTATGAGAGCAAAGAGGAAGGAGTACCATAAAAGAGTTCAGTTGGCACAAGAAGATGTTCCTAGAGAAAAGTATGATGAAGTAGTGGTAAAGATAAGGGAAGAAATGAATTTTGATTTTGAAAACATTATGCTTGAAGAAGGGAGAAGAATGGTGCAAGATAGTAGATTTCTACTACTCCTTGAATGGGACATTACTTCTGCAATTGTCTTTGATACTATTAGGAAACAAGAAGGAGAATTTTTCTCCACAGAAGAGGAAGCAAAGATGGCATTGCTAGGATCAAGGTTCATCTCACATTGGGAATCCATTGCAATCTTGGCCCTTGGTCCAACTACAAATGAGCCTATGATTGCTAAAGCACCAAAGGATATCAAAGGGAGCTTGATTGTAAAGAGGGTGTCTGACAGCTCTGCCCCTAAAACTATTGCATTAGTAGTAGATGTTGCCAAGTTTAATGAAGCTATTGTTTGAAGTTGCAAGATAGACTTAATACATCATTGAAGGAACATAATGATCTCATGGAATCTTACAACCAACAATAGGTGTTATTCTCTCAAAAAAATCCCTTCTTGCAAGTATGCAAGAAGTGGGCTCCTCTTCTACAGTTCCCCCCTACCCATGTGATGATTGAAAATGAAGAGCTTAAAAAAAAGATTCAAATGCTAAAAGAGGACTTGAAGAATGCTCGACAGACTCAACAAAAGGAGAATGTGCATATTTCAATGTGCATCCTGGAGCAAAAAATGTCTAAAATCTTAAGAAGGCTAGAAGATACCCATGTGTCATTTCTGAATTTGAGAGATGCCATTATTAAAATAAGTGGGGATCAAAAGCAGCTCAAATGTATATTTGAAATATAGAATCCTAGATTTACATCTTTAGAAGGTATGTATAGGGTATCTGCAAACACATATGATGCCCCACCTAGTATCCATCTTACTTTTGATATTGTCAAGATGGCACAAAATCATAAAGGGTATGTGGAAAGTATAATTGAAGTTGTATGAGAAAAAATGAACTCTTTCATAAATGTTGACAAAAGGGTTGTACACTTCCTGTTAGAAGATAATAGGGAGTTGAATACCCTAGATAAATGGAAGGATAGTTTCAATATTTTAATCCCCACACTCCTCCCTCCGACTTGCAAAGATGACAAAGTTGATTTAAATTAGCTTAATTCTTATTCAAACAAGATAGTCAATACATAACAATTGATTGAAATTTTTTGTAGAGAAGTCAGTGCTTTACTTAATGTCAGGTATCATCAAAATTTGGAGAATATGGAAAAACTCTTAGCTCATGACTGGCCTTCTGAGGATATATTTAAGGCATCGAATGAAAAGCATAATTTTTTACCTAGCCTATGAGTGGATCCATGTTTTTATTCCTATGCCTCCTGTATGAGATTTTGGTTGTCAGAAAGGTCTTGGATGAGGTTATTTGCTTGTTGCTTCCTTTATGTTATAAGAGGGAATCTCGAGCCTCATTCAAAAGGTTCTAATTTTTTGATCTTTCATCAAGATGTAAGCTCATTTTGTATAGTTTAAGCTATTTGATAGTTCACAAATATGAAATGTTGTAATTTTGCTCTGTAATAACAACACATGACTCAAATACTCAATGCATTTCTTTATTTTTGAATATTGACCTATCTTTCTCTCCAGTATTGTATTCAGGGTAAATTCAAGAAGATGAGTCCATGAAACGCGGAAGTTTTTACCTTAGAAAAAAACCCGAATTTAGCTTCAAGAAAACAAGATCCTATTTTTTAATAAACGAGATCTCGTTTAGGTTTGAGGTCCCAAGCCAAAAATAGGATCCCGATTTATAAAAACAGGACCCTGATTTATAAAAACAAGATCTTGTTTCTTAAAAATAGGATCCCATTTCTTAAAAAATGGGATCTCATTTTTTAACAACCCGTTGTAAAACAAGCCATTAAAAAATAAGATCTCGTTTTAAAATGGACCATTAAAAAAGGAATCTCGTTTGTAATGGCCCATGTCATTAAAAAAAATTATAAAGTAACAGCATCCCATTTTCAAAATGAGATCCTATTTCATTTAAGTATAATTTTTTTATTATTTTATGAATTGAGATCCCGCTTTAGAACGAGATCCTGTTTTTAAAAATCTTAATTTTTGTCAAGTTTTTGCTTTGTTTTTCAATTCGAAAAAAGTCTTAAGGACCCAAACCTAAGCTTTGGACCTAGTTTGACCTACAACATGAAGTTCATGTCAATGTCACAAGAAAATAGTGACTTTGGACATATGCATGAAGACCTTTTTTGCAAATTTTTTGATGAAATTAAAACCCATTATAGATGAGATAGTGTAGATTCCCAATATGCAATTTTTTTTTACAATTGGATTATTTTTTCTATTTTTCAATTAATTTCTAATGAAACTAGTCCATAAACTTGAAATATAAGAGTTTAAGTATTTTAATAACTTTTATTAAAATATTTTTTTGTAAAATGAATTGGACGAAAATGTACTTTAGACAATTCTTTTCAATTTGAAAAAAAAAAAGAAAATGATAAGTTTAGGTCATCTTATGCATGATGTACATGACAATTTTTTAAAAGAACAAATATGGCCAATAAAAAATTAACAAAAAAAATATTCAATAAAAATTATAAAAAATATTGAAAATGTACTTTAGTGAGTTACAAATATTTTCCCAAAAGGATTTAGAAAAATACGATTATTTAGGTCAAGATATGGATGATGTACACATGCATGGTATGGTAAAAAAAGGGTGACTTTTAAAAAGTGGTTTTTAGAAACACCAAGCTTGAGCATATAGGGATTTGTTTCAATCATCAACTTTACAGAGAACTACAGCCTACAAGCACATCATGAGGTACAATCACAGTATTTTTTTTTTAAAGGTACAATGCACCCATATTATTAGGGGTAAACGCTTTTGACCGGAGCTATGAACTGGATACAAGAAACCACAAGAAACAACCAAACCCGCAAGTGAAATGGCCCAACAAAGGCACAAGGCCTACAAGCACTTTGACCCAGTGAGGGTTTGAACCCTGGTGGTCATCACCACAACCAAGCGACTTGACCACCGAACCATGCCCTTATTGGATAAAGGTACAATCACAGTATTACAACTCTACACAAGTTGCTATATTTTTACACATAGCATTCATTCATGACAATGATAGTACAAAGGATGAAAAAAATCATAAGGGGGTATCATTTTTATATCAATGATGATTGCACACATTCTACAGAATTTGTGCAAGGTTACTTTTAAGTGTTCTACCATGATTTGGCTAGAAGTGGCATATCATTATGTTAGCATATCATATGGTCAGATAATTGTGCATCATAATTCAATAACTCATGAATGTTCTATTAGCTAAGCATGATGCATAATATTACAGGTGTTTAGAATATGTGGAACTTTTTTGAGGTTGGGCATGGAAAAGGGGAGCATGATGATGTAGGAGCATTTACCAAAAGAGCCATAGCATGAGAAGAGTTAAAGGATAAAGAAAATGAAATTTGATAGATGTGAAATCAATCGTTGAGTGGTGTAATACTTTGATTGGTCCAAGTAATGAAGGTAAGTCTTTAATTCATAGAAATTTTTGGTTGATAGATGATACTAACATTTCACAATATGAGGATTATACACTAACAAGATCAAGTGAGATACACTCTTTCAGAAGCTCTAATGTAGGTTCATGGAGTATCCATATGAGAAATATGGCATGCTTTTGTTCTTCATGTACAATTCAAGATTGGAATGAGTGCGAGTCAAAGGAGTGGGTTGAAAAATGGCAGTTAAGATTTCATAGCCCACTTGACACATATCGGCTCCCAACAACACTAGAACTGACACATATGGAATCATCGGTTGAGTTTGATCACATATCAAGTCTAGTTTAATTAGGTAATATATCTACTTGCATATTTTTTGAAATTCCTAATTTTATCTTACTTTGTAGTGTTTTTGTAATGTTGACTAAATTCATCTAATTTGTTGCACTTATCAATGTAGGGCATGTTTATGTAGCTATTGCAGATGAGAATAATGAAGAGGGAACAAATTATTACTTGTGTCATTGTGTTGAGGCTAAAAAGAAATTGGAGGCCCCAGTTATAGATGTAGAAAACATTGAATAAATTACAAGCTTGGTGGTTGTTACTGGAACATGGCTTAGAAGGTACCCACATAAAAGTGTTAATGTTTGGTTGTTTCAGGACTTTGAAATTATTGAAAGATTCTTCATTACTCAAACCTTTTCATGGTATCCAATGTTCATTTGATCAAATATGGGGGTAGACCTTTGAACAAGAACTTGTGGAAGGTACATGAGTTTGACCATGAGGCAATACTTGACACAATAAAGAGTAGAATAGACCTAGATGGTTCATTGGATTAATTTGTAAGTTGGACATTGAATTTGTAAAGTCATGTTATTGATATTATTGTATTGTAGTTGATCGTTAGACCTTTCACTATCACATTTCAACTTTACTAATGTTTTGGTTCCAAATTTCATATGGCATAGGAAGGAATTACTGACCCTCTTTAACTTTCTCATTTCTCATTGCTACATTTTAACATATATATAGTGTATATTGGGTAGATTATATGCATGTTTATGGTAGGTCTATTTAAAATGACATATAGTGGACTTTGTTGTGATAAAAATTACATTCACCACCTTTTGTTGTGTTTCACTATCAAGTCAAACATTCAAATTTCATTATATTAGTGCCTTTAACCTATTATATAATATTCAACAAAATATAAGTTTAAATGGTATCCTATATGAAATCTACAAAGAAAAACATAATCTTCAGCAACAAAGTCATTTAAGCTTTCATTTACAAGAACTAGTTAGAATTTGTAACCCTGGATATGAACGTCATATTGGTGTTCACATAAGAAATTTCATTAACTACTCATACTTCCAAAGCCTTCAATACTCTCCATACTCTTCAATCAGATCAAATATCTTGTTTCACACCCTTGCATGTCAGAACATTCCAGGCTACATTACACCGACGATTTATCTTAAAAGACCAAAGTGCAAAAGAGAAGCAAACTTTGACAAGTTGTTACTTGGAAATAGTGGCACTCAGAAACATTATTTTTTAAGTTACAAGGTCATGTAGGTTCCCTCTACAATAATCGGGCTCTCAAATTTTTATACCTCCAATCTATTTTCCCATGGTGATAAGTTTTCACTCGATGGAAAAAGCATTAGATGCATGCAATGTAAAGATACGAGGTGGTGTAATTTTTTTTGTGTTCATCATGTGACCAAATTGAAAAGTTCCAACATGTCTGGATGGATTTGTTTATGCTAGGAAAGCTCTTATTTCACACCCCTGCATGCCAGAACCTTCCGAGCTACATTGCATCGATGATTTCTCTTAGGAGACCAAAGCGCGAAAGTGTAGAAAAATTTGACAAGTTGTTACTTGGAAGTCGTGGAACTTAGGAACTTTTTTTAAGGTATAGGATCATGTAGGGACCCTCTACAATAGTCTCTCTCAATTTTTCATATTTTTGATCTATTTTCCCATGGTAACAAGTTTTCAGTCGATGGAAAAAGCGTCAAATGCATGTAGTGTAAAGTTGCAAGGTGGTGTAATTTTTGTTTTGTTCATCGTGCGGCCAAACTGATAGTTCCAAAATTTTGGAATGGGTATTTTTATGATAGGAAAGGTCATTTTTTGCATCCCAGCATGCTGGAACATTCTGAGCTACATTGCACCAGTGATATCTCTTAAGAGACCAAAGTGCAAAAGGGTAGAAAACTTTGACGAGCTACTACTCAGAAACTGTGACACTTAGAAACAATATATCTAAAGGTACATGATCATGTATGACCCCTCTACAATAACCTCTCTTATTTTTTCATATCTCTTATCCATTTGTTCGTGGTGACAAGTTTTTAGTCGATGGAAAAATTGATAGATGCATGCAATATAAAGTTGCAAGGTGATGCAATTTTTTTTATGTTCATCATGTCACCAAATTGATAGTTCCAACACATCTAAATGGGTATTTTTATGCTAGGCAGGGTCTTATTTTGCACCCCAACATTCTGGAACATTTTGGAACATTCTGAGCTACATTGCACTATTGATATCTCTTAAGAGACCAAAGTGCAAAAGGGCAGAAAACTTTGACGAGTTGTTACTCTAAAATCATGGCACTTAGAAACATTTTGTATAAAGGTACAAGATCATGTAAGGCTCCTCTACGATGACCTCTCTTTTTTTTTCATATCTCTAATCCATTTTCCTATGGTGACATGTTTTCAGTCAATGGAAAAAGTGTTAGATGCATGTAGTGTAAAGTTGCAAGGTCGTGTAATTTTTGTTATGTTCATCGTATGACAAAATTGATAGTTCCAAAACATCTGGATGGGTAGGTTAGACTAGGAAAGGTCCTATTTTGCACCCCAGCATGCCAGAACATTCTGAGTTACATTACACCAATGATATCTCTTAAGAGACCAAAATGCAAAAGGGCAGCAAAATTTGATGAGTTGTTACTTAGAAACTGTGGCAGTTAAAAACATTTTGTTGGAAGGTACAAGATCATGGAAGGCCCCTCTACAATAACCACTTTTTGTTTTTCATATCTCCAATCCATTTTCCTATGTGACAAGTTTTCAATCGATAGAAAAAGTGTCAGATGCATGTAGTGTAAAGTTGTAAGGTGGTGTAATTTTTATTTTGTTCATCATGCAACCAAATCAACAATTCCAACACATTCAGATGGGTACGTTTATGCTAGGAAAGGTCTTGTTTTGCACTCTAGCATGCTGGAAGATTTCAAGCTACATTGCACTAATGATATCTCTTAAGACACCAAAGTGCAAAAGGGTAGAAAACTTTGAGAAGTTGTTACTCAAAAATTATGACACTTAAAAAAAATTTGTCTGAAGGTACATGATCACATAGGGCCCCTCTACAATAACCTCTCAATTTTTCATATCTCTGATCGATTTTCCAATGGTGACAAGTTTTCAATAGATGGAAAAACGTCAAATACATGTAGTGTAAAGTTGCAAGGTGGTGTAATTTTTATTATGTTCGTCATGCAACAAAACTAATAGATCTGGAACATGTCTGGATGGATAGTTTTACACTAGGCAGGGTTTTTTCACCCCCCAACATATTAGAACATTCTAAACTACATTGCACCGATGATATCTCTTAAGAGACCGAAGTGCAAAAGGGTAGCAAAATTTGGTGATCACATCGGGCCCCTCTACAATAACCTCTCTTGGTTTTTCATCTCTTTGATCCATTTTCCCATGGTGACAAGTTTTCAATTGATGGAAAAGTGTTAGATGCATGCAGTCTAAAGTTGCAAGGTGGTGTATTTTTGTTCTATTCAGTGTGCAATCAAACCAACAATTCTAACACAACTTGATGGGTAGGTTTATAGTAGGAAATGTTGTATTTCACACCCCATCATGTTGGAACATTCTTAGCTACATTGCTCTAGTGATATCTCTTAAGAAACCAAAGTGAAAAAGGGCGGAAAACTTTGACGATCTATTACTCAGAAACCATGGCACTTAGAAACATTATGTCTAAAGTTACAGGATCATGTAGAGCCCCTCTATAATAACATCTCTCATTTTCCCATAACCTGACAAGTTTTTAGGTGATGGAAAAAGTGTTAGATGGATGTAGTGTAAAGTTGTAGGGTGGATTAATTTTTATTTTTTTCATCGTGTGACTAAATCAACAATTCTAACACGTCTGGATGGGTAATTTTACGCTAGGAAAAGTCATGTTTCATACCCCAGCATGCTAGAATGTTTTGAGCTACATTGCATCAATGATATATCTTAAGAGATCAAAGTCCAAAAGGGAAAAAAACTTTGACGAGTTGTTACTCGAAAACTATGGCACTTAAAAAAAAAATTCTGAAGGTACATGATCATGTAGGTCCCCTCTACAATAACCTCTCTTGATTTTTCATATCTCCAATCCATTTTTTCATGGTGACAAGTTTTCAATCAATGGAAAAAGTGTCAGATGCATGCAATGTAAAGTTGCAAGGTGGTATAATTTTCATTTTGTTCATTGTGTGACCAAACCGATAATTCCAAAATGTCTAGATGGATAGGTTTATGCTAGGAAAGGTCCTATTTTTCACCCCAACATGTTGAAACATTCCAAGCTACATTGCATTGGTGATATCTCTTAAGATACCAAAGTGCAAAAGGGCATCAAAATTTGATGAGCTATTAATAAAAAATAATGACACTTAGAAACATTATGTCTAAAGGTACATGGACGCTCCTTTATCTCTTTCCTTTGTTGGGTGTGAAGAACTTGGGAGAGCTATGAAGACTTGTGGTGAGAGTTGTATTGCAGGTTATTGGTTTGCAAATTTTGCATATTTTTTTGGGTGTTCCTTGGTACTATATGATGTTGGTTACACCTTCTAGATGATGTTATTGGATGATCTTTGGATGCTTTGATGATTTTCAAATTTGACATTACCTATGTAGTCAAAGTTCCTATGTGTGTTTGTTCATCATATGATAGGTATGGAACTTGAAGCTTGTAATTGCATGTTATAGGTTGTATATGTTGATGGCATGAGGTTCACTTGTTATGATTTGTATACCTTTGAGGTATGGATAGTTGAATGTGTTAGCATTTGTTATGGGTACTATTTTCAGCTATGGTGACTATATCTTGACAACTACTAATACATGTTTATTACCTTTAGATTGAGTGTTTATGTTTCGGGCTATTGGTTGGAGGCAATACTTATGCTTCTTTGTGATAGTTAGTGTGGCATCTCTTTGGATGATTTCTTATCTTTGTGCATTGGCATGATGGAGGATGAAAGATTCATTCTTGAGATGATGGTCACTTTGTTTCTTGTTGTAGATATCTTGATGGAGCACATCGAGCACTTTGATTCCTTGATGGTATATGTGGCTATAAGGATTGTTCACTTGTTCATGTTTGATTTTGCTTGTTTCTCCCTTATGCAATGTATACAAAAGTGGGAGAATGTTAGGAAAAGGTGTGTTGTTCACCTTGCATAATGTTATAATATAATATTTTATTATTATGTGGTGCACTTAGGAGATTTAAGGATGTGTGCATCACTTGAGTTAGCATTCTTGGGGCCACTTTATGTGTTATTTGTAACATTATGATAAATATTTAATGGGGGGTCACACATTGAAAAAATATTTAATATTGAAAAGATTTAGTACCAAAAAGTAAATGTGGCATTCATAGTTTTGTAAGCTCATGGTATTAGTCACATGATTTTATATAATACCACTTGATCGTTTTGTGTGAGCTTATGTCTATAAAAGCAAACACATAGGGTAGTTGTCTAAGGTTGGCTAGTTTGGCTAAAGTGTTGAAAGTGTCTCTTCTTAGCATTTGTAAGGTTTGAAGCATGGCATGAAATGTGTGGTTACTTGCTTGTTCACATAGAGCGTGTGTATAGGGCTTGATATTTCAAGGATATTTATAGAGAACTATGAAGATGTATTGTAATCTTTATTGCTGAATAATATGGTGTTGAATATTTTTGGAGGCTGAGTTTTTCCCTCTTGAGAGTTTTCTTGAAGTATATCTTGTGCCATCTTTGATGGTATGTTGCCTATTCTTTTGCATATGAATTTTGAATACTTATTTTTATGAAAATTATCTTGGATGAATGCATATTTTCTTTCATCATAATTTTTTGTTTCATCTTAAAAATATAAGAAATACCACGAATAACCAAGATTCAATGCTGTGACTTCCTCGGCATTCATGGATGTGCATACTCGTAGGAAACAAGCTCAACTATTTACAGTGATCACGAGTTGTACGATCCATTACAACACTCTGTTACTTCTTCCGGCTACTAAACAATGCCTATTGATCAGTTCATTCGGCAACAGCCCAATTGGAGTTCAAGTGCTATCATTAAGTTGACAAACTCTTAATTAAAGATTAGTCAACGTTTTCTAGATAAACTATGGTCGGTGTCACCGTGTTATAATAAGAAAAATTCTTAATTCACTAGTGTAGGTGACGGTCAGAGTAGACCATCAAAAGTAGCCCTGTGAGTGATGGCCTTGGGTTCTGTTCACCAAGAATCTATGTGAGTGTTTCTTGGATATGCTGAAAGTGGTGTGTGTGAACATTTTGTGGGCGCCTCAGTTTCCAGAATCTCTTGTATTGACTTTGAGTAAGAAGTTGTGAATATGGCAGGGTCAAATAAGCGTTGTAAGAGAAGTAGAACGGCCTTTCAAGATTCAAAATCTAGTGAGAAGTCGTTATCTAGAAAATCAGGAAAATCTGAAAGTGACCTCACGAGAAAAATGTGAGCGACTCCGCGTCGTGATCCAAAACTGAATCTAGTGCACGTGACATTGTAAATTCTCTCACACACAAGTTAGGAAAAGGTTCTTTTCGTGTGGGCAAACAAATCCAAGGAGTTTAGCCATCCCTAAAACGTGACAAATTAATATGGTAAATTGTTTATTTTATATTAATAATTCTTTCAGAAGCTTTTATTCATTGTAAATTGTTTTCTTTCATATATAAGAAACGGGGTAAATTAATATATTAAATTTTTTTGAAAGTGGGTGGAATAGAATTATATTTTAGAATATTTTTAATTTTAAATCTTATAAAAGCATGGTCTCACATCTTAATGTTGGAGGGGATGTGTGGAGAGCCAAAGTTCTTGTAGGGTATTTTACTAATGCACAATTGTAGAATTTCTAATATTAGATTGGGTGTGCACTCTTTTAATTTAATTATACTTTATTGTATTTGTGGCATTGGTATATCTATATTGTTTCTTATTTAATTTTGTGTCTATCTTGATGAAATTTTTTTAATATAATAACATATCAACAAATGACATATTTTTGGGCTAAGATTAGCTCATACTTTATATCTTCTTCATTATTATTTTGCCCCCACTTACAATTATTTCCATAGATTTGTTCCTTGCTCTAAGATCACCACTATATCCCTACAAATTATTTTTGAGTGGCACAATATTAATAGAAATCAACCCCAAGGAGTGCAACAATGATGTTTGAATCCCTAGATTTGAAATTCAAATACTAAAATTTTCATCCCTTTCTATTAGTTATGAACCAACCCAGCATATTTGTCATGTAACATGTTGTTATGTTGTAGTATTTAAAAACATTCATGCAGAAATAATCTCATAAGGTGAATGCAAGGAATTTATAAATGCTTATGTTTGGAATGAGAATATTAGACTTTTATTTTAAGCATATTTGAAAATGATTGTTTGAGGTTGTATCAAAGCAACACTTAACTAGAATTTTTAGTGCCCAAATTTTGAAATCAATTATAATTAATTTAGACTCTAGCATCAAGGTGTTGTCCTTTCTAACGCCCAGATGCTATTTCTACCACTATTAAAATTTATACTAAAACTTTCAAAGTTATCTCTAGGCATGAAAAGAGGTTTGCGATCAATATAAATCAATCTAGAAATTGGGATAAGGTTGAAAATCAATACAAATGGGCCTATAGTATACCTAAGGAAATGATCACTAGAATGAGTGTAAAAACATAAGGTAAAGATTATAAATTACACAAATTTGACCTTACAATATAGTGAATTAGTTTGTAACATTTATGAGAATTTCATTGACAATTGTCATGTATTTGACCTACCACATATAATGGAACATAATGGTTTTTTTGTGCAATTTCATCACTGTAAAATGTGATCAATGCACTAGGACAAGACGAATAAGGTGTGTGAGAATCAATATGGCAATATAATCCATACTAGCTCTTTCAACATGTACATGATCCACGGTTTAATAAAATATAGTTCATGATATGCATTGATGTTATTTGAATAATTAGGAAATGAAAATAATAAATCCTTACATTTTGGTTAGAGGGAGTGACCAAATGGTTGTCCCCATAATTAAAGCATGTAATACAAATCATGTTATATTGTCATCCAAATCTTTCACTTTATGTTTCAATGGCATACAACCATGTGTGTGATGCTCATTAAATATATATAAAATGCAATTTCATTATAATTATTAGGTGGCCCTATAGCTAGTACTAATGGACATATCGGTAGAAGAGTAATCAAATTAGAGCTCAATAAAATTAGAAACAATATCTAGGGGATTTTGTAATACTATATATTTCTTAAAACTATGATGCTTAAAAGTACACACACATTGGACGTATTAGCAACTTAATAAATGTACATTTTCCTTTGAGAAGGTATTGGAATTTTGAAATTATCAAGGGTAAGAGGATGTGGAATATAATGATCCATTACACTTAAGTGTATTTGATACAAGAAATTTGATCGCATTGAGATTCTTTAGGTGAGTTCACATGTACCTAAAATAAAAATAAAAACTACTTAAGTGCACATTATTCTTAATGTTTGGAAGGACTCCCTTAAGGAAGATAATTTTTAGTTTATCACCATTAAAATTGATGCTTGATATTACCATATGATGCTTGAAATCAAATAACATAATAATTTATTGGACCATTACTCAGGTTTTGGCACACTTAGTCAATTGATTCACAATTCTCTTTAAGCTTGTAATAATATGGTAATTTGTTTCAAAAAGGAAGTATCTAACTTATCAAAAGAATTTATAGAATCAAAAGATAAGCAATAAAACTAGTGAATATGATAGTCCTTTAAGTTTTTTAGAAACAACTTATCTTATCAAATCTAGGCACAAAAAAATAAAGAAAAAAATTGTACATGACAACATCTAATATAAGTATATAATTGTAGGAATTAATAAAAATATAAATACAAGCCTAGATCTAGGTGACTATCAAAGAATAAAAAATCTACATGTAAACACACAAATAGTGTAGAATGTAAATATTAGCTAGAAAATACAATATCATTAATATAGAGAGATTAATATAAAATTGATTAACTCATTGATAGGAAAGAGTTACATTATATAGCCTCATGTTTCTAAATCTAACGAGGATGAGGAAGAGGTCAAAAAACTAAAAATTAAGAGATTGTTTTAACAATATTTCTACCTTTAAGAAGATAAAGAAAAAAATGATATTACATTCAAAGAAATAATTTACAAGTACTAATTTATCCTAACCATGGTGACAGATAAGGGCAAGTGAATGATTTCAAGAGTAAGGCAATAGTTCAAGATAGAATTAGTAAAGGTATGCAAGTGTAAAGAAGCAAGCTTGATGCAAATCAGTCCTCAAAGGGACTTGAGGTCTTTTTCAGGCTGATTGTTTGGTGCAGGAGCACCTAGTGAAGTTATGTCTCTAATAGGTAATCATGTAAAGTTTGAATCTTCATCATGTAAAAAGGTCATGTTTAGACCAATTCAAATTTATTTGAGTCTCTATTAGGTTTCTAGGAGGTCAAAGGAGTCAAAGTGCAAAAAGTTGTCTTTTGTTGCAAAAGATGCAAAATTGCAAAATTGTAAGAAGTTGAAGGGTCATGTTGATTGGAAAGGTTGTTGGTCAGCAAGAAGTTGAAGGGGCAGTTATTCTAACTATTGGAAAAACCTTTAAAAAACATTGTAAGGGTGAGAAAAGGATGAATCTTGTATCTTCAAAACCATTTTTGTGAATAAAAGTACTCTATCTGCAAATACAGTGTTTCTTTATGTTGTTTATTAGTTTTGTATGGCCTGTACAAAAACAGCAGGCCCTAAACTTTGTTTTTTTAGGTAGAACACTGAATTAGCTTTCAATCAAGTCTATTTTGGAGGGATTTTATTGAGTACAACATCTGTTTGAGCCTCCTTTCTGTAAATCAGTCTGAAAACCCCAATTTAAGGGTTTTGAGAGTCTACGAATGATTCAACAACCATTCCACCGATTTAGGCTTTGTAAATTAGTGGAATGGGTTGGTGTAGGGTGTTTTTAGTGCTATATGTGTTTTCAGATGCAAAGGAAGGAAAAATACAGAAGTTAAGTTGCTACTCCAAATGATTTTCAATGTTTTCCATGCAAGAAGGGATGCCTACAGGTTATGGTTTGAAGGAATAATAGTGGTAAAGGTTGTGAGACAGTTAATTTAGATTTTTTAGACCTTATACAAGATGTGTGAAGAAATAGCAAGGTGTTTGGAGGTTTGGAATATATGTTTTCAATAAACCCCCACTATTTGAGCATAGTTTTAAGCATTGAGCAAGGGTTTTGTGATTTGTTGCCTTGGTGAGCGATTTCTTTGAGAAATATTGATGATTTAGTAGTTTTATAACCTATTTGAGATCTACCCATGGTTGTTTGATGTTGTGGAGTGATTTTGATGGTACTTTCTTTTTAAAAAGGCCTAATTAAGCCTATTTTGTTGCGAGACAGTCATTTTTACTAATATTTTTTTCAAAGAAATAGTATATGAGTTTGAAGTATGTTTTAGAAGGCCCAAATGGGTCCTAGAATCTATGTCTGGTCTTTGGAATCTCCACCTCCTTTAAAAGATATGCCATTTTTTGTCTGTGGACTATTATAAGCAATTTTAGTCTTTTGGTGTAAGTAACTGAGAAACTGATAAAATAGTGTTGTAAGAGAGTGTTTTTCATTTTTTTCTATCAAAATCAAGATGATTAAGGTGTACTTAGTTCTAATGTGAGTTTGGAATCCTGATTGGGTGTTTTGGTGTATTGATAACCTTGTGGAATCAAGTGTCAAAGAAGTGAATTTTGGGTGAAAGTTAACTGACCTTTTTCAAGTTTGTGTTTTGGGTCTTTAGAACCCTTGAATTTTGTAGATGCTCTGAATCATTTAGATCTCAATATATTACAAATTTCTAAAATAGGCTAGAGAGATTAACTATATTTTTTTATACAAATGAGATAAATCAAACTTCACCAAAAAACATATATGAAAAATTATGCACTTAAACAAAATTGCACCCTAAAATACTAGTGTATGAGCCTAAATGAAGCCCCAAAAGTTATCAAAATGAGAACTAATTGACATCACCTATGAAAATCTACAATTTTTGAAAAATAAAACACCAAAATTAGGAGCCATCTGGACCATTAAAAATTTCACAAAAAAATAGCATTCACAATAACAAAAAAAAATGCACAAAATTACAAAAAGTATGATGGTATGGCTATGCAAATGAATAATGCCTTGCCAAAAAAATCGACCTCCTCTCAACTACAAACTCAAAAAATGGAAAGTTCTATATGGGAATGAAAGTTCTTGGGCCTTCTAGATGAAATGGTAGGGTATTTTGGCTTCAAAACATCACAAAAATAACCAATTCACTAGATTCAATGATGGAACCATTTTTTAGCAAAGGATCTTTTCAATCTTTGATTTTGGTGAAACAAAAGTCAATCTTGAATTTATTGAGCCTTATGAATGTTGTGTGAACTCAAATTTGATCCATCAAGCTCTAAATTTTATCTACAATAAAAATTAGAAAGATAAACCCCTAACAATATTATATAATTACTCTCTTGTACAAAGATGTGATTGAAACTTTTATTTCTCAAAATATTGAATCAACTAAAGACACCAACACTTTGATACGATATAGGATTTAATAAAAAATTGAATAAAAACCTAGATCTAGGTCATTATAAAAGATTATAAAAGCTACATGAAAACATATAGATAATACAAAATATAAATATAAGCTAAAATCCAATATTGAGACTATGGAGATTTAATATGAAATTGGTTAACTCAACAATAGGAAAAAGATACATTATATAGCCTCAAATTTCTAAATCTGATGAGGGTGAGGAAGAGGGGAAAAATCAAGGGATTTTGTTAATATATTTTCAAATCTAAGAAGATAAAGAAATAAGTGATATTATATGAAAGAAGGAATGTACAAGTACTCATTTATTCTATCCTATCTAAGTCAATAAATATCCTACCTGAGTAAACCTAAATAATAAGCTACAATTAAATAATTATACCAACAATAATGTGGAATATTGTAGGTGATAAAATCTTTGTTATAAGACATATCATTCACTTTTTCTTAAGATTAGGTTGAAAGTTCAAAGTTGTGTCACATTTTTATAAAGGAAACAACTAACATTAATTTGACTTTTATAACTGAATCACTATAAATTGACATATATGTTTTGAATTTTAAAATGTTGTAAACTAATGAAATGTAGATTTTTAGTGTATTTTATGTTTATATTTTTAAGAAAATTTAAAATATATATTTTTTAAATTAACAAGTTATAATTTAAGTGTTAATAAAATACTTGAAAAATAAGGTTAAGTGGGATGTCATTGTTTATATATTTTTTTTTTCTTCAATTATTTTTTTGTATTAAAACTTGAAACTTTAGTGTATAGATTAATTTTTTCCCCTTTTCAATTTAAGTTTTCTAAATAAATTTTAAAATTTGTGTGTACTAAAAACACAACTATTTCAATGAAACATCACTTTTTATCTTAAATATTTATCAAAATTTTAAAAAATGATATCATCAAGTGACATAGAATCTCTTCTCTAGTGCATCATATTGTTTTCATATTTTTTTAATAAACTAATCAACTTTATATTTTGGTGTTCATAATTTACTTTGGGTTAAAAAAAATATAAATAATATAAATAATAATTAAAATATTAAAACTTGTGTTTTTGAAAATTACAATTATAGATTTATAAAAAGGTATTTTTAGATTTTTCAAAAATTGTTGCTTACATGAGTGGAAATTGTGAAAAGTCAATTTTTTAAAATAATTTTATTTTTTGGTAAATTGGCCCCAAAGTGATGTTACATATGTATTTAGTTGACATTTCCACTTGAAAAATTTGTAGTCCATATTTGACTTAACTATAATGAATCCCAAGTAAACAATATATTTGAGCCAAAATTGACTTTCATTTGGAAATACTTAAATTTACTTGTGTTGATAAATTGGTGTGATGCGTGACAAATATTTGGACCTTCACCTAATAGAAAAGCCTTACAATCATGTCTATCTAGAGAAATATAGGGATAATAGTGGTATGAGGAGTGAAGGAAATAATGGAGGAAGTATAATTAGGTTGTGTGAGAGAAGACAATGTCATGGTCATGGAAGGGGGGATGCCATTACAAAGTGGAGGATATGAACACAAAGATGGGGGGCAACTCAATGGTCTTTTTTCTTCTTCTAGGTTTTTCTCCTATAGTTACATCATTGAAATTGCATGCACACCTACATGAAAGATCAACCTACAATCTTGTGTCAAAGTCTAACTTGCAATCCAACTCCAAAAAATGAACTATAATCTATCTCTAAAGTTTGGCCTACAATTCATCTATGGATAATAACTTGTAAATTTACATCTAACTTTGACCCACATCCAAATTCTAATTACTTTGGGATGATCAAGTTCATAGCACTTTTTGGTGATCCCACAATACTGGTTTACAATTTTTGGGAGATCCTAATTTTTGCTGGAATCACATATTTTTAGAAAATATAATGATTTAAGCATTGAAAAGTTCCATTTAAAGGATTCCAATTGAAGAGGGTTTGATCAAACCACCTTAGATCAAACCCCCTTGGTTAGAACCCCGCTAGTTTTAAACCATACCTATAAAGGAGTCTCATTTACACCTATCAAAATGTTGATAAAAATTTACTTTTGATTTACCTTTTGGGGGATCAAATGAATTCATTTAAAATTTATTTTTGTAAGTATGTAGTCCTTATTATAAGCTTCCCAAAAAGTATAATTTTAAATAAATTCAATTTATTATTATATTTATATTTTATTTCTTATGAATGTAGGTTTTTCACTGAAAATCAAGCTCTTTGTTCTACACATGTGGAAAAATTAGCAGATTATCAAAAAAAAAATTTGAAAAATATTAGTGCACTAGATATTGATGTCCTTGATCCAGTAAAAAAAATTGAATTTTGATACATACAAAAAAGTTATGTTGTATACGGTCTGCATATGTCTAAATTGTAATTGGTTTGACTTTGAAACTTGATTAAGGAAAAAAAATTCAATAAAACACTATGAAACCAAATGAGAGTGCTAGATATTGTAGTCACAAATCTAAATTCGAAAAAATTAGAATTTTATCCTTCATGGAAAAAAAGTTATGTTATATACGGTGAGCATCACTCCTTAAAAATGGTGTTTACTAAAAAAAACTAGTTTTCGAAGGAGATGGAAAAAGAAGTACAACCTAATTCCAAAAATTGTGAAAAAAAAAATTTAGAATCTACAGAAAAAATGTCACAAATCACTAGTTTGCATCATCTTCAAATTCCTCACGGTTTAGCCGCTATAGGTGCTTGAAAGTGAAGATTTAGTTAGAAAAAAAATCAGTTAAGTGTCCAATTTGGCCAAAAATTGTAAACTGGTATTGTGGGATCACCCTTTTGTAAATCTCTTCACACTTTGATACTTTAGCCTTCATCTACAACTTTGTCAAACTTACTTATAATGGATTTCTAGGTTTCATATGCACCTTTGTAGAACCCAATTTCCATGGAATTTTGAAGTCCAACATAGCTCTATAATGCTCTAGTTTTTTTCACTCCATTGGACTTTTGGACCTATCAACATTTTTGCACTACTTAAGGATTTAAAACTCCATCATAGTTCTACAAACCTGGACTTTGTTGATTCCATTTTAACACTACCCATTTTTTGGCAATGCCACCATAACTCCATGAGGACCTATGCAATACTCCTAATAGAGGTATTTTCTTATTTTTCTCATAAATTTGGCATTTGAAGTATTTATTTCAAGTTCTACTAGGCACTAGAAATCTCCTTCCAATCCTTCTTTATAGAATTATTATTTCTCTAGCTTGCTATATGTCTCCAAAAAATTATTTCTAACTTATGATTTGCACTCCTTTTCAACATTTTTTGAGAAGACATATCATTTTACCTCAATGTAAAAATTTAAGAAAATATTTTAATAATTTTATTAAAAAAAAAATAATGTCAAGGTGTAATTAGATTTTTGCTTTGGATATCCTTGTTTCCAAAAAAATATAAGATTATCATATGTTATAAATAGTTGATTTAGGCATCCATAATGCACTAATATACTCAGAACTTGTTAATTTTCTAAGGGGCATATTTTATGACACTCTTTATTTTGGGGGAGTTTATTTTCTTTTATCATTTTTTGAAGTTATAAGGCATAACTGAACTACGCCTTATTGTAGTCGCCTCATGGCATCAACTCAAAACGTCATTTTTAGGACTCTTGTAAAAACTCTAGGAAATCAAAAAAAAATTCAAATGCACTAAGATAAAATTATTAAATGTTTTGTGTTCCTTAGGGGGAGTTTCTACACATCATTGAGACCTTTCTTTGTATTCACACTATTCTATAAAATACCATGGGGGTTGTGTAGTGCCTTAGTTATTACCATCACAACTTTGTCAAATGGGGGTCCCTCTAGGACAACAAAGAATCAATGAAATTCTAACCTCATGCATTTTTCCTTGGGGTCTATGCAGGATCATGGGGGTCCAAAAAGTGGCAATATGAAAAAAAAGGTGTTTTTCATTTGCCCAAAAATGCAAAATTTTGCTTTGACTTTTTACTAGGGTCAGGTAAAAAGTACGTGTTGCCATGGTAAGAACCAAAGCGAAATAGATATTTGTTCAAAAAGGATATCCGTTTGTAATATATATCTGTTAGAAAGGGATATTCGCTTCTAATGAAATCATATTAAAAATCAATATATTATATATTATATATATTATTATATATAATATATATTATTAAATTATAATATTTTTTTTTGATCGGTAAAGACAGGACTAGCTTACATGATTTTATTTATTCATTTGAAAAGTATTACATCTATCAAATAGATCCAAAAGACGCTTTTATCTAAAATCAAGTACCTTTAACACCCCATACATCCCTTCATGCCTCCCCTTCCCTGATTGCAAATCTACCCTACTTATACCCCCTCCCCTACATCTTAGCACACTTACATATTTTTGAACATTACGTAAAGTTGTAACAAAACATTACAAATATCCACTTGCTAGGTGATCCCACAAAGCTGGTTTACAATTTCTAGGAGATTCTGATTTTTACTAAAATCACATATTTTTAGAAAATATAATGATTTAAGCCTTAAAAAGTTCCATTTATATCATTTCAATTGAAGATGGTTTGATCAAACTACCTTAGATCAAACCCCCTTGGATAGAACCCCGCTAGTTTTAAACCATACCTATAACAAAGTCTCATTTACACCTATCAAAATGTTGATAAAAAACCACTTTTGATTTACCTTTTGGGGGATCAAATGAATTCATTTAAAATTTATTTTTTGTAAGTATGTAGTCCTTATTATAAGCTTCCCAAAAATAATTTTAAATAAATTTAATTTTATTATATTTATTTTTATTTCTTATGAATGTAGGTTTTTCATCAAAAATCAAGCTCTCTGTTTCTACACATGTGGAAAAATAGAAGATTATCAAAAAAATTGAAAAATATGAGTGCACCAGATATTGAAGTCCTTCATCCAACAAAAAGAATTTTGATACATAAAAGAAGTTATGTGTTATATAGTTCGACTATGTCTAATTGTAATTGGTTTGACTTCGAAACTTGATTAAGGAAAAAATATTCAATAAAACACTATGAAACCAATTGGAAGCACTAGATATCATAGTTACAAATCTAAATTTGAAAAAAATAGAATTTTATCCTTCATGGAAGAAAAGTTGTGTTATAGGGTGAGCGTTAGTCCTTAAAAATGGTGTTTATTGAAAAACTAGTTTTTGAAGGAGATGGAAAAAGAAGTGCAATCTGATTCCAAAAATTTTGAAAAAAAATATATTTAGAATCTACAGATAAAATGTCACAAATCACTAGTTTGCATCATCTTCAAATTCCTCATAGTTTAGCCGCTATAGGTGCCCGAAAATGAAGATTTAGTTAGAAAAAATTAGTTCAGTGTCCAGTTTGGCCAAAAATTGTAAACCAGTATTGTGGGATCACCCTGGCACCAGCACTGCCTATTTACTATATTTCCCTTTTTCATGGGAGCGAAGAATCATGTTAAAATCAACATCCCTCTTCTTCTTCTTTTTCCTTTGAACTATGTTTCAAATCTCTTCTAGTTCAACTGCCCATGAAGGTGCTCCCATATCCTCAATTGATATGCTCTTTCCCTCTGAAGAGGTCATTCTCATGCACTTCGACCTTCCACCTTGCACATCTTTTGAAGCTCTTCCCTGCTCCATCCCAGAAGTAAAGCCTACCACCAACCCTTGTTCCTTTTTTGGGGGTTCACTAGTAGTTGTAATCATTGGATCCTTATCTGGTTCATTACCAACCAGGTCTTCTTTTTCCACTGAATAGTGATGGGGAGAAATATCTTTCCACCAAGTTACTTGATTAACCCTCTTACCCTTGGATGAATGCTCGAAAATGTGGCCTATGTTGAAGCAATACTAAAAATGGAATGGCACTCTTTCATAATCAAGCAACTGATTTCATTCCCTCTTGAATATTTCAAGAAACCAGCCGCAAGAAGATCTTTAGTGATGTCTATTTCCACTAGGATGCATACATATGTAGTGTGCAGAAAAATTAAGAGGGCCTCATCAACTCCCCAAATTTCCCCAGCGTGTTTCTAATGGATTTAAAGCAAGATTCAAACCAAAAATGTAAAGGGGGATTCAGAAGCCTTACCTAAAGTGGAACCAGCCCAAATGATTCAAAGTTTGGGTTGAAATCTAGATTCCAAGGTTTTAGAATTAGTAGATATTTGTCATACTAGCTCCATTGGTAATCATGCAGCACAACATTCTTGTCCTTCTCATTATCAAATGCTACCACAAAAAACCCTTTCACATTGGGGTAAATCTGTACATCTCCCTCCAATATTGGGCGCCATGTCTCTGAAATCAATTGGTGTAAATTTGGAAGACATGGCTAGAAACCCCTAAATCTGCCAATAAACCCCAGCTCTGTGAAATACCTTATATTTTCCACTACCTCATTTGCTATATCTTCCTCAAAAGAGAGAAAGGGGATTTCCTCAGCACAACACAAGGGCTTAAGATCCTTCTCAATGTTTGAAAGCTTTGATTCTTCTCCTGAACACCCCGTATGTCCCCCATTCTCCTTCTGCACCCCATGCCTCATGTGCACCTTCCCATCACCATTCACCACAAATGCTCGACCATGAGGAGCCCTCGTAATGTGTTGTTGACACTACCTCAAAACCCCATACTATGTCGTTGCATCAAACCCCTAGCCTAGCTTCAAGAAAGACCTTCCACCTCTCACAACCTCTACAAAGGCATGTAGCCATGAACCAGTGGAATGATTAGATGTAGAAACCCTCCACCCCACCTCACCATAGGAAAACCTAACTGCAGTCGACGGGACTGAGTGCAGAGATGAAGCCATCTATGAAATAAAATTATTATTATAATATATATTATATTATATCATCATATTATTGTAGTGTAGGAAAATGTATCCCTTTACATTTTCACACTTTTTGGGCCCTCCCTACTAAAATTGGGCTTCTTTATGCCTTATTTGGTCCTATTTTGCATCCACAAACCTTAATTAATGCATCTTTCCAAGGATAATCCCAACATGTATCAATTGACCAATCATAAATTAATGATTTTGGATTGTATGGCCCATATTTAGTGATTTGGGACCCATATGCCACCTTGGGCATATGGGTCCCACCTAAGGATTGAGGCCTAGATCTGAATTTGGTATCAAACTAAGCATTTCTTGAAAAATGTGTCCCAAGCTTAGCCTAATGGGACTCATACGCCCTGACTGGTGTATGAGTCCCACTTAGCTTAGACCTAATCAGGGAAAACTTTAGTGGTGAATCATCGCCAATTGGCGAATAATTGAAATTGAGACCTCCAGAAATGGTGAATAGTACAAGCTAAAAAGGATGCAAAAATGCCAGTTTTTTACAAAAAAGTAATTTTGTCTTGATTAATTTGCCTATGCATTATTTTTTAAATGACTCGTCATTGGAATTGATTCGCCAGTAGTTTATACTCTAATTAAAAATATTAATTATATTTTCCAATAATATTATATTCCTACCATTAATTTTGGGGCAATATAGCCACTAATAATAAATTACCATTTCATTTTAGTGATATTTTAGCCTTGAATAGGGCTTTTATTTATTGCCATCGATTAGCTTTTTAATCAGATGGTTGTAGGTTGATTCCGTGAGTTTATATGCACGTGCATTTTAAAAGGCTTGTTGAGGCCCGAATTTTGTTTTGGGCCACATGATTATATTTAATCATGTGGCCCAAAACAAAATTCGGGCCTCAACAAGCCTTTTAAAATGCACGTGCATATAAACTCACGGAATCAACCTGCAACCATCCGATTAAAAAGTTAATCAATGGTCATAATTTGACTTTTCATATAGTCATTTTTTTAAAGTGAGAATTTTTTAAAATGCTTAATCTGTGTGTGTCGTTATCCCCTGACCCCGCAAGGGGGCATTTCCCCCTCGACCCCCGCAAGGGGTGCTGCCCCTTGACCCCACCATTGGCTGCCACCCCCGAGTCCCTACTTCAATATTACAAAAGACAAAAAAAATATGGGGGAACTACGCTGACCAACTATGCAATTTTTTAAAGGAGAAATTTGCCATTGTAATTAATTTTTTAGGGATTATTCGTTAGGATTCGCCACTGTGATTATTATTTTTTCCAATTATTCATTAAGATTCGCCAAGATTTTACAATTTTTTAATAATGTGTTAGAGATTCGCCAAGAAAATTAATATTTTTTTTCAAATAAAATGAAAGATTCGCCAGGATTTTACACCTTCACCAAGGGGGGGTTTCTTAAAGTTATCCCTGGACCTAATTTAAATTCAAATTCTTGGCAGGATTTTATTCTCCTAGATCTAATGTCAACTTGTAGTGTAATTTCGAGAAATTTGGCATAAACAAGTATAAATACAAGGTTATTTCACATATTTTCTCCTAGCACTTTTTGAGATTAAGCATCCTAGCAAGTTTACAAGCCATCTAGCAATTCAAGTGAGAGCATTATAGAGCATTCAAGAACATTCATGAGTGATTATCAAGCATTTTCAAGCACTATTCAAGATTGAAGCATCATGTCTAAGTCATCATGCATCATGTTTGTTTTGAGCTAACATTTGTGATGTAGGTTCTTATGATTCAAGCAAGAATTCAAGTCAAGATCCATATCCTACAAGCGAGAGTCAAGATCCACATTCATTCTAACCATTACATACAAGATTGCATCCTTTTATTCAAGGGTTGGGTGAGTTGTAACATTGCATATATGTTCATTCATCATTCATTCATTCTATTTCTATTCATTTCAAGGTTTGATTACCATAACGGGGTTTGACCAAGGAAAACCCCTATCCACTAACAAAATAAAAAATTTCCCTCTCTTTGATGTGTGATTTATAGATTTAGATTGAATATCCACTGAAGAGAAATTTTGGAGAAAGTTATCAAGTTGTCAAAGTTGTCATCTTACTTGCAAGATCACGGAAAGTCACCTACAGGTTGCAATTCAGTATTTTAGACTTGAAGATTTGGCAGGAAAGAAGCTATAAGAAAGAATTAGAGGGTACCAGAGTTTCAGATCATCCCTGAAACTAGGACTAAATCACCACTTGTGGTGTATGAGTCCCAGTATACCATATTTCAAGCATTTTTTGTAGATCCTGATTTAACAGTTCCAGATTATGGTTTCGACCCAAAACCCAAAACTGGGACTAAATCACCCCTACTAGTGTATGAGTCCTAGTGTGCAGTAAAAGTCAAATTTTTGGGAGTGTAGACCTTAGTTAAAGCACCTTCAATTTTCCAGGTGCACCTCTGTCCTTTCTCAGTCTATTATTATGATTTTCAGTTCCATAATCTAGATCATATAGTTAGGTTTTGCATATCATTTACATTTCTTGTCTTTCCAAGCCATAGCTTGTTGGTGAACCCCCTTTATACCTTTAATCAAACCCTAGGACACCTTATTTTAGATCTCTTTCCCTCATTCCATCCTTGGATTGAGATCTCTAGGGTTTCCTTGAGTGAAACTTGTAGGAAATTGGTTGTTCTATGTCCTAAAACATACAAAAACAATCAACCATTTTTTTTTTTATGTTTCATTCTAGTGAACGTAGCCTTTAGAACACCTTATTTCTAATTTGGAGTGCATCATAGTTCTAGATCTAGCTTGCATTAACTTGGCATTAGGTTGCATTAATTAATTTACATCTAGGTTTTCTAAATCTTGCATTAATGAAAGTGCATATAGGTTACATTTTTGCATCTTGCATCATTAAATTTCATTTGAAAAATGTAATTGCACTTAGTCTAGACATCATTCAAACCAGAAAACCTAACACTCACTCAAAATTTTCTAAAATTTATGCAAAAGCCCTAATTTGGGACTCATATGCCCCTCTGGGAAATTTAGTCCTAGTACAGGTTGTTTTTTTTCTTCTGAATTCTAGGTATTTTGTGTTGATTGTTTATAAGCATTTGAATCCCTAAAAATCCCTAACTGGGAATCATACACCCCTCTGGGTGATTTAGTCCCGTGTGAGATCTGAAACTGCATTTTACAACATGAAAATTTTTGTTTATGTGTTTATGTTTGTTGTTAGATTTTTGTTCTAATTAGCAGAGTTTATGTTTCATTCATTTCATTGTACCTAGATTAATTTCATTTGAATATGTGACCGAAAACTTAGTATAGGACAAATACACTTGATCCAATGGGATTCAAAGTATAATTGAGCCATTAAACATCAATCCAATAAGATCATTGAATAAAAAACTAAACTAGGAATCCATTAAAAACTTAACATATTAAATCATGAAAGCTCCAAAAACACCTAGAAACTTATTCTATTGGGAGAGTGGTGTCGCATTGATGTAGAATGGCAACCATTTCCCAATCCCGTGGATAATGAGCTTGTTTCGATCGATTATATTGAAGAGAATCAACGAAACTGATGAAAGATGTGTATGAAAACACATGATTTAGATGCTAAATTAACATGATGCAAGCTATTTTAACATGATGTAGGCTAAGATGATCGATGTAAGTGTATGCAAAGCTAATATAAATGGATTTTAAGATAAAAAGATTGAAACCCTAATTCCACAATATACTAAATGGATGCATTTATGTTATCATGGCAACCATTAATGAAAGGTAGGCTAATGATGCAAGTAAATTAAGCTAAAAGATGCTAAATAAGTTCTAAATATGAGTTCAAGTGAAGATGATTTTAATAGAATAAGTTTTCTCTTAAAAGATGGATCCATTTGTCTCCAAACAGTGATCTATTTATAGGAGGACAAATGAGAAATGAAGGGTTAAGATTAAAAACGTTAATCAATGGTCAAAAATGAAGGAAGATGGAGGCATGGATCATGGATTCTCATCAATGGATGGGAATCAATGCTCACATGGATCAAGGAAAGAATCAAGGGTTCATATTCTTCCAAACAAACACACTTTCAAAACTTGCACAAGAAGTCTTATTGAAAGTTTGTTGTGAGGAGCATTATTCATTTTTTCAAATGAGTGAAGAAAGAGAATATTCTCAAATAATATTCTCATGGCTGAGGAAAATTAGATGTTTAGTTAATTAAAACCAAATTAAATTATACAAAGGAATATTTTATGTGAATATTCCCTTTTTGGAGGGATGTACAAAGGAGAAATATTCCCTTGCAAGTGGGAAAATGAGGATAATTAGTAATCTGATAATTAAATAAAGTTTCAATTATGCAAATTAGGGGATATAGACAAAATTCATTAAATAAAATGATTTAATGAAAAGGGAAAAGTGATATGATATTAAATTAAATAATAACTTAGGGTTATTTAATTAAATAAGAGAACTTAGGGATTTAAATTAAATAACTTGATGTATTTAATTTAATAAGATGAAATGTTAGCATGAAAGGAGGTGAATTAACCCGATTAGATTAATTAGATCAATAGATGAAAATGACATAATTAATTAAATATCTAAGATAATTTAATCAATTAAGAAAAAAGAGGATGGGTTTTAGGATGAAATGGTGTTAGTATCCCTGATTCAAGTGCATGATATCATTTAGGAAATTTTTAAGTGTAGATCTACAAAATCAGAATTAGAGAATAGCATTTATCATGTGTTCATTGTATTTATCTTGCATTCATCGATTACCCCTTGCACAAGCTTTACAACTTGGTGTCCTATTGTGTAACACCCCGTCGCGCAAACCCCAAAAGGAACAACAAAGAACACAACAATTTTTTTTTTTTAAACATAAGGAATGCACTTTAAGTATTCCAATATAACTAATGTTTCAAGTTGCACATCAAAGTCCCTTGGGGTACATGAGGTGACATTACTAAACTATCCCATAACCAAGTTAATAGATGAACATTAATTTACCAATTACATAATCCATTCATTCACACATCATCATCTAAACATTCATTCATGATAACCAAAATGATAAGAATAATCCATATAAAACCAAACATGCAAATACAATAAATTAATCATGAAGATATTAAGTACATATTTCCACAGATATAACATAACATCAACAATATTTACATATGGTAGTTCAAGAATGATTTACATGGTAAGATAATACATTACATCAATCTGATAGTACATCTCAATGAACACATATACAAAATTACATCATAGGTCTTCCCAACGCACGTGGGAGAGATACATCAATATTAAAATACATCTAGAGTACAAATATACATTTGGTAACATATGAATCTTGGATCAAACTGCATCAACAAAAATCTGCACTGAATGGTACAACTGCATCATAAGGGGACCCAACGGGGTGCATAGCACGTTCCACCCAACCACCCCTGTGCTGGGAGTAAATAAGGAAAAATCCCCGACCAAGAACATCCAAACATTAAGACAAGACTATACTTCAGACACAAAAAGCAAGAGAACACAAAGAAATATCTCATAACAACAATAAATCTTCAAAACATAACAATAGACCACTTCCAGAAGATTTCAATAAAACAACTCAAAGGAATGCTAGAGGAGAGTGTCATCGTATGGCCTTACATGGATTATCTAGAAAACCTATCACAAGGTGTTGCCTCCATCTATGGATATCCTGATAGCCTATCTCAAGGCGCTGCTCCATAGGGTTACTCATGCAGAACCGTTAACCTCTCGTGAGGACAAGGCAATGATCATGCCAACCACGATCTTCTCAGCCCACCTTTAGTCTATGATAGCACTAACAGGAGGACGAGGCATCCATAATTATCTTATTAATGTTTAACTACCCACCCCCTAATTAATTACTTAGGTTATCACTTATTACTCTAACTCTAACGTGGGTTACCCTGACAACCCCTTTGTGCACCGGCCCCCACGTAGAGCCACTCTCCCTAGAACCCAAAACATAAAATCCAACACCAAGGAGTTGTACCACAAAAACACTGAACCAACAAATGGAACATCGGCAAGGAAAAACCATCCCGCCAAAATCATATGAAACATATCCATAAAATGGTACAACCCATGTGTAAACTCAAGTCACAACTATAGCCAAGAATAGGAACAAATATCCAATTAAATGATAAAAAAAAAAATCAATTTCCCCACCTCTGGAAGTCCCTAACAATAACTTGAACTCCTAGAGAAGGATAAACTAACTCAAGGGTTTTCCCACATGACATAAATCCAAATAAGAGAAAACCACAATGGATTCAACGAATAATTTTGAGAGTACACAATTACGTTAAACAACTCCATATAACACATTTCAATAAACAATAATTTTACCAAATAAATAAATTAACTACTCGAAAATATTCAATTTAATTCAAAGCACATGGTTTATTTCTAATTTCCTTGATTACACTATATCATTGCAAATTTAACATTATCTAATTTATTCCATAATTTCCACATATATAACCATTTATATATACATATATATATGTTTTTAGCATATATACATGTATACATATATACGTATATATATAAATAAAATATCTATTAAAATCGTGCTTTTAAATCATATTATAAAAATTGCCCATATAAATTTTTTGTAATTTACAGCAGTAAGTATATATATACATATATATATTAATATTAATATTAATATATATATATATATTAAATATAACATAAAAATTGAATTTAAAAAGTAGTTGAATTTTAAAAGTAATCAAACCATAGGAAATTCCCACCAGCAGCCTGTGGTACAATACCACAGTGTGGGAGGGCCGCAGCCCCCACACGGCTGCAACCAATAGCCTTGGCTGTTGTGTGCAACCTATGGTGGCTACGTACAGCCTGCCACAAGGGGGTCGTGGGTGGTACGGCTTCGGCTGACCACTCCACCCCCAATGCAAAAATAATATTTATTTATTTATTTATTTATATTAAATTTCATTCAAAAACAAAAGCGCCATATGTATATTTTTTAATATATATTATTTCTTCTTCCAAAACATAAACTTAGAATCTATACTGTAACAAAAGGAATATATATATATATATATATTTTAAAAGGACAGTACATGACATATGTACAGGCATATATATATATATAGGTGTATGTATAATTACATTTTCCCAAATAATACAAAATAAATAAACAATAAGAATGAAAACCAGTCCAATTCATTTTCCTTCAATCACAGAATAAATATGGGTATACAATTTTAATACCCAAATAAATTGATTTTCTTTCAAATCAAGAATTTTAGCAACAAGATTTATTGAAGAAATTCAGAAGATTTTTCAATAGATTTCTATATAAGACTTAAAGGTTTAACACAGACAATTTTTCTAAAACAAAACCCTATTTCAAAAATAGAGATTGATTTTCAAATATGGCAGACATGATTTATTTATTTTTGTTTCCCTTACAGAACAATGAATTAATAAATCAAAGAAAATAATAAATTTTAAAAGAACTTGGAGTCCTTCATTTGATGTCGAATTACAAACACTACAGTCCTTCTTCCTCTTTCGAAACCAAACTTCCTCTGCAGATCCTTCTTAAATTCCTTTCAGCTAACTTCTGAATCAATTTGCTATTCTTTTCTTACAGAACAATTTCTCTAGAGATATGCAAAAAAACTTATCTTTTTCTTTTTGAGACCAAATGTAATGCCCCGCTAAAGGACCTGGTGGATAACACAAAAGATAGCCAAGATCATGCCAATAATTTTTATTTTATTTTTTAAAACTAAAGTGACATTAACTAATACAACTCAACAAATTAATATGAATGACATCATTACATTAACATCATATCATAATCACATTATGACATAAAAGTAACATTAATCATAACCCATTTACACACCTATCCACCATGGTCCCCTAACGTCGCTACTATGATACACTTACACTAACTAAGCCTATAAAAATACATTTGATACACTAAAACACATACGGTCAATAATTTGAATGTAAATTAAATCTCATACAACAAAATACATAACATCATCTAACACTATGCTCTTATGAACCTATCATAAATCAAAACCATAAAAGATGTACAAAGAAACATATCACATCTACTACTAAATTAAGTTTATATGTATCATAAATACAACATTCTTATGCTAACATTTCCATTACATAATAAACAACAATAAATAGGTCTTCAAGACTACTTCAATCTATTTATACATTCATTACAAGAATGCTACAATATACAAGATATATTCATCTAAAAGAAAATATATATATATATAATACATATTGAATATAATTTTCATGGAAATATCACCTACACATAAATTTAACCATAGAATGAAGCGAAATAAAATATTCTCCATGTTGCGCATAAATTGCACCACCTAAACCCCAATGGATGGTTCGGAAATACCACCCTACCACGTGGAACCCTGAGGCCCACTCCCTCTATGCTAGGAGATAACACTAGGCCCCACATACAAAGAAACAAAGAACAAGAAGTGGCTTATACTAAACATCCAAAGGAGACTACCAAAACAAGAATTAACCAAAAATTACGAGGACTTCCACAATGACTTCCAAATACTTCTCAAGACTCAATCACATAACACAACAGATAGAAAACCCAAAAAAAATAATATTATACCACAACACCACAATGATGCATATTACATTATTTTCACAATATTATAACATGATAACCAACTTTAACTTAGCAGCTCATAGCTAAGACCAACAATGCACAACCTTGGTACAAGTGATATTTACACATGCGAAAGCTTCAACACAAGATCTCACAAATATGAAGGGATTTATAACATGCAAATAGTAAACACATTTAAATAAAAATGGTACAACATAATACAGATCAAATAATATAGTTATACCCTCTAATACAACTTTTAAAATTGAACTAATTCTCACTTGACAACAGTCAAATCTATCAACAATAAAATAGCCATAAAATAGTCATATCAACTCGAAATCAAAATCTATAAAATACCTATTTCAAATTTAGCTATCGACTACTCAGCAAGGCAGAAGAAATTGACTAAAAATGAATAATAATTTCATAAAATGCAAAACAACAGACGGATCCCATAAAACCCTCTTTTCAACAATACTCGATTACAGTCAAATGATAAAATGAGTAACTCAACAACCAGATTTTATTCAAAATAAAATATTAAAAAAAAATTAAAATTAATTTAAGTTCATTCAAACCCCTATAAATCTAAAATCTCAATCTTTCATTGACTGGTTACAGGGAGAAGTAAAGATATTTGCAGTCATAGAGGAGCAACTTGACATCAGTCCCATGTTTCAACCATATCTCACAAACTACAATCTGGATTTCTGAGATTTTTGGATAAAATTTAAATGACAACGAGATGAAAAAACTCATTAAAAATATTACCAACCCAGTTCGTAAAAATAGATTTATGAGCAACTCAATCAGACCCTTTTATTGGTAAAAAATAAGAAACAACAAATATATATTGATTTTTATTGTAGAATAAATAAATGTTTCATTCACACACAGAAATAAAACTATCCAATATTTATTTTAAAAATTAAAGATAAAAGAAATCAATCAAATTATTCCTACCCACAAAAAAAAAATTAAACAAAATATATCAAAATCCAACCTGGATTCATCGCTTGGCAATGATAGAAATTGATGTCGGGCTCCGAAAACTTTAACTTTCAAAACCCCCAAGTTGCAACAGTTTTCTCATTGCTTCTTCCTCTTTGCAAGCATGGAAAAAACCCTCAGAAAATGAAGAATCCCCCAACAAAAATCTATTTCCCTCAAATCTAAATTGAATTCTAAATTTTTATTCAAAACCACTCCCAATTTCTCAAAAAAAACTTCTAAAAACTTCTCCCAGAACTATGCAAAATCTCTTATTTTTCAAATCCTCTAAAATTTCATGCCAAAAAGAGTGAAACCCCCTTTTCCAATTTTTTTCTCATAAATAAAATTAATTAAATTCCAAAAAAGAAATAAAAATCAAAATGAAAGCAATTTTCTTTCTTTTTCCCCAAAAAGACTCTTTGTCAAAATAAAACAAGGAAATAAAATCCTCTCATAAAATAAATTACTAAAATATTAAATTAAAACACATATCCTCAACCCATTAATAAGATAATTAAAATAAATTTAATAATTAAATTAACTCACATAATTAACTCATTTGTTTAGAGTTTACCATTAAATAAATTCAAAATATTACAAGAGATAAAGAAAACCCCCATAAAAATAATCACTATACCAAAATAGTAAATCAAAACCTAAATATAGCCTATACTTACATATTAATATTTAAATATTTACTAATAAACATTAATATTTAATAAATAACATTAAAATATGTTAATATTTATAACTTTATTTTCATAAAACGTAATATACATATAATCATAATAATATTAACAATTAAATAATAACTAACATATTGGTCCAGTATTTATCTTCACCCGAATAATCTACAAACCAGAATAAGACATAAACCACAAAATTACTCCACATGAAATAAACATTCACATCAAAACATAATTAACATTAATCACAATCATAACAACCCAACTAACCACAGGGTTTAACACCAACAGGTTGGGATCTAAAACCAAGATTGGACAACCAAATCAAACAACCGCATATCTCCTAAGAAAATATTCACATAAGTGCAACACTCCAAACATAGGGTAAAAGAGATCGGACATTGTTCTATGACAACCCGAAAAAGGTGGTCACACACTGAATCAATTGTCCCTAATTGGGAACCATGGCCAAGGTTAGGTTATAACTTGGGCCTAAATGTTATCTCCTCAACCACCATTGGGATTAAAGGCATGCTCAGATCTGCTAATTCAGGTGGAGACGTAGCCTAGTACCTATTCACTCAAACATACAAATTAGAGCACATGCGCATAATAGTCGAAGCACTAGGAAAGAAACTCTAGCAATCGTATCTTATGTTTGTATGTCTTTTATACGTTCAATGGTATGATGCCGCCCTTTCCACTCATCCTAACAAACATACCACTGCATCACTTAACTATCCAAGTAAATCTCTGCATAATAATAATAACATGACAATATACATCATACTCACCAAAGCACTAACCGAAGCTCATATCCCATATTGCAATAACAAAGTTTGAACACAAGTTAGTACATCTTTATGACAATAAACATAATCATAATCAAAATCATAATAATATGTCAACACAATAATAATATTTTAGAATAAAGTGAAAACTTCAAAAGTAATCAAAACACTCTCATCACATCAATATGTCCATAAATTCATAATATACAACATCAATTGTTTAACATTATTAGCACATACCTTTAAATGTCCCTATTATTTTACCTTCGTCTCCAAGTTTCAAGATCAAACTTCCTACACATCCATAGTGGGAATGGAGGGGCACTACACCAAAACCAAAAACCATTCATGTGTGTAGAAAAAAAAACTTCCTTCCCTCACAAAAATAAAGAAAAATAAATCTCTTTTTTTCCCTCAAAAATCCAACCCATCCATTGGTTGTTTTTTTCTTGCTTTAAAAGCTCACACTTATCTCACAAATTTTAATTAAAAACTCATTATTTTCACATGATATTATCCTCACAAGATATTCTATTCTGATTTTCTAATTTTAATATTTTGAAAAAGATAATTTATAATTATCACCAACATTATTTTTTTAAATTAAGTACTTACACCTTTTAATTAATTAAATAACTTTTAATTTACAACATTTAAATCTAACATTTAACTGAATTACAATTATGTACAAATAATCATATCCACAAAATAACATTAATTAATCCCATATAAAATAAAGATAAATTAAATAACAACTAACCACAATAAAATAAATAAACAACAATACAGAGACAAGGACAAAGCCAAAACCATGACACAACAAGACTCACAATGAGGTGAAGTACTTGGGATGGGGACACTTCCTTATCAATTCATTTTTTCAACATCGTACCCATTGGATTAATTTAATGTTCGCCCTGTCCTGCTGAAGCAGGTGGAATCGAGAGTTTATTCCTACATACAAACAAACGTCAAGTAACATGTAAATCTCCATTGCAGACACACCGTGAAAGGTAATCACAGGGTAGCAGGGCGCTCGCAAGCAAGTGATGCTAGTCCGTCATTTCACCAAGACTCACTAGTAAACACATCAGAAACCATAGCAACATAGAATCACGACATCACCACATATATTATTAAGGAAAACCATAGCATAACCAAATAATATAACCACCACATAATGTATCATCAATCATCATAGTAATATCAAGTGCAACAAACCAACCAAACTATGAATCCACACACAACCAAGTTGGTGAACTAATCACCATCACAAACCAAGTATCAAACCAACATATAAGAGTATCAAAGAGTATCAGCAACATGGGGGGTATTACATATTGCTAATACTATAGTGAGATGAATTTCGAGACTCGTGTCATCCCGCTATAACACAATCATCGTGGATCTTGGGTTATCTAGCTCTTTCACTACTAGTGTTGACACCAGTTCACTAGGTATGGACCATACCCTTAACAACTCTTTTCCTTCAAGTAGTGTGACAAGTGTTGAAATAATGGTTGCTAGTATTCTGCAAGAAAACATAATCCAAATCCATGAAGACTTAACAAACCTACAAAATCAACTAAGTACTGAAAATATTTCAACCACTACTATCCCTACTATAGATAACATACATTGCATGATTGAAAGCAAAGAAGGAGTTGAACTTGTGCGTAACCTAGCTCAATTTTTTAGAAAACATCTTACCTCAACCACTAGTTGTGCTCAACCTTTGAACAATGTCCAAAGTCAAGGAGGAACCCAAATTCCTCTCACAATCATTGCATCTATTCCTACCTATACCAACCCTCAAGTTACAACAACAATACAACCTACTAGTAATGTCATTCCTACCTTAGGTATTTCCGCTAGCATTCCTAGTACCTTTGTGGCTTCGCACATTATATCTCCTAACACTTTACCTCCCATAAGCATTCCATTCACTTCCCCCTTGAAACATATACACCTCCACCATATTCTCCTCCATCTCAAAATACAAAAAATTACACCATCCCTAACCAATTTTTGTAAAATGTTTCATCCCTTCAAAAACAAATTTCCACCATAAATAAAAATCAAAATGGCCAACCTACATACTATGTCAAAAGCAGTCACTTATCCTTGGAGATATTGAGAATGTCAATACCACAAGGTCTATATATTCCTAGATTTGAGAAATATGGGGGGAAAGGAGATCCTTCTAACCATGTTTCTGCTTATATTGTATTATGTAGTGATTTTGTCCTTGAGGATAAGTTTTTGGCTAATTTTTTCCCTAGATCCTTGAAGGATATTGCCTTAGAATGGTTTTCCTCATTACCGAACAACTCAATTCATTCATTCAATGAACTTTTTGAGGCCTTTATAAACCATTTCCAAGTGCACATGACTCCTAAGATGACCTTGGTCAATTTGATGATATGCAAGCAAAAAGATGATGAAAAAGTTACTAACATCATTTCATGTTACCAAATGCTTTATTCCCAAATCGACGTAAATATTCATGATCCTCACCTTCAATAGATGTTCATTGAGAACTTGCAAACCAACATACAAGATAAGCTTACCATGATGAAGTTTCCTTCCTCTGTACACTTGTGTACTGCTCTTCGTGATTATCAAAACTCGGTTAGTAGTCATGACACAAAACCCACCTCTAGCTGACCTGAAAAGTCTAAATCTACAAACCAAAAAATTATCAACCTTTTAGAAAATAGAATAAGGGCTTCCTTCAACTTAAACCCCCTCAACCAACTCAACATATCGATACCCAAGTGGCTGCTATAAAGAAGACAACTCCTTTCACATTTGGGAATCCGTCTAGGCAATTCACTCCCTTACCCAATACCCTCCATAGAACAATGTCACAAATTTTAGAACAGAAAATGATCACTTTTCCTCCCATTAGAACTCCCAATCCTAATAAGCCTTTACCTCTAAATTTTAGATCCAATTCCTATTGCCATTATCACCGACAAAATGGACATGACATAGAACATCGTAAGCATCTTAAACATCTTGTGCAAGACCTCATAGATTCAAGTCAACTTCAAATTGGAGGTGTTAATGATCAAGGAAATAATTTTGTTGCCCCTCCCAACCAAAACTTGCAAATCTTTACCAACCCTATGCCGAATCATAACATTTCATTTGTAAAAGCTAGTGAAAATAAGAATAATGATGTGATGAATATTGACACGGATGATGAAAACATGGATACTATTGAACAAGGTCCTATGGATACTATTAAAAAAGGTTTGTTTGTGTTGATCAAAACTCAACCTCATATGGGCCGAACTAAAAAGCCTCTTGACATTACTTTCCCATCTAAAGATATAATTAGAAATGCACCCGATGGTCCTCTTTATGAAGTTGGCCAAATCAATGACAAGCCCACTAATGGGATATTAATTGATCCCATATGTGGAGAGAATGTGATCACTGAGGAATTCTTACTTGTGCATGAACACTATCAAGAAACATATGATCAACTGAAAGCATGGATAAAAATGCATAATGGTTTTGCTTGCCCTACGATGGGATCGATCACCCTTCCTTTACAAATAGGACCAAAAAAACTAGATGTATCATTCTCCATCATCTTGACATCAGATCAATTCCATGTGAAGCTTGGTTATCCATGGCTATGCTCCATGGAAGTTGTCACGTCGGTCATGCATAAATTCTTAAAGTTTCCCTTTGATAACGAAATTTTCACTATACACCATAGTGGCTTTAATCCTTTATCTTCCTGAGGGAACTTTTCATTAGATTTCTTTTGGCCCGAGCCTATGGAACCTATTAAACCTCGAGAAGACTTATTTTTCAAATCCTATCAAAAGTTCCAAGTGAAATGCATAGCAAAACTATCCCTTACAAACATGCCTCAACATATGACTGAGCCTCCTATCCTTGATGAAATTATGATTGAACCTAAATACATTTCAAATAACCAAGACCAACCCAATATTGATCCTTTTCCTATCTCCTACAAAAGACAAAGAGATAACAAAGACAATCTCGTCACACCTCCTAAGATAAAACAAGTTTACAAAGCTAAAGAGAAAGTAGTTGAACAACCTCCCAGGGTTCCTTCTGTTCCTCCCCTTAGGGAAGAAAAGAAACCTATGGTTGATAAACCCACTCCTACACAAACAAAACTTGAAAATAAAACTAAAAGAAATAGAAATGCTAGAGAGTGTAGGCGTAGAATTCATGCTCTTGCTCGAAGGTTAAACAAAGAAAACAACAAAGAAAATCAGCATCCAAACTTGACTGAAGTAATACACGATGAGTCTCCCTCTTTGCCACAACAACAAGATCCTATACCGCAATATGAGCTAAATTCTTCTTTAGAAATTATCATTTGACCTCCCATTATGATTAATTTGAATGATGATGATGATGAAGTTGTTAAAATTGATGAAGAAGTGCATAATGAATTGAATACATTGTTTTCCTCTTCTATGAGCCTAAACGATAATTCTCCTAAGAAGAGTGTTGAACTTGGTAATGACCCTAGTTTGGCACTTGATATTGTCCCTTTGGCTAGTTGTTTGCTTTCTATATATGATGAACACGATTGGGATGTAGATGACCTGCAATAGGTTGACTCACAGTGCCTTACTATTATTTTTCATTATTTTCTTTTTCATGTGATTGTATGTGTGTAATGTGATCCCCTATGTTGTTTTGTTTGATGTGTTCCTCCCTCTTTGTGACATTCATCTATTTGTATCTACATTCTTCTCTGTCATAAAAAAAATTATTTGTCTTGTGTTTTCCTTTTGGGGACGATGGAAGGAATTGAGACATTTAGGTCTCTTCCATGTTGACCCAAAAGCTTTTCCTTTATCCTTTTCTTTGTCTTGTGTTTTACTTTAGGGGATGTGTAAGAGAGGGGGACCCACCATGTTCAAGGCCCCAGGTCATGGAGAGCCAAGCATGAAAGGCTTCCCTAACTTACCTTAGCTTAAAGGGGTGTTAGGAAATGTGGGATGAGAATGATGAGGACTATAAGGTCCTTCAACCACTCTGCAAACCCAAAACTCATAATGGGGCTAGGCGAGCCATTTTTTGAGTTCAACACTATGCCTTAGGAAGCTCTCTACCCGAGGACGGAAGCACGGTTCTGGGATGATAGCACGATGCATTGGCATCTCTCAGGTGTGTTGGCGTATGTATGACTAGAGGACTAAAGAGGCAAGGTCAAACACTAGAAAATGGACTAACGACCTAGCTAATGGTTTTTAGGAGAAAAAAATAACACTATGAAATACAAAATGTATAGACGAATATGATAAAACAAGTAGATTAAAGCTAGGGTGACAAGGATGATCTCACAGAAAAGCCTATTCGCCAATTAGCTCCAAGAAGCACGTCCACCTACACACAAGAGAGAGGAAAATTGTTGGGTGCATGTATAGGGGCCTACCTCAGTCAGACCCCCGTTTAGGTATTTCCACCTCAACAGATAGCCAAGATATCAATAATGGAGAAAGATATGATAAAGAAAGCAATGAAGTAAAGAACACAAAAGCACTACAAAAATAGTAGGGTATTACCCACAAAATTGTAGAGGAGAGTAGAAAGCTTACCACCTCCACCAAGAGCTCTCAAGGCTAATGGGAGAGAAAATGAGAGGACTCAAGCCTCTACTGCAATGGCGTTGGTTCCACACTTGCTCTACAGAGTTGACGGAGAGTTGTTGTTGCTGCTATGGAGTGAAAAGTGTTCCTTGAAGGCTAAAAATGGATGCTAGAATGCTTGGAGTGATCAAGTTGAGTGATTAGAATATAGATTGAATGCTTAGAGGATGAAATGGGTGAAGAAGGAGTGAATTTGAAGGAGAGAATGAAGAAAATGACCATACTCAGGTTAGTTAGTCAAAGGGGGCGTTACAAATCGGCCTCCAATGGGAAGTGTAATGCTTATGCAGGCTCTTGATGCAGGAATCTACCAGGGATGTACGCGTGTCGCATGGACATCTGTGCATCATACATGCGTCCCTGATAGTTATTCCTCTGCCAACACACAAAACAACCATCAAGTGGAACAAAGGAAATGGGCTTATGTGGAATTTAGACTTTGAATTTGGTTTTCTAAAGTGAAGAAGAGAAAAAGGGGAATTCGCATAAGGGGTGAAAATTTGCTCCTATACATTTTCCCCCCACTTTAGCGAGCACGAATATTGATGAGTGCTTCGGTAAAGTAGATCGAAGAAGTAGTAAGGTTAGAAATGTATACCTGAACCATTGAGGAAGTAGACCACAATCTGGAAAACTCATGAGTGCAAGACAATCAAAGGACTTCATAGCTCCACAAAACTATGAAGTTGAAGAATGAAAGCGTCTTACAGGCCCACAGACCTACAAGGAGGAAACCCCCAAGATCTCTCACATGAAGGAAGCCTTGTGAAGAAAGCGCTTCATAGGCTCGCAGTCATGCAAAGAAGGTGTCCCCCAAGAACTCTCACATGGAGGATACCCAGAAAAGAACCTTACAGGCCCGTAGACCTACAAGGAAGGTGTCCCCCAAGAACTCTCACATGGAGGAAGCCAGGAAAATAAAGTGCCTCACAGGCTCGCAAACTTGCAAGGAAGGTGTCCCCCAAGAACTCTCACATGGAGGATGCCCAAAAAAGTGCCTTATAGGCCCACAGACCTACAAGGAAGCGTCCCTAAGATCTCTCACATGGAGGAAGCTAGGAAAGCACCCTACAGATCTACAGATCTACAGGGAAGGTGTCCTTCAAGATCTCTCACATGAAGGAAACCTAGGAAAGCATCCTACAGACCTGTAGACCTGCAGGGGAGCCACCCCCAAGATCTCTCACATGGAGGAAGCTCAAAGGAAGCACCCTCCAGGCTCGTAGACCTACAGGGAGGTATCCCCCAAGATCTCTCACATGGAGGAAACCCAAGAAAGCAGACTCTGCAGAGTCAAAAAGTGGCTTCGTAGGAACACCTACGAAGTGAAATGTTTACCTGCAAATAGAACATGTCAAAAAGCGGCCATGTAGGAAAGTAGGTGGACAGTCACGTAGACCGTCAAAAATTTAGAGAACTTTCAAAGGGTTCCCTTGGGAACCCTAGCGTGAAGAAGGGGTCCACTCAAGGGACACGCTATTCAAAAGTGTGAAGAAGATGTCTTGTTCTCAAATTGATTCATCATCAAGGAATCCTTTTGAAAGATGTTCACTTCATTAAGGAATTTTAAAGGAAGAATATGCCCCCATGTGAGGGGAAGATCAAAGTTGTTCTGACTTTGGAGGAAGGTTTTTCATTTCTTTCTTTATGAACCTGTGATGAAGGAAATGTGTTCCATTAGGGTTTCAACTCTAGAATGCAATTCTTGGAAAGAAGATTGTGAAGAATGGTGATACAAATAGAAGAAGGTTTACCACACAAAAACCATGCCTGTATCCAAGAACCAACAGGGGTGACGAGGGTCATCCAGGCACACATAGCACAATCATGGGGGGATCACATCACAACACACACACATCTAATTTAAAGATAAAGAAGGGGCCTCCCCCTAACACTGATTGACCAAGAGGTCATCTACTTTCCACTCTAGATCATCGTAGGGGGAAGGAGGATGAGCCTGCAATGGTGGAATGTTAATAGGAGGAGCATCTAACCCTCCTGTAAAAAGGGCTAAGGAAGAGGGCCCCACAAGGTCCTCTCCACCAAGCTCTTGTGGAGCTAAGGTTAGCGATTTCGTGAAGATCACTAACAAGGCTAAAACTTCATCCAAAGAGTTAAACATGCACTTAACAAGAGTTCCATGCTTCACCTCAATGGACAGGGAAGGTTGTGTCCGAGATTCACCACTAGGCTCACCGAGTGATTTGAGAACGATTACAAACTCAGGGGAAGTCAGGATTGGTTTCGTCACTAAGACAAAACAAGTTAGTGTGGGGCCACCTTTCGAGGAAGGTGGGATCTTCTTACATCCTCCATTGCTAGAAGGGCCACTCTCCACCTTTTGCTTCATTAGAGGAGGCGAACTCCCCACAGACAAGGCAAGAGGTATGGAGGAAGAGGAGGAAAGAATCACAGTAAATATGACCGAGGTGTTAGTCATAGCCATGGGCTTCAGGAAAGGTGGGACATCTAGAACAGATATCAACAAAGGCTGCTCCACCGAAGGAGTGATGAACACCTACATCTTTTTAGGGTCAGGCGCATTCGTACTCGTAGTGGAAGTCAGAAGTGACACAAAGCTAGTTTGAACGAAAGCAGAGGGGAGGAGAGAGGAGGACATGGCAGGAGGCCCTAATACAGGGGCGGTCATCTCTTCTTCCTTCCTCTATAAGGTGGCTTGCTCGGCCATGAGATCCTTTCACCTGTGCTTATGCTCGCGCGCAAGGAAGTTTCTATGATTCTTTGAACTAGAGGCTAGAGGTTGCGAAGGAACAGAAGTCTCCTACTCAGCCATGGGAGTTTCCACTACAACTATTTCTGGTGGAGGAATAGACTCCTAAATCGGAGCAGGAGGGGTAGGTTGAGAAGCAGCGAGGGGAGTCAACTCAAGTGTCTCAGCAATGAGCCACTTCCTATTCACTGCTTTCAGAGCAAGAGTGGTAGGAGGTCGTGGAGGTTAGGACAAAGAGGACTCTCCACTAGGGCCTTTCCCTCTACCATATAGATAGTACCAAAGTCCAAGCGGTTTAGTAGGGAGGTCTGATATCCTAATCTTGGGTCTACACCAAGTAGGGATCATCAGACTCAATGGGTAAAATCCAAGCTTTCTCATCCAATACTCCTCCTAAGAGAGAGGAGTAGACGAGTCATCCTGAGGGGAGGTCACCTTCTCCTTCCCTTTTTGAGAAGGGGAAGCAGCCGGTTGTTGTGTTATAGGAAGAGCCAATTTTGGTTATCCCTTGCCCCCGGTCTTATACTTTACGTAGTTTTTGTAAAGTAGGTTCATTCTTTGAGGAACCAGACCAACCGGGGTGGGCCAAAAATGGTCTAATGGATATCCCCCACGGGACACTAAAGGTTGGTACCCAGTTTCATGCACTACGTGCACAACACCTTCATGGGAGAACTTCATAAATTTGTGGATAACGAAGGGAATTCCATTCATAGAAGCTAGCCAAGGTATGCCTAGCTTCATCCGGAACAAATTTGACTTTGGGATAACATAAAAAATTGTGTCAAAAGCCCTAGGTCCAACAAGGACAAATAGAGTTATTGATCCATAGGGCTTCAGGGAGAGACCATCATGTGTACGGATGGTAGATTTTGTTTCTTCGTATTCCTTTCTATGTAATGATTTAAGCCACAACATCTCTTCTATGATAACATTCACTTGACTTGTAGGGTCTACTAGGACCCCTGTCATAATGTTGCCATTGAGGCGAGCAGGAATATGGAGAGGCGAGGGCTTGTTACTTAAGGGTAAGTTATGTGACGTGAATGTTGTATTCGGTGAACCGGTCATAGGCTGTGTGGTAGAAGTAACCATGACCATGTTGACATAAGCCTTGGGCTGAGTGATAGAATCAGTGGGGTCGATAATCATGATAATAGAATGTGACAGAAATTAGTTTGTGTATATCTACAGTTCACTATTTTTTTTCACCAGTGATTTATTTGAATTTTTTTTGCTACCATCGAGATGAATAGTACCATCCTGGATGCGGTCTTGTATCTCATATGCAAGCACATACAACGTTCAGTATCATTTTCGTTAACTCGATGGTACTGACAGTAAGTACTTGCATCATACCAGCTAGGGTATGGTTCCTTAAGAGATTTAGGGTTTGGCAAGGTTATGATCTTATCCTTCAACAACTTTTGCAAGATGGAGGAATAAGATTCTAATAACCTTGTGAATTTTTGGTTGCGTATGAGGCCGTTGTCATATGCAACGACTACTACATTCGCAACATCTTTTCCTTTTCCAAAGATCGATAAAATGGACTTTCCTTCAGAATGGGAGCGTGAGGAGGCCCTCCCAAACTGAACCACTATCTACTGATACTCTCGTAGGTCCGTACACAAATGCACGAAAGAAGGGTATTTCATAAGGGAAAACTTCTCTTTCCAAGGCCTTTGTAAGTTCCCTATGAATACCTTCTGCACGTCAGAATCGGGTAGCAGATACGACATTTGTGAGAAGAGAGATTGATATCGTGCTATAAAATCAGTGATCTTTTCATTATCTCCTTGTTTGCATTGGACAAGATTCAAAAACGTCATCACAAGATCAAAAAATGTCATCTTCGACCTGATGTTAGCTTGGAATTTTCATAAAAATTGGTTTACAAGTTGATCAAATGAGAAAATAGAATTGTCGGGCAAAGAACAGTACCATTCAAGTGTTGTATCCTTGAGAGAATGAGGAAATATTTTGGCCATCAATGCATCATGATGGAAGAAATATGTGCATAAAGTGTTAAAGGCAGACATGTGTCTGTGGCTCCCCTTTTCCACCATATTTCTCAAATTTAGGAATCTCCATTCCCTGAGGGAAGGGAGTGTTCAAGCTTGCAATTGACAACATGCTATGTCGGAAGAAGGGTTGGAAGATAGGCTAGGAAAAGGCTTGGAAGAGACTCGCTAACTGGCTTTGCATCTTACCCATATTCTAAAGAAGAGTATTTAGAATAGGGTCATTAGAAGATAAAGGGCCAGACGAACCTCCTCAAGAACCACCACCACTACCAAAGCCTCCACCGCTCATCTCATCGAAACCTCCACCACTAGAGGTGACAAGAGGGGTGAAGCTAAAACCCAAGGGGATATTGTTCACTTTGACAGTGACGGGCCCCTCGGAGGAAAAGGGAATGTTGATTGAGGATAAGGTATGGGCCATGTATACAAACATAGGAGGCATCGACAATCCTAACTGCCTCTCATGATCTTCAAAAGTGGCTCCTCGTATAATATTAGAATTGTTTGGAGGAGCACATACATTAGTTAGACTAGAGAGGCTAGCTAAGAGTTCTATGCCTATTCGATCTTTTTCCACCATGTACTTCAACTCACTAATGACCCGAGCAGCCCTAGCCATCTTCAGGTTTCTTTCCAAGTGATTTTCTAAGGTGCCCAATCCTTTGCTAAGGGTGGAGACATATTCCAAAGGGATTTGAACAGCCTCATACTCATCCATTGACAATGGTGTAGGAGACATGGGAGGAGTGGGGACGTGATCAGTCTCATTAGAGAATCCTATCTCACCCCTTGACAACTACTCCTATGCGGCCAGACCAACGACATGACCAAGGAAAAGGCATGTAGAGAAACCAATAGTGACCTTCATCCTTTCCATTCAGAGGTGTCATATACTTCTCCTAACAATATACCCAAAGGTTGTGGATTGGGTTGTGATGCTCATAAACCTTCACAACACTCAGGTGCAACAACCGCAAGGTACAAAGGGAAAAGCCTCAACACCAACAGATGAACAGGTGTTGTTTCACGTCGGGTTTGCCAAAAATGTAAGAGAGGGGGACCCACCACATTCAAGGCCCCAGGTCATGGAGAGTCAAGAGTATAAGGCTGCCCTAACTTACCTCAGCTTAAAGGGGTGTTAGGAAATGCAGGATGAGAATGATGAGGACTATATGGTCCTTCAACCACTCTGAAGACCTGAATCTCAGAATGGGGATAGGCAAGCGAGTTTTTGGGTTCAACACTGTGCCTCAGGAAGCTCTCTGCCCAAGGATGGGAGCACGGTTCTAAGATCACAGCGTGGTAAACTGGCATCTCTCAGGTTCGCTGGCGCCCATACGACCAGAGGACTAAAGAGGCAAGGTCAAGCACTAGAAAATGAACTAATAGCCTAGCTAATGGTTTTTAGAAGAACAAAATAACACTATGAAATACAAAATGTATATACGAATATGATAAAACAAGTAGATTAAAGCTAGGGTGACAAGGATGATCTAACAGAAAATCCTGTTCATCAGCTAGCTCCAAGAAGCACGTCCACCTACACACAAGAGAGAGAGGAAAATTGTTGGGTGGTTTTATAGGGGCCTGCCTCAGTCAGACCCCCGTTTAGGTGTTTCCACCTCCACAGACAACCAAGATATCGATAATGGAGAAAGATATGATAAAGAAAACAACGAAGTAAAGAACACAAAAGCACTACAAAAATAGTAGGGTGCTACCCACCAAATCATAAAGGAGAGGAGTAGAAAGCTTACCACCTCCACCAAGAGCTCTCAAGGCTAATGGGGGAGAAAATGAGAGGACTCAAGCCTCTGTTGCAATGGCGTTGGTTCCACACTTGCTCTACGGAGTTGACAGAGTGTTGTTGCTGCTATGGAGTGCAAAGTGTTGCTTGAAGGCTGAAAATGGATGCTAGAATGCTTCGAGAGTGATCAAGTTGAGTGCTTAGAAGATAGACTAAATGCTAGAGGATGAAATGGATGGAGTGAATTTGAAGGAGAAAATGAAGAAAACGACCATATTCGGGTTGGTTAGTCGAAGGGAGCGTTACAAATCGATCTCCAATGGGAACTGTAACGCCTCAGTAGGCTCCAGACACATGAATCGACCAAGGACGTAAGTGTGTCGTGTGAACATCTGCATGCCGTGCAGGCATCCCCGACAATTATTCCTCTGTTGATGCACACAAATAACCACCAAGTGGAATGAAAGCAACGGGCTTATGTTCAATTTAGCCTTCGAAAAAAAAAATTCTAAAGTGAAGAAGGGCAAAAGGGGAATTTGCATAAGAGGTGCAATTTCGCTCCTATATAGGATGACACAAGGCGTCAAGACATTTAGGTCTCTTCCATGTTGACCCAAAAGGTTTTTCTTTGTTTTCGCTCTTAATGTGTCATTCTTCTTGTTCCATGAGTAGTATTTGGGGAATGATGACAGTCTCGAGCTCTCTAAAAACATTGTAGCAAAGACATACTGACCCCGAATCCATGGATCCCTTATGTGATTTTGGGATTTCATTTTGGGGGCAACCCATTTTTCATGATGTAGCTTTATTTGGAAACATATGACTTGGCATAGGTCTTTCCAAATAAGCTCTCATGTCCTCTTTCTTGCTAGAATTTGGGTAAAAGCACAAACCTGTGTCACACTTTATAAAGGAATCAGGCAACAGCAAAAAAAATTTTGAACTTCGACCACATAAAAGTGGTCTTTATATTTTGAATTTCAAAATGGTGTGAACTAATGAAATGTAGAACTTTTCATGTAGTTTATTCCTATAATTTTTAATTATTTTTAAAAAAAGTTTTCATTATGTTTTTATCAATTTAAGGACAAATTTTGGAATGCTAAAATTTTTAGAAAAGAGTGACTTGACGGGCCGTCAAAAAAAAAATTGAAAAAAACTTCATTTCTCCCTGTTTTTTTTTCTCCAAATAGGTAACTTCAGTATCTTGTGCATGGAAAAAAAAATCAAATTTTGATGTATATTTTTCTCGTAATAACGTTTTAAAGTCAAACATGTTAGAATTTGACAGTTTTCACGAACCGTCAACTATTTTTGATTCGTTTAATCATTTTCAAAAAACAAAATATACCCTTTTCAAGAAGACTCTCTCCTCTTGTGCCCCATATAAGATTTTTAAAAAATTAATAAGTTTTACTATATATTTTTTTATTTTTCTAATCAGCCTCTTTTTTTAATTTTTAAAACCTACTTGCATTATTTTAAAAATAAAATATATTAAAACTAATCAAAATATTAAAAAAATTATATATTTCGATTCTCCACTCTGAGCTCTACAAAGGGGTATTTTTATTTTTTGCAGAAAGATCATTCTGACTAGAGAAATACTCTGCCAAAGTTGAATGTTTCAGAAAATTCTGAAAAATGATCAGTTGGTTGCCATGTAGGATGCCAACTAGACATTCTCGGCCGAGAGGGTTTCGGTCGAGCAAGTTTCGACTGAAACTCTCTCAGTCGAGAAGAACAAGGCCAAAAACAAATCAGCCGAAACATTACCGGTCAATAAGAACTTGGCTGAAATTAGTCAATATAAAAAAAATTATTTTCTTTTAATTTTTCAACTTAAGAAAATTAAAAAAAAATAGATATTTCAATTATTTTGATAGGGAAAGTTATTTTCGGTCAAAGAAGGTTTATTTCGACATTTTAGAAGGTTTATAATTTTGAAATTTTAGAAGACTTATTTCGACAAAAGAAAATGTGTTTGAACAATAGGAGAGCTATTTTTGAAGGTATGTAGTGATCTTCAACTTATTTAATTGATTATGTCTTTATTTTCATGAATGCATTTGAAGTTTGTTTTCACTATTTTTTTATTTATTAAAATATTAACATCAAAGAAATATTTGTAAAAAAATTAAAATAAAAGTTACATCTCTATAATATTTAACTATTATCATTTATTTGTTATCATTCACAAATGTGTGTACATATTAGGTAATTTGATAATTACTTTTATATATACATAAAATCAGCATACTTATTTTTAGTAAAATTTATATAAAAAACATCAAAAATATCATTATCAAGAAGTTTATTTTTTACTTATTTATTTGAGAATTATATATAATTTTAAGTGCCTCTTATGTAAAATTATATATTTATAAATAATTATATAGAAAGGAGATTATTTTAGTTTATTTATATTATTTATTGAACAATTATTTTATTTATTTAAAAAGTGTTTGAACATGAATGCATTTGTTGTTTCCTTAAATCTTATTTCCAACTTGGACTTATCTTTTATACATGTATATATTATTAAATTAAATATTTTATGTTTTGCATGTTTATGTTTATTAGACTTTTGTTTAAATATTTTATGTTTATGTTTTGCATCTAGTTACAAGCTTTTTAAAATATTTATGCTATATTAATTGTACATGTTTCATTGAAAGCTCATGTGTGTACAAATTTGTATGTAGGTGAATTCAATTTTGAGTGCAATTTGTGATGGCAAATCCAAGGATTAGATTGAGGAAGTATGATCGAACACGAGTAAGACAAAGAAAGAGAAAAGCAGATGAAGGAACATCTATTGAACAACAACCCATGGAAAATATTGATGATCAAGGTGACGTACAGGTACAAGAACAAACTGAAGCTAGTAATATAATTTTTTTGGACTATGGTATGGAAAATTTGATGGAGATGGATGAGGATTCTCTTTTCAATAATATTTCATCTGAAGATATGTTATCTAAAAGCACAATAAAATTACACTCTAAAAAAATATGGGATGAATTTTTTGAAGAAAAATCTCTAATTGGAAGAGCACAGTTAGTTGCAAAGTTATTTAGACGAAAATAAATGACCCTTATTTTGGAGTTGTTAGGGGTTGATAATAGGAAAAGGTCATCAGATTTAAAACAAACAATTGTTGAAAACTTGCAAGAAGCATTGGAATGTATTGAACAGAAGAGTCGATCTAGTGATTTAAGTGTTGCACGTAGAGCATTGATGACTGTAATTTCTAGTAAGAAATTATCACATAGAAGACCAGTTCAAGCAATTTCTGAATTACTAAATGTTTCTAGGAGAACTATTCAAAGGTATATAGAAAAGAGAAATGAAATTGATGGAAAAATTGAGAAAAATTGGGGAAATATTTGTAGGGTTCCCCGAAAAGATAAAATTTCAGAAGATATAAAGAAACAGGTGGTTGAATATTGGACCACCCACTCTCGTGTTTCTTCCAATAGAAGGGATACTATACAAATAATAGGTGATGATGGTACAAAAAAATTTCATCCAAAACATTTTATAGATACAACACAAAGTGAACTTTTTGAAGCATTTAAACAAGAATTTTCAAATGTGAAAATTTGTCAAAGGATGTTTGAAACATTGCGACCATCATTTGTACGTATAAATAAAGTACATGAAACTTGTTGTTGAAATCATGTTGAATTTGATCTACACCTACAATCATATAGAAAAGCTATGGCAGCAATTGATCAAAATTTAGCCATCCCTGGAAGCACAACACAATTTGTGAAGTCTCTTCTATGCGAAAAATCAGAAGATTTGGATGAATTCAATGTTTAGTGTATAAAAAATGTATGTAATGATTGTGGAGATTTGAAGAATCTTTTACATGTTGACAATAATGAAATGCAAGTTACTTGGAAGAGATTTGAATATGAGACATACATAACAAAGTCAGGAGTTGAGGCCAAAAAAATTGTTCTCAAAGAGAGTGGATTGCCTTACAATGAATTCATGAGTAAATTTCACAATATCATATATCCACATATCCAGCATTGTCATGGTGGAAGATGGCAAGCTAAGCAATTTCGTGATTCAAAGAATTGCTTTCCACCAGGTTGTATTCTCTCTATTGTAGATTTCTCTGAGAACTATACATTTAGTCCTCAAATTGAGATCCAAAGTCAATATTATCATTCAGAGCAAGTTGCAATTTTTGTGCAAGTTTGCTACAGGCATGCAGAGTTAGCAGTCAATGGAATACAAAGTAGCAAAGATGATCGAATTATCATCAAAGAGGTTAAATTTTATATCAGTGATGATACGAATCATGATAGAAGCTATGTAGCTCATTGTTTCAAAAAAAAATTTCAAGACCTGAGACGACGTGGCGTAAATCAAGAACAACACTGGATATGGTCTAATGGATGTGTTGGTAAGTACATTATTTTTTTTTTAAACAAAATTAAATTTATATTTAATTTTAACTTTGAGACTTAAATTGTTTAATTTCTTATATATATAATTACTCTTTTTGAAGCTAATTTGGTTCGAGTGTATAATTATTTGTAACTTCACAGGACAATTTAAGTCTGCAAAAGCTTTTGCTTGGTTAAGCAGTCAACATGCTTGACACAACACCAATTTTTTGCAGAATTTTTATGAGATTGGACATGGGAAAGGAGAGCATGATGGAGTAGGAGAATGTGTGAAGCATGCACTTCATCAACATGAACTTGCTAGTATGTAGCTTTCACCATATATATGTATATATGGAATCTAGCTTGATATTTTTTTAAAGATTAGATATATATTTAAAAACTACATTAAATTCTTTTAAGTTCCTTCAAAGTATAAGGTGACAAATTGTGTCAACTTGTGTACTTGTAGGAATGCCATACAGAATGCAAATGAAATTGTTGAATGGTCTGAAAGTCATTTTTTCGCTCGTGACTCAACATACAACTCACGGTATTTTTGGGAAGTTACAGGTACATCTAGTCAAAATTTGTTAAAAAATTGAATTTCAAAGTTCAAGTACATACATGATTTCAAATTGAATTTTCAAGTTTGAATTTATAGATATTGATCGATCAAATCCTTATAATTGTCAAGCAATTCATGGTATTAGAAGTTTGCATCAAATCATGACAACGGGGAGTAGTAGGCCTTATGCAATTAATGTGAGAGAAAAATCATGTTTTTGTGTTCATTGCATTGTGGACAATACAAATATTGATCAATGATGAGAATATTAGAGATGGGTATGTTTCACAATGGGAAATGAAACAATTAATATCAATGCCTCCTTTTGCTGAAGATGACAATGTCGATGTCTACGATCCACTATATTCAGTTGATTACGAACGTGTATCTAATTTAGTTGTTACAGGTATGGAAATTGATTAATTTAGTTAAAATCGAGATTTAAATATATATTAAGTTTCAAGCATGTTTATATATATTAAAAATATATTTACAACTTAAATGTATTTACTTTATGTATATATGTGGTGTGTGTGTACAAGAGATATTTTCACTGTAGTTGCAGATCTTGAAAATGCGGAAGGTGTAGATTACTATCTACTAAGATGTATGTAACCAAAAAGAAAATTGGTGGAATCGATGACAGATGGTGATGGACAAGAGTATCCCATTGGATCAGTCGTTATTGAAGGCACATATTATCAACAAATAAAGATAGATAAAAATGGTATTATATTTGTTGATTATAGGCCAAGACAAAAGGTTCTAAATTACAGTCATTTAGTTTTGGCAACAAAAATAAATTTAGAAACTTTAACTAAAAGAGGACGTGTCAAAAAAAAGTGGAGGTTGCCTATTGAAGATCATGAAAATATTTAAGAGATAATTAAAGATAGAGAGGATCCAGATTTTATGTACCAGGAGCTTTAAGTTGTTTTTTGGATATATGTACATGTATGACTATATATATATATATATATATATATATATATATATATATATATATGTATGTATGTATGTATTCAAACTTAAATTATAGATCTAGATCTATAATATATTTATATTGATTGGACATGTGACATGATCTAGAATGGGTTTTTTTCAAAGGCTTGGTCATTTATTTTTGGAATTGTATTTAAGTAAATTTGTGCTATGTGGAATTCTTAATTTAGTTCAAGAATCTTTGATTTCATAATCTACATTTGAAACTTCACTTAAATACATTTATGTTAGATTGAATATATGCTTGATACAAAACCTAGTGACTTAAAAAATGTTTTCATTTACATTTTTCCTAAATTCCTTTAAATCATCTATTTCCAATTACATTTTTATGTTGGACATGGAATTCTTTTAAGTTCACTCAAGAATCTTCGATTTCATTTGTTGAATCTTAGATCATACATATATATACACATGCACAATTTACTTGATTTACCTAACTTGGCTAAATTAAAAAGTTCACATTTTGTCTAAATTCCTTTAAATCATTTAGATTCCTTGATTGTATTGCTTGACATGGAATTATTAAACTTTCAATTTCAAATAGATTTCAATAAATATTTGTTCAACTCCACTTATATATGAGCTAGATTGAATATACATGCATGTGCAATTTGTACAAAACCTAGTTTATGTTCCAATTTTGCATTTAAATTTATGTTCCATGGAATTCTTAAGTTCATGAATCTTTCATTTCATTTGAACATTCAACTCCACAAGTATATTATAGTTGATTTGGTGTTTGAGTGGTGAAGAATCTAGACATACATGTTGTCCCTAGTTTTCTTTATTTTTATGTTAATAATGTGACATTCAATAATTTTAAATGATCATCTAGATTTTCATGTGTCCTAATCATCACATCCTAATTATTATTTTCATTAGGTAAGCATCCCCCATCCTAATCATCAAGTTAAGATCACCTTATCGGGTAATAACCCATTTTACCATAATCACCCTAGAATCATCCCTTCAAGTAAATCATTCATTATCATGTTCTAATCACATTATCAACCTAATCTCATCCTAATCAAATGGAATAGAATCTAATCCATCTATCCTCATCCAAAATATAATCATTTAAATTCTCCATCTAGATCCATCTCAACCATACATCCATTCTCCATCCTTAATAAAAAATCATCACTTGAACATCAAAATTTGGTTAAGGTCTCAATCTAGTCCATACATCATATTGTTCTTTTTTCATCACCTAAAGCTTTCAACATCTAGGGACCTTATCCTTACTTTGGACTATTATCCATTTCAAATCCAATCTCCTAATAAAAAATCAAGACCTTTAATTTTGATTTCATCTTTAATCCAAATTTTCTTAAGAACATTAGCCTATCTCAAGTATATTTATCAAATCCATTTTGTGAATGTTAGATTGTATCCAGGTTCTCTTGGATTGGTCTTTCTTGTTCACCTCAAGGTGCATTGGAATATATGAAAATTGTAGTGAATCATAGTGATGGTTTTTGGGGTGTTTGAGATAGCTACATTTTGGCATCAATTTAAATTTGTTTGTACCATGTATAACTTGAGAACATGTATGTAATGGTCCGTCTTTGACCTAATTATATATGGATTGATCAATTTTCAATTTATATAGAACTGTGCGAACCCTTTTCCTAGTACCTACAAGACAACATGAATAAACGAGTTAGACAAGGAATTACAAGCTAAAAGAAGGATTCCCCATGAAATCCATTTACAACTCAAACTAGGAATGAAAATAGTGAATAACACAAAGAAAATGATAAAAACTAGATTTAATCCTAATTTAAATAGCAAACACTTGATCCCATGGGGGAATTGGTGCCAATTTGATGTGAAAATTTGCCCTTTCCCAATCCCTATGATGAAATCTTGATGTGTTGAAGATGATGTTGATCCACTTTGAAAAAAGATGAGAACTCCAAGCCAAATCTGCAAAAAGCCTAACTAGGAATTCAAATGATGTATGGAAATGGCTAAGTATTTTAGCATGGCAACTTTGCTTGGATTGTGGATGATAAAATGAGGAGAGGAGCTCTTCATTTATAGGATTTCAAGATGGATGAATGCCCAAATTTGAGCAATGTGGGACTAACATTCATCCAATGATATGGTGCCACTTGTCAAGCTATGAATGGATGATGGTTGTGCAAGATTTGGGGTTTGTGCCAATAAATGCCAATATTTGAAATTCAAATTTGTTGAAATGACATGTAAGAGGGAAGGGAAAATGCAATAAATGCCACTTGGCTCAAGGCAAAGGACATGTAAGAGGTTTTAAATGCCTTGTTGGATGTACATGTTGACTTGGAATTTTTGAATTCAAATTGAGGGAATATTCCAAAAGATGCCTTGTGAGGAAAATAGAGATTTAATAAATGATTTAAATCTATTTTCATGTGCAACTTGCATTATCTAGAGGATGTGACATGAGATGAGGTTAAATTAATCAAGGGTTTAATTAATTTAACAGGAGATTAGATGATGTGACTTATTTGACTTAGATTTATGGATTTATTTAAATCAGATAAGAGAGGAATATGATAAGAGGCTAATTAAATAAAGATTTTGATTTATTTAATTAAAAGGGATGGTGTTAGATTAAATCAAATAAGGTTTTAATTTATTTAATTTAATGGATAGACTTTAGAGATTTAATCAAATAAATTGATTATTTAATTAAATAGGGATAATTAGATCAGATGGATTGATTTAATTAACAAGAGAAATGACTTGATTCAAATAAAGTGATTTATTCAACCAAGAGAGGATATAGGGGAATTTGATTAAACGTTAGACCGAGGAATTATTTAGGAAGAAATGATGTTAGTAAGTCAAGATCGGATGCACGATGTCAATCAGTATATTTTTGATGTCTACAAGAACTATCATCCAGAAGATCTAGATACTTATATTATGTGCATAACTTGAGATTTAAATATATCAATTTCCAATTGCATAAATAAATGTTCCATGGAATTCTTAAACTTTCGAGAATAGAAATTTGATTTCATTTACATTCAACTCCACTTATAGCTCATGTCATCTAGATCACTTTCTTTGCATGCACAATCAAATTCATGTATACACATGTTCTAGATTATATGGAATTCTTAAGTTCACTTGAATATATTTGATTTCATTTGTACATTCAACTGGACACAAGTATAGCTCATCATCTAGTTCAAGAATTCTTTGCATGCACATTCAGATGAACATGTGTATTAGATTATATGGAATTCTTAAGTTCATGTATAGCATGATATATGCACAATTTATGTATTTAACCTAGAGTGACTTTAAAAATGAACATTTAGAGCTAAAAATTCAAGTTATCATCTATTTCCAATTGCATTTTTATGTTCCACTTTTAAATATAGCATTAATCTCAAGCATATTTGCATTCAAATTTTTCTATTTCTTGACCTATTTATTAAAGAAAAATTCATTTCTATTTATTTAAATTAATTGTACATGACCATCTTTTTAAATTTACAAATAGCAACCATTAGATAGTGGACAAAATTTTGATTTCACAATGTAAATAGATGTACAACAAGTGCATTTGAACAAACCATAATAAATTTAAATAAAGGTACTTGAAATTAAGTGTAAAACCATAAATTAATAATGCACAATGTATTTATAGATGTAATGTAAGTGTTCAAACCATAATAATGCATGTATATAACAAACCTATTCAAACCATAAAACATAAATGTATGAATGTGATGTAAATCATAACAAGTATATGTACCATAAGACATAAGTACAGTACATGCAAATGTTCAATACATAAATCATAGAAAAGTGTCTCCAACATAATAATCTGATCTCAAACATGTAATACTATAAAACAGATCTCAAAGAGAGGGGTGTCTGGTATGAATAGAATCATCAGATCTTTGGCCCGATCAATCCATCGATCTCTCCCTCGACCTCTCCCTCGATGCATGGCTCAATCTCTCCCTCGATCCATGGCCCGATATCTCCCTCGATCCATGGACCGATCCCTCTATTGATCCAAGATGTGTGGATCCATGTCCCAATCCAAGATCTCTCGATCTGTGTCCTAATCCTCATCCCAACCCCTACATGTGTTCAAGTATACACATGTTTAAATTTAATTTTTAATACATGTATATATATGTGTACATATATGTAAAATTATCTAAAATTAAAATGTACTTTGTTCAGTGTGTTCAAACTTGTACATGAAGTAATTAATTTTTTATTAAATTTAAATGTACCTCACCTACATACTGTGTGGGATCCCCATCATGCTTCAAATTTCCAAAGTCTAAAAAATCACCATACTGCTTAAAATTTCCAAGTACACAATTTCAATCAGGAGTTAAACAACTAGACTTTAAAAAATGCATTACATATTTTTTTAGAACATAATTTTATATGTATAAATTATATTCAAGTACCTATCATGCCTGATCGATGGCTCTACCAATGTCACTAAGATCACGAGAATGTAAAGACATCATAGGGGGGATCTATAGCACGTACAATATCAGTGTCAAAAAGAAGCTGACTATATGTCCCATGGACAAGATCAGGTGTTGCAATAGCCTCAACATGACCTATAACATCCTGACGACTACCTAGACAAGCTAAAGGATTGATAGAAACATGATGTACATGGGATCCTGTAGGTTGATGTGGAATATCCTCTACATTTTCCACCCTATGGCTCGTATGTGTACCAGGATATCATCATCCAATAAAGTCATGTACCTAGTCAATAGCGATCCCATGGTCCTCACTGATAACTTGATATGTTGCTAGTAAATCCAAAACTGAGACTCTACACATAGTACGCAGAGTCGTGTGGGCCATCTGCTCGACATATGAAAGAGTAGGTAGATCGGCACGAATAAATGGATCATGCGATGCAAATGTAGCCTCAGTGGGAGGAAGGCTGATCTACAGGTGTAATAAGTATCTACCAACTCAATCAATGAAATCTAATCAATCTGCATCATAATAGAGGCAATGTTATCAAAAATTTGCCTCTGAGTGGAGCTTGTTGTTGCCTCCCCTACTACTGCCAATTCCAAACGTTTTGGTAAAACCAAAAGGTTTGGGCCAACTAATACCCTCTTGTCTACAGGTGGTGGAAAATCTGAAGGTCTAAACTGTGGTTTGTCAAAAAAATGACCTTTACCTTGGCCAACATGCTCAAGATAAGATGTGTAGTCCACCTCAATATGTAAATGAAATTCTACATATAACTGTTTTACAAAATACTATGGTAGCTCATCATTGTGAGGCCATCTATGATGCACTGCCAACCATCTAGGGTATATGAATGGCACAACAAGAGGATCTACACACCTCGTAACCACATATCCTCTAATTTTATTTTTTCCTCTATAAAATGGGAACACGGATAACACATTTTCACCTAAAACTAATTTGGCAACTTCTCTATGTTTCACTATGCCAGTAACACTCCTGGCAAGAGACAAATATAACTGCTCAATGCTGATTTTGTCATAAGGATTGTATGATCGAATTGTCTTGATCATTTTATAAATCTCTTGTCTAATAGTGACTAATCTATCTCGATTAGCCAAATTGGGGGAGTTGTGAATTGTTTGCTCTAAACATTTTAGAGCATTGTCTAATCTAGCAATACTATCCTGAAATAAATTTGATCTAGTTTGAGCATCTTGCTCATGAGAACGAGGGGAATAATGAGATCCCTCATCAGCCATGATATATATATATAGATATATAGATATATGTGTGTGTGTGTGTGTGTGTGTGTAAATAGATAGAGATTCGCATATCATTAAAACAAAATATACATGATGTTGAACAAATTTAAATTGAAAATTTCAAAACTATTTAAACAAATATATATTTAAATTAAACAAAATTTTCAAGTTTCAAAACTTAAAACATTTTTAACTTTAAATATATCTAGAATGAGATAGTTCAACTTTATATCTATCTCCATGTTCAATAGTTCATGTAACAACTTAGATAACATAAGAAATTTGACAACTCCAAAGAGACTTTCAATACATGTACGGACATGTGTGTGTGTGTGTGTATATATGTGTGTGTGTGTGTGTGTGTGTGTGCATATGTATGTACATATATATACATTTATGTGTATGTATGTATGTACATATACATGTGGGAGTGCATGTGTACATGTATGTACATATATATGTGTATGTGTCTATGTACATATACATACATGTCACATATACATGGCATATGTATATATGTATATATATGCATATACATAAAAATGTATGCATAAATATATATATGTACGTGCACAAGTACATATACATACATATATTTATATATACATACTCAAGTACATACATACATAAATACACATACACATGTATGTATGCATACATACATGCATGTACACACATACACATACATGTATAATACATACATGCATACACACATACACATATATGCACATGTACATACATAGACACATACACATGTATATATGCATACATACATGCATACATGTACAAACATACACATACACATACATGTATAATACATACATACATGCATACACACATACACATATGTATATAATACATACATGTACACGTGTACACACACATGTACATATATGTACACATACACACATGTACGTGTGTTATATACATATAATGTATACATGTACACACATACACATATATATGTACACCCATGTACATACACATATGTATATACATGTACATACACATATGTATACATGTACATGCACACATGGTGAACTAGAAATTTGGGGTTTTCAATTTTGGGTTTATATAGAAATGTAAATTTAGGAAAAATGTATGTACATGTACATACATGTACATACACATACATACACATGAATTTACATATTTATGTGTACACATGTACATGTATGTACACTCAAGTACATACACATACATGTACATACATACATACATATATGTATATATATGTACATGTATGTACACACATACATACATGTAAGGTGAAAAGTATATTTGATGTTATGAGTTAGGATTTATAATCAAGGTAGTAGTTTGTTAGTTCTTTGAGTTTGATGATATATTAAAATAAGTTGTGGCTAATGATGCTAATAACTTAGAATAAGTTAATTGATTGTAATTTATTAAAATGAAAAATTTAAGGAAAACATATGACCTTATATGAACAAAATATAAGAGCTTATTTGTCATCTATCAACAACAATCTAGCCTTCTGAAAGGGGACTGATGTATTGATTGCTAATTTTTTAATATGTTCCTACATGTAAATCCCTGTATTCCCTCTTAAAAGACTGCTCAAATTTGTTGAATGATACAACACGTGAGCTTCATGATTCACAGTCACAATTATTAGTTTTGAACATTCACCATGAATTAAAAAAAAAGCTACAAATCTTTATTTCTTGTGAACATGGCGGATTGCAGAAGCTTGAAGCCTCTAATGATGGGTGTTTGCTTTAGGATTGTAATCTCATTATAGACTGATTATAACATACGCATTCATTTATTGGGCTCTAATTTCAACTGGCTGTATCCCCGCTCCCCACCCAGTAGTTTTCATCCATGTTGCCATCTAATTTCTTAAGTCAAATTTAATTTCTAGGATTTCAAATGTAATTCTAGAATTCCCTATTTTTTATTCATATGCCCAATAAAAATATGGATTGAGTTAGGTTGTAAATAATTCAAGGATCACATATAACAGGTATTAGAGTATAAAGCATTAAGAACCAACAATATCAGCTTAGGTGGAAATATAGGTCGATAGGATATAGAAAGGAATATCCACTGACTTCTGATATTTTAGAGTCAAAGAAATTAAAACAGGATTGAAAATTTAAGAAATATATTTTTTGTCATAGTTGATTTAAAAGTACTAATTGTGGAAAGGATGAATGCTCTACATAAAAAGGATAATTTGGATTATTATGAAGCAAGATTTACTGAAGGAAATTCTCTTAGAGATTTTAGAGTATGTTTGTTTCTTTTTCTTGTATTTTATTTAATTTTGTTAGTTTCTTTTATGATTGCAATGTATTATTCAATTGTTGTTTTTATTATTATATGTCTATATGTTTCCAATATGTTGGACTACATATAAATGTATGATTCTAACACACACACACATATCTGTTGTAACTTGGAGATTGTTTCCTGAAGGATGAAACTATGGCAACCATAGGATACACAATTTCTTGGATAGGGTTTGTCTGGAATCTGAATCAATGGAAAAAAATCACGAGCATTGTGGTATTTAATGGATACAAGAGCTATGAAATAATGGAAAACATCTTCAAAATATATGTTTATATTGATGGAGAGAAACCCCATTTTCACAATGGACCCATGGAAGGCATAAATGCCTCAGAAGGATGGTTTATTTCATTTAGTGCTTCAGATTATGTGCCATAGGATTGAATTTAATGGGAAAAAGAAAAAAAAATCAATGGCCATGTTATGCCAGTCTTGATTAAACTTCTTTTTCTGATAGCTCTAACCCTTTTATTAATTGGTACTCAACATCTTTTTTGTATATTTTTTATTATAGCAAGTGTTTCATTTTATTTTTTATGGCAGTCTACTATATCTTTCTTCCCTGATAAAAGTGTCACTTGGAAGCCTCATTGGTCTGAGGTATGATCACAATACACAGTATGCAAGAAACATTGTTCATCCTGAAGATCACATGGTCACTATTGCAAGAATGTCAACGGATTACCGAAGGGTGAGACCATGGAAGACCCTTACAAGTTGGATGCATATCACTTCAAGCCTACAGAGCAATGTCTTGTACCTTGCACAGTTACTCAAGACAAAAAAAGAGGGGGAGTGGAAAAAGTATATATGAATGCAATTTATGAGGAATCTGAGGAGGTATTGGCTAATGCTACTAATCCTTCATTCTTAGATCATAACAGAAATGAAGATTTCCTTGTGACTACTCAGCCTCCAATAGTGGGCCTCTTAATCAGTGTGAAGCTTCATTTGTGAAGCTGGTTATTTTCATTTATCTTCTTCTTTTTGTTGGGTCTGTGTACAGATTAGCTAAGAAACCCCAAATTTCTAGTCCACAAAGAAAATTGTACGGTTTAAACAACAAAAATTGACATCAAATCACAACATATATGCATTTCCTTCATGTAATTCAAAAACACCTCAGATTTGTAACACATTCAGCCAATAACACTGAACTAGTCAAATTTATTTTCACCAATAAAACAAACCCTAACTTCGACAGAGGTCCCAAACAAAATACATCTCAGAGGCTGCCAAATGAAAGCTAGAATGAAGCAAATGAACGAAGAACCTGGTATTTAGTGGAGTTGGTGATCTTAACCTCGGTCGACGACCTCTCGTCCCAAAACCTTTCACCCGAGCATGCAAAATGGTCGGGTTGCAGTCTTTTTTATTTATTTTATTTCGTGTGTTTTGGTCGGTAAATGTTCAACCAAGTAACTTTCAATCGAACACCACTCGACTAAAAATGTGCCACCACGTAGGTGCCATGTCACTACCCCATGGATTCGGCCGAAACACTCTCGACCGAAAATGTGTCGGTCAAAAGTAATTCACTCGAAATTACTTTTTTGGTCGAAAGTGTGACATAGGTTTGTGCTTTTACCCATTTACATTTGCTACTTTAAAGTAATTACTCACAACATGGTGTTTAGAAATTTCTTCAAAGTGGGGGAATACACTGGCATTATTCTTTTGTAATTCATGTTTCATTGTGTAGTCTTCTTACTCCATGCGATGCATCTTTCAATTTGTGGTGACATTGGGTGTGATGTCCTTTAAGAGTGTGATCTCTCTTAGCATATTATATTCCTCTTAGTGGCTTGATGCGACACACTGCATCCCCTAAGTTGTGAATCTTCTATTCTTCTATTGGTCCTCTTGGAGACATTAGGCACAATTTTCCCTAAGTTAAGACCTTACATGAACTAAGAAAAGATCCTTTGAATGTACCTTACACTCTTTTTCATTCACAACATCTGTTATATGGCCACCTTACATAACACACTTTGCTTGCAAGTGGTGCCATCTTGTTTGTTCAAGAGTTCCAAGCATACGAAGCTTTGCTTGCCTCATGAAGCTTGAATTTCATTGTTGTGTGGCACCTTATCAAATTTTTCAGGAGGTATAACTTTAGTATGGTTTTACGTATGGGAGCCAAAATTAGGCATGACTTTCCCATAACCATCTGCTTGTCTGTGTGAGTGCATATCGCCGCTACATATGTGTCTCACTGGGGGCTCACCTAGTGGATGGCCTAAGGTTCCACCAGCCCTTGTGAGTGGGTTTTTGGTTTGCATAGTGGACATCGTGTTCCACTTGTAATTTTTTTGGACAAATAGCTTAGATCTTATCCACAACGTGTAGGAAAAATGGTCAAAGCTTGATCCACCCCTTTTGCTTTTATCTTTTTGTCTTTGGCAGTGTATTCTTGTGCATTCTTAATGCTCCTTATATCAGTTCTCATGTGTGTTCTTTTGTGCCTATGATGGTTTGTCATAGGATATTGATCCTGGGGGCTTGTGCAACCCTCTTGATCGATGTTGTCCTATCTTACTAGCATTGGTACACTTGGACCCCTCTTGATGCGAGCTTGTTTACTTTAGTGTGAGTTTGAAGAAAATTCCTCCTCTCACTAAAGTGGGGGCTAAATGTAGTTAGGAAAATGTATCCCTTTATATTTTCACACTTGTTTGGGCCCTCCCTACTAAAATTGGGCTTCTTTATTCCTTATTTGGTCCTATTTTGCATCCACAAGCCTTAATTAATGCATCTTTATGAGGATAATCCTGAAATATATCAATTGACCAATCATAAATTAATGATTTTGGATTGTATGGCCCAAATATAGTGATCTAGGACTCATACGTCACCTTGGGCATATGGGTCCCACCTAAGTTTTGGGGCATAGATTTGAATTTGGCATTAAACTAAGCATTTCTTGAAAAATGTGTCCTAAGCTTAGTCTAATGGGACTCATATGCCCCAACTGGCATATGAGTCCTACTTAGCTTAGACCTAATTTAAATTCAAATTCTTGGTGGGATTTTATTCTCCTAGATCTAATGTTAACTTGCAGTGTTGTAATTTTGAGAAATTTGGCATAAACAAGTATAAATACAAGGTTATTTCACATATTTTCTCCTAGAACTCTTTGAGATCAAGCATCCTAGCAAGTTTACAAGTCATCTAGCAATTCAAGAGAGAGCATTATAGAACATTCAAGAGTCATTATCAAGCATTTTAGAGCACTATTCAAGATTCAAGCATCATGTCAAAGTCATCATGCATCATGTTTGTTTTTTAGTTAACATTTGTGATTTAGGTTTGTATGATTCAAGAAAGAATTCAAGTCAAGATCCACATTCATGCTAGTCATTACATACAATATTTTAGCCTTTTATTCAAGGGTTGGGTGATTTTTAACATTGCATATTTGTTCATTCAAAACAACACTTTTCCCTCTCTTTGATGTGTGATTTGCAGGTTTAGGTTGAAAATCCATTGAAGAGAAAGTTTGAAGAAAGTTATCAAGTTGTCAAAGTTGTCACCTTACTTGCAAGATCACGAAAAGTCACCTATAGGTTGCAATTCAGTGTTTTAGACTTAGAGATTTGGCAGGAAAGAAGCTACAGGAAAGTATTAGAGGATACCAGAGTTTCAGATCAACCTTGATACTAGGACTAAATTTCCATTTGTTGCGTATGAGTCTGAGTATACTAGATTTCAAGCATTTTTTGTAGATCCTGGTTTAACAGTTCCAAATTTTAGTTCTGGCCTGAAACCCTAAATTGGGACTAAATTGCCCCTACTAGCATATGAGTCCCAATGTGCATTAAAAATCAGATTTTTGGGAGTGCAAACCTTATTTCAAGCACCTTTAGTTTTATAGGTGCACCTCTGTCCTTTCTCAATCTATTATTCTGATTTCCAGCTCCATAATCTAGATCATATAATTAGGTTTTGCATATCATTTACATTTCTTGTCTTTCCAAGCCCTAGCTTGGTGGTGAACCCCCTTTATACCTTTAATCACACCCTAGTACACCTTATTGTAGATCTCTTTCCCTCATTCCATCCTTGGATTGAGATCTCTAGGGTTTCCTTGAGTGAAACTTGTAGGAAATTGGTTGTTCTATGTCCTAAAACATACAAAAACCAACAACCATTTTCTAATCTTTCAATTATATAATTAATATATAATATATAATATTATTATATTATAAATTAATATATAATCATATAATATTATAAATTAATATATAATTATATAATATATTATTATATTATATAATATATAATATATAATAGAATTGACTTTATATTATAAACCAACTTTTTAAAAATAAAGCATAGGAAACAAAATGGATATCCATTTCTAATGATCCTCGATGTCTTAATTTTGACTTTCAGTGATTGAGTCATCCCTCTATCTTTTGTCTTGTCTTTGTAATAAGACATAAATCTTCTTTCTAATCCCTGATCCTTGATATCTTACCTTCAATCTTTGGTGATTGGGTTTTTCTTCTATCTTTTGTCTTATCTTTATGATAAGGTTTAAGTCTAAATCATTTGATCACCGATTGAAGATTTTAATGGTTTTGAAACCTCATAATGAAGTCACAAATGTTCATATTTTTGTCAAAACTTTGAAAGGTTTTGAGAATTTTATCAGACTCTAATGTGGCTATGTAAACATGTCAGGCCCCAACATAGGTTTTGAAATTGAGCTTATGGACCGATGCATGAAAAATAAAACACTTTGATTTTTTTAATAACACAAGAGTTTTGTCAGAACTTTGAAAGGTTGTGAGAACTTTGTCTGATTTAAATAGAGGTTTTGAAACTACTTCTAGGCTCCAACAGAGGTTTTGAAACCACTTCTAGACCCCGACAAGGTTTTTGAAACCAACGATATCTTCATTTTTTGGTTTATCAGATCTTTCTTCTATCTTTTCTCATATCTTGGTGATAAGGCATAAGTCTCCTCCCCAATCCCCAATCCTCGACATCTTCCTTTCCTCCATAATCTTTCATCTTTTTTCCAACCTTTTGGCTTTCTCTTTCTTCCTTCCCTTCTTTTAGCATGTGGTGGACCTGATGTCCGATGTTTAACAAAAGCTATCTTTCAAGGATCATGATTTTGGCATTCTTCATTCCATCTTCATCATGCAATATGCGATAGTTTGACTCTCGATGTCCTATAATTTCTCTTTGGGGTTTCTGGATCGTGGACATGTTCTTCTCTCTGACTTTTTTTATAAGCATTTCCTTACATGCCCAATTCCTGATGTTTGACGAAGGTAGATTTGTAGGGTTATGAACCATTTAATGTTTAATCCAATGCTTAGTTCGGGCCCAAAACTTTGGTATTTTTTATGGGTGGCATGTTTTCAAGCTATAAATGCTTTTAATGCCCAACAACTCTCCTCAGATATCCAATCTCAACTTCTTGGGCTAAAGGGATGGAATTTGATGCTTTGAATGTGAATTTGAGAAAGGATTGTAGCACCCATGCTTCATTTATCATTTGTAGGTGTCCCTTCTACCAATTCTCCATCCCAAACCATAGATATCACAGAAATCTCCATCTTTCTGTGTACGTATATTCAAAATTCATCAATGCAAGAGCATGATGAAGGTTAGAAGAGTGTTGGACACTCTTCTTGGGAATGCTTTTTGAGTTTCTCCCTTGTATATAGGGCACTTTTGTGCTCATTGTAAAGGGTTCTTCCTTGGTTTCTCTGGTAGACATTGTAGTTCTATGCACTCTACAACTATAAACGGGCTTATGCCTTTGTATAAATGAAAGTAGTCATTTTTACCTCTTCTCTCATTTGATATGTTGTGTATATCTCTCTTATCTTCATGTTTGAGTGTATTTTTATCATTTTATATGCTTGTATGTTGTGTTTACATTTACACATGTTGATTGTGAATATTTCATTTCCTCCCACTATCTTTTTAGACCCTAACCTCCATATGTGCTCCTGGAAGTTGATAGAGTAGAGAACTGTATGAGTCCTTCTGGATATTTTCATTGATGCATTGTGCTCTTTTTAGTGGGAAGAAACATTTATATTCTTGGTCTATCACCATCTTTTCAATTTCTAGCATTCCTTCTCTCTTTTTTCCTTAGTGAGTTGATAGGATAGGATTAACATTAGGATTTCATATGTTGGGTTAGATCAGTATTGTTGCACCTAGTTTAGAGAGGAAGTCGGCCTTCTCCGAAGATTTAACCTCATTTTGTAAGGTCCCTCACCTTGAGGTCATTTCCATTGTCATTAGAATGTTGAGCCTTATGTTCAACATGGTGCAATTTCATGTGACAACAAGCATTGAACAAAACCATTAAATATTAATGCTAAACATTAAACCCTAAATGTTAAAGCCCAAGGCTTGACCCTTGAACCCTAAATTAAATGAAACTTATTGTTGAACTCTCTCTCTCCCCCCTCCCCTTCCTCCCTCCCCCCTTTCCATCGATTGATGGCACCTTGATAATTGAAGATAGGAAGATTGCAGGGCTATGATTACCATTTATTTTCATCACATATGCAAAGAATGAAGCAATGTGGAGGAAGGAGGCAATAAAATCAATGGAATTTCTCAAATAGGTTATAGGGATCTCATGGTGAAGAGGTGATCAACTAGGCATTTGTATTAGACAACAAGAGTGCATGTGATGACGATAAACCATGAAAGAAACAATAATATTATCTTTTTTTAGAAATGTACAATGCATTTTGAAAATGTTAACCTAATACAAAAGATAGAATGTTTTTGGCTTAGGCAATTGAATTATCATTAGGACATTTTTCTATTTTCAGCTCTTTAGGTTAGGAAAGGGGATCTTATGTATACTTATATATTGAAACTGAAAATATTGTCCAATCAAATGGTGTAATTATTTATAATATTTTATTTTTTAACATCAAGAGTACAACCCCCACAACTATAATTCACTAAAAAAAAACATTTATTACTATTATATACATATAGAAAAAATATGTTACTTTTATAATTTTACACTAGTAACTAAGTCAAAGAACCCAAGATATAAATTTGATAATCAACCCTACTTCTCAAACTACTAATTTATGATGGTTACTAATTCAAATCATCTTTAAAATATTAAAATATATTTGATTTTTTAGAAGTGTATCATCGAGAAATAAATACTTTATTATAAGCTTATACAATTTTTAATAATCTACCTAAAAAAATTCTTTTTATATAATATAATTTTCTCAAGGTTTTAATTATATTTTATAAAAAAACAAAACTAGTAAACACAACTATACATCCATCAAATAGACCGTAGGTGGAGCCCACGTGAGAAATTAGAAATAAATCCAAAAATGACATATTGTCCTAAACTATGGTCGGTATTAAATAATCCAAGTTAACCTACAATAAGATTACCTAGGGGCATACGTCATCCTCTCTCTAACACGTTTTAAAACTTAATTAGTACTTAATCAGAACTACAAATTTAACATTTTAATTAAGTTTAAAAACATGTGTATTAAGTTTAAAAACAATATATCATGCTAAATTTAATTAGAACTAGAAATTCAACGTACAATGCATTATCAACATCAAGTTTAGCATGATAGAACATTTTATTTTAAAAAGGATAATATATATTTTATATTTACGTTTTGTTATTATTATTTTTTAAAAGTTATAATTTATTATGTTTAAAATTTTAAAAAGTATGGTAATAATTATCATTTATATGTATTTTTTCAAAAAAAATATTTACGAGTATTAATATATTCTAAAAAAAAATTATTTTATTTAAAAATAAAATTGATTCTAAATAGTTATTGTGAACATGATCGTTGCATTATATTTCATTTCTAAATTGATTCAATTTAGTTTAAAAAATCAAATTTTATTAATATTAAAATTAATAAATAAAGATATATGTTTTTACTTTTTTATGTGTTGAAGTGTAATGTCTCTTTTCTAAAAATAGCAGTTATTATTTTTAGTAAATCTGATTTTCAAAATAATCAATGAGGACCTATCAAGTAATTTGGATTTCCAAGATAAATTTATTAAATCATTTTTGGGAGATAAAATATTTATTTTTAATTTATTTTCAAGGGTCCAAATTCGAGGTTGGAATTTGGAAAAAGTGTTTTTTCGCTAAAAAGGTAGATTTAATTGTTTATGACAATAGTTGTCATAAAAGTACACCTTTTGCCGATATTAGCATGGTGTGTTGGTTTAAAGGTGGCATTGTTGTTCTTGCCACCAAGGTTCAAACCCCATTGGGGCGGTATTGTTGAATGGTTGTATTCCGGTTCATAGCTCCGGTCAAAAGCGTTTACCTCTTGAATAAAAAATAAAATAAAAGTACACCTTTTTGGGAAATGATTAATTTAATGGAGGACAATTGGGAAAGGAGTTACAAAATAAAGAAATAAAAGATTCCTTCCATTCTTGGCATGGATTTTTGGTGCCCAAGAAGATTCATGAAGAAGGCAACACATAAAATGCAATTTCTTGCCTTTAAATAAAATAAAAGTACACCTTTTCGGGAAATGGTTAATTTAATGGAGGACAATTGGGAAAGGAGTTACAAAATAAAGAAATGAAAGATTCCTTCCATTCTTGGCATGGATTTTTGGGGCCCAAGAAGATTCATGAAGAAGGCAACACATAAAATGCAATTTCTTTCCTTTTTGGAATTATTCTATGCATTGTTTTCTGGCACAAGTTTGTGATTTTCTTAGAGGCTGGTAAACAAATGAAGAAAGAATCTCCTATGGCTGGTAGGCCAAGGGGATTGAGGCTCAAAGACAATGGTTCCAAGGGTCTCCAGGTGCAATTTCATCCACAGATTGTCATTGTGCTGAAAAGCTTCTAGTTGGAGTTTGTATTCATTTTTGTCTACGAAATTTTAGATATAGTTTGGTGTGCACCTTTCAGATTAGAGTTTTCTATGTGTATATGTTGTTGTTAGAAGCATATTTAGATGCTTTTGTAGTATCTATTTACGTACTTTCTATTCCAGATCAGTTGTGTAAGTTTGTTGAGTTAGTGTGGAAATTGCTTGAGATTCAGGGTGTATTTTTGGGTTCCCAGTTAGAGATTTCTCTATATAATTTGTTGCAATTGTTCACGGATTTTATCTTATGTATATGACAGAAATATAATGTAATTACATGGAGCTACACTTACTAAATAATTGTATTCCAATTGCACTTCACTCGATTTCTGGATTGATAGATTTTTGGTGTATTTCAACTCCAAAATCGACTTTCCTTTTATGCAACTTTGCAAGAGATATACATTGTTGTTACTTGTTGTTATTAGTAGCAATATGATACAATAATAGAAATAAAATCAATAGCAAGTCATTCTATTCCATTGCATATTTATTCAAATCAAATTTGGAGTATTTTGATTAATATACAAACATACCCAATTTGCTCTGTTTAAGATTTTGGTAGAAATTAAAAGTTTCAGTTTTGAGTTTGATTTTTCATGAGGGATATTACAATGGTATCAGAGCCATGATCTTGCTTGAGGGTTTCATCATATTTTTAAAAAAAGAGGATTTAAAAGATGGTTGATCATATGGAAGGTTTGGCTAGGGATCTTGCAGCCATCAAAGAAACATATCTTAATCAAGATGAAGGATTTAGAAATTCAATCACATACACTAATTATATCACTCAGATAAAAAACATGATGGTCATCAAAATTCATAAACAATATTCAAATTCGGGTGGAAGAGATCTTAGGAGCAAATTCAGGAAACCTTTAGCTTCCACTTTTGATGGATCAGACTAGACCTCGGTTAGAGCCTGGATATTTGAGATGCAAGACTGTTACTATTCCAATTCCATTGAGGAGCAAGTTGTCATTCAGTATGTGATCTTGCACCTTGAAGGAGCTGCTCATGATTGATGGTACCAAGGTATGACATCCAAGATCACATTCAACTAAATTCATTTGTTGAATTTTAGCAAGAGAGACTAATGCGGTAAATGCTTTGAAAAATGATGAATGTGATAAATTTTCAAGATTACTCCTTGGACATGCATGCAATAATGGAGGATAAGGTTGTGCATAAAGAACATGATACATTGTTAACCTTTAATCCTAGTTTGGATTCATCCAATGATCATTCCAAACCTGATACCTACCTTGGTGTTTCGAGTGGAGCAAATACTAATGATGATCTCTCTGATGCACTTCCAGATGATGGACATGGAGGAATAAAAGGTGATGATAGCTCCAAATTGGGTTTTGATGATCACTCATCCTATTTCATTGATGATATTTCAGGTGGCTTTAGGTTTGGCTTCCAAACCAAGCCTATGGAGAAATATTTTAATAAAGATTTCAATTCTAGAAATATGGATAATGACTCTTTTAAAGAGGAAACCACTCATGAAGAGCACAATGGATACTTATACCTTGATCAAAGAAACCAACCCTCTTTCACATGGCATCTAGGTGTGTCAACATCTAAGTGTGATGTGGTACTATCTTGGGATGAATTTATCTTACATTCCAATGTTGTTTCAAATTCATCTCAGGGAACATGAATGGAGGATTGTGTTGAGGAAGCTAATGTTGGAAGGTATGATATTGATTACAAATTCGATTTATTATTGCTTGGTGCTAATTTTGAGAAAAGGCATAAAAAAATTTATTATGCGAAAAGACACAGTAGTATCGTTGATTTAGATCCTCAAACCAATGCTACACCCATTCATCAAGAGGGAAAAGGAGAAATTTATGAGATTTGGGACAGCCATGGTGATGATAGGTATGAAGAAGGCTCTTTTTTTTTCATGTAGTACTTTAATCTTGTAAAAAATTGAAGTTCATGAAGAGAGTTGTAAGAATAAATTCTTGGTGTCTACTAAAAATATATTGCAAGTTTTATCTAGACTGGATAGTATGCAAAGGCATGTAGAAAGCATAATTCCAATTGCACCAAGAGGCCAAAATAATGTTACCTTTGCTGATTTACAAAGAATGAAGAACACCATGGAAGAGATTAGAATAGCCTATTTTCAAATGATGCATGATAGAGGTATAACTGAAAAGTTTGCAGATGAGGCCATGTCCATGACAAAGAAATTAAGGGAAGAGGTTAGTGAGCTCACCAATGAGTTTAATTCCACAAAGCTTGATCTGGAAAGTATCCAAGAGGAACTTCTTAAAGATAATGATTAGCTCCACAAAGCTCCTCAATTCAAGAACAAGGTGAGGAAAGGAAGGGCCAAGGAGGGTGAACAAGTAATGGAGGATCTAATGTTTCCTTTTCTGATTTAAAAAGAATGAAGAACACCATGGAAGAGATTAAAATTTCCTATTTACAAATGATGCATGATAGAGGTATAACTAACAATTTTGCAGATGAGGCCATGTCCATGACAAAGAAATTAAGGGAAGAGGTTAGTGAGCTCACCAATGAGTTTAATTCCATGAAGCTTGATCTGGAAAGTATCCAAGAGGCACTTCTTAAAGATAATGATCAACTCCACAAAGCTCCTCAATTCAAGAACAAGGTGAGGAAAGGAAGGGCCAAGGAGGACAAACAAGTAATGGAGGATCTAATGTTGCCTTTTCTGATTTACAAAGAATGAAGAACACCATGGAAGAGATTAGAATAGCCTATTTGCAAATGATGCATGATAGAGGTATAACTAACAAGTTTGCAGATGAGGCCATGTCCATGACAAAGAAACTAAGGGAAGAGGTTAGTGAGCTCACCAATGAGTTTAATTCCATGAAGCTTGATCTGGAAAGTATCCAAGAGGCACTTCTTAAAGATATTGATCAGCTCCAGAAAGCTCCTCAATTCAAGAACAAGGTGAGCAAAGGAAGGGCCAAGGAGGACGAACAAGTAATGGAGGATCTAGATTGCATCTAGGAGGAGTATGATATGGCACATTCAGATAGTAGAATCTTGTACAATCAAGAGGATGAAGATAATTTTCATATTTTTGATAATCCTATATTTATGATGGAAACTAATTTGTCTTGAAAATGAAGGTGAAATTGTAGCTTAAAACTTATAAACCTATGTGACTGTAGATTTAATAAGTGTTATTTTTCACAATTCTTTGTGTATGATTATCTGTTTAGATCAATTTTACCAATTGTAGAAAGAGACAGAGGATTATAGAATAATGAGACAAGAAGATAGAAGTGACACAACATATACGTGGAGAAACCCTTTTGGGAAAAAAATCCACTAGAATCAATAGTGCTTGTAATATTACCTTAGAACAAGATTACAATAATACTGTATCAATCCTTGATTGATGTGCTTCCTTTGCCTTCAACAATCCTTCTTCACAACTTGCACAAAACTACCGTACACTTTCTGCAACACAAGCTATCCATACATTCCATGTGACCAAGCATGAATCCACACATCCCATGCCATGCTTCAAACCCTCACACTTGCACAAGCTATACCTGATAACCTGCAATAAACTCTGATGCAATTTACTGCAATAAATAGACAATTAATGAGCATTGTAAACTCCTAAGAGTTGTACAAAACAAGATCATAAAGCTCCTCACAAAAAACCACACCTAGATTGTGCAAGTAGAGTTCCACACTGTAACATGAAGTCAAATCCAAAGTCTACTCAATTTAGGTGCCCCAAACTGAACAATTAACTAATCGTTGGTTAAGAAAACATCTTGCAAGTATCACCTCAAAGTTGGCGCCCAAGAATGGGCCCACTTAACTGAGCCTTGTAAATATCTTCTAATGCAAAAGGTGTTAACTTAAAGATGCCAACTTGGGCGCCCAAGGTGGTCCCAAGTCAATCAAGTAGTTAACTGAAACATATCTCTCCACCAATTCATGCAAACATTATGCATGATCAATTATCCCCACTTAACTAAATGTATCCACCTGTTATTTTTCATGCAACTCAAGTTAATTGAAGTCAACTAGCATTCAACTCAAACTAACTACATGCAATTGAAGATAACTAAACCATAACTGAACTGAATTGAACTAAACTGAATTGAACTAAATTAAACTAAATTGAATTGAACTGAACTGAACTGAATTGAACTCCACTCATGTAAATATCAATCCCTAACTTGTAGGATCTAAACATGCATTATTGAAGTGTTATCAATCCTCCAAATAGTTAAATTAAGCAAGGTGGGTTCCAACTTCCATGTGGGCACCCCATGTGCTCCTATTTTGTAGGAGCTCTTCTTGGGCATCCCCACATGTTCCTATCATTTAGGAATAATTACAAATGTCAATTTATATGTTCATTTCATTCAAATTTAATCTCTTTCTAATCCTAGTGTTGGGGAACACTTTCTAAGGAGTTAGGAGATACATGAAATATGTTTAGGATTTACAATGGCATCCTATTCCCAACAATTTGACTCATGATAATCCATTATTTGAGTTGGAACTAATAGATTACAGTAATGAGATTAGAGTTGATTATGTGACTTGGGACCCGAATGCAATTCCTTGCTACAAGATGTTGTCTCAAGATTGGAGTAGTGGGCCAACCTCCAATATAAGTATTGTTGCCCACTCTTAGATCAACTTGCACATGACTTTAGATCTTGATCTGCAGATGAGTCAGATGATCTTTTCAGTTGAACAGTTGAACATTTCTTGGCTGAGGTTGGATGGTAGAGATAATTTGACCATAGGAGATGTTTTAGTTGCTAGTTTCATACTCATCTTTCCTATGTTTTCAGTTGGATTTCAGATTGTTCATTGCAGACCTTATATCTTTTTGTTTGTTATGAAGAAATATTTTTATGAGAAGATTGTTGTTGAGCATAGGAAAATTTGTGGGAAGTTGATTGCAAGTAATTTTATAGACATAGTTCATTATTTCATTGCTTCCACTTTGGTGAGAAACGGTCACTATAGATTCTTCATGGAGATGGTATGTATGATTCCAAATGATAGCTTAATGATTGTAGTGATACGGGTGTGTTGGTGTACCCAGAGCTTTCCATTTGACACTTGGAGGTTAAGTGTTGATGTTTGGATTCTAGTTGGTGACAATCGAGGGAATTCCTAGATGGTAGATCTTAGAGATGTGATAGTGATTGGTTTGCTTTATATTTGTGGAATTGTTGCTAGGAGTTATGCTTTATGGTTGAGTAGAATGTCTTTTATTTTACCAAGGATCATGATTGGTAGTGAGTTTTCTAATATGGTATTCTCTAAGTTACTATGGTAGGACATACTTCGTAGTATTGATTCTGGTCTTCTTAAGGATTTTAGTATTGGGTGGGATGGTGTTTTCTTTGTGAGGTTCCAGTTGAGGAGGTTTCATTTGGAGCATGATGACTTGTCAAAGGCACAATATCAGCATGGTATTCGGGTCAAATGGTTGCATATAGGGAAGTATTGTTATAATACCTTACATCAAAAGTATGTTGTTATGTCCCTATTTTGGACTCTCTATGATCATGGTGCACTCTCTTTTGTTGATTCATTATTTTCAAAAGGTTTAATCCTATGGAAAGTGACTTTTTCCAACAAAGCCAGGAGTTTCTATGGTCATTAAAGAATAACTTACATCTTACACCGGATCAACAAAAATTGTATGCAAATAGGAAGAGAGTGAAGGGAGCTTTTGAAGTTGGTGTTTGCTCTAGTCTGGGGGTGCATTCTAGTCTCCTGATTGAATACTTCCTTGGATTGCATCCATGTCACATGGAAAAAGATAAAGCAGAAAGGTTCAATGAACGCTATAATGCCATTAAGGAGGAAGGAGAAGTAACCTATGAGCTAGAGGTGAAACCAGTTTGTAGGATGCACAAATTCTCTCATGACTCAAGTTTCCAAAGAGTAATGGGGCAGAAAATATTTATTCCTTTTGAGTTACCACCATCAGAATAAAAGAGGAAGAAGATTTGGTTTCCTAACAAGAGTTTGGGAAGAGAAGTTAGGAAACAAGGGTATCACTGAGCACTCAACCAAATGGAAAGATCTGCCCAGTGGAGATCCAATAGGGGAAGAGAGAGGGGATCAACCCCATATAAGCCTTCATTTCTTGAGGACAAGAAATCTTGAGGAGAAAGGACTTGTAATGTCCCTTTTTTCTAAAAATAGCAATTACTATTTTTAGTAAACCTGGTTTTCAAAATAGCCAATCAAGACCTGCAGATAAATCGGGTAATTTGGATTTCCAAGATAAATTTATTAAATCATTTTTGGGAGATAAAATAATATTTATTTTTAATTTATTTTCAAAGGTCCAAATTGGGCTTTGGAATTTGGAAAAAGTGATTTTCACGAAGAAGGTAGATTTAATTGTTTATGACAATAGTTTTCATAAAAGTAAACCTTTTTGGGAAATGGCTAATTTAATGGAGTTCAATTGGTAAAGGAGTTACAAAATAAAGAAATGAAAGATTCCTTCCATTCTTGGCATGGATTTTTGGTGCCCAAGAAGCTTCATGAAGAAGGCAACACATTAAATGCAATTTCTTTCCTTTTTGGAATTATTCTATGCATTGTTTTCTCTCATAGGTTTGTGATTTTCTTCAGAGGCTAGTAAACCCATGATGAAAGAATATCCTGTGGCTGGTAAAACAAGGGGATTGAGGCTCAAATACAGTGGTTCCAAGGGTCTCCTGGTGTAATTTCATCCAGAGATTGTCATTGTGCTAAAAAGCTTCTAGTTGGAGTTTGTATTCATTTTTGTCTATTGGATTTCAGATCCATTTTGGTGTGCATCTTTCAGATTAGAGTTTGTTGGGTGTATATGTTGTTGTTAGCAGCATAATTAGATGCATTTCTAGTATTTATTTATGTACTTTTATATTCCATATCAGTTTGTGAAGTTTGTTTAGTGTGGAAATTGCTTCAGATTTAGGGTGTATTTTTTAGTTACCAGTTAGAGATTTCTCTATATAATTTTGTGCAGTTGTTCACGGATTTTATCTTCTATATATGATAGAAATATAATATAATTACATGAATTTACAATTATTAAATAATTGTATTCCAATTTCACTTCACCCAATTTCCTTGTTGATAGATTTTTGGTGTATTTCAACTCCAAAATCGAGTTTCCTTTTATGCAACTTTGCAACAGATGTATATTGTTGTTCCTTGTTGTTATTAGCAGAAATATGATTCAATAATAATAATAAAATAATTATCAAGTCATTCTATTCCATTGCATATTATTCAAACCAAATTTGGAGTATTTTGATGAATATACAAACATACCCGATTTGCTCTATTTAAGATTTTGGTAGAAATTAAAAGTTTCAATTTTGAGTTTGATTTTTCATGAGGGATATTACATGAAGAATATTGTATTGTAATGGTAACTTTATGATCAAATTTAGAATTCTCTTATTAGATGTTCATGTGTGGAACTTCGATAGATTGAAACATGTGATGTGTTGCATCTAAGGTCAAAATTGCAGTAACCACTTTATTCCTCAAACTTGTAGTCTCAAACCTTTTATGTGACTATGATACTAAAAGTCACAACCCTTAATTATGTTTTTCCACTTCAAGAACTTGTTTTCTTATGTATATTTCAAGTAGGTGGCATGTAAAGGCTCCAAAAGACCTACTATCGACTCAAAGAATTTGTGAATTGTCTTGATTATACTCAAGCTTTGTGTACCGATTCAATGGTGTTTGAATAAGAATGAAAGCACACTAAACATTATGTGAGTGTCCATATATCTATCCATATGTATGTATATGCTATTGTAATGATTGATCCAAATGCTTGATTTCTTGATTTTAGAATAATCTTGTTCAATTCTAGATATCTAAATGTCTTAGGGCTTTGACCTTTTATACAACACTATAAAATTCAAATTTAAATATTTTTTGGGTTGATTGGGATCATTTTTTTAAATTGAAGTACTTGAAGAGATCTACATAATGGGCACCCCATAGGCAATGTCAAGCAACCAATAATTTTTATTTTGGCCAAAAACTAAACCTATAGACCATAAATTGAGTTTTTCCATTTTATACCAAAAAATTGCACCTTCTATAATATTAACATTAGGAGAAAGGTTGACACACTTTTCCCAACAGTGACCTAGGGTTAGGAATGATAGGATTAAGAATTTGATTTAGATCACTAAGGCATGGGGACTTAGTTTCAATTCAAGTATAAGATGAATGTTGTTTCTTGTATAAAATAATGCAAATTGGGCTCTAGAACTTTGTGTTGTGGAAATAGTATCAAAGTGGGTCCAAAATAAATGGAGGAAAGTGCTAAGTGTGCATTTTTCATGTTTACATTTCCCCCACTTTTAATTTCATTTGAGGTACCATGATTCATGCATACTAATGTAAATCAGCTAATAGGAAAGTAAATGGTAAACACATTAATAAAGGATATAGATAGGGAAAATATTATTTTCTACTTTCCATGTGATGAATGACTCATATTTAGACATCATGCACCAAATTCCATTAGTGGCATCAAATTTAAATACAAAATTAAATATAAACAAAAACTACATAATTTCAACAATCAATGTGTAAAAAAGGAGTTGTAGGAATTGTGAAGAGTCACTATAACCTAAAGAGATAGAGTGAGAGATAGGTGTAGGCTTCCTAAAAAACCATTCTAACCAATAAAGGAGGTAATACATGATCCTGTATGAGTCACAATATCTAATAGAGGAGGCAATGTAGGATCTCCAAATGGTACTATAACCAAAAACAGAGACATTGTAGGATACCTAAAAGCACTCATGTAATAAAAAAAGTAGTGAGGGATCCCTAAATGAGTCTTTATAACCATCCTTCTGATCATCAAAGATGATTTAGGACTTTCAACAAGCCACTATAACCATGCACTCATTATGTAGATCTCTTAAGTACTTCATTTTAAAAAAAAATGAGCCTAATCATCCCATCAAATCAAAATTCATGTCCCCCAAAAGTTTGTGTAGGAAATGTAAAATACCGTTGCATGCATTAAAGGATTGTAAATGGGAGTTACACTCATTGAAAAAATCATGATGCATATTATGACACATCATAGGCATCTTTGATTGGGGGATAGTTTAGGTACCACTTATGAGTGGTTTTAGAACATAGGTTTCTAATTTACCTTTTAATGGTGGTTTTAGGTTTTGTATCTCCTATATATTAGGTACTTGAGATGGAGGGTTTGGTGTATATTTTTATAGATATTGTTTAAGTTGTAAGAATTCCTCTAGAACTCTGGTTCGTGGTACTCCTATGAAGGCTTTCTCTATAAGTGTATTCTAATCATGATTTATTGAATAATACATTGAGCTACTTTGGAGTGTGAGTTTTTTCTCTTGAAAGGGTTTTCCCTATGTACACCTATGTTTATGGTATTTATTGTTTATTTTCTATCTAAACGTGTCTTTTTTTATATAATTGTTAAAATATTGAAATTTTTACAATACTCTCCTTAGAATATTATTGTAGGGAGCGTTTTCATGTACTTTTCTTGTCTTTCACATATCACCTAGTCTCTTCCACATACTCTATAGGGTAGCCTAAGCTAGTACTCTAAGACATTAAAAATGATAGAATCTATAAGGCAATTGAATGGTTCTTTATGCATATAGGTCCATTTTTTCCAATATTTTCTAAATAATTCCATAGGATTTACCTCCTTTGAAACTAATCTCTATTTTCCCCTCTCTTCTAAGAGATCCTCAATTTTCAACTTCTACAGATAGTCACGGATTTCACCATAATGGATCTACAAAATGCATTAAAATAAATTCTCTCTTAAACAAAAACTCACAAGACTTCTAGAAAGGTGTCTCTCTCTAATAAAAACCATTATATTTGATATTAAATATTGAGAATATTAATGAACAATAATAGTGATAGTTGTAAATGTAAACAAATCTTCTAACAAAGAGAGAGACTAAGGGTTCTAAAGAGATTCTAAGTTCCAGATTTCTACAAAATTTTGAAGTCAGATTTGCGATTACCAGATTTGTTTTCGTGAATGTACTGAATGTAGAACGTTAATCGATTTCTATATTTTGCATATCAATAGAGGAATCACCTTTTGTATGTAAGGAGACCCGCCTCCAAGGGATGCATCTCTTGAGAGGACGTGTCTCCACACGTGGAGACATGTCTGCTCAAGGGATGTGTCCCTTTGAGCGCGCAGGTTTCACTTACAGTCGATAAAACATTTGGTTTAAACAACTTTAATATATATACATACACCCTCACACATGGTGAGTATATATGAGAATTCCAAATGCGAATTTGAACATCAATTATAAATTCGATGGTTTTACTTATTTCTAGAAATATTAATCATGAATGGGACTTGATCTTATATAAACGATGATGATGCTTATAGAAATCATCGTTTATATCTGACCTAAGCTACCATTCATCAACACTCCCTCTTAACTAGGGAAGATATTTTAAATCAAATAAGTGGAGATATCACCTTTACACATGATATCGAAGATATGATATGTTTTCTCAAAGTTGTCAAGTCACATGACATTCTTCATAACACGTCTTCATTATGGTATGTGCACTAACATCAAGTCACATGATGTCTACCATAATTCATGGCATATCCACAGATATAAATATCCACCATGATTATCTCTTAAGGACTACAATGATCTTCAGATGATATCAAGTCCCATGATATCCATCAAAGTGTCCAAGAGATACTATCATGACATGTCCATAGATATCAAGTCACATGATATCTATCATGATAGTTTATCATTGTAGAGTCGTCACTTTACAATGTCAAATACAAGTGTTCATTATTAGAAAGATTGTCACCTTTCAATAATGTACACAGGGGGAGTAGGCCCATAAAGCCATGGAGTCATACACATGACAAAAGAGTTTACACATTAAACATATTTATATATTAGTACAATTTTATAAACAATTTGTATTTCAAACATAAATAACAAATTACATTTCAACCATACCAAGTTTCTTCCTGAAGTGCTCCACCTTGATTCGGGAGAGAGGCTTGGTGAGAATGTCTGTAGTTTGATCATTTGTACTAATATACTCCAACTAAATTACTTTCCTTTCCACCATATCTCTTACATAATGATAGGGGATCTCAATGTGCTTAGATCTATCATGAAAGATAGGATTTATAGAGAGTTTGATGCAACTCTGATTATCACAATGAATAATAGTAGGATTCAAGGGCTCACCAAAGAGTCCCACAAGCAATTTACGAAGCCAAACTGCTTCTCTTGCTCCCTTTGAGGCTGCAATGTATTCAGCTTCTGTTGAGCTCTATGCAACTGAAGATTGTTTTTTGCAAATCCAGGAGATCATAGTTGATCCTAAACTGAAGCAACATCCTGATGTGCTTTTTCGATGGGTTACACTTCCAGCCCAATCTAAATCAGAGTACCCATGTAGATCTAGTTGATCATTCTTGTAAAGAAGACCATATCCAATAGTGCCTTGAAGATATCTCAAAATATGTTTCACAACCATTAAGTGAATTTCCTTTGGCTCACACATGAACTGGCTGAGAACATTCACTACATAGCAAATATCAGGTCTAGTGTTGACCAGATACATCAAGGATCCAATCATCTGTCTGTAAAGTCTTGGATGTGCACACTTGGATTCTACTGCTGCTTCTTTCAATTTGTGAAGGTTGGTTTCCATAGGTGTAGACATCGGTCTATAGTCCAACATTCCAAATCTCTTCAGAATATCAATAGTATACTTCCCTTGGTTTAGTATGATTCCCTCTGATTTCTGCCATACTTCTAAACCTAGAAAGTAGTGTAGAATGCCCAAGTCTTTCATGTCAAATTCAGAAATTAGATCCTGCTTCCCTTGAGAAATGAGGTGATATTCTCCGGTTATTAGCAGATCATCAACATATAAAATAATTATTAGCATATCACCTTTGATTACCTTGAAGTAGACATTGGAGTCAGCATCATTTTTGGAAAATCCTAATCCCAAGAGATAGCTGTCAATTCTTTCATACCAGACCCTGGGAGCCTGTTTAAGTCCATATAGGGCTTTCTTCAGTTTACATACATGTGAGTCAGGTTTATGTATCACAAAACCTTCAGGCTATTCCAAGTAGACTTCTTCTTCAATGGTTCCATTCAGGAAGGCAGTTTTCACATCCATTTGATGGATCTTCCAACCTTTAGCTGCTGCAATGGCTAACACTGCTCTTACTGATGTGTAACGGGCAATAGGTGCAAATGTTTCTTCGTAATCAATGCCTTCCTTTTGAGAAAAACCTCTTGCCACAAAATGTGCTTTATGTTTTTCTATACTGCCATCAGCAACATGCTTGATTTTGAAGAGCCATTTGGAAGAGACAACATATTTCTCTTTTGGTCTAGGCACTACATCCCATACATCATTCTTTAGAATGGACCGATATTCCTCTGTCATTGCATCTTTCCATGCTTGATGTCTGAAGGCTTCTGAAACACTGACAGGTTCTGAATTTATGATGTTGTTCATTAGAGCAACATAGCTAGAGAACCGTTTGGGTCTTTTACTTTCCCTAAACGTTCTTTTGGGTGTTGCATGAATCTCAGCTTCTTTGATCATCTTTCTAGCCCAAAGTGGCCTCTTTCTACCGTTGTCACCTGTATTCTCATCAGAAGTAGATAGAAGTTCATTTGGCACTTCCTCAGGATGCTCCCTCTGAATCTCAGGAGCAGGTTCCATTTTAGGTACTCTAAGGGAATAGGTTTCTGTCTCACTAGAACTTCTTGCCCTCTTGAATGCAATGTCTTCTTCAAAGATAACATCCCTGCTCAATTCAATTTGTTTATGCCCAGGTATGAATATCCTATAGGCTTTGGAGGTTTCACTATAACCCACAAATATTCCCTTCTTTCTAGAAGGTTCTAGTTTGAATATCTTCTCTTTGGGCACATGAATATAGACAGGACAGCCAAAAATCCTAAAATGACTAATGTCAGGTTTTAAACCGGTAAAGGCTTCTTCAGGAGTTTTATTATCGAGATGTGAATGAGGACATCTATTCTAAATATAGATAGCAGTCCTAGAGGCTTCTGCCTAGAAAGAGGTTTCAACATTTTGGTCCAACAACATTGCCTTAGCAGCTTCTACAATGGTTCTATTTTTTCTTTCAGCAACTCCATTCTATTGAGGGTTGTAGGCAACTGTGAACTCCCTCTTAATTCCAACACTCATGCAGAATTCTTTAAAAATTTCAGAGGTGTATTCTTTCCCATTGTCTGTCCTTAAGGTTTTTATCTTCTTTCCAGAGAAGTTTTCAGAGAGGGCTTTAAACTCTTTGAACCTTTTGAGGATTTCTATTGACTCTTTACACTTAAGGAAATAGATCTAGGTTTTCCTAGAGAAGTCATCTACAAATATGACATAGTATAGAAATCCTGCTTTAGAGGGTACAGACATGGGTCCACATAAGTCTGAGTGAAACAATTCTAACACATTTAGGGTTTTGCTCAAACTATTTGGAAAGGACCCCTTTTTATTCTTTCCTAAGGCACAACCTTTGCAAGTTCCTTCATGAGATGGTTTTAACTTAGGTAAGCCTGTTACAAGTTTTTCTACAGAAGGTAGGGAATGGAAATGAAGGTTTCCTAATCTTCTATGCCAAATCTCATTTGAATCAAAGGTGTCAAGGGTAAGGGCTTGTTTGACTTCAGTGTAAAGGTACCCTTGTCTCACACCTATGATTTGGGCTTTCTTGATTGTTGAGTTCTTAGGCCATGCTAGAACTTTCCCATCCATAAAGGTAGCTCTATAACCATTGACTTCAAGGGAAGAGATGGATATAAGATTCCTTTTTATTCCAGGTACAAATAAGACTCCGATGAGTTGAAGGGAGAGACCAGATTTCAATGTGATGGAACAAGTTCCAACCCCTTTTACTTGATGTGTAGAGTCATCCCCAATAGTTACATCTCCATCAGACTCTTCGGTCATAGTGTCTAAGTGTTCTCTAAACCCTGTGATGTGCCTCGAAGAACCACTATCAATCACCTAGTTGTTGATATTGTTAGATACTTGACTAGATAAGGCTAAATAGAACACAAAGTTTTTAGATTCATAATATGAATTTGACTTTCCTACTTTGGAAAACGATGCTTGTTGCTTTGATCTGTTAGGGCACTTCATTGCATAGTGGCCATATTGATCACATCTAAAGCATTGTACTTGAGAGATGTCTTTCTTTTTAGAGGATCCCTTTCCATTGGAATTTCTCTTTCTTTTAAAAGATCCTTTCTTGTAGGAGTTTTTCTTATTCCTTTTATTAGACGATGTGTTGAGCACATGAATGTCTTCATCTATGTTTTTCTGTCTATTTTCTTTTGAGCAGAGTCTTGTTTCTTCTTGAAGGCAGTCAGTTCTTAGCCTGTCAAACTTAGGGAGTTTAGATCTTGCACTTATTCCTTGAACAAATGACTCCCATGAGTTTGGTAGGCCTCCTAGTGCAATTAGAGTCAATTCTTTGCTATCAATCTGATATCCAATTGTGGATAATTGATCTCTTAGTTCAATAATCCTCATGAAGTATGCATTAATGGACTCTCCTTTGTTTATTTGAGCATTGATGATTTTCCTTTTTAAAGCAAGAGTCCTGCAGGTGTTGTTGATCTCATAATTTTTCTCAAGAGATTTGAACATATGGTATGTAGTTTCATGTTTTGCTAGGATGGGCACTATATGATCCCTAACTGCATCTACTAGGATTTTCATGGCCTTTTCATTGTTTTTTATCCATTGAGATTTCTCAGATTCAGACTTTGATTCCTTCATATTTTCTCTCACAAGTGAGTCTAGCTTATTATCTCTAAGGATCATCATGATTCTAAATTTCCATGATGTGAATTTGTCTGCTCCAGCAAGGCGATCTTCAAATCTGATCACACTTGACATTATGAAGAATGTGATGTGAATTCAAATTTTAGAAAAATACGAATCTTCTAGAGCAAACTGATTTTAGATTTTTTTTGGATTCACACAACCTTGCTTTGATACCATGTAAATGTAAACAAATCTTCTAACAAAGAGAGAGACTAAGGGTTCTAAAGAGATTCTAAGTTCCAAATTTCTACAAAATTTCTAAGTCAGATTTGCGATTACCATATTTTTTTTCCTGAATGTACTGAATGCAGAACATTAATCAATTTCTATATTTTGCATATCAATAGAGGAATCACCTTTTGTATGTAAGGAGACCCGCCTCCAAGGGATGCATCTCTTGAGAGGACATGTCTCCACATGTGGAGACATGTCTGCTCAAGGGACGTGTCCCTTTGAGCGCGCGGGTTTCACTTACAGTTGATAAAACATTCGGTTCAAACAACTTTAATATATATACATAGACCCTCACACATGGCAAGTATATATGAGAATTCCAAATGCGAATTTGAACATCAATTATAAATTCTATTTTATACATGCTTTATAAAATTTGATGGTTTTACTTATTTCTAGAAATATTAATCATGAAGGGGACTTGATCTTATATAAATGATGATGATGCTTATAGCAATCATCGTTTATATCTGACCTAAGCTACCATTCATCAACAATAGTAAAGGAATACAGTGTGAAAATTTAATTAACCTAATTAGAGGTACATGTGATTAACCATTAAAGCTAAAATAGAACATGGATAAACATGTAAATATAAATAAATTAAAAAAAAAAAACACATGTGAAATTGGATATACATGAATAAAACCTTCCAAAAAACTCCACCAACAATAGATAATAAGCTTGTATTGATCAATTAGAACTAAGTACATCAATACAACTCCTACTTTCTTCTATAGTTTTATAACATTCTATTAGTGTGAGAGTACCTAAAAGAAACCATGTATAACCTCTATCCCATGTATCATATATATACATGTAACAAAAATAAGAATCCACAAGTGGTTTACAAAGCAATAAATGCAAAACGAAGGGCCCAAACTAGGTGCCCAAATCTAGGTAAAAAATCAAACACCTCACTCATCCAAATCATCTTCTAGGAATATAATGTAACTATTCTTATGAAATGGTGTGTCATATATTTTATCATGATATTTTGTTCATCCCACTTTCTCATTTTTAGATGCTCCATGTGTGTATTATTTACACTAACATAACCTATCTTGAAATAGATGCATTATAACTTCAAGTCTTTATATTCCTTTTATAACCTCTTGTATCCAATATCATTAATACTATGTCACATAATATAAAGAATAATAATACAATAATATCCCTTAAATCCTCGTGGGCATACAAGTTACCCATTCTAAGTAAGTTGGAGACCCAACACTATGCATTAGGATTGCAATTTAATATCACACTAGATGATAATAATACTAAAGGAATATCACCATAATGTATTTAAGCAACATCATGTAGAGTTTAGTAGATGAAATATACACATGAATGTTCCTAGCATCCTCATGAGATAAAGTATAAAAATTTAAGAAGTAGAAATATCACAAGATGTAGGATTATCATCACTAGGCATAAAAACATAATAAAGGCATAACATCATTATATAAATCATCATCTATAATGTATCAAATGAATTTAAGGTTGAAATAAGAGTTAAGGTATTTTTATAGGAATTAAATAATTAGCATCATCATAAAATAGTGACATAATAAGTGAGTGTGGTAATGAGGGAGGAAAGTACATTTATTATAAAAATATAATAATAAAAGTAGGCATAGATGGATCCAAATCCTAATCAATGTTAATAAAAAATTATGTTAAAAAAAATAGAAGGATAAATCCTTGTTGGAAATATGTGTCTCAATCTCACAGGCTGAAACCTCTGAAAGAGCCAAGTCAGTGTGACATCCATATTATCCGGTCGACTAGCAACTTTGGAACCTTGTGAAAAGTTCTAGTCGCTGAGACCTTGTTGATGTCTTGCCGACTAGAGCTATCACTATGACTCATTGTGTTCGGTGTAACCCTCTGTCGAGTGGATTGGTCTTGCCAACGGGTTGATGCCTAAAGGTTATCGGGCATGGCGACTGGAGTCATCAGAGTAACACAAAGGCTTCAGTATGAAGTCTTGGTGATAGGTGGTATGTCTCACTGATAAGCATACACTCGGAGCTATCGAGGTGACATGAAATCCTCAGCAAGAACTCTTGCCGACTGTTGGTTCTCTCACCAACAATTATTCACTAGAAGACATCAGGGTGACATGGTGACTCGGTAAGATCTCTTGCCGATAGATGGTATGTCTCACCAAACAACTACACTCGGAGTCATCGGAATAACTTGAAGGCTTTGGTATAAAGTCTTAGCGATGGATGTTTGTCTCAGCGATGGGGTAGTCTGTTGTCGATATGACTCTTGGTGACTGTTTGGTTATCGGTATGACTTGTGGGTTTGGTATTACCTCTCAGCGATAGCGGTAAGTGTTTCTGACGATTGTTTGTTTCGATATGACTGGAAGGCTCGGTGTGATCTCTTGGCGAGTAGCGATAGTCTCGCAGATGGAAATTTTGAGGTCGATGTGACTTGTGAACATCGATATGACTCTCGCCGATAGTTGAACTCTTGCTGATAGATCTTCACAAGGTGGATTTTCATTCGGTATAACGTCTTGCCGATGGGGTCAACTCTTGGCGATAACTACAATTGTTCTTGTGGCATTGTGGAGACACGGTTAGTGTCACACCGACATGCGACACAGGTTGAATGCCTTTTACTGAGTGATGACTATCCTACGTGGTGAGTCTATGACCAATCAGAGAAGCAGAATGGGAACCGCTAGCAGTTGGACTGTTACGGCCATTACTGAGAGGAAGATCGACAGACCATGGGCATCATGGATATACTCAGAGATTGAAGATTGTGATCAGTTTTTGATGAAGAGTTGGATGAATGGTTGGATGAATAGCTCGATGAGTGATCAGTGAATTCAATTTTGAGAGCATTGAATCTTGAATGTTCTATACAAGGTCGGTCTATGATTATGCTGTTGTAAATTGACATTAGAGAGAGTGAAGCCTATACTCTGTATGTAATTTCATTACTGTAATACAAAGGGGTTTTTCTTGGTGTGGTGGGTTTTTCTCCCGTAAGGGTTTTCCCACGTAAATCTAGTGTTCATATGTGTATGATTATTTCTCTATTTCTGTTATTTCTTTCAAGTGTATCTTAATTGGACTGTAATTGAAAATTTAAAAGTATCTCTGCATTCTTCCTTTAGGTTTTTTCATTAGGAGAGTTGCTTCTGCACCTTAGCTTTCCTTATAAGTGGTATCAGAGCCTGGCGAGTTGTGTTATCCTTGTGGGTAAGTTGGGTTTTTTGAGTCAATTTATGTTCAGTGGGAGTCTTGTAGAAGTTTGGTAATTCAAATTATAGGTTAAGATGGGAAGCACGTCAGGAAAGATTGAAATTGAGAAATTCAATGGCAGCAATTTTGAGTTGTGGAAACTTAAAATGGAAGATCTGTTGGTTGATCGTGATCTTTGGATTGTTGTGTTTGGAACGAAGCCTACAGGAATGAAGCAAGAGGATTGGGACCTTGTAGATAGAAAATCAAAGGGGATGATAAGGCTCTGTTTAGCAGACTCTATTCTTCTGAATGTTCATGAAGAAAAGACTACATCTTCCTTGTGGAAAATACTGGTAGCTATTTATCAGGGCAAGTCCTTGGTGAATAAATTGTTCTTGAGGAAGAAGTTGTACTCTTTGAGAATGCAAGAAGGAGGATCTGTTGCTGATCATTTGAACGCATTCAACATGTTGATTGCACAGTTAACATCTGTGGGCATGAAGATTGATGAAGAAGATCGATGTATGTTGTTATTATGTTATTTGCCAGATTCTTGGGATCATCTGGTAATGGCTATTGGGAGTACGGCATCCACTTTTAAGATGGAAGATGTTGTTGCTTCTTTGTTATTAGAAGAGATGAGAAGGAAATATTCTGAGATGGTGAAGGAGGCTCTTGTTGTTAGAGGCAGATCGAAAGATAAAGGCAAGAAGAAGGACAAGAAGTCCAAATCAAAATCAGAGGGGAGATCAAAGTCTACTGGCAAGAAGTCCAAGGTGACATGCTGGAATTGTAAGGAAAGTAGAGGTGTGGAAGCAACTTTCCTAACATCAAATCCATAGGGAAGTAAGCAGAAAGTACTTTTAATTTTTCTAATTACAATCCAATTAAGACACACATGAAAGATTTATAGAAACAAAGAAGATACTCAAAGACAATGAACAACAAATTTACGTGGGAAACCCTTTTGGGAAAAAACCCACCACACCAAGTTGAATCTCTTTGTATTACAATAACAACAATTACATACAATCAAAGATACAACTCTCTGGTATTAGTTCACAGTAGCTTCATTCACTATTCATCCAATTACAGAAATGCTCTCCTAAATCTGATCTCACTCATCTCTTTCAAATTAGAATCGATCCTTTAAAGCTTATCACATTCTAATTTTTTTTCCTTTTATTCATCCTTATCCGCCATTGCCCCATCGTAGAAATTTTCCTCTCGAGCAATTGATTTTTCCCTACATGTTGTTCAGCTCTAGCATCGCAACAGTTGCAAAAATCTAACTGCCACCCATTTGAAATTACTTCCTCTAATTGGTCCATGAGGCTCCACATAGGATGGTCAAATTGGTCAAGGGTGTTCAACTCTATTGGCATATCAGTGAGACACTAATAGTGTCTCCCCGATGCCACAAATTCTTCATATCGATATCGGCATAGGTTCTCAGTCTGCAAGACGATATACCAAATGCCATGAGGCATACCGAATCCATCGACATCCAATGCATCCCTATTGGCAAGATATTTCTCATCAATTAGACTCATACCATTGCTCACAAGTCACAACGACTTCCACTTTGCTATTGGCAAGACTTTCCATTAGCCAAGATGTTTCGCCAGGTCTCCGCAAGTTTCACCGAAGCACCTGACAGTCGGCAAGACATTCGTCTTTCGCCAAGACTTTACACCGAATTCATCCAAGTCTTACCGAGTCAGCAAGACTTGAGTCTTTTTCTAAGACCTTACACCAGTCGAACATGTCACACCGAAGCATCGAAGAGTCGGTGAGACTTATCGTCTTCTCCAAGACCTTATACCGAGGTCTTAAGTCACCCTGAGTGCTGCATTCACCAGTCGTCAAGATTTATGTCTTTCGCCAAGACCACATACCGAGCGCCCATGTCTTGCCGAGTCGGCAAGACATTTGACTTCACCAAGACGTTTCACCATGTGCCGAGAGCTACACCGATGACTTCAGTTGCATCCCTGTCGGCGAGACCAGGCACCCTTCGCCAAGACTTCATACCGAAGTATTTTGTCACCATGAAGGCACCAAGTGAAAACTCTCATCGGCATGACCTTTCATTGTCGCTGAGAGATCTTCCTAATGCCCTTGAGTTACCCTGATAGCCATATGCTATCGGTGATACATTCTCCAATTGACAAAAGATCATAGTGAATGCTCTATGTTGCAGCGATGGACTTCATTCGGCAAGACATCACCTCTGTCTTGGCGACATGGACATTTCAACAAGATTCAGAATAGTTAGTCAGCCAGACATGAATAATGTCACAACAAATTTTCCCTATAGGAGTTACATGTCAGTAATAATTGAGGCACATATTCCAACAAGCTCCCACTTGACGAAGATCTTACTGACAACTCCAGAGCATAAACAAACTACTGAAAAACATGGGCCAAGAGGTCCATCGAACTGGCACACCACCTGTATGTGTCTGTGCTTATAGGCTTCGTCAATGCATCTGCAACATTCTCCAGAGTATCCACTTTCTCCAAATAGACCTTCCCATCCTCCACCATATCTTGTAGAAAGTGATACTGTACATCTATATGTTTTTTCCTGGCATGGAAAGTAGGATTCTTTGCCAAACATATAGCACTATGACTGTCATAGTAAATAGTAATTTTTCTTGCATCAGAACCAATGTTAGAAAACAAACGTTTTAACCAGATTGCTTCTTTACAGGCATGTGTAGCTGCCATGTATTCTGCCTTTGTAGTGGACAAAGTGACTACAGCCTGCTGCTTGCTCATCCAACTCACTGCACCACCATTCATCATGAAAACATATCCACTGGTGGATCTTCTGCTATCAATGTCCCCTGCCCAATCAGAGTCCACATAACCTAGAATACTGAGAGTCCTTTGTGATTCAACCAAGTTCCCATGGTAACACAAATCATAGTTTGAAGTACCCTTCAGATATCTAAACACTCTCTTCACAGCATCCCAATGTGTCCTTCCAGGATTAGCCATAAATCGACTAAGAACTCCCACTACTTGGGCAATGTTTGGCCTTGTACAAACCATTGCATACATAAGGCTGCCAACTACACTAGCATAAGGTACACTGGTCATGTCCTCCATCTCAGTAGGATATTTTGGACAATCCTCAATAGATAGCTTTGTTCCCTGTGTAACTGGAACAACTAGCTGCTTGCACTCAGTCATACAAAATCTCTCTAGAACAGTCATGATATACTTACTCTTACTGAGCCAAAGTTTTCTATCTTTCCTGTCCCTGGTTATTTCCATTCCCAGAATGTACCTTGTTGCACCAAGATCTTTCATTTCAAACTTTGCAGACAACTGAGACTTAAGATCAGAAATCATTAGCTTACTATTGCCTATGAACAGCATATCATCAACATAGAGAGCAATAATAAGAACTTGATCACTTTTAGCTTTGTAATATACACAATGATCACATTTTGATCTTACAAATCCTAATGAGAAAACAAAAGTGTCAAATTTCTGGTACCACATTCTAGGAGACTGTTTTAACCCATACATAGATTTCTTTAACTTGCAAACCAATCTTTCCTTACCTTTTTCCACAAAGTGCTCCCGCTGGGACATATAAATTTCTTCTTCAAGATCACCATGAAGAAACATTCTCTTCACATCCATCTATTTAATTTCTAAGTCAAACGCTGCTGCAAGTGACAAAAGAAATCTAATAGATGTCAGCTTAGCTACAGAAGAAAATATTTCTCCATAATCAATTCCCTCTACCTGGGAATAACCTTTTGCAACCAGCCTCACTTTATATTTTTCTACACTACCATCCAGACCAATTTTCCTTTTGAATACCCATTTACAGCCCACAGCTTTTTTGCCTTTAGGAAATGGCACCAAACTCCAGGTATCATTCTTTTCTAATGATGCCATCTCTTCATTCATGGCTTCCAACCAAGAGTTTGAATCAGACATTTTAAATGCCTCTTTCACAGTCCTAGGTTCATTAGTGCTAGAAATTAAAGCATAGGCACAAGTAGACTCAATCAAAGAAAACCCATACCTATCAGGTTGCTTTCTTTTACGAGTTCACCTTCTCACAGGCTGAGGCTGAGGTGGTTCTTCATCTTCTTCAGAACTTTCAGAACTACTTGAGCTCTCCTCAGTATCAGGTACATTTTGATTTTTCAATTCCTCTTTATCCGGTGTCAGAGGAATTCCTGCTACAACCTTTTCATTTTCTGATTTCTTCTTTGACTATAGATCCAATGTAGAAGTTTTCAACTCATGAAAGATAACGCTTCTGCTGTACAAAACCTTCTTAGTCTTAGGGTTCCAAAGCTTGTATCCTTTTATGCCAGCACTATAGCCAATAAAAATACACTTTACAGCTTTGTTTTCCAACTTGGATCTTTTTTCAAATGGCACATATGCATATGCCTCACAGCCAAAGACACAAATATGTCTCAGAGAGGACTTCTTTCCAGACCATGCTTCCAAAGGCATCTTCTCAAAAAGAGCAGAGTTAGGAGAAAGATTTACCAAGTAACATGCTGTAGAGATTGCTTCAGCCCAGAACTTCTCCTCCAAGCCAGCACTACTCAGCATACTTCGTGCCCTTTCCATTACTATCCTGTTGAACCTTTCAGCAACTCCATTTTGTTGTGGAGTGTAAGGTGTAGTCTTATGTCTTTTAATCCCATGATCTGTACAATACCTTTCAAATTCATCTGAACAAAACTCACCGCCATTGTTAGTCCTCAAGCATTTTATTTTCCTACTAGTCTGATTTTCAACAAGGTTTTTAAATTCCTTAAACCGACTGAACACTTCTGATTTTCTTTTCAGAAAATATACAAATGTTCTTCTTGAATAATCATTAATAAATGACACATAGTATCTTGATTTAGAAAAAGAAGGAACATTCACTAGACCAAACACATCATAATGAATATAATCAAGCAAACCAGAAGATTTGTGAGGATTGGAATAAAATGAAACACGATGTTGCTTTCCATATATGCAATGTTCACAAAATTCAAACTCAAGGTTACAATCTTCAAGCCCTTCTACCAGGTTTTTATTTTTCAAGGTTTTTAAACCTTTTTCACCAATGTGGCCAAGCCTATGATGCGAGCATAGTCTTTTCTGCTGGAAGTTTAACCTCCATGGTGTTTACTCCATCAGGGACGTTTCCCTTCTTATCTCCATGAGTAGCCTTAAGTGACTTCGCAAAGACACTATTGCATTGAATAGCTTGTGCATCCAGCTTGTACAAGGTACCAATTCGAGCACCCCTAGCCAACACCATAGAGCCTCTAGTCATCTTGTAACCATTTCTAGAGAACGTGACATGCACTCCAATATCATTCAGCTTACAAAAAGTAAATTACAAGTCAGACCTAGTATATGCATCACCTCATTGATTCCTTTCACTCTTCCATCAGGGAATTGAATTCTGACTCTTCCACGACCAACAATTTCCAAAGATGAATCACTTGCCAAGTACACCTTTCTGTAAGGAAAGCAGAGGTGTGGAAACACTTTCCTAACATCAAATCCATAGGGAAGAATGCAATGCAGGGATTTTAATTTTCAAATTACAATCTAATTAAGACACACATGAAAGATTTACAGAAATAGAGCAAATACACAAAGACAACTGAACAACAGATTTACATGGGAAACCCTTTCAGGAAAAAACCCACCACACCAAGCTGAATCTCTTTGTATTACAGTAACAACAATTATATACAATCATAAATACAACTCTCTGGTATTTCACAGTAGCTACAACATTCACTGTTCAATCTCTCTTAGAAAATCTCTCAACAATTTGATTCACTCATCATAATTTCAAATTAGAATCGATCTGCTTTTATTCTATTCACATTCTAATTTTGTCTTATGTGCATCCTTATCTGCCATTGCCAATCATAGACAGTTTCCATTGAGCAGATGATTTTTCTTTGCATGCAGTTTTTTCCAGCGTTGCAACAGTTTCAAAAAATCCAACCGTCATCCGTTTGAAAATTGCTTCCTCTGATTGGTCCAGCAGGATGCCACATAGGATGGTCACACGTTCAATAGCGTTCACACTTTTTTGGCATATCAGTGAGACACTAACAGTGTCTCCCCAATGCCACAAAGTATTTGCTATCGATATCAGCTTCAAACCCCAACAATCGGCAAGAGGATTCTCATTCGACAAGTCTCATACCAAAAACCATAAGTCATATCGAACTCAGAGAGACCATCGGCAAGACATACCGATCTCGTCAAGACCTCTTATCGAAGTCTTCAAGTCATTTCGTCAAGTGATTTCCATTCGGCGTGACAATCGCATTTTGGTGAGACTAATATCAAAGTAAGAAGTCACAGCGATGAGATATACTATCGGCAAGACACTTCGTTCTCGCCAAGACTTCCCATCGACCACTACATGCTACACTGAAGCCTTACTTCTATCAAAAAGACCCCACAGTTTCGGTGAGACATCATACCGAAAGAAAAAGCTTCCACCGAATGTCACATACTGTCGGCAAGACTCATATCTTTCACTGTGACCTTTCTCTGAGTGCCCCAAGTCTTCTCGAAGACCATCGGTGTGACTTACCCAAGTTGCCAAGACTTCTCAACAAAGTCTTTTGTTACCGTGAAGACACCACGAGAATACTCCTGTCGGCATGACCTAGCTGCATCACTGAGACATCTCCCTGCGACCTTTATGTTACCCCGATAGTTTTACATCCCAGTCGGTGAGACCTTTCATACTTGTGGAGACATCTTATCGAAACCCTTGTTTCACCGATAGAGCTAGATATTGTCGGTGAGACATTTTAAATCGGTGAGACCACATACTAACAATAGACCCTTCAGCCAAGTCTCCCCGATGCCCGATAAGAACACACTATCACCTGAAGGTTTCCATTTGCCAAAAGGTCATAGCGAACACACAAGGTCACAGTGATAGACTTATCGGCAAGACATCAACCCTGTCATAGCGATATGAACATTTCAAGAGATTCAGAATAGTTAGTCAGCCAGACATCCATGATGTCACACTGACTTTTCCTTCAAAGAGTTTCATGTCAGTAAGGATTGAGGCACATATTCCAACACTTTCCACCATTGTATTCTTCATACTTTGTGAACCAATCTCTATGAGATATCATATGGAAAGATGCTCTAGAATCAATCAGCCAGACATCATCTGATGCTCGTGTAGCCAAAGCTGCAATGAAGGTGTCTGCATCACTCTGAGAAGAATCATTTCCAGAAGAGTTCTTCTTCTTTTTCTCCTCCTTGCAATCCTTTCAGACATGACCAGGTTGCCCACAATTCCAACACTTCACTTTGGACTTCTTGCCAGGAGACTTTGATCTCCCTTCTGATTTTGATCTGGATTTCTTGTCCTTCTTCTTGCCTTTCTCCTTCGATCTACCTCTGATAGCCAAATCCTCCTTTGCCATCTCAAAATATTTTCTTCTCATCTCTTCCGATAACAAAGAAGCAACAACATCTTCCATCTTGAAAGTGGATGTTGTACTCCCAATAGCCATCACCAGATGATCCCAAGAATCTGGAAAAGAACATAGCAGCAACATGCAGCAATCTTTATCTTCAATCTTCACACCAATAGATGTTAACTGAGCAATCAACATGTTGAAAGCATTTAAGTGATCAGCAACATATCCTCCCTCTTGCATTCTCAAAGAGTACAGCTTCTTCCTCAAGAACAATTTGTTCACCAAGGACTTGCCTTGATAAATTGATGCTAGTCTTTTCCATAAGGAAGAGGCGGTCTTTTCTTCATGAATGTTCAAAAGAACGGAGTCTTCCAAACAGAGCCTTATCAGCCCCTTAGACTTTCTATATGCAAGGTCCCAATCCTCTTGCTTCATGCCTTGAGGCATTGTTCCAGACACAGCAGTCCAAAGATCTCAGTCTACTAATAGATCTTCCATTTTGAGTTTCCACAACTCAAAGTTGCTACCATTGAATTTCTCTATTTCCATCTTCCTGGATGTGCTAGCCATCTTAATTTGTAATTAAATTAACAGAAATCTACAAAACTCCCACTGGAAAAGGATTGACACAAAAAACCCAACCCACTCACAAGGATAACACAACTGGCCAAGCTCTGATACCACTTGTAAGGAAAGCAGAGGTGTGGAAGCAACTTTCCTAACATCAAATCCACATGGAAGTAAGCAAACAGTATTTTTAATTTTTCTAATTACAATCCAATTAAGACACACATGAAAGATTTACAAAAACAGAGAAGATACTCAAAGACAATGAACAACAGATTTATGTGGGAAACCCTTTCGGGAAAAAACCCACCACACTAATAGATCTTCCATTTTGATTTTCCACAACTCAAAGTTGCTACCATTGAATTTCTCTATTTCCATCTTCCTGGATGTGCTAGCCATCTTAATTTTTAATTAAATTAACAGAACTCTACAAAACTCCCACTAGAAAAGGATTGACACAAAAAACCCAACCCACTCACAAGGACAACACAACTGGCCAAGCTCTGATACCACTTGTAAGGAAAGCAGAGGTGTGGAAGCAACTTTCCTAACATCAAATCCACATGGAAGTAAGCAAATAGTACTTTTAATTTTTCTAATTACAATCCAATTAAGACACACATGAAATATTTACAAAAATAGAGAAGATACTCAAAGACAATGAACAACAGATTTATGTGGGAAACCCTTTCGGGAAAAAACCCACCACACCAAGCTGAATCTCTTTGTATTACAATAACAAAAATTACATACAATCAAAGATACAACTCTCTGGTATTAGTTTACAGTAGCTTCATTCATTGTTCATCCAGTTACATAAATGCTCTCCTCAATCTGATCTCACTCATCTCTTTCAAATCAAAATCGATCCTTTAAAGCTTATCACATTCTAATTTTTTTTCCTTCTATTCATCCTTATCCACCATTGCCCCATCGTAGAAAGTTTCCTCTCGAGCAATTGGTTTTTCCCTGCATGTTGTTCAGCTCCAGCGTCGCAATAGTTGCAAAAATCTAACTGCCACCCATTTGAAATTGCTTCCTCTAATTGGTCCATGAGGCTCCACATAGGATGGTCAAACTGGTCAAGGGAATTCAACTTTGTTGGCATATCGGTGAGACACTAATAGTGTCTCCCCGATGCCACAAAGTCTTCATATCGATATCGGCATAGGTTCATAGTCTGCAAGATGATATACCGAACGCCATGAGACATACCGAATCCATCAACATCCAATGCATCCCTATCGGCAAGAGATTTCTCATCAGCTAGACTCATACCACTGCTCACAAGTCACAACAACTTCCACTTTGGTATCGAAAAGACTTTCCATTCGCCAAGATGTTTCGTCGGGTCTCCGCAAGTTTCACCAAAGCACCTGACAATCGGCAAGACATTCATCTTTCGCTAAGACTTTACACCGAGTTCATCCAAGTCTTACTGAGTTGGCAAGACTTAAGTCTTTCGCTAAGACCTTACACCGGCCGAACATGTCACACCGAAGCATTGAAGAGTCGGCGAGACTTATCGTCTTCGCCAAGACCTTATACCGAGGTCTTAAGTCACCCCGAGCGCTGCATTCACCAGTTAGCAAGACTTATGTCTTTCGCCAAGACCACATACTGAGCGCCCATGTCTTGCCGAGTCGGCAAGACATTTGACTTCGCCAAGACATTTCACCGTGTGCCGAGAGCTACACCAATGACTTCAGTTGCATCCCCGTCAGTGAGACTAGGCACCCTTCGCCAAGACTTCATACCGAAGTCTTTTGTCACCGCGAAGGCACCAAGTGAAAACTCCCATTTGCATGACCTTTCATTGTCGCTGAGAGATCTTCTCGATGCCCTTGAGTTACCCTAATAGCCATATGCTATCGGTGATACATTCTCCAATTGACAAAAGATCATAGCGAATGCTCTATGTTACAGTGATGGACTTCATTCGGTAAGACATCACCTTTGTCTTGGCGACATGGACATTTCAACAAGATTCAGAATAGTTAGTCGGCCAGACATGAATAATGTCACAGCGACTTTTCCCTGCAGGAGTTACATGTCAGTAAGAATTGAGGCACATATTCCAACAAGAATTGTGGGCAACTTGATCATGTCCAAAAGGATTGTAAAGAAGAGAAAAAGAAGAAGAAGAAGTATTCTTCCAACAATGATTCTTCTCAGAGTGATGCGGACGATTTCATTGCAGCCTTGGCTACACAGGCATCAGATGATGTCTGGCTGATTGATTATGGAGCATCTTTCCACATGACATCTCATAGAGACTGGTTCACGAAGTATGAAAAATATGATGGTGGAAAGGTGTGTTTGGCAAGTGATTCATCATTGGAAATAGTTGGTCATGGAAGAGTCAGAATTCAATTCAATTCCCTGATGAAAGAGAGAAGGGAATTAATGATGTGATGCATATACCAGGTCTAGCTTGAAACTTAATTTCTATTAGTATGTTGAATGATTTTGGAGTGCAAGTCATGTTCTCTAGAAATGGCTGCAAGATGGCTAGAGGCTCTATGGTGCTAGAAAGAGGTGCTCGTGTTGGTACCTTGTATAAGCTTGATGCACATGCTGTGCAAAGCAATAGTGTCTCTGCCAAGTCACAGAAAGCTACTCATGGAGGAAAAGAGGAAAAGTTCCTAATAGTGTAAACTCTATGGAAGTTAAACTTCCAGCAAAAAAGACTATGCTCTAGCATCATAGGCTAGGCCACATTGGAGAGAAAGGTTTAAAAACCTTGAAGAATAAAAACCTGGTTGAGGGGCTTGAAGATTGTAACCTTGAATTCAAGTTTAGTGAACATTGTATATATGGTAAATAGCACCGTTTTTCATTTTATTCCAGTCCTCACAAATCTTCTGGTTTGCTTGATTATATACATTCTAATGTTTTTGGTCCAGTGAATGTTCCTTCTTTATCTAAGTCAAGGTACTATGTATCGTTTATTGATGATTATTCAAGAAGGGAATATGTCTATTTTTTGAAAAGTAAATCAGAAGTGTTTAGTTGGTTTAAGGAATTTAAGAACCTTGTAGAAAATCAGACTGGAAGAAAAATAAAATGTTTAAGGACTGACAATGGTGGTGAATTTTGTTCTGATGATTTTGAGAGGTACTATAAAGATCATGGGATTAAAAGACATAAAACTACACCTTATACTCCATAGAAAAATGGAGTTACAGAAAGGTTCAACATGACAATGATGGAAAGAGCACGAAGTATGTTGAGTAGTGTTGGCTTGGAGGAGAATTTTTGGGCTAAGGCAGTTGCTACAACATGTTACTTGATAAACCGTTCTCTGAATTCCGCTCTTGTTGAGAAAACACCTTTGGAAGCATGGTCTGGTAAGAAGCCCTCTTTAAGACATATTTGTGTTTTTGGTTGTGAGGCATATGCACATGTGTCGTATGAAAAAAGATCTAAATTGGAGAACAAGGTTGTCAAATGTATTTTTATTGGTTATAGTGCTGGCATAAAAGGATACAAGCTTTGGAATCCTGATACAGAGAAGGTTTTGTACAGCAGAAGTGTTATCTTTCATGAGCTGAAGCCTTCTACCTTGGATCTATAGTCAGAGACAAAATCAAAAACCAAAAAGGATTTTGTTGAAATTCCTCCTACACCAGATAAAGAGGAATTGAAAATTCAAAATGTACCTAAAACTGAGGAGAGCTCAAGTAGTTCTGAGAGTTCTGAAGAAGAACAACAACCTCAACCTCAGCAAGTGAGGAGGTCAACTCGTGAAAGAAAGCAACCTAATAGGTATGGGTTCTCTTTGATAGATTCTACTTGTGCCTATGCTTTAATTTCTAGCACTGATGAGCCTAGGACTGTGAAAGAGGCATTTAGAATGCCTGATTCAAACTCTTGGTTGGAAGCCATGAATGAAGAAATGTCATCATTAGAAAATAATGATACTTGGAGATTGGTGCCCTTTCCTGAAGGCAGAAAAGTTGTGGGCTGCAAATGGGTACTTAAAAAGAAAATAGGTCTGGATGGCAGTGTGGAAAAATATAAGGCGAGGTTGGTTGCGAAGGGTTATTCCCAGGTAGAAGGAAATGATTATGGAAAAAAAATTTCTCCTGTAGCTAAGCTAACGTCCATTAGATTTATTTTGTCACTTGCGTGCGTATGACTTAGAGATCGAACGATGGATGTGAAGACAACATTTCTTCATGGTGATCTTGAAGAAGAAATTTATATGTCCTAGCTTGAGCACTTTGTGGAAAAAGGTAAAGAAAAATTGGTTTGCAAGTTGAATAAATCTCTGTATGGATTAAAGCAATCTCCTAGAATGTGGTACCGAAGTTTGACACTTTTGTTTTGTCATTGGGATTTGTAAGATCAAAATCTAATCATTTTGTGTATTACAAAGTTGAAAGTGATCGAGTCCTTATTATTGCTCTCTATGTTGATGATATGTTGTTCATAGGCAATAGTAAGTTAATGATTTATGATCTTAAGTCTCAGTTGTCTACAAAGTTCGAAATGAAAGATCTTGGTGCAACAAGGTATATTCTGGGAATGGAAATAGCCAAGGACAGGAAAAATAGAAAACTTTGGCTCAGTCAGAGTAAGTATATTAAGACTGTTCTAGAGAGATTTTGTATGAATGATTGCAAGCAGCTAGTTGTTCCAGTTTTGTAGGGAACAGAGCTATCTATTTAAGACTATCCAAAATATCCTACTGAGATGAAGGACATGACCAGTGTACCTTATGCTAGTGCGGTTGGCAGTCTTATGTATGCAATGGTCTGTACAAGGCCAGACATTTCCCAAGCAGTGGGAGTACTTAGTCAGTTTATGGCTAATCTTGGAAGGACACATTGGGATACTATGAAGAGAGTGTTTAGATATCTGAAGGGCGCTTCTGAATATGCTTTGTGTTACCATGGGAACTTGGTTGAATCACAGAGGACTCTTACTATTCAAGGCTATGTGGATTTTGATTGGGCAGGGGACATTAACAGCAGAAGATCCACCAGTGGATATACTTTCATGTTGCATGGTGGTGCAGTTAGTTGGATGAGTAAGCAGCAGGCTATAGTCACTTTGTCCACTACAGAGGTAGAATACATGGCAACAACACACGCCTGTAAAGAAGCAATTTGGTTAAGAATTTTGTGTTCTAACATTGGTTTTGATGCAGGGAAAATAACTCTTTACTGTGATAGTCAGAGTGCTATTTGTTTGGCAAAGAATCCTTCTTTCCATGCCAGGATGAAACATATAGATGTACAGTATCATTTTGTACGAGATATGGTGGAGGATGGAAAGGTCTCATTAGAAAAATTTGATACTCTAGAGAATGTTGCAGATGTATTGACGAAGCCAGTGAGCACAGACAAGTTCAGGTGGTGTGCTAGTTCGATGGGCCTCAGTGCCCATGAATTTTAGTACTCTTTTATGCTCTGGAGGTGCCTGTGTGATCTTCGTCAAGTGGGAGATTGTTGGAAATATGTGTCTCAATCTCACAAGCTGAAACCTCTAAAAGAGCCAAGTCGGTGTGACATCCATATTGTCTGGCCGACTAGCAGCTTTGGAACCTTGTGAAAAGTTCTATTCACTGAGACCTTGTTGATGTCTTGCCAACTGGAGCTATCGTTGTGACTCATTGCATTCGGTGTAACCCTCTACCGAGTGGATTGGTCTTGCCAACGGGTTGATACCTAAAGGTTATCGGGGAGACTCATGGCGATTGGAGTCATTGGAGTAACACAAAGGCTTCGGTATGAAGTCTTGGCGATAGGTGGTATGTCTCACCGATAAGCATATAGTCGGAGCTATCGAGGTGATGTGAAAGCCTCAGTAAGAACTCTTGCCAATTATTGGTTCTCTTGCCAACAGTTATTCACTAGAAGACATCGGGGTGACATGGACTCGGTAAGATCTCTTGCCGATAGTCGACGAATAGCTACACTCTGAGTCATCGGGATAACTTGAAGGCTTCGGTATGAAGTCTTAGCGATGGATGTTTGTCTCAGCGATGGGGTAGTATGTTGTCGGTATGACTCCTGGCGACGGTTTGGTGCTCGGTATGACTTGTGGGTTCGGTATTACCTCTCAGCAATAGCGGTAAGTGTTGCCGATAGTTGTTTTTTTCGGTATGATTGGAAGGCTCGATGTGATCTCTTGGCAAGTAGCGATAGTCTCACTGATGGCAATGTTGAGGTCGATGTGACTTGTGAACATCGATATGACTCTCGCCGATAGCTGAACTCTTGTCGATAGATTTTCACAAGGTGGATTTGCATTTGGTATAACGTCTTGCCGATGGGGTCGACTCTTGGTGATAACTACAATCATTCTTGTGGCATTGGGGAGACATGGTTAGTGTCTCACCGACATGCAACATAGTTTGAATTCCTTTGACCGAGTGATGACTATCCTATGTGGTGAGTCTATGACCAATCAGAGAAGCAAAATGGGAACCGCTAGCAGTTAGACTGTTGCGGCCGTTACTGAGAGGAAGATCGACAGACCATGGGCATCATGGATATACTCAAAGATTGAAGATTGTGATTGGTTTTTGATGAACAGTTGGATGAATGGTTGGATGAATAGCTCGATGAGTGATCAGTGAATTCGATTATGAGAGCATTGAATCTTGAATGTTCTGTACAAGGTCGGTCTATGATTATGCTATTGTAAATTGACATCAGAGAGAGTGAAGCATGTACTCTGTATGTAATTTCATTACTGTAATACAAAGGGGTTTTTCTTGGTGTGGTAGGTTTTTCTCCTGTAAGGGTTTTCCCACGTAAATCTGGTGTTCATCTGTGTATGATTATTTCTCTATTTCTATTATTGCTTTCAAGTGTATCTTAATTGGACTGTAATTGAAAATTTAAAAGTATCTCTGCATTCTTCCTTGAGGTTTTGACGTTAGGAGAGTTGCTTCCACACCTTAGCTTTCCTTACAATCCTAAGGCCAAAACCTATAGGGAGTAAGAAATGTTAGCTCACTAGTTTATGCAGAGACAAAAATAAAAATCACCTATGATAAATATCTAGGTTAATTACATGTAAAATGACAAAAAATAATTAATTTAAACTAAATAAAAATCTTGAGTCTAGACAAGTATTGGAATTTTCTAAAATAGAAAAAGAAGGATAGATGCCCTTTAATCTACATACAATAAAGAATATTGTATTCTAATGCATGCCCTATGATCATACTTAGATTTATACTATCAAATCTAAATAATTAGTGGAACACAAACAAACTAAAACATCCACTATGTTGTGCCTAGTGAAAATGGTGTATTTTCTTCACTTCAAGAACCTACTCATGTAAGTATTCTAGACTAGATGGTGCTTGAAATCATTGGATGAATTTTTATCAAGTAAAGGAATCTATAATTTATCTTGATTATATTATGACCTATGTACCATTTCAATAGTGTTTACATAATATCAAAGACATGTCATGTGGAATGTAACCTCTAGGTATTTGTTCTAACATATACAAATGTTGATGCATTAGTTTCTTTAGATTATTTAGTTACTGATTTTAGTACAATCTTGATTGATTATATATTTATAAATGGCCTAGGCATTTTTTCTTTTATACAATACCCTAACGTTCAAATTTGAATATTTCACATGTGGGGGTTAAGTATGCCTATTCTATCTTAACATACGACTAGGGATGATAGGATTAATGAATTGATTTATATAATTGGGGAATAGGGGGCTAGGTTCAACTCAAGGATAGGTTAGATTTTAACTCTCTCACAAAAATATGCTAGTTGAGTAATAAAGTTTTTCATTTGGGATGAAAAGGTCAAATCAAGTTCAAAACGAGTGGGAAAAATTTAAGGTATGTTATTTTCACCTCTAAAAATATGTCAACAACACATTTCTATTTTAATAACCACCAAAACATTTTTTTTGTAATTTTGACTAATAAGACATGTATGAAAAACATAAAGCGAGTACAAGTCCATTATATAAAAAAATTAATATTTATATTATACTTCATAATTATTACATATATTATTAAATCTCTCAAAAGATGGTAAACATGATCCATGCATGTATTCTAATCATATCTATAGTAAAACATATATCAATGTTACACCATAGGATAACATAGATCAATCTATGCAACATGGCAAGTATGTCCACAAGTACAATAATGGTAGCATCCAAAATGATACATAATCAAGATTATAACATATTCAAGTATCTCTCACTCGATCCTACACACTATCTATATACGGGGAAGGTAAAATTAACCCACACATTGATGGAAAATTTAATCCCCCCAAACACCAACTTAGCCTAAATTGGGAAAACAAATAGTTATATAATTTAATTATTATATTTCTTGGGTAAATTCACATTCACAATTCAACATAATATCCAAATTACACACAAAGCTTTATGATAATTTACAACACAACTTAAAAGATTTCACACAATTTTACATCCACCAAAAAATCACAACAATTAACAAGACAAAAAGCAAGATGCTGCAACATATACTAAAAATACACAATACATTAGTATAAAACCTTAAGTAACACATGAACCCTACAAGGAATCTTAAGAAACACTAGAACTCATTTACCACCAAGTTATCAACTCACACACTTCCAAAAAGGAAAGGTAGATAACTATTTATCACCCACAAAGTACCCTAAATTGTATGTAGATTAGAATGCATCCTTGAAATTAGGTTAGAGGACTTTAAATATAATAATATTTGGAAACATTGTGATAGATGGATGGTTTGCATATATAAAGATGTATATACACCCTATATCCTCTACAGATTACTCCCTATGTGATGTGGCGTGCATGTAACAAGAAGTGCATTCTTTGGATACACATATCCTCGAGAATAAAACCTCTTGTGTTCTCAAGACATCAATGTTGTATGTAGTACTATGATTTATCATCCATTACTAGGGTTCTCACCTACCCAAAATTGCAAAACTATCAATATCTCATAAATGATAGAAAATATAAAAAATACATCTTGATGGAATGTTAGATAAACATCTAAGTTTATATATCATATAATTTTCTAGTTGAATCCATCAAGGGAAGTAATCTCTAATTTATGATATATGTAATATTTATTATTAAAAATTAAATTCTTGAGACCTTAAAAAATCATTTCTAGATAATTTTCTAAGAAATTACAGTAGAGACCTACATAGCATAGTAGTGACCTCCACAACATGGTCCTAACCCACAAATTATGTTGGTATGTTGGTACCTTATTTTTTAAAATTAACTACCCAGATCCCTACATCATGGTTTCCACTAGGTTTTTGTGAACCCAATTTTTTAACTTTACTTCATAGAAATTGAGAATTAACATAGTAATATTACTTACATATCTGACCCAAGGCACACTTCCTAAGTATGGAATTTTTTTTATATATTCACCTTATAATATAACCTATGAACACTCAACAACATACATTAAAACATAGAATCACGTACAACACTCTAAATTAGTATAAAAATGAGATTATGTACAATTCCATTAAAGTGTGATTCTTTAGACATGTTAATGAAATTGATCAAACAATAATGTGTACAAAAAATACACAACACTCAAAAGAATCAATTTTATCATGAAATCATAACTTAATTACCAATTTATTGTTATTTATTATTTGTGCTTTTGAATCTACACATTAGTGTTTAGGGTTTCTCTTTCCTCGATTCCTCCAATTGTAGGGCTCACAATACTATTTTCTTTCTAATTTTGACTCTTAAAAATTAGTATCCCTATGTTTATAAACCATTTTCCTAATTTCCAAACAAAATTACATCATGTTTCCATAGTTTTACTTTGCTAGTAACTTTCAAACTGATAGTTTACTAGTTCTTTCTTTTACTTCCAATTTTTTTTTTAGTTTTGTATTAACATAATTATGATTAATTAAACCTTAATTATAATTGATTACATGATCTCTATGGACAAGAACTCTCTATTGGATTAAGATCATAATTTTCTAACAATATCCAATTCTTTCTTGAACCTTGGTGAAAACTAACAATGCTTAATTCTTTATTGAGATCTCCAAAAATCCTTGTAAAAATTATGGGTAATCATCATAATGGTATTTTCATTAAAATTCACTCTACTATTTTTAATCTTTCAAATGTGAATTATATATAGATGCATCAAAATAAACATTGAATTCAAGATAGATCATAGATATAAATATGGTATAAGTTAAGGTTAATTATGTTAATTGATCATGACACACCAAATATAGATTAAAATAATATGGGATGACATCATTGGTTACATATACTCACCTATCCCTCTTTCTACGCTCCACATTTTTTCACCTTTTTTTTCCCTTTCCTAACTCTGTGTTTATTTATTCCTAGTTAGAATGTGGATGAAACAAAGACACCTTAAGTAGTACATGTTGACACAAGTGAATTTGAACATGTTTTTTTTCATGTCACTTATTCCTTATATTCTGTATCATTTACACTTTATCCTTTTATTTATTCCATGTGTGAATCCTCATTTCTCATTCATACATTTACCATATGTGTCCTTACACCTTGACTTCTTGATTATGCTTCATTTTTTGTGCATCTCCTATTCTCATTTCACTTACAAGGAATTTTCCTTATGTTATTTTTATATTTAGAACCTATGGGTCATGCTTTCTTACATTTCTTTATTCACTTCTATACATTCTTAATAAGTATTTTATTATTTCCCATGTCCCCACATTGGGTGTTTACTTTTTTCTTGTTTCAATATAGTGTCATTACCTATGTTCATTCTCCTACACTTGTGATATATTCTATATTCCATTCCCAATATGCTTGTTATCCTCATCCTCATCATTATTTATGGCTACTTATCATATGTTTATCATTATAAAGATATAAATTGTGCACCCTATGATCTCTACATTATATTTTTTTGCTCATTTTGGTCTCCATTTATCTATATTTTTTGCTACATTAACACTCATTTTCTATGATCCCAATGGTATAAGACCAATAATGAAATCATAGTAATCCATGGGTACTCACTCCAAACCATTCCACAAAATCTAAGAACTTCATCATGGAAGATCACCCGCACCCCCTAGTTTGGCAACTTCTAATCACTTTTGCCCCCTTATATAAATGAACTTATCTCTAAATAATACTAAAATTCTCCTAATTTTAAATATGTGTCCTTACTAAATTTATGTTATTTTTAATTCCTAAATCTTATAAAAGTTCATATTTAAGCCTCATTTTCATTCTTTTCACTCATATGAAATATTATGAAAACCTAGATTCCTCTCTCCACTTCCAAAAGGAAAATCAAAATTACATCATCAAGGAAAGAAAGGTAGTAGAATTAGGATTGGAGATCTAAATGTGTGGAATGTCCCTCTATCCTTTGAGTTATATCATTCATATAGTTATATTGACATTATCATTTTCATAGCCTATTCTTCTTATGGGCATCATATATGAGCTATTAGAAAGTCTTGAGTTAACTCATAAATATATAAACCCTCATCCTTGAAACCCTTCCAAAAAATGCAGCCTTTAACCCTCCTTATATTTCCTAAATTGTGATTGATTTTCCCATAACCTTTGTCATCTATCACTAGGTTTGTACACACTTTCTAATCTCCTATTAGTTTTTTTTGGACAAATTTTAAAATATACCAAATAAGGGAATAATTGAGGCAATATCTTAAGCACAACTAATTTTTCCTCTCCCTAGGTTTAGATTTGAATTTCTTATCTTAAAGAATCCATAAAAGGTGATTTCAAGATAGAACGGGTCTCAAACTAAATGAGAATGTAAATATAATTTTTTAAATATATTAATATTAAGGTCGTTTGTGCCTCTATAGCATAGTTGTATAATTTTTTATAGAGTCAAAACACCCCTCTATCATAACATTCACACCCTACATTCATATAAATGATTACTTTGTTTCCTGATTTTACCTATACATAGTTAAATATTTTATAGCCTATTTACAATATCAAATCTAGTAGTTTTTAGGTGTGTGATATTAATTTTTGCATGAGTCCCTTCCCTATTATGTTCCTAATTATATTTCTAACTCAATACTTATAACTAATATGAGAAGGTTTTTGTGGGTATTGAGTTGTTAAATTTTCCTAAGTCTAGTCTTCTACCATTCTTGATGTTCCTATAATGTGTTATAGATGTCAAAATTCTAAAGGGTGTCTAAGTTTTTTTGTTGTAGGTTGAAATGTTTAAACCTACACAAACTATCAAATTTGTCAAAGTTTCCCTACTAGGCATAATTTTTTATTCACCTATGCTTCCCTTTATTCCTTGTTTGAACTTCAAACTTTCATCTCCCATCATGATACCTTACCTTCACTCTGTGTTCCCCTTATATCAGTTAGTGTATTAGACTTTCCCCTCCTTGAGTATCTCAATCATCCCCAAAATATAATCCCTAAAAGTTTACATTCTCATCAAATTTGGACCTTCAAACCTCCTCAATTTTCATACCCTAGTATTAATTCCCCACAATTCCCAATAAAACAAATTAGTATGAGATATGGATTTTTCCTAACCCCAACAATTCAAAACTCCTACCAAATTTTTATTATATTTTCACCTATTCATTCGAGTGGACCAAAAATGTCATATGTGCATTAAAAAATGTCTACGTATGCTACAAAGGTACTAATAGCTAATAAGAATTCCATTTCATTTATTGAAGACTTTTATACTCATTTTTTACATGATTTCAAGGTAATTTTTGATAGAGGAAGTATGTAACCAGCTAGAGTTTCGTCTAATGGATATTTTAGTCTTGCACCTACCTAAATCATTAAAATTTGTTTTAATGCCCTAATATAATGAGGTAGATAAAAATGAATTTCATAACCATGGTGAGATTAATAAAAGTGGTCAACCAAGAGTTTTCCTACCCATGAAGATATCTTGGTGCAAAATAATAGAATAATTTATACATTTGTTAACATCACTTAACCTAATCTTGATTCTTCAAGTAATCATGAAACTTATGTTTGTCCCTCTCCCAATATCTCTCCTAATTGTGAGGATATCTTGGCGTAAGAGGATGAAATCATTGATACCTTTATTAAAATCAATTTACCTAATCTTCATTCTTCAAATAATAATTAAACTTATGTTTGTCCTTCTCCCAATATCTCACCTACTTGTGAGGATATCTTGGTGCAAGAGGATGAAAATTGATACCTTTCTTAATAAAACTTTACCCATTCTTCCTTCGAATGCTAGTAAGGTGGCTTACATAAATGAGGATTAAAAACTCAGATTAGACTCCCCATTGATAGAATATTATCAACAAATAGTCAAATCAATTAAAATTTTAAACCCACAACTAATTATCTATCCTCCTTCTCATGTTTCTCAACCAAAAATTAACACTCCTCATTATTGGAGGAGCTTCAAACCAACCTAAATCGCATGGTCATATCCTAAAATTTGGAAAAAAAACTCACTCAAAACAATTATATACACCAAAATTTATCACAACAACCACATTATCATGTAGTTTCTCACACATACAATACTCAAAATAACAAACAACCAAAACAAATGAAAAACACTCCCACTTCCATTTTGTTTCCTTAACCCTATCTCCCCCTACACCTTGTCCTCCTCAACATATGGGAAAAGAGTGATTTTGTTGAGAAAATTTGTAATACTCCAACTAAGATCTCTCTTTGGGACTTAATTCAAACCTCGCCTACATACCATGGTATTCTCCAAGAGGATTTTTAGAACATTGTTGAACCACAATCTATTAAACTGAATGACATAACATCCTTGTTATATGGTATGAAGACAACAAAATTGGATATCACATTCCCTCAACATGAATTACCTCCTCCTCAAATCCAAAACAATATGATGCTCTCATGATTTGTGTCATCATTAATAATAACCATGGAGTTAGATGTACTCTAATCAACAATTAATCAAATCTTAATGTTTGTAGCATTAAAATTTTACATGATATTGGTGTGGATTCGTTTCTCATAAAATAATAATCTTTTTATTTGTTGATTTGATAGTGTTGGTAGAAAACCATTGGGTACAATCACACTACCTACCTATTAAGGTGGGACCTATTATTTTCCTACACTTGTGCATGTCATGCTTAATCTTGTTTCATATCATCTTCTTCTTGGTAGATCGTGGATTCATTCCATGAAGGGAGTCTTGTATACTCTTCATTGTAAAATTAAGTATGCATACAATAACAAGGTGTATACAATTAAGGTATACCCAAAAAGTTATTTACAATTCAAAGTCAACCATAGAATTTCCAACTCTCTTAGTACTTTGATTCCTTCTTCAAAATCTGAACCATTACCTTCCAATGATAATGATACCATGACTGAACTCTTTGGTGATGATTGGGCTTCATTATATTTTACACCTAATTTCATTGGGGAGTATATAATCTCACCATAAAAGCCTAAAGTTTCAAAAGTTGTTTCAATGGAATCAACACAATCTAAATATCAACACCACAACTCCTTCGAACAATGACGATGATCAATCTTTAAGTATATGTTTTCATGGCGGTTGGGGCTCATTAGATTTTACACCCTCCTTTGTGAAAGAGTAAAAAATATCATAATCCAAACCTAAGGAGTATTTTGTTTCATTTGCATAGTCTTCTACTCCTTCCACATCAACAAAACCACAAACATCATCATCCCATGATGATGATGGGGGATCTTTAGCTTTTGTCCCTTATTTGTTGAGAAAATCTAATAAATATCCTCTTAATCCTAAAATTTCAACACCCAAAGAGAATTTGCATTCTTGTAAAAGAATCAATTCTTCTCATGACAATATTAATACTCCTCTTTCAATAAATAATCATACTTTTCATTTAGAAAAAACTTCTCCTACTCCATCTAAGTTGGAAAAACACTATGGAGTTGGATTTAAAATTCTTTCTAAACTTGGCTATAATGAAAACATGAAACAAGGTGTTAAGGATCCTAAGAATATTAAATTTTACCTTGCTAAAAGGGGTATAAAGGTTCCCAACCTCCTTCTTTGTCTACATCTCAGCCTACATCATATAATGCATTTATAACCTCTTGTGGTAAGTGAGCAAACTTTTCTTCACAAGAGAAAGGATTGTTTCCTTTTCTATATCATTTATCTGATCAAGAGAATATTTTTTCAAGGCTTCTTAAATCCCACTTGATTACTCTTCCTCCTCCAACATGTAAGAAAATTTTATAAACATAATCAAGAAAATCAATATTTTGTGCATATCATCGAGTACATGGTCATTCCACCAATGAATTCCAGGCCTTGAGTAATAAAATACAACTTCTTGATTGTGGTGCTATCACTCTTCCATGTGTTGATGCAACTATTTATTCTAAACAATAAAGGCTCTTCTATGGTGTTGTTCCTCACTATGTGGAATTTGTAGCTCTATGTGTTTTCTCATTTCCATTCATGGTGGTACAGTCTTATGTGAAACCATATTTCATTTATCATAGAAAAATGATAGTCTCTAGCATGTTTTTCCTTTCCTATACACTTGGGGGGAAAGGATAACTAGTTTTGGAGGTGTACATCCTTCTTCAGGACCCCCTCTTTGCCTTCCCTTCCTTAAAATATCAGCATAGCAAGTATGGTATCATTTTAAGGGGAGGGAAATATCGCCCTATCCATTTTATTGACATCTTGTGAGATTTGGCTTATTGACATACCCCCTTGATGGTGGTGTTGTTTATAATGCCCCTTTAGGCATAGTTATCAATTTGTGCCCTGTAATGGTAAGCATTTATGCAATCCTTGAGGTGTAATTACCAAGTGTTTCCCCTCTATTGTTAAATTGTCCCTCATGATAGAAAATTTTGTGCTCCCTAAAGGATTATTTCCAAACAATCCACAAGCCTAGCATAATGGATCTCATTGGCTTGTGAACTTGAGAACATTTACATGGACACCTATCATTACACAGCTTGCTAACCAATAGATCTATGTATCCTTGTAAGAACTTTTATTTATCATTTTAGTGTTGGCAATTTGATTGTCATTGATGTCAAAGGATATCTGAGTAATATCATATGAGGGAGATTTTTGGCTCATTGATTTCAAAGGGAATCATAGAATGATGCATTTGAAGTTGCAAGGAAAGACTTGAAGAGTTTGTAGAAGTTTGGGCTTCGAGCTTCGGGCTTACCTTATATTTCTCTCTAAAGAAGAAAAGAGTTAGACAATTTGAGCTAAGTCCAATCAGATTTTGGGCTTTGGACTTAAGACTTACACCATACTATAGGATTTTGGACTTTGGACTTTTCTCAGGCCTTATACTGAATGCAATATTTTGGAGTCAGGCATTGTGCTTCAACGTTAAGGCTTATGCCTTAATATAGGATTAAGTATGTAGTATGTGGGAGACCCAAACTCCGACACCCAAAAAGGCTTCGTGGATCGCAAGTCGAAAGGTTGGCTTACGCCTTACCAAAAGGCAGGTAAATGGTAAGCATAAAGCTCGAAGGATGACACCCAAAAGTGTTACATCAACTAACATTTTTGAAGTGTTCGGGCATCATGGAGCAGTAAGAAGGCTTATGCCTTATCAAAAGAGTAAGCAACATGTGCAAGCCTAGACATCCAATACCTCAAAGGACTCATTGAATTTTCAGAGTTCGGTGGTATGTCTTATGGTTTGCATATGAAGTGGAAGGTAGTAAATGGTAAAGGGTAAGGGTAATGGTTGAACCTTGAACCCCGACAAGTGTAAAGAGCTTCGAACTTAGGTGTTCGGGCTTGCTTCTTAATATCATCAATGCACCTCAAGCATAAGCTAAGGTGAATACCTGACACCTGAACCCCGATGGAAAGGAAGATTAAGGTTAGTGAGAGTGATGGAGTATTTTCACCATTATGTGGGAAGCTTGCATTGACCAACCAAAAACACAGGGAGGCGATACGTGATGATTGTTGTTTGGATCGGGTAGCTCAAAGAATTTAAATGTTAACCAATGAATCATGGTGTGAATAACAAGATCAATGACCAACATTTAAAGATTTTTTTTTTACAACAGCTACATGGAAAAATGGTGAAACTTCTAGTTAGGTGAATGTGATTGTGGCACAAAAAATTAAATTTCATGTTGTAACTACTCCAACAATATGTTTTCTGATTGATTGGAATAAGTGTATGACTTAATTAATGCACATACACTCATGGAAATTGGAAAAGGTTGATCAAGCATGTATGGCATAAAATGCATATAAAACCCTAAGATTGTTTGATGCCAAGATAGAAAATACAATGTATAAGGTTGGTGTGTGCTAAAGAATGAAGTAGTGTGTATGCATTCAATGAGCAGATAGTGTGTTAGGAGAAGAGTGAAGAGAGGAGAGGAAATTCTTGCAAAGAAAAGCAGAGATTGAGAAGTTGCAAATTGAGTCTATAATACAGAAGTGGATTCACTTGAATCATATGTAATTGGAGTTGTTACTCCACATAAATTCCATTGTAATTATGATTGGTTGGTGCCATCAAAAAACTTAGTTGGTCCTTAGATTAGGGGGTGGGTGCTTCCTTAGAGTTTGTGCTCTTAAATCAAGGTATTTGTGTCTCCTTAGGGTTGATGCCCTTAAACATTGTAACCAATGAGGTTCTATTGTGATACTGGATTAGGATAGTAGATCCTAGCAACATTTCTCATAGTGGTTTTTCCCATATTGGGTTTTCCAATATATCTAGTCTTATGAGTATTTGTGTGTGTGATATCTACATATTTGCTTAATCTACATAACAAGGGTTAAAATAAAGTTTTAATTGATCTACTGATTCACCCCCCTCTCAATAGATAGTTATCTTCCAACAATTGGTATTAGAGCTCAAGTTCCTTTGAGAAGCTTAATTAGCTTAGATAGATCTTGGATAGTGAACACAAGATGGCTAGTCAAGAAGGTTCTTCCTCAAACAAAGTACCTCTCTTTAATGGATCAAACTATGCTTTTTGGAGCATTAGAATGCAAGCATATTTATCATCTTTAGGGTTTGATAAATAGATGTTTGTATTAAATGAATATACTATTCCTAGTACACCACCCATTGACCAGGTTGATAAGAAATCACATGAGAACAATTCCAAGACAAAGAATGCTATTCTTTGTGGATTTCTAACTCATAGTTTTTCAAAGTGATGCATTGTCAAACGACCCATGAAATCTAGGTCAAATTAAAGAGCATCTATGAAGGTGATGAAAAGCTAAAGCAGGCCAAGATACAAACATACAAAGGTAAGTTTGAAAGCCTTAAGATGAATGATGAAGAGAAAATAGTAGACTACCTCCTCAAGTAGATGAAATAGTTAATGCAATCAGAGGCCTTGGAGAAGAAATGAAAGAATCTGTCATTATCAAAAAGGTCCTAAGATCCCTACCATCTAGGTATGACTCTAAAATTTCTACAATAGAGGAATCAAGAGATCTAGACAAACTTATTGTTAATGAGGTGCATGGCACCTTCACTACTTATGAGATGAGAACAAGAGACACTGATAACTCCAAGAGAAGTAGCATTCAAAGCAACCAAAAAGGAAAATTTAGAAGCACCTACATTTGAATCTGAGAAGACTGATGAAGAAGAATCTAAATTTGTTAGAATATTAAGAAAAGGCTCTAGAAAGTACAAAGGTAAGTTACCCTTTAAATGCTTTAATTGTGGTAATCTATGAAATTTTTCTATTAAATTCCCTTATGGAGAAAAGGATAACTTTGAGCAAGTAGAGGATAGTCAAAAGAAGAAACCCTACTTCCCAAAGAATAATTTCTTTAAAAATAAGAAGTATGTACACAAGAAGAAAGTGATCCATCTGATGTTAGTGATAGATCAAATGATGACCATGATTTTTCCTTTGTGGTAGATCATGGAATTAGGATCAGCTTCTGAGGATCAAGAAAAAGAAGTTCAAAATTTTGAAGATGAAGAAGGAGAAGTGGATCTAGAGGGTTAATTCACATGTGCTCTTGATGAGATTAAAAGAGTGGAGAAGAAGAACTCAAAGTAGAAGAAGTATGCACAAAAAGAAACTGAAAGTTTGTTTAAAAGGATTAAAGAATTTGATCAAATGATAGTTAGCCTAAAGATACAAGTTGAAGAAGCTAAAATAATAGAAGATGTAGTCTAAATATGATGAATGCATGAAGTTGGAAGTGAAAAAAGTGGATTTGAGAAAAGAGATGAAAAGGAATAAAGAAAAAATAGACAAATGTTTGAAGCTAAAAGCAGGTTCTGAAATTCTTGATGAGTTGATTAACTCTCAAAAGCCATCAAAAGAAAAATTTAGTCTTGGTTTTGAAAAAGGAAAAAATTTTAGTACCAGTAAATTTGTAAACTTATATGACAACTTCAAAGTAGAAGAAAATTTTGGAACAAAGAATGAGAAAGATTGCAAGAAGAATGACTCTAAAGATGTAGAGATAGACACAAGCACTACTAATATGAAGAAAGTTGAAGGAGAAAAGAAGCTTGTAGAAGATAAGAAGAATAATAATTCAATCTCTGGAAACTTGAAGAAGTAGAACACAAAGGGAGTTGATGCAGATGGTTTCATAAGGGTGAGATACTTGAAGAATCAAAATACAAGAAGACATCCTCATCCTACACAAAGAAATATTATGACTAGGTATTCCTCATATTTCTATGGTTACTACTATACTTGTAATTAGTTTGGTCATAGGGCTTGTGAATGTTGTGTTGTACCTAAAAGGAGAACAAGATTTGTTAGTAAAAATTCATTTTCTCCTTTGTTAGATGAAAAAGAAGTATGTTATAATTGCAATAATTTTGGTCACATAGCCAAACAATGTAGAAAAAAATTGTAAGACCAAAAGTACAAGATAAGAAGAAAAGCATGCCCTCCAAAGTGAACAAAGATTCACAAGTCTCTACAAAAGAGAAAGATGAATCAAAAAAGAAATCCAAGAAAGTGTGGAAAGAGAAAGTTTGGAAGGTTGCACAATCTATGATTTCTCAAATTGCAATTCATGCCAAGAACCAGAATTTGTGGGTAATAGATAGTGGTTTTTCTAAGCACATGACTGGTGATAAGAACAAGTTCATCAAACTAAGTAAATGCAAAGAAGGATCTATTAGTTTGAGAAACAACACTGCTATGAAAATCTGTGGTAAAGGAACCCTAAGCATAAATGAAAAATTTCCTACACATAATTTCCTTTATGTTGAAAGATTAAAACATAATTTTCTAAGTGTTAGCCAAATGTGTGACAATGGATACAAAGTCACATTTAATGTAGAAGGCTGTGAGATAAGGAAATCAGGGAGTTTAATAGCAGAAGGAAAAAAAACTAGAAGCAATATTTACAATCTCTGTGAGGTGAATGGTCAACGTTGCATGATAGGATAGATTGATGAGAGTTGGTTATGGCATAGGAGAATGGGCCATGTAAATTTTGATAATCTTGTAAAAGTGAGTTCAAAAGAACTTGTGAGACACATGCCTAAGATAGCCAAACCTACAAACACCACTTGCAAGGAATGTCAACAAGGAAAAACAACAAGGGTCAGATTTCATACAAAAGAGTATTCAACTACAAAACCCTTGGAGTTAGTGTATACTGATCTTTATGGCCCCATAAGGAAAAAAGGATTGAAAGGAGAAAGGTACTTCATGTTACTAATTGATGATTACCCAAGAATGACATGGGTAACCTTCTTGAAGGATAAGTCTCAAGAATTTGAAAGATTCAAAAATTTTAGAGCCATGGTTGAGAAAGATATTGGCAGAAGGATCAAATGCTTAAGATCAAACAGAGGTGGAGAATTCAAATCAAATGAATTCATAGAATATTTTGAGAAGCATGGAATCAAGAGGAAATATTCAATAGCAAGGACTCCACAACAAAATGGATTGGTTGAAAGAAAGAATAGGATAGTCAAATAGATGTCCAAAACAATGGTAAATGAGGCCAAGTTACATGATGTATACTAGAGAGAGGAAGTACATACAACAATATATACTTTGAACAGAGTTCGGTTGAGAGTAAACAACAAGAAGACACCCTATGAACTATGGTATGGAAAACTAGCAAATGCAATGTTAAGAGAGAAGAAGACAAATTAGGAAGCTTTGACTCAAGATGTGATGAAGAAATATTCCTTGGATATTCCACTCAAAGCAAAGCCTAAAAATGCTACAACAAAAGGTTGCAAAAAATTGTAGAGAGTATCAATGTCAAGGTTGATGAATATTTGAAGCATGTTGAGCTTGATAGAGATAGCTATGAAGTTGAATCAGAGTCTAAAGAAGAATTTGTTGATGAAGATTTTGAAGAAGAAAATGAAAAGTCACTTCCAAGATATGTTCAAAAGGATCATCCTGAAGAGTACATTATTGGAAACAAAGATGAAGGAGTTCAAACAAGGAAGAGAGTTGCAAAGAACAAAGAGCAATTAAACTTTGCACTTTTATCTAAAATAGAGCCCAAGAGCTATGTTGAAGCCAACAAGTATGAGAGCTAGATAAAAGTAATGGAAGAAGAACTAAGCCAAATTAAAAAGAACAAAACTTGGGAGTTAGTTCCAAGACCCTCAAGCAAGAATGTGATAGGCACCAAATGGGTCTTTAGAAATAAGCTTAATGAAGATGGAGTTTTTGTAAGAAATAAGGCTAGATTGGTGTGCAAAGGGTATGCACAAGTTGAAGGTATAGATTTTGAAGAAACATTTGCACCAGTTGCTAGATTGGAAGCCATAAGAATGTTTCTAGAATTCTCTTCTCATAAAGGATTCAAAGTCTATCAAATGGATTTCAAGTCCACTTTCTTAAATGGTAACCTAGAAGAATAAGTTTACATAGAACAACTTGAAGGTTTTCAACTATCAGAAGAAGATTATGTTTGTAGATTGAAGAAAGCACCATATGGTCTAAAATAGGCACCTAGAGCTCAGTATTCAAGATTAGAGCACCTACAACAACAAGGATTCAAGAAGGGATGTGCAGATAGAAATCTATACTTCAAATATGAAGGTGAACATATGATAATTATTGTTGTGTATGTATATGACATTATTTTTTGTGGCAGCAATGACAGAATGTCTAAAGAATTTGTTGTCTAAATGCAAAATGAGTTTGAGATGTCTATGATGGGAGAACTTTCTTCCTTCCTTGGTCTACATATAGCACAAACTAATGAAGGGGTATTCATATCTCAAATAAGTATGCTAAGGATATTCTCAAGAATTTTGGGATAGAAGATAGCAAAATAGTTGGTACCCCCAAAATAACTGGATCTAAATTAAGCAAGATAGATGAATCCCCATATGCAAATGGGACCATGTATAGATCAATGATAGATAGATTTTTTTACATAACTGTATCAAGACCTGATATCATGCAAGCAGTGTGCATGGTTGCAAGATTTCAATCCACTCCTAAAGAGTCTCATGTTAATGAAGTAAAACTAATTTTTAGATATATCAAAAGCACAATTGGCTATGGAATGTGGTATCCCAAATGCGAAGATTTCACTTTGACAACATATACAGATGTTGATTGGGCATGAAGTGTGGATGATATAAGAAGCACTAGTGGTGATGTGTTCTTCCTTGGAAACAAACTTGTTTCATGGCTAAGAAAAAAGCAAGAAATAGTTAATCTTTCTACAACTGAAGTAGAGTATGTTGCAGCAATGACATGTACTCAAGTGTTTTGGATGAAACAAATACTTAAAGACGTCAAGGTAGAATACAAAGAACCTATCTCTATTCTTTATGACAATTCAAGTGCCATAAATATATCAAAGAATCTAATGATGCATTCTAAGACCAAGCATATCTCAATCAAGTATCGAGAAAAGGTAGCAAATCAAGAAGTCAGTATGGAATATGTTCCAACCAAGGAATAGGTTGCAGACATATTCACTAAATCTCCTCTCAAAGAGAAATTTGAATACTTGAGGTAGTCATTGGGAGTGGTTTCTCCCACATCGTATCACTAAATCAAGTACTGATAGGGCATGAGTCTAGGGGGAGCTTCACAGAAAATTTATTCATCCTTGGACGAAGAGAAAAAAGGAAAGTCAAGCATGCATGATTTTACAAATTTCTAACGACTTGATGGTTGCAGATTCTTGAACACATTCTTTTATTTTGCATGGTATGTCAAAGAGGGAGAACATTAGTAGCAGCAAGGTGTCCAGCCACTGTCCCTTTTCCATTGATGTCAAATGGGGAGAAACAAAGAAAAATGATAGTGTTTTTCAAAGGGGAGATATTCCTAAGGGGGAGAATGGTTTTTGATCATATGTTTGTGCAAAGAAATTAATTTTTCCATCAATGACAAAAGGGGATATTGTTGGAAATTTGATTGTCATTGATTTCAAAGGATATATGAGTAATATTAGATGAGGAAGATTGTTGGCTCATTGATGTCAAAGGGAATCATAGAATGATGCATTTGAAGTTGCAAGGAAAGTCTTGAAGAGTTTGAAAAATTTTAGGCTTTAGACCTTGGGCTTACCTTATATCGCTTGCCAAAGAATAAAAGAGTTAGACAATTTGAGCTAAGTTCGATCAAGTTTTGGGATTCAGAATTAAGACTTACACCATACTATAGGATTTTGGAATTCGAGCTTCGGTCATACCATATACCAAATGTAGGATTTTGGCATCGAGTATTGGGCTTCAAAATTAAGGCTTACGCCTTAACATAAGGTTAAGCATGTAGTATGTGAGAGACCCAAACTTTGACACTAGGGATCTAGGTCGAAAGGTTGGCTTACGCCTTACCAAAAGGTAGGTAAGCGATAAGCAAAAAGCTTGAAGGGTGACACCCAAAAGTGTTATGTCAACTACAATTTATGGAAGTGTTTGAGCATTGTAGAGCGGTAAGAAGGCTTATGCCTTATCAAAAGGAAAGGAAGAGGTAAGCTGTATGTGCAAACCTCGACATCTAATACCTCAAAGGACTCATTGAAGTTTTGGAGTTCGGTGGTAGGTCTTATGGTTTGCATATGAAGTAGAAGGTGGTAAATGGTAAAGGGTAAGGGTAATGGATGAACCTCGATAGGTGTAAAGAGCTTTAGACTTAGGTGTTTGGCTTGCTTCTTAAGCTCTTCAATGCACCTCAAGCATAAGGTAAGGTGGATACCTAACACCCGACCCCCGATGGAAAGGAAAATTAAGGTTGATGTGAATGATGGAGAATTTTTTCCATTCTATGGGAAGCTTTCATTGACTAGTGTTGGCCAACATGGAAACACAAGGAGCCGACATGTGGCAATTGTTGTTTGGATCAAGTAGCTCAAGGCATTTAAATGTTAACAAATAGATCATGGCACGAATAACAAGATCAACGACCAACATTTAAATATTTCTTTTTGACAATGGCTAGGAAGCAAAATGGTGAAACTTCTAGTTAGGTGAATGTGATTGTGGAACAGAAAATGAAATTTATTGTCGTAACTACTCCAACGATATGCTTGTTGATTGATTGGAAGAAGTGTATGAATTCATTAATGCACAGATAGTCGCAAAACTGGAATAGGTCCATCAAGCATGTATGGAATAAAATACATATGAAAACCTAAGATTGATTGATTTCAAGATATAAAATACAATGTATAAGGTTGGTGTGTGCTAACGAATGAAGTAGTGTGTATACATTCAATGAGCATATAGTGTGTTAGGAGAAGAGTGAAGAGAGGAGAGGAAATTATTGCAAAGAAAAGCATAGATTGGGTAGTTGCAGATTGAGTTTGTAATACAGAATTAGATTCACTTGAATCATATGTAACTGGAGTTGTTGATCCACATAAATTCCATTGTAATTATGATTGGTTGGTGCCATCAAAAAACTAAGTTGGTCCTCATATTAAGGAGCAGGTGCTTCCTTCTAGTTGGTGCTCTTAATTCAAGGGATTGGTGTCTCCTTAGGGTTGATTCCCTTAAACATTGTAACCAGTGAGGTTCTATTGTGAGGTTAGATTAGGACAGTAAATCCTAGCAACATTCCTCACCATGGTTTTTCCCATACTGGGTTTTCCATGTATATATGGTGTTATGAGTATGTGTGAGAGTGATCTTTAATTTGCATAACAAGGGTTAAAATAAAAAGTTTTAATTGATCTACTAATTCACCCCCCTCTCAATAGATAGTTGTGTTCCAAAATTTAGATGTGTATATTGTGCATTCGATGGATGATGCTTGGTAATTGAGACAACCTTACATTCTTAGGTTTCTTTACCTTGCTGACTCATATCTTTAGTTTTTGTGTACTAACATTTGTTGTTCTATGTTACATGTGTGTGTTATGTTTGATTTATGTATGTATCATGTTTTCTTTATGTATTCCTTATTTGCTTCATGTATTCTATGTGTTTGCTTTGTGTATTCCACATGTTTGCTTCGTGTATTTTTCTTGTATGCTTCTTATATTCCTTGTATCCATTATGTTTGACTTATGTATTCTTTTGTGTATGTTTTTATGTGTACTCTATTATTGCTCATTGTATGTCTTATATCTTGCATTGTCTTGTGTGTGATTCATATTTATCTTAACATTGTGGATTGATGGGATCCTAAGTTGGGGACTAACACACCCCTTAAATTGGTGTCATCGTGTCTCTTCAATGTTTTGATAAATAAATGTATCTTCTACATTCCTTTAGTGTGAGTATGAACGTAAGATCATACTCTCACTAAAGTGGGAGCTATTTATGTAGCATTGTAAATTTCATCCCTAACAATTTCACACTATATTGACACCCTATTTTTCCTGTAACATTAGTTATATTAGTAATTTATTTATTTCGGGGCCAAATTAGAAAAATATTTTAAAATCCCCAACATCCTAGATAACTTGCACTAGTAGAATTTGGCAAATAAATGACTAGGTGACTAAAAATTTTAGTCACAACAACTAAAAATTACTAAATTCTACTAATTTTTTACAACTCAGATATAAATGAGTAAATAAATGACTAATTTTGTCATCAACTTAAAACTTATTTAGTCACAAAAATAAAAATGACTAAATAGTTAGTCACCAAATATAAATTAGACAATTTTTTTAAAAAACATTTCAGCCAATATGGTGCAATGTATTGGCGCGATTCATGAAGTTGTGTTTATTCATGTGCATTCAAGACCTCATTCATTGCAGAGCTCAAACACATTATTGCAACTAGTTATCCTGACATTGAGGCACATGGTTTTGACTTACAACAATTGGGCGCACGAACTACACTAGGTGTTTTGAGTTACAACACTTGCATGGGCAATAAAGATTGTTTGGAGAGGACCTAGAGAATTTTGAAAAGGTAGGAAAGGAATTCGGTGTTTGCTGCAAAGTATTTGAAGTCTACAACTAAATCAGATTTGGGGATGCCCTTTGCAGCGAATTCAGAGGTAATTCAAAACCCTCATTACATTAAAATCAAAATCTATAACTTTCTGATTGGAAAATTATTGTAGTTACAATCTACTACTCTTAATAATGTTTTTTTCCAATCTTTCCATTGTTCTGCTTCATAATGTGTTCGAGATAAATATAATAAAATTTGGGTTTCAGTGCCAAAATAGAATTTCCTCAAACAATTTTGATACATTTTCACTGCAAGTGCAAACTGTCCTTGTGCAAAGTAAACATGTGCTAGATTTACCAACACATCAGGAATCTAAACAAAGATGTTTCCTGTAGTAGCTTCTTGTACCTATGTAAATATTTTCTTTGCAATATCAAATTGACCTCTTTCATCTAGCACAATGGCTGCCCCATTTGCAGCAAAAAACATTTTTACTACAAGCGCAAACTGTCCTTGTGCAAAGTAAACATGTGCTAGATTTACCCACACATCAGGCATCTGAACAAAGATGTTTCTTGCAATAGCTTCTTGTACCTATGTAAAAATTTCCTTTGCAATATCAAATTGACCCCTTTCAACTAGCACAATGGCTACCCCATTTACAACATAAACATTTCTTGGTCTCTATGCCAACACTTAAGTGGCCCCTTTCATGACATTAAGATCCTCTTGATTTATTATTATACTCCTAATTTCCAAGAGAAAAATCCCCAAGGCCCATGGGAAATGAATGATGAGCATTTGAGTTTCAACTTGGTTTCATTTTGAAAAGGGGACATTACATTGTACAAGATTTGTTTAACAATAGAATAATTTAATCCACCTATTTGGGACTATAAAATAAAAATAGATGAATTAATCTATTTTCAATTATAGGTTCTTTTAATCTAGAATCTGATAAAAAGATAAATCATAATACATTGAAGGACACAAAAATATTCTAAAATAAAGACTAAAATAGGTTGCCCATAAAAAACAAGAAAGAGGAAAAATGAAAACATAACATACAAATGATTCATTTGAGGTTTTTGATAAAATCTCATTTAACTATGTCAAATGGATTTGGAAGGGACAAAGCATATTTGATTGACTAAAATTTTGAGGTAGCTTATCCATCGTCATTGTATGCATCATCTTCTCTTGGAATCTATTTCTACAATGCACCAAGCCTAAAATTGATTGGGGATGCACTTAAGGTGGATAAAAACTCATCAAATTATTTATGTATGCTTGGCAACATGGAACTGAAAATAGATGATTGGCTTAAAGTGAAAGAAACAATTAAAGTAGCACACCAACTTGTCTTGGTTGATGAAGCAAAATGAAAAGCTGATGAAGAACAAAGGATTCAGATGGAAAGGAGAAAGCAAGAGGAAGAACTTCAGCGAGTAATGCAACAAGAGGATCAATTTGAACGTGTGAAGGAATTATGGAAGAGTAAGCATAATGATAGGGATGATGACAATTATGAGGCTAGTTAGTCTGAGAAGAAACAAAAGAAGGAAAAGATGGAAAAGAAGAAAACGAAGAAGAATAAGGACCATAGGGCTTATGATTCTTATATGGAGGAACCTAATGCTGCCATAGAAGATGAGGAAAATTATATGAGTGATAAGGCACAAGATCATGTAGAAAATACCCAAGACCTTCTTGCAGCTACAGGTCTAGAAGACTCTGATGATGATGAGACTAATTCTCTAGTTTCAACAAAATCATGAGGGATACATGGATACTTTGATTTTGAAGATTATGAACAATTGTAGAAACAGAGTCCGAGAGAAGATGATCCATATGATGATGATGTCTAGGCTTCCTGAGCTTTAACCAAACCTAGCTCCTATTTTCCAAGAGAAAAATCCCCAACGCCCATGGGAAATGAATTATGAGTATTTGAGTTTCAACAAATTCCAAGAGAAGATGATGTATACAATGATGATGGATAAGCTACCTCAAAGTTTTAGTCAATCAAATATGCTTTGTCCCTTCCAAATCTATCTAACATAATTAAATGAGATCTTATCAAAAACCTCAAATGAATCATCTGTATGTTATCTTTTCATTTTTCCTCTTTCTTGTTTTTTTATGGGCAACCTATTTTAGTCTTTATTTTAGAAAAAAAATTATGTCCTTCAATGTATTATGCTTTATCTTTCTATCAGATTCTAGATTAAAAGAACCTATATTTAAAAATAGATTAATTCATCTATTTTTATTTTACAATACAAAATAGGTGGATTAAATTATTTTTTTGTTAAACAAATCTTGTACAATGTAATGTCCCCTTTTCGAAATGAAACCAAGTTGAAACTCAAATGCTCATCATTCATTTCCCATGGGCCTTGGGGATTTTTCTTTTGGAAAATAGGAGCTAGGTTTGGTTAAAGCTCAAGATGCCTAGACATCATCATCATATGGATCATCTTCTCTCAAACTCTGTTTCTACAATGGTTCATCTTCAGAATCAGAGTATGCATGTCTCCTTCAAGATTTTTTTGAAATTGAAGAATTTTTCTCACCATCGTTAGAGTCTTCTAGACCTACAAATGCAAGAAGATCTTGGGAATTTTTTGCATCATCTTGTGCCTTATCACTCATATAATTTTCCTCGTCTTCCATGGAAACATCAGGTTCCTCCATATAAGAATCATAAGCCTTGTGGTCCTTATCCTTCTTCTTTTTCTTCGTTTCTTTCTTTTGTTTCTTCTCAGACTAACCAGCCTCATCATTGTCATCATCCCTACCCTTACACTTACTCTTCCATAATTCCTTCACACATTCAAATTACTCCTCTTGTTGCATCACCCATCAAATTTCTTCCTCTTTCTTTCTCCTTTCCATATGAATCCTTCGTTGTTCATCATCTTTTCATTTTGCTTCATCAGCCAAGACAAGTTGGCATGCTACTTTAATTGTTTCTTTTTCTTTAAGCCAGCCATATGTTTTTAGTTCCATGTTTCCAAGTGTACATAAAGCATTTGATGAGTTTTTATCCACCTTAAGTGCATCCCCAATCAATTCTAAGCTTGGTGCATTGTAGAAACAGATTCCAAGAGAAGATGATGTATACAATGGCAATGGATAAGCTACCTCAAAATTCCAACCAATCAAATATGTTTTTTCCCTTCCAAATCCATTTGACATAGTTAAATGAGATCTTATCAAAAACCTCAAATGAATCATTTGTATGTTATCTTTTCATTTTTCCTCTTTCTTTTTTTTTATGGGCAACCTATATTAGTCTTTATTTTAGAACATTTGTTGTTTCCTTCAATGTATTATGCTTTATTTTTCTGTGAACAATGATTTGCACCAAGCTAAACAAAGACAACACAAACAAGGTTAGTCATTAAATTAGCACAAACTTCATTCCCTATGAGATTCTTGATCATACTAAATGATGAAAACATGAAACAAAAGCACAAAAGAAAGAAAATGAAAGCATGTAAACACACAAAATAGATCAAACCTCCATCCCATAAGGGGATTGGTGTCACATTGATGTGGAAAGTGTCCCTTTCCCAATCCCTTTGATAAGCTTGATGATTGAAGATGATTCCAAGTATGGAATTGATGCCAAATGATGAAACTATGCTTGAAAATGATGCAAATGGTGATAGCTATGAAGTGAAATGCCTATAATGATAATGCTTGAAATTGTGGATTCATATTATGAAAAGGATTCCTCTATTTATAGAAACCAAGGGTTGAATAATGAGAGGATTTGATGAATGTGGGATAAAATGGGAGCCAATAGGAATGTGACACTTGTCACAATTCTATTGGAGAAGGTGGAGCACATTTTGGGAAATGTTTGAGTGGAGGAGGATGGAAGAGAAGTAAATGAGAATGGTTGAGGATTTGAAAGGTTGTAAGAAGAATTGAATGAAATTGGTTGAGATTTGAGAGGATGTAAGATAATTTATTACATTTGTAAGAGGAGTTATTGAGCATGTGAAAGGTTTTTGAAAACCTTTGAAGGGAAATTGAATGAGGGGTTGTTGAAAGGGATATTCTTTGGAATATTCCTTTGTGATAATAAATAGAGGAATTAGATAATTAATAGAAATTATTTTCATGTGAAACTTGGTTAGTTGACCATGGGTTGATTTAACTCTTGAGGAGTTAAAAGCTGGAGGAATTATTAATGATGATTAGAAAGTGATTTAGGATTAATTAATTCAGAATTAATTAATTGGAATGGATTATGATATTTTGATATTTGATTTGATTGATTTAATCAAATGAGAGGATTTAGGGGGATTTGATTTAATTAAATATGATGAATATTAGTTAGAAGAAGGGTGAATTAATCTAATAAATTTAATTATTTGATTAATATATGAATTTGTTGAATTTAACTAATTAATGTTGATTATTTAATTAATTGGTTAGTTTGGGGTGATTTTAGAAGAAACGGTGTTAGTTAATCAGAATCAAATGCCTAGTATCAATCAAGACTTTTTATGTGTCTACATTTTTCTCCTCTTTGAAGCGAAGTACCTGATGTGTCAGTTCAAAGAATAACACTACCATGATCAAAATTTTAAAAAATTTCTAACTTTTCAGATGCCCCATTGTTGCCCAATGGAAGAAATTATGCTGCTACACTACCCCCTCGAAAGATTGGGCGAAAATTTTGATTTTAGGATCAATCTCGCGACAAAGAGTCAAGATCAGTTCAACTCAGAGAGGACTAGAAATCTCAAACGTTTGATGTATAAAAATTTGATGATGTATAGACAATCATCGGCCATGGGTAGCCTCATGTATATTTTGATATATCACACATATTCGATACTTGGATAGTAATGTTAGTAAAGATAGAAGAATAAGATGGATGAACCCTTGATTCTAAGAAGATGCAAAAGTCCAACAATTCCATGAATCATTGAAACTTTATTAGATATGGTGATGAGTGATGATGATTTGCTTATCCAGGGATTGAGACACGAATGGCACAACTTTCCTTATGTTTGATAACACACATAGATATGATGATTAAGGTACAGACAACTAGGATGGCGTTGTATCTAGTGAGATGGATTTTGACTCGAAAAATAGATAGGAGTATCCTTGTTCACACCTGACATATGAAAACCTCACTAGGATGTATTTCAAAAGTTTCAAACATCTCGGACCAAAACATAGAAAGGCATAACCTATCAATGAAATAGTCAACAAGCTGTCCAAAACTTCTTCCATATACACCTACCAAAGCAAGTATTCGCCAAGGTTATATTACAAGAACATCCAACAAGCACAACAAACGAAAGATAATGATCAATGCCAAATTCCTTTCTCTCTAAATTATTTTGATAGATATCATCAAGAGGTCATTGGAATGAGCGCAATAAGATAAATCAGAGAAAAGATCAAGTGAACAAACAAGCCAATGTTCTTCATACCTCTAGGCAAAGGGATGTGTTTTGTTTAGGATAAGTATCCCAAGTGTTTTGCCAAAGATAATGCCCATTGTAGGAAGGATGCATCCTAGGACATGTTATTGGATGGTGGCAAGTTGATAGGTTTTTTGAAAGGTCGTTGATATAAGGTCGATTGACATGTTTGCTAAAAAGATCAAGAGTTTGATTTTGTGTTTAAAGGTTTCACATTTGTTGATTGTTGTGGTTTTTTCTGTATTGTCAAAGGATGAAGGTGACAATTGATTTATTATGGATGATTGATTATTGTGGGTGAAGCAAAATGAGACGGATGGATTTTTCAAATATTTGGATGTTTTTGATGTTTTTGAAATGTTATGAGGTTGTTTTTTGGATTTTCAAGTTATTTAAATGTTTGTGTTTTTGTGTCTCAGGGGCTGATCAAAGATTAGCCTTGCCTATGTTTAAGCTTAGAGACAACATAGTTCGGATAACCATTTTTTTGAATTTTTTTGACTTTTTGACCTATTTTGGGATTTTGATATGTTTTGAATGTTTTTGGATTTTCTTGGTTTTTTTAATGTTTTTGGATTTTTCGCATGATTTTTACAATTTGGATATGGATATGTGCGATAATATCAGTGATCTATTTGGGATCTTGTTGAAAATGAAGCTAGGGTTGATTGATCGGATTGATGGATTGATAATGATAACATTGTTGAGGATACACAAAATTGCAAGGATAGTGTTAAGCAACACAAGGACTGGGAAGGATATACCAAGATGATGATGGATTGATAGGATTTGATTGATCAAGATTTTGAAGCTCGTTTTGAAACAAAATTTTCTTGAATGATTTGATGTGACGTTGAAGCACATGTTACATGCAACTGTTATTGATTGTTTGGATTGATGTTCCTTGAAAGATAAATCTTGATAAGGAACATCTTCTTGTCAAAATATGTCATGGGCTAGTGATTTGGATTTTGGATCACAAATGTTTTGACCAATTTGATTACATGTTTTCCAATGTTCGGATCACCACATGAGTTGGAAAATATAAATCAAGATTTATTCTCGAAGAAATATGTAAATATCTTCTCCTAGTGTCTAGCAATGTATGTAATGCCATGGGTGGATTCTTGGATGGATGGATGGATTGGTAAGCATGCAAATGATGCCAAGGATTATCTTGTGATAAGATAAGGTGTTCGAATAGAGGATACTTATTTGGATAGTGCTTCATGGTTCAAATAATTTTGGGTAGGATAGGATCATTGATAATGACCCATGCCAAGATGTTTATGTGAGGCCTACCCCTATGATACACCTAGAATTTATCGACTATTTTGAATTGTGGTTATTAATTATGCTTAGAGATACTTTTGATGACATGATACTTAGACATTTGAGTTCTTATGATGATTTGATTATGGTATTTAGACATTTGAGTTATTATGATGATTTGTTTATGATGCTACATGCTTAGCTAGATGACTATGATGGTTGACCTAAATTATGCTAGTTACTGTGGTTGCTCAATTTGAATTTTGAAATGATGAACAAGTGAAATATGTGTTGGGAATAAACCATGTTATAATTTGATGAAATTGAAAATTAAGGAAAAAAATAAATAAATAAATAAATAATGGATATGATAGGTGATTAGTGATTTTTCCAGTTATGATATGAGATATATATGCTATGTGAAATTGTGAAACTTGTGTTTATGAAATGGTGTTTCAATTGTTTTGATATATGAATTATTTGGATGGAAACTTGTGTATATGAAGTGGTGATTCGATTGTTTTGATACATGATTTATTAGATGGATTAACGTGTGCATTGAGTGTGTAGGTACATTTTCCATGGCCAATGGAAATTGGAGCTAACCTTTGGGAACCCTGAGTGAATTTACCAGTGAAGCCGAGCTATAGTCCATATGGAGGGACTATAGTTCCATTATGTAATGTATTTTTTCTGTGATGTTATTTGTGCATGTTTGTAAATTGGTTTTAATTTCTATGCCAATCCATTTAAGTGGTGAGTTGTCCACCCAAGTGGACAAACTCGGATTTGAACTTTATGGCACTTTTTGGGGGTTGAAAAGTTGAATTTTTTAAGAGTTTTTATTGATTTAAGGTCTCTAGGTCAAGTACCTATGGGTTAGGTACTTTTTCAGCCTATAATTTTGAGTTAGTTTCATGATTGGGCACCCTTTTTGAGGCCTTAAAGAAGTTTGGCTAAAATAAGGTTTTGAGAAGTGGGATGGGGACTAGTCCCTTTCCACTCCCACTTCTCTATGTTGTCTTGGAAGTCCCCCAAGTTCTCACACATGTGAGAGCACACATGGGTGAATGTGCTTGGAAGGGTGAATGGGTGAGTGACAAGTGTCACTTTCCCATTCAAAATAAATTCAAACTTGAATTCTATAAGAAAAACTAAGAATAAGGGTTTTAGGGGTTCTCTTTGGCATTCCTTGTTTTGGAGTCGTGATTTTTTTGGGAGCTCTTGGATTTGGCTTGAGAGATAGGAAGGCAAGGTTGGAGAAGGAGTTGTGTTCACCCTCACCACTTCTTTCAAAAGCTTCAAGGATTGAGGTAGGATCGATCACCACACCCATTTGCTTCTTTTGTTTTAGAGTTGTAAGCTATGTACATCTATTGTGTGTTTTGAAATGCTTCCTTTAAATTTTCTTTGTTTTTGTGTATATTGTTGGGGAAAAGGGTTGTAATGGGGTAGGCTCACCCAAATTTGGGAAGAGCATCCCAAGTTTGGGGATGGTTGGAGTAGGAACCTCCATAGGGACAAATTGTTCCTCCTTTAAAAGGAGAGGTTAATAAAAGGGTATGAGTACCCATATTTTTTGTGAAATGTGAAGGATGGTTGGGGTGGATAAGGAATTGAGAAGGAAGGGTTGTAATGAAGGGATGGAAAAGTTTGGTGATTTTTTTTCATGGTGTTTAATTTTGAGTCCCCAAAATGGAGTGCGTAGTCCACAGTCCTCCATTCCCCATTTTGGGTTCATAATGAACTCTTTGTTATGTGAAAATTTCCTTGGGTGGGTGTGTACAATTTTTGTGTATAATTTATGTGTGTATTTTGTATTTGGCTTGCATGAATGTACCTGGTTCCCAATGTGCCTCCTAGCTCAGGGGTGGTTGGTTTTTCAACCAAAGGTTGGGAGGTGAGCTCCCCATTGGCCTCTAGAGAAAAGTTTGTGTGTATTTTTGTAGATTGGAAGAAGCTAAAAAAAATTTGGAATAGCCATGTTACTTGTGAATAAAGATGGTGTTATTATGTCAACGTAAATCTGCCCTTTTGAAATTGAATTTCATAGCTTTGGAAGATTGTTGTTATGTGTAAATGTGTAAACCACCTTGGTGGAGTGTTGGGTTTGATATGGACAGTGAGAAAGAAAATAGAGAAAATCTCATGTCTTGCATGTTGATGTTAATCTGGTTATGTATATTGTAAATAAATATTTTGTATGTGTGAGAAGGGAAAATTTTCTTGCTGTATGAAAGAAAGAAATGTATATGTAATTTTTGAGAAATAAAAACTTTTATTCTATTTTGAAAGTAGAAAAGAAAAATAAATAAATACTTTATTATTTTAACACAGTTTTGCATATTATACTGCAGTAAAGCTCATTGAATGTAATAGTAGAAAGGTTGCCTTTGTTATCTTGCAATGTAAGCAAGTTAGGTTCTCAAAACTTATGTAATTGAAATATACTACAGAAAAGGAAACTATGCAAGTTTTGTTTTGGAATAAGTTAGCAGGCTGTCATACAGACTTTTCTTCCTATTTTATAGTTTTTAAAAAATAAAAATAAAAATGAACAAAAATTGTGTGCTGTTGATGAAAAGAAATGTATTATACTGACTTGTAAAGTTCAATATATTTTGTTTGAAAATGTAAATCTATTTTATAAAGCTAGGAATTTACTTCTCACTTAACTTGTCTTTGTTTTCCTTAGTATAATCTATCCAAAACTTTGAAGGAACTGTTCGACTGTGCAATGCACTATGCAATCATTGTAATATTAGGTAGTATTTTGTCTTAGAGTAAGAAAATAAAATTTGGTAGATTTTATTTTACTGCTAGGTAAATAGGATTATATCGTTGAAGGAAAGAAGTAATTTGGTCTTAGAAATAGGTAAGTATAGGAGCTAATGAAAGGATCTTACATTACAGTATGACCCCCGAGGAAACCTAGTTTTATTTGGCTCCCTGGAATGAATTTGTTAGTGAGACCCATAACTGAAAATTGATAAATAGGTCGATGGTTGTCTATGTAGTGATGCTAAATATGTATTACCAGTCCTAGTAATTGAAGAAAGCACATTCGTATATATCATGTGTGGAAACACATCTCTGTTAACAGTCAAGGGTGAATAATTGTCTACCTATCCATCTGATAAGCTATGATTTTCTTAAATCGAGACTCCTATTGTAGACACAAAACTTCATATATATTTTCCTTTTTGTGCATCAGACATAGGGGGATATTTTTCATTTAACATATAGACTTTTGTGCTGAGGAGCCAAGTTGTAGAGTACGTTTACCATCAGGGTCGCGCCTTTGGAAGGATGCCCCCCTATAAACAGAAAAATAATAACAAACTGTTGAATCCCTAGTTCTACTCCGTGCAGAGACCTTTCCCTCTTCCTCTTAAGCCACCATGGTTATCCCGTGCACAGAAAATAATAACATATAAGAATAAAAGACCATGTTAAACTCTGACCTGTAGCGTGTAACACAAGTAAACAAACAAAAAAAAAAATAGTTGATTTTTCAGCCTCGATTGGGAGGGCACGACCCCTTCTGGAGGCAACGACCCATGTCAAGTCGTGGCCATGAAAATCTACTAAGCCTGTGAATGCTAACAATATGTATTAAATGAAACAATAAAAAAAAAAAACGCAGACGAAATCCACAAACTGCATGTTTACTTACTTCAGCCATCACTCTATGTAGATTTACCCATGCTGATCAAGCAAAGATGTATGCGTTAAGGATGTGAGCACTTAGGTTTAGGGTTTATGTCTCAGGCTCCTTTATTTTAATCAGTTATTGACCTATAAGTTTATCCCAGACAAAGAGCGCTCCAATCCGTCATTTTCAAAATGGACGTGAAGTGGTATCAAATATGTTTATTAAATTTATTTCATATTGTATTCGTTGTCACCCTAACCCGAACGCTTATGTTGAATTGGCTCCGTATAAAAAAAAGAACAGAGAAAATTTAGAGGGGCGAGTAAAGTGCGCAAGTCCCCATAATTATCCCATCATTGCAAATCCCATGGGAGTTTAGTTAAAAACGGAATATTCACTAAGAGCAAATGACTTTAAAAAATATATATGTATACATAGGTAGCTTAATTTTGAAAGTTAAAAGAAAAAGCTAAGGTGCCGCACCGTCCCCTCACGTGAAAAGGAATATAGGTGGGTGGAGGGCCTAAGATTAAGAGTAAACATATCTCACTTAATACATTCCATGTGTACATGGAAATAAATAGCTAAATATAAAAAAGTTTTAAAAAAAAATCCCTCTCATAATGTTTTCTAAAAAGAGGAGAATTAAACCTAAAATAAATAAATAAAGGAAAGATATATGTAAGAAGAAAGTTAAGTTGATCATTACATTTTAGGAGTTTAAATATATAATAAATAGGAAAGTGATTTAATTACTTTAAAAAAAAGAGGGTGAGTAATATATATATTATATATTGTTATTATAAAATCTATATTCTTATAAACCTCATCTTTTAATTTTTTTAAGAGAAATAAATAATATGTAAATGTCAAGGAATTTAAAATGTGTTTTATTTTTATAAATTATTCTTTAGACTTTTAACTTTTATATTTGTTCTTTAGAAAATAAATATATGTATAATATTCATATTTATTTGTTTTAATAATTAAATTAATAATATTTAAATAATAAGGGTAATAATAAATATACCACAATGGGAATTTAATGATTATCATGTTGATTATAAATATTTTAATTATTCACATATTGAAATTTTGTGGTGAAATGGTCCTAGGTGGATTTCGACAATATTTTCAATATGTCTAAAAGGGGTAGGGCTAACAAGTAAAGTAGTGTTCCATCATATAATCTTTAGGAACAATAGTAAATTAAGATGAGGATAGTTTTATGCTTTTCTAACCAAGACATTAACGTTCATGATTAAAGAAAGCCCCAACTTGGGGATTAGTAGCCAAGAGTCTAGTAGACCCTATGTTGGAGACAACCTTGTACCGTTTTCATTTCCTTAACCCTCTCAAGCGACATTTCAATGACAATGTAGCATAAGCAACGTCACCCAATGCACAATGCATGTACCATGCACATGTATGGTTGTTAAATGTTAGTATATTATAATATGGTTCAAAAAAAAAATTAGTTGCATTTTTTTTTTAGTGTAATTTATGGGCATTACAGTTTACCATAAGCAAGTGTAAAGTGTGCACCAAAATTTCATCAACATCAAGATAATTTGGAAGATGGATGTAGATGGATGAAAATGGATTGAATAAATGTTTCATGGATGAATGGTTTTATTATGGATAAGATGGATGGATTGTTAAATTTTATTATGGATGAGATAAGATGCTTCCATTTGAACAGGTACATATGATGCTCAATTCTACCCATGATGCTTTTTTTCCAATTTTTCATCATGGTACCTACCCAAAGTGCCACCATAGTGGTTTTCACTGGAGGACGATTTTTATATTTACTATTTTCATGGTTTTTTTTTATTTTTTTAGTTTTTTGTGAAAGATTTTAAGTTCATGATGAACCACCTGGTGGTGCCAATGTAGATGCTTCTATCATAATGTGTCATCGATATCTTGCTTGAAGAAGTTGTTTTGCTAAGATACGTGCACTTGAGTGCAACTTTTGAGATTTTTGATCTACTTTGTTGATACTGGAGTTAACTCTGTCTTTGTGCACACATCACAATAGAATGCCTTATGAATCCTTATGATGAAGGGTCGTTGCCAATACATGGTCAATGTGATAATTGGATATCATGCATGGAGGATTGGATGGTGTTGTCTATTTAGGAATAGGAGATGGATTGGTTGATAGTTTGGAACCTTTAACTCTTCAAACTTGGGAAGATGAGCAATGATGGGTGGATGTGGAAGTGTGCATAGAATTATGACCAACTACTTGATATACTTTGTACGTCACTTGGGAAGCTTGCTTTTTCCTTTGTGGACATATTTGATGGATACTTTTCCCTTTTTTATTTTTCCCCATAGTTTCTTTGACTAATGGAGTTTGATAGGGATAATCTTTCTTTGTATTCTTTGGTATCCACTTGTATTTTATTTGTTCTTCATGCTTCGCTATTTTTTTTTCTTTGATGGCATTCTTCATGATTTCATTCAAATATTTCTTTTGATTTTGGTCCCAATTTATGGATGGGGTGATGGGTGGATGAAGATTCATGACATGGCTGGTTGTAGTATTAGCACTGGTTTCATCATAAGGATTCCTCATGCTCCCTATGTTCTCGTTTGCTTGAGACATAGTTTCCCCCAGTATTGTGGAAGTAGTACCTTCATGCTTTGATTCTACTTGTTTTGAGAGTTCTCGTCTAGCAAGCATTCTCTGATAAATGACCACTACAGATGATGTTATTGGAATTTTTTGCTCTGTTGTCTCTGGAATATCATGTTTGGTCTAACCTGCTTCCTTGAGTGGATTGTTGGATATATTTGTACATGATGTCCTCAATCTGAATTTGGGATATATCTTATCCTAATGTTGACAACTCATCCTGACTGTAGGAATCAATAACCTCTTGTTCTTGTGTAATAATGTCAAGAGTAGAGGAATCTTGTTCTAAATGAAGATCATTTATGTGTCCATCCAAAGAAAACATCTCATGGGTAGATGGAGGAGTATGTATTATATGGATATGATCATCATTTGGGACATATTGTATAGATTGGAGAGTGTCCATTAGATCATTTTAATATCTTGGAGATACAAATTCTTGATCTTGAATGATTTCAGAATTGCTTTCGACATGATTTGGATCAAGTTCTTGACATGGGTCAATTTCAAGGGATGAATTTATTACAAAGGGATCATGGATATCTTCAATAGGCATGAGAAGTGGTTCAATATCCTCTTGAGCTTTGAATGGATTTGGATCAAGTGTGGAGTTGAGGATTCCTTTAATATTTGCAACCATGAGGTCAAAGGATGTCAATATGTCTTGAAAATGACCATTGCTAGATTTTGGTGAAAGATATTGATCGTGGTTTGGAATAAATTCTTGAGATATGTCCTCTAACTCATTAGGTGATGTAGAGATATTGTCAACATGATCATTGGTGGATGGATCTTGGATTATGTCAATAGGATCAAATAGTTCTAACACTCCTTGAAATAGATCATTGGTGGACAAATCTTGATCATCATCCTCAAAAATTGTGGTGGAGATATTGTCAATGTGTTTAACCATAGGATCAAATGATGTTAACATTTCTTGAATTAGATCATTGTTGGATATTGTTGGTGGATTTTAATCATGATTGAAAAGTGACTCTTGATGAATGTTGATTTGATCGTTCGATGAGGTAGAAACATCTTCAAGGTGCTCATTGATGGATAGATCTTGATCATTGTTTTCAACAATTGTGGTGGAGAGATTCTCACTGCTATCACTAGTGGTGGAATCTTGATCATTGTCATCAACAGTTATTATTTCTTGATCAAGAAGGTCCTGGATGAGATTTTTAAGTGGAATACAATTTGATGTTTTACGAAAATCATCTCTATTATACTCACAATAAGATCTACCTTTATTCCAAGGGAAGTTTATGAAGTTGAAATCACTTACTTTTGGAAGAGTGATGAGTTTTGCATTAACTGTCCTTTTTAATGTTGATTCAATTGGTTCACCCAAAGGAGTGCATTCACATTTGTTACCTTGTGATATTTTTACTTTAAATTGACCTTGTGGTGATTGATTTTGGAGATGTGGTGATTGATCTTTGAGATATGGTGATTGGGTTTGTTTTTGATGTTGTTGATCTTGATATCCAACCTCTTGACATTGGAGATATTGTTCTTGATGTGGTTGTGGACAAAACTCAATGTTTTTTATGACACGACTTAACCAATGGGGGAGTGTGTAGATTTTGGGGTGGAGATGTCTCTTGGTTATATGAATCAACAAATTTTCTAAGTACAACAATTTGATCTCGCAAAATTTGTTCTTGATTTTGATCTTGACACCCTCGATATAGTTGATTTGGTTGTTGGACAAGCATATTTGGCATATAAGCTTGTGGTATTTATATGGGATCATGGACAAATTGATTTTTGAAAATGTTCTGATTTGGGATGATGTTTAGATTTTGCATTATAGGTTGACATGGAACATTGTTGTGGTTGGGAAACATATTGCTACGATTTGGGTAACTTTGATTTTGCATGAGGTTACCTTGACTTGGACCAATACGTTTAGTTGTCAATATATTTCTTGGATTTTGAACAACATTGGTTTGATTTGCAAACATATCTATCACATAGTTTACCAAGTGTGTATTTGATGCGTTCATGTTTGATAAGTTTGCACTTGGTATATTCACATTTGGCATGTATGGATTGGATGGGATAATGTTGTTTTGTTGAAGACTCATGTATTGATCATTTGGTTGATAGATTTGTAAGTTTTGACTGTGATTTAAATCTATCATAGGGAAATGTGTTCCAAAATTTAGATTGTGCATACTCACATTTTTTGTACCATTGAAGTTTGTAGGAGATAATGATGCCATGTATGGATTGTATAAATGTGAGTTTTGATAATCCATTGGTTTTGTAAGGCTTTTATAGGTTGGTTGACTTAGATCACTCATGATGTATGGAGCAAGTTTATATTCCATGTTCTTCTTGTGTTTTTACCTTGTTGCAAAGTGACCCTCTAAGGTGTTTGGGACCGATGATGAGATGAAAGATGAAAGGGTGAGTGATATGGGTGTTTGAACTTTTAAGAACTTTGGATGAATACTAGACCTTAGGATTTTTTATTTTGATTTGGTTTTGATTTGGATAATGGACTTGTAGATCCCAAGATATTAGATGTGATCTTGGAGTGAACTTTTCCAAAGGGGTGCTAATTTAACTAAATGTGTGAGAAAGGATTCATCCACACACACTTAGCCAAACAAGGTGATTTTGATTTTGATTGAAGGATTTACCAAAAGTCTAGTATAGATGTATTTCCAAAGTTCTAAAAGTTGTTTGTGAGATGAAGATGATAAATGTTTGGGATGGACGAAGTGTTTGATTTGATCCTAAATGAACCTAAGAGGGACCTTATTTTCAATACCATGATAGTGAAGAGAATGCTTTACCCTATGATTAATTCAAACCAAAAGACCAATGTTTGCATGGAAAACCATATGACCAAAAGATAACAAGCACATTTGTGGGGTTCAATTGATTTCATCTTGATTAATGAATTTATTTTACTACATCCAATGTCTTGTTTAAATTCCAAACTAAATGTCTATGACCTAACTCTTTTTCATTCCACAAGGTCTAATATGTGAAAATCAAAGAGTCAAGGCCATAGTTTACCTAGGTTGACTTTAGAGAGAACAAATTGAGATATGGGTCCAATTATTTAGAAGCCTCTAAGGATAAAATCCCTAGGGACAAGCAGTAATAATTGGACTCCTTAAGGATATTTTCTCTTTCCAAAGGGTTTGAAATTTTGATGACTTGTTGAATGTTTGTTTCAAAGTTTTGAGATTTCAAGCAATGTATTTGACTGACTCACAAATTGCACAACCCTAGGATAGAAAAGACAATAGTTGTTGAGTCCCCACTTGGATTTCTCCAAACACTAAGACAAAGTGAACAGCTAGAGACTTGCAAACACTGGCTCCCCTCCACGACACACTTCTCAGGACTGCCAAATCTCAAAATCCTTAAAATTTGGAGATCAAAAGGATTTATTTTGTTTCTACTTTGAATAGTAAAAATGTGGGGCAACTTCAGAATGACTGTTCTTGCACCAAAAAATAATTAAGGATTTTGGATTCTATACAAATTGGTTCTTAGTCAAGGTAATCGGGGACATGGCACCTTGAGAGTGCCCAACAAGCCACTAAAGGCTTTAATCAATCCTACTAGGGGCTCTTATAATTTTTACAGTAGTACCCCATTCTAAAAGACATTGTATGGATAAGGCCTACATACCATGAGGACTTGATAGTTTAGTCTTATCCATTTATATATCGGCCCAAGTGAAAAACCAGTTGGAGTCACCTTCGAATTGTTCTTAGGCAGGCCCCTCTAAAGGTAACAAAAGTGAGGGAGTACACTTGTAGTTCGACTACCCAGTTTGCATAAAGCACAAGGAGGGAACACAGACAATGTCTCTTTCTCACACTAGCATGATTTGTTCAATTTTAAACCCAAACTTGAAATGTGTAGGTAATGTTTTAGACAACCAATGTCACTAAAATGCTTTTCATTCTCAAGATTGTCATGAACCACGACAGAAGTGCATACGCATTTGAATGACACAAGTTGTAAAAGAGATTACAAGACAAAGCAAACACAAGTTCGTTTTAAATCCTCAAAGTAATGATGAATTCTTTTTAGAGCACCAAAACCAAGCATGAAGTTGTTTGTTTAATTTTAAACCAAAAATCCAAATTCTAGTAAGTTTCCAAGGTTCAATTTTAACCAACTTTCACAAAGCTTGAATTGTTTGTTAATTTTAAGCCCAAAGTAACTTTAGTTGGTCCTAAAGAATGAAAGGAAAATAGCATGTGATGGGTTATTTTCCCATGAGTGTTTGAAAACAGTATTACAATTAACATCAAACACTTTTTAAATTTCACTTCAATGCTACATGCACCTCTTAAAACCTACAATCCATGCTCCAAATGTTAGGTGAAATCAAGAAAAAAGAAGATATGAGGGTTAGATAAATGATTAAGCATAAAAACCCTAAAACTTAGACCAAGTTACAATGTGATTTGACTTTAGGGGAAAAATTGAAAATTTTAACTCTATAAAAATTTAAAAAAATCTACACCATTGGATAGTTTATGAAATTCTACCCCATTTCAAAAAAAAGCTCTGAAAAAGACCAAAATATGACCAAGATATGGCCATTCTAAGATGGGGTGCAAAAGCAGGAAAACAAAGGCGACCTTGTTTACAAAGGTGATGCTATATTTTCAAAAGTGAATCTGTATCATTGCAATGGTGACACTATTTAACAAAGGCGGTGCTATATTTGCAAAAGTGACGCTCTAGTGAAAAAATCAAAGGCAACACTCTGCACTAAACTAGGGACCTCAAAGGAAAATTTGTGATAACAAAAGTGGTTGTATTTGCAAAGGTGATGCTATATTTACAAAAGCAACGCTTTGGTAATGTCAAAGGCGACACCGCTTCCTAGAACCTGCAAAAATGTGATTTTCAAGCCAAATTGCAAAAATTTAAATGGTTACCCCTCCCTCGAGCGCCAAAATATGGATGATGATCTGTAACAAACTAAACAAAGACAACAAAAACAAGGTTAGTCATTAAATTAGCACAAACATCATTCCCTATGAGATTCTTGATCATACTAAATGATGAAAACATGAAACAAAAGCACAAAAGAAAGCAAATGAAAGCATGAAAACACACAAAATAGATCAAACCTCCATCCCATAAGGGGATTGGTGTCACTTTGATGTGGAAAGTGGCCCTTTCCCAATCCCTTTGATAAGCTTGATGATTGAAGATGATTCTAAGTATGGAATCGATGCCAAATGATGAAACTATGCTTGAAAATGATGGAAATGGTGATAGCTATGAAGTGAAATGCATATAATGATAATGCTTGAAGTTGTGGATCTATATTATGAAAAGAATGCCTCTATTTATAGAAACCGAGGGTTGAAGAATGAGAGGATTTGATGAATGTGGAATAAAATGGGAACCAATAGAAATGTGACACTTGTCACAATTCTATTGGAGGAAGGAGGAGCACATTTTGGGAAATGCGTGAGTGGAGGATGGAAGAGAAGTAAATGAGAATGGTTGAGGATTTGAAAGATTATAAGAAGAATTGAATGAAATTGGTTGAGATTTGAGAGAATGTAAGAGAATTTATTGCATTTGTAAGAGGAGTTATTGAGGATGTGAAAGGTTTTTAAAAACCTTTGGAGGGAAATTGAATGAGGGGTTGTTGAGAGGGATATTCTTTGGAATATTCCTTTGTGATGATAAATAGAGGAATTAGATAATTAATAGAAATTATTTTCATGTGCAACCTGTTTAGTTGACCATGGGATGATTTAACCCTTGAGGAGTTAAAAGCTAGAGGAATTATTAATGATGATTAGAAAGTGATTTAGGATTAATTAATTGGAATGGATTAGGAGATTGTGACATTTGATTTGATTGATTTAATTAAATGAGAGGATTTAGGGGGATTTAATTAAATGAGAGGATTTAATTAAATATGATGAATATTAATTAGAAGAAGGGTGAATTAATCTAATAAATTTAATTATTTGATTAATAGCTAAATTTGTTGAATTTAACTAAATAATGTTGATTATTTAATTAATTGGTTAGTTTGAGGTGATTTCAGAAGAAATGGTGTTAGTTAATCTAAATCAAATGCCTAGTATCAATCAAAACTTTTTACGTGTCTACACTTTCTATCAGATCTAGATTAAAAGAACCTATAATTGAAAATAGATTAATTCATCTATTTTTATTTTACAGTCCCAAATAGGTGGATTAAATTATTCTGTTGTTAAACAAATCTTGTACAATGTAATGTTCCCTTTTTGAAATGAAACCAAGTTGAAACTCAAATGCTCATCATTCATTTCCCATGGGCCTTGGGGATTTTTTTGTTGGAAAATAGGAGCTAGGTTTGGTTAAAGCTCAAGAATCCTAGACATTATCATCATATGGATCATCTTCTCTCAAACTTTGTTTCTGCAATGGTTTGTCATCTTTAGAATTAGAGTATGCATATCGCCCTCGTGATTTTGTTGAAACTGGAGAATTTCTCTCACCATCATCAGAGTCTTCTAGACCTGTAGCTACAAGAAGATCTTGGGAATTTTCTGCATCATCTTGTGCCTTATCACTCATATAATTTGCCTCATCTTCCATGGAAACATCAGGTTCCTCCATATAAGAATCAGAATCCTTATGGTCCTTATCCTTCTTCTTTTTCTTCTTTTCCTTCTTTTGTTTCTTCTCATACTAACCAGCCTCATCATCGTCATCATCCCTATCCTTACACTTACTCTTCCATAATTCCTTCACATGTTCAAATTTATCCTCTTGTTGCATCACCCACCAAAGTTCTTCCTCTTGCTTTCTCCTTTCCATTGAATCCTTCGTTCTTCATCAACTTTTTTTTTTGCTTCATCAACCAAGACAAGTCGACATGCACTACTTTAATTGTTTATTTTGCTTTAAGCTAGTCATTTGCTTTTAGTTCCATGTTTCCAAGCATACATAAAGCATTTGATGAGTTTTTATCCACCTTAAGTGCACCCCCAATGAATTCTAGGCTTAGTTGGATCTCATTCCGGGCCTGAACCATAGATGCAAGATGTAGATATGCATCCACATAATCATGAAACTTGAACAATTTTAGCTTATATAAAAGATTTTATTTTTCCAGTATCATGTAGTTGTTCAAACAACCTAGCAAGATTAAATAGAGTTGTGACTTTATCCTAGGGTAACTCAAGTGAAACACCACCCTCTTCTAGTCGATGGAAGAATTCCATATCCTTAAAGCATGCAGAAAAAACTATAGAATTGGCAATGAGGCTTTTATTTATGAATTCAACCCAAATGTCATTTCCTAACGCCTCCATAAACTTTTTTGAGCCAACTCTAGTTCATCACACTAAAAATGAAGAACCCCAATGTTCTTTAACAATTCAATGGGTACTTCTTCTCTGCTCTTCTTCAAAAGAGACTTTTTTGTCTCAAGAGAATCTAAGGCTGCACTGGGGTCTGTCAATATTAATAACTCACCCATCTTGATAAATGCATGGGCATCACATGGATCTATGTGAGTTTCCTTTCTTAAAATTTCTAAAGCCTTCTTTGCATGCCCTTGCTAAGCATATATATGGCCTACAACTTTTAAGCTCTCATAGTTCTCAGGGTGGACCTCTAGAACCTTTTAAAATTTTGAGAGAGAACTCTTAAGATCTCCCAGCTTCAATTGAAGTTTCCCACAAAATCTTGTGGCCTCTAGATTTCCTCAACCGATGCCATGTAGTAGCAACCAATGGTGTCATAATCACCTTTACTATGATAAGATCGTGCAAGATTATAATATGAATGAGATTTCATGAGAGGGTGGTCAGTTGAAACAATGGCTATCTCAGTCAACTATTCCATAAGAAAATGCTACCCTATGAAGAAAAATGGTTTGCTAAATGATTCAATGTCATTGCACAGTACAGGTATAATTCAAAGGCTCTACACATCTTTCCCATTCCTTCATGAACACTACCTTTTTCACTAACTATGAGAATCCTACAATTAAAAAATGCATAAAACTAACCACAGAGATTTTTCCCCATTTCAAACAGCAAAATTGCCAAAAAAATACATTTAAAACTTGCAAAGAAATGCAAATAAAATCACGTTGATTTTTGTGCCAAGAAAAAACCATGAGACAATAGCTTATTGCTTACTATTATGCTTTGATATATTTTTTCCAAGCATCCATAGCTTGTTTGAAATCACCTGTTTTAGGCTTTTAGCCATAGTAGCAAGGCAGTGAACTATTTGATAAAATGCTTTGGTAGACATGTACGAAAAATATGGTAGCATAGACAAGGCAATGAACTTTGGAAAAAATTTCCTCAAAGAAATGTGGTCTCATGGGATGGAAATCCATGATGAATGCAATGGCAAGCGAATTGTTATGGATTTTCATGGCATTCAATCACCATGAGACCACATTTCTTTGAGGCATTTTTTCAACCAGTTCACCGCCTTGTCTATGTCATGCTTACTATTATGCTTTGATATATTTTTTCCAAGAATCCACAACTTGTTTGAAAGCACTTGTTTTAGGCTTTTATCCATAGCAACAAGGTAGTGAACTGTTTGAAAAAATTCCTCAAATAAATGTGGTCTCATGGAATGCCATGACAAGCAAATGCAATTGACAACTGCTCCTAGTTATTAGTTATGCAATGCGAAGTAATTGCATAATTTCTTAGGTTGAATTTGTAAAAACTATATTGTAATTGAAATTTCATCATCTATCAACATCTAGTTATTTGCTATGCAATGTGAAGTAATGCTTTGAGTTTGAAAGATGTGCAATGCAATGTAATCAACAATGCATATGATTATGATGATGTTTTGTCACCTTAACTAGCCTGTCACCTTAAGAGGTTAGCTTGTCACCTAAACTTTGGTTATATGTATGATGTAATTTATTATTGAATGTAATTCATTCTTCTTAGTTTTCTTACTTTGGTTGAAATTATTTTTTTTTATTTAGAATATAATTTCTTGTATGTCCTATATGTTTTCTAGATGCTAAACTTTTCTTGTATGTCCTAGATGATAGCTTTAGTTTTTAATACAGCTTCTAGCCTCCACATGCGTTGAATATGCTTGTGTGAAGGAAACAATAATGGACATTTTTTATTTAATAATACATATAGATATATTAATATTAGGTGAACTAAGCCTCCTCATTACAAACAAAGAAATGATCTCTTAGGTCTGACTGACACTGAAAAACTAAAACTAAGGGACTGAAAAAATAGAAAATTGTTCAATCTTTTCAGTATAATGATATCTAAAATACTGCATTCATAATATACCCATATATTCCCACCTAAAATACATAAAAAATCCAATATCATAATTTGAGACCACAACTTATTATATCATACATAGTATTATGAACAAATAATTGATACCAATTCATAATATGCCCCTATATTCCAACCTAAAATACATAAAAAAAAATCCAATCATACACAGTATTATCAACAAATAATTGAGACCAAAATTTGAGCACCAGATTAGATCTTCTTGTCCATTGATTGCTTCAAGTAGATATTACAATATAATATAAGTCTCCTCATATATGTTTTTATAAATTCCTATGATGATGATATCAAAATTCGGTCTTGGTTTCTCTTTTATAAGAGAAGCAACAAGCTTTAGACCATTACAAAATATGGCATCTTTTCAAAATTCATGCCTCTTCATATAAACTAAACTAAACATTTGTTTTTCTTAAAACATAAAATAGAGAAAGTAGATAACTAATGAAGTTTGCAACACTCGTGACACCATAGTTCGTTAATAGCCATAAGGCGCCTGTGATCACTGAAGATCTATTCAAGGTCCTTTCTCCATATTAGTGTATCTGAATGTGTGGTTCTTCCACTGTGACAGCCCCAAGGCTTATTGTTCGAGAGGACCCAAATACTTCTGATCCCACTCTTACACTATATAATCATGTGGTCATTTGTATTCTTGAATTTTCAATATATTTGCAAGGTGAATCTTCCATCAGCTATCTAGTAATGCCCTTCCATCCATGATAAACTTAGAATATCCAACATCTAATGCTATTACTCCATCCATGATTAAGTCGAATCTGTCAAGACGCAACTCACCATCCTTTTGTATGTGAGTGATGCACTATAGAACAATCTAGCCAAATTCACTCTTCCATTCATTGAGGTCCTTCAAGTGGTCATCATCTTTCAATATTTTTGGCACAAACCATTGCTTTAGAGTCTTAAATGAATCTATTCTTGTTTTGATCTTTTGGTCCTCTCCTTGTATATATTGGAATTCATCTATAACTATTTTGGCCATCTGCTCTATAGGTTTTAATGTTGCAGGAGCCTCAGTACTCCTCCGTAAGATTCTACACAAGGTTACTAATGTGTGGTGTATGAGTTGCTAGTTCTTAAAAAGGAGATCCAACATGGGTACATTTTTTTTCATCTAATCATTTGCCTATGTCAATGAGTTGTAGCAATCATACACACTTTCCAACTTATCCACAATTAGCTTTATCCTATGCTCAAGGACCTTCTCTAAAACATTGCAGATTTGCTTTTTCACTCCTTTGTTACTCTCATTGTTGGATTTCTTTAACTCTTCAATCTCCTATCTAAGAATGATCACTTGTTCAGTAGAAGCACTTTCTATATTAGTTGGTGGAGCAGGAGAACATTGGTATAACATTATTTCCTTGTTCTATGAGGGGCCTGCTCCTTTTAATTGTTCCTTCAACTTCACATTTTCCATGAAAAAATTATTGAATTCATCATTTAAAAACTTTTTTTCCTTTTCATACTTTCCCAATCTAGCTTCCATCTCCTTAATTGCAACTTCTAGAGGAGATATATCCTTTAATGTTTTCACCATAGTTATCCCTTTCATTTCCTACACTACATCTAGTAACCTTGGTTTTTGTGTACTCTTTTGTTTGGCCCAGAATGCCAAGGTTTCAATCTTAGGGTTATACCCTATGCCATTTACCCCTTCATCTGAGTAAAACTCATCAATTAGCATTGGGTCTTCTTGTGTTCTCACTTGATCAAGTAAAAAAAAATTCTTTAATTCCATACCAGGGACAATAAGTATATTACTTTTCAAAAGCATTTCTTTAGCCTCTTGTGGGCTGGCATCAATATTATCAATCCTTAATTCATTAAAAATTTGGGCTACTATCTAGTCATGTTGGGATTCCTTAGCTCCCATATTATTTATTTCAACCCTCACTTCAAACTCTCTCATTTTCATCTTAATTCAAAAGTATTTAAATTCAAGGGTTTTGATAAATTCATCATCTTCCAAGAACTTGAAAGCTGCAACTACCCTGTCATCCTCATACATTTCTCTTTCTCCTTGTACCTCAATATTGGCTCTAGGTTCAAGCCTGTGGTCTTCAATTTCAAGCATAGGTTGGTCCACTTTAACATCATCCTTGAAATGTATTAACACATTAACTAATTCTTTTGTATGTCCAACCTCCTCACTTATTTCATAGGAAACAAGTGGGTCTATCTCTTGTGTCTTTTATTTTTTAGAAGGTGGTTGTTCAGGAGGTGATCTTGGAGAAGCATGACATACTGAAATAGTATCCAAAGTTGGTTCTATAATTACAATACCACTCGGCCTTTTGGGAGATAATTTGGCAGGTCTCCCCATCTCTGCAACAAACTTATCATATAATTCATGAAACTTATCAATCATCATATTAATCCTCTTGAGAGGATCTACTTCATCTATGCAATAACCCAAGAAATCACTGTGCTTCTTTCTTTCTTCCTCAATCCTTTTTATAATTTCCCATTTTTTCCTCCTCTCATATACGTCTTGAGGAGTGAAACAATTTCTGATTACATCTTCTTCATAATCAATGTAGTGAGTAACCATAGCCTTGGTAAGGAAGGTGTTTCTTACAAAATTCATGTGACCCTCAAGGTCAAAAGCTCTTTCCTTTCTAGACTCTAAAGATTACCTTGCTTTTAGATAATTATGCAACTCTTCAAGTGTATCAGATCCCACTAATAGTTCCCCACATGTCAAATTGGGTAGAAATGTACCCTTTGTTTATTCATGACATCCTTTTCCATCCATAGAATCTACCACATGAACTCTAAAAAGGCTAATTTATGGGGGAAAAACTTTGGTAGTATATGTGGGGCATGTGAGCATCCATAAATCCTAATTATTGTGATATTTGGTAGAAAAAACCAATCATCAAAGTTATGAGTATGGCCCTCAAGTTTCAAAGCCAAAGGTCTTAGCATTTGTATCACAAGTGTGTGTAGTCTTAGTGGTTGGTGGCCAAGAACTTTCATAATTTTGTACACAAAGTCATCATGGAATATCACATAATTTGAATTCTTACATCTGTTGTCCCATATATAACACCATCGTTGCATTGGCAGTAAATTCACGTGCTTGTCAATCTTACCCAAACACATCCTTTTGCTCCATCTATCTTTATTCTGGTATAATATCAAGTGGCACAACAAAGAATATTGCCTGAAGGTTATGGGGGCTCTATTTTACCTAACTTGTAGAAATCCTTCATGCAATGCTTTCTCAAGATATGAGGAAAAATCATATCCAATGTTCGTCTCAGGGTTTTGGATCCTCATAGCCATCATCATTAAACTAACTGGCATTCGCTCTTTTGCATCTATCCCAAGTACTTGACAAAGAGAAAATTAGGTTTTCTTGAAATAGAATTGGAAATGTGAGACATCAAATGGTTTAGTAGCAAAAGGGGATATAAGAATCTCCCTATTGTTCACACCCCTTTTCATGTAAATGGGAACTTCATCACTTCTATGGGTTCTCCTCAATCTAGTATATTCTTCTTTACTTCTTTCCAAATCAATTTTAGTTAGGGATTTTTTTTTTAGTTCAACATTCAATGATGGCCACTTTAATCAACACAACTAATGGTGAACCATTTGCAAATCTCACAGACCTAGTAGCAGGATGATAACTTTGAGCCAATACTCTGATGAACTCTACACCTATAAAAAAATTTGGGACAGTTAACTTGGCCAAATCTAATGCCCATGGATTTGACAGCGGAATCTTGCCCTCCCTTTTGTCATAAAAGTACCAGAATAGTTCCCACCCGGAGATAGGGATAAGGGAATCTCTACAACTGTAAGCCACATCATTAAAAACTTTCTTAAATCCTCTCTCAATTGATTTAGGGGGTATATCTAGGATAGACTGTTGTAAGGACCTCTTTTTAACCTTATATTCTTCCTTTTTAGTTTTAGGTTCTTTCTTCTTGGGCGGAATGATGTCCATTTTAGTTTCAGGTCCTTTCTTCTTGGGTGGTATGATGTTTAACTATCTTACTTCTCCTATACTTCTGAAATGTAGAATTCCAAACAATCTTGTACTTGTAAAACGTAATTCACAGTTTAACTATCTTACTTCTCCTATACTTATGAAATGCAAAATTCCAAACAACCTTGTACTCATAAAACTTAATTCACAATGAGTTTTGTGCACTTACCCAGGTTACAATGGTTGCAGAGCTTAACCTCCTCGAACTCCCAGCTCCCCACACGATAATTTTTGTGAATGAGTGCAAAGAGAATGTCAAATTTTTGGTTTAATTGCTTTTGAGCTCGGTCATGTAAACATTAATATCAACCTTACACCAAATATTTTGCTCGTAGTTTGAGTTTGAACATGCACCATGATTTTAGAAGATCGAATGGTTGATGTGATTCATGCATTTAATACTACTTTATCGCCACCACTTCTATTACTGTCATGAGATAGAGGGGTATAAACTGATATACCACATGCTTCTTTGCATTTCACCATGGAGTAGCAGGATTCTTACTTCTTACCGCAAGCTTGACTTGTTTAATCCATGGTACTATGGTTTACATTAACGGTAACATATGGCTTACCGCCATACCGCATGCTTTGTCACATCCTTCCACGGTATAGCAGTTCATACCACCCTACCACATGCTTTTATGATCTTCGTGGGATGGTGGGTTACCCCGCTATACCGCACCCTTGATTTTTCCTTCTCGTGGTATGTTAGTTTATGATGTATTTAAATTGTCTCATACCGCCCAACTGCATCCTCATCATAATACTTTCATGGTATGGCGGTAAATATCTTCATGTTGTCTATTACACACCGCCAGCCTACCAAAGGTTCAAATTACTACGAAGGGATCATGGTAATAGAATTTTAAGGGATTTGGAATGTTTTTAGCTAGACATGTTTTTGATTAAGTATATATGATGAATTTTTGGCTTTGTATAGGTCTTTTAGTGTCAGTCAGACCTAAAAAAATTATATGTTTTTTACAATGGGGAGGCTCAGTCAAAAGTAAAAAGGAATATAAGGCTCAAGGCTCAAGTCATGGAGCTCAAGGTTAATTGTGATGATGGAACTAGGAAAATTTTTAAGGTTTTAACACACCTCATGATGAACTAGACTATATTTTTTCTTCATCCTACTTGTGTTATGTTTTTATGAGTTCTTCTCTTGTGAATATATCCCTAAGGAAAATTTGTTTGATACATGTAATTGTAAACATCTTCTTGGTTTTTTACTGCAAATTCTTTTTAATCTATAAAATGAATTCTATTTTAAATTTCCATTTGTAGTTATCAGCAGATTGGAAAGTCAATAGTTATCAAATTATGAACTCAATAAAGTTTTACTGATTCAAGTTGCTGATTTATACATTATTGTTTATTTGTACTTCAAGAAATGAAGACAAGGACTATAAGATGCAAATTAGATGATAGTGATCATAATGTTGAAATTCTAGTGATAGAATATGAGCGCACATGTAGTGAAAAAGTGGCCAAGAATAATGAATATTTATTGAGTCTTGGTTTGACAAGGAAAGTTGTAAATCCACTAAGTAGTATATTATTTGTTTAATAGTGTTTAATGAAATTTTATAGGCAAGAGATTTATGTATATAAGACAATATAAATTTTTTTTGTTTAATAGGTAACAAAAATAGTGCAAAGAAAATGTGGAGAAAAAAACAAAAGGAAAGAAAAGATATAGTGTTTCCATCTCATAGAAGTCGACGCTTTTATGATTCAACAAATGCAGTTGGTGAAAACAATAGTTGTGATGATGTGCAACCTAGTATAACATGTGGTGATGTGTAGCCAGATATAGCACATGGTGATGTGCAACCTGATATAGCGCATGGTGATTTGCAACCTGATATAGCACATGGTGATGTGCAATGTTGTGATGATCTCTTAGAACCAAGTCTAAGAGAGATTATTGAAAAACATTAGGGAAAAGGAATGGCAGGTCTGCAAATGCTTTTTTCAACATTATTAAATTATGTGTTTAATGATGTGAAATCTGCGAAGATCAATATTGATATACCTACTCATGCCACACCTAATGTGGCCAAGGAGCATGAAGTTTTGGTTAATGAAAGTCATGAAGAGAGACTACTTGCATCTGTTGTTCCTTAGAGTGTACCTATTGCATCTAGAACTTTTGATGGAACTAGTGGATTAGCCAAAAATATTGGTAGTGGTAATTTAATAAAAGATGTGGATGATTTTGTCAAAAGATAAAGATTGAGTCAAGATTTGTATAGATCTACAGAGAGGAATGCAAAAGAAAGAAAAATAGAAGGAAAGAATCCATTCTTGTTTGAGGTGTAATGCCCCGCCACGCAACCCTAGAGGAAGTTGCAATTAACTACTCAAACGTACTAATTTTTTTTTTGTTAAGTACAAATAACATGCAAGTCCACTACCCATTTCCAACAACCTCTAAGGTTATGAGACTGAGATTACTTTAAAACCCAAACAAGAAACATGAATTGAAAAAATAACATTTAATTACTTAATAATTTAAGTACACATACATTCCATATATGATAAATTACATTCAAGCATAAGAGCTACCACATGATTTGAAATAACAATAATTTACAATAAGATTACAACTCTCATTCCCTGAATGAGGTAAATCCAATAAACATGGTTACATAATACATCTTCCACCTCAATAACAAATGAGGGGTAATTAATTACAAGTTTCCAACTGAAATGAATAAAGCATAAAATGAAACTGAATCCCATGAGCTCTCCAACTAGAAATCTCGTCCACATGAACAAGAAGAAAACCCAACAGAGTAAGGTGCACATTCCACCAAACCATGTAATACCCAAAGGCTCACCCCCCATGCTAGGAGATAGTAACAAAGATTCCTAGACAAGCCCATCTACCTCTAGACACAGGCTAACTCACACTGACACAACCAATCACATGAACCATACAACCATAAGAATAACACAAGTACAACTCTAACATCACTGACATAAGTCACATTGCTTCCAGAAATAAAATAGATCAGGTATGTTAAGAAGACCATACACATAAAACCAAATACCAACTGTTGTCGTAGAAAGAGTGTCATCACACAGCTCGACATGGGATATCCTCTGGGAATCTTCATAGGCTCCGGCCCCCACTATGGGATATCCTAGTGGCCTCAACTGAATCCCAACCCCCATACTCACTCATGCAGAATCAAATACCTCTCGTAAAGACAAGATAGATGACCTTGCCATTCCAAGCCTTCCCACTCATCCCAAGTCTATACTAGCACTTGTGTCTATGAGTGAGGCTAAATTATCTTGATTAGTGTGAAATACTACCCAAACTTCTAAGCATATTGTTTTAGTTATCACTTGATTAAACCACCTCTGAAGGTTACCTAGTTTACCTCTTTGGGCTCTAGCGCCTAACAGAAGCCACTCTTCTACTTGACAACACATACAAACCAATCACCAAGGGAATCCCAAGTGCATACTAACAAGATTAAACCACTCCAACTCTAGGAGGAACACCTAATGAAAACTCACTCCAAACACTGGAGGCAACAAAACACATAAGCCACTCCTTCCAAAGGAGGCACAAACCATCCCCGTTCATGGAAACCGGGTAAAACAACAGGATACAACTATACGCACTACCCAAGGCAATACAAAGGTTGGCTAACATAATACGACAACCCCAAATAATTAAAAAAAACCATCTAGAAGACTTATTAATCCTTACTAAACATTTTCCCCCAAAGTGAAAATGGAAGAAATTTACATTTAAAAGGGAAATTTAATCAGGAATCAAATCTACTTTTGGATTTCCTAAATCCACTTCCCTTAATAAAATTCAGTAGTTTATTGCCTTAATAGAACTAATTTGCTAATGTCCTTTTTTTTTCCAGACAAAGAAGGGAATTTAAATTATACATTTCAATTCCTTAATTACTTTTAAATATTAATAAAATAACCATTTACTTCTTCAATTCAAAACATATTACTTTCAAATCATCTATTTCTTCTTTTAAAAATAGAACATTCTAAAATCAATTAATTCCTCTATTAAAACATATGACTTTAAAATCAAATATTTGGCCTATTAAAACCTATTATCTTAACATCAAATATTTGTTCTATTAAAACATATTATTTAAAAATCCAATGATTCATCTATTAGCATATTATTTTAAAACAATTTCTTCTTTTCCAAAATATATCATTTTAAAATCAATTAATTCATTTATTATTTTAAAATCAAATATTTGTTCTAGCAATAAATATTATTTTAAAATAAGACCATTAATTCGACTATTAACATATTATTTTAAAATTTCTCCAATTACATTTAAAACATGTCATTATTTAAATCGACAATTTAATATATATATTTAAATATAAATATATATATATATTAAATTTTATAAACCAAGCTATAAAATTATATATAATAATATACACATATATATACATATAATATATATCCTCATATTATATATATACATATATATATTATATATATATACATATATATATATATTATTATTTTTATATATTAATATTTTAATATTATATAAATATAATATTAAATATTAAATATATATATATATATTTAAAAAACAAATCAAATTGATTAAAAGATTGGGGCACGGATTTCTCGGGAGGTGCGTCGTAAACCTAAGTTGGGGCGGTTGTGTTTACACACAGCCGAACCCCCATATGGGGCCGACTATGTTTAAACACAGTCGCACCCCCTACAGTGGGTGCGGCTATGTTTAAACATAGCCGAACCCATATGTATGGGCGGTCGTGTGGGGCACGTTGGGCGCGGCTCCCCCACAACACCTCCCATGGGGGCGGCTGTGGGGTGAGCCCCCAGCAAAACTTTTTTTTATAAAAAAAACTTTTACAAAAACCCCTACGGATTTTAAATCCGCCATTTTTGATAGGGGTATAAATATTTTATATATATATATTTTTTTAACAGCATAATCCCAACTAAAATATATATAAAAAAATATATGTATTTATATCCAGATTTAAGAAATCTATAAAATTAGTTGAGCAAATAATTTCTACAATGATCATTTACAATTAGGTATACAATTTTTCTTGAGAAAAACCAATTGAGAACAGAGGTTTAAGAATTTGATACAAGATTTAACATGGGTTTTTCATCATAATCATTTTTTTTGTTTTCCAAACAATGATTTTGCAAACAACATATCAAAGCTATGAATTTTTTTCCAAAAACAAAATTAATTTAAATAACATGGACTTGTTTCCAAAAGCTTGAGAAGATGCCAAATGGTGCAATAATTCTTTCAGAGATTCCAACTCCTTCCCAGCAAATCAACAAAGCTTCTCCACCATTAAAATCCAAAACCCACAACCAAAATCCCTCTTCTTCCTCCTTCCTTTCAATTTTTCATTTTTTTCCCAAAAACTCCATGAAAATCCAAATCATAAGGAAAAAAATGAAAAAATGCCCAAAAAATATCTATTCAACCACCATAATCAATTTTTGAAAGACAAAATAGTAAATATCTCAATCTTTGCATTGAAAATTTTCAAAAAATGAAATTTAAAACCTTTTTTTCAATTTCAAACTTATTTGTTTTTTAATTTTCCAATTTCAAACCAAAATATCAATTAATTCCAAAATGAATAACTTGATACAATTCGACACAATTAATTTACATAAATCAATAAAATAAATCTAATCCAAGATTAAATTATTTTATTAATTAAATTAAATTAATTAACTAATTAAATAATATCTTCTAACATGATAAACCAGATTAATTTAATAAACAACTTAAATACATAAGGCCATTTATTTACCCTTTTCCAACTTGTAATTAAATAAAATCAAGGAGAGATGAACAACATAGAAGCAACTTAATCCGACTAAAACCCGATGACATGCTATGACTAGGGTGATGACTTGGCACGGAAAACCTAGCTACTATCTCCCAATCGAATACCATTGGCCAATGGACACGCTCAAACCTGTGAAATCAAGTGGAGTCGATGTCCTGTACCTGTCAACCTACGAACAAAGAGTATATCGAACATGCATATATATAATATAATAAAACACACCGTGAAGAGGAAATCTCAGAATCGTAGGGTGCTCGCAAGTGAGTGGTACAATCTCGTCCCCTTCACCAATACAGAATTACTAACTGACTAGTCTAACATCAATAATATACTCAAAAGCATAAAACATCATTAATTAAATATCTGCTAAGCTAATTCAAAGCATGCCATAATGATAACATCAGAGTAAAATACCATCACATCAAAATATAACATTCGCATCGCTTTACAGTTAGCGATCAAATAGTAATCCAAGTACCAAAGTCAAAGTATAAATAGAAACAAACATAACAAATAAAAACATTATACGATCCAAAGAGACAAAATGGAGGGGTGCTAAATCCTCCCCCTAGGGTCAGGCTTACTCTTGGAAGCCTGCGAACAAATATGGATAGAGCTCCCTCAGAACCAACTAGACCCTAACCTACTTAGTATCTCGATCCATGAGGATCAACTCCTGATGCCAAAGGATGAACTGAACCCAAATGCTCGGCCTGACGACTATCCACCGTAGTAAATACCCTATGCGATCTACCTGCATCTCCTACTGTCGGCTCCGACGCCGCTGGCCTCTGAGAATACCTAGATGTGCCCCTATTGGGACACATTCTAGCTATATGACCCTGCTAGCCACATGTGAAACACCCAGTACCTCTACTGTATCCCTGAACACCCTGAGATACACTAGGTCGTGGAAAATCACCTCCACTAAAAGCTGACTGAGAACTCTGTGCTGGCTGATCAAAGCTGAAGCGTTTCATACGCCTCCAGTTCCTATCCCCCTGCCCCTGCTAGAAACCTTTACATTTCCCCTGAGAAAATTGATGCTGCTGCTAACCACTCTGCGAAGGTCCCTACTGAGCCCTGGAAGGTGCACCTCCCTAAGGCTGACCTCCTCTAGCACTAGACCCTGTTGCCGAACTGTTGCCTATCTGAACACCCATGTGGCCTCCCAGTGTCATGGCCAGATTCTCCTCTACCAGACGTGCTTTCTCCATCGCTGCCTCCATGGTCTTGGGTTTGAAAACCCTCACACCTCCGCTAAGATGGGCGTTTAAGCCCCTGAAAAAATGGTGGACCAACATCCCCTCATCGTCTCCTATCCCTGCATATTGTTTGAGCTTGTAGAAGCATCGCTCATACTGCTCATCGTCTTGGAGATCTCTATTTCTTTTTTGTGGGCTATGATCTTCACTGGAGCCTCTTCTTTGCTCCTTAGGATGTGGTGTTTGTTGTGGCTCTTGTTGGGGGTGGAGGATGTTCTCCCCTCTTCATGTTATGGTTGTGTATTCCCTCTTTTCCTGGTGTTTTGTGGTTGTTTTCCTTGCAGTTGGTGTGGGTGTGCATGGGGTTCTCTAAGGTGGAATGGTGGATGGATGGGCTTATTTTTGCTCCTATTCGGCATAATAGGAAGGTTGGTGTGATCTTCGTGTTGGCTTGTTCTTCTACTTGGTTCGTCTTGGTCTCCCTTTGCCCCTTCTAGTTGTGTGTCTGGTGGCAATCTTTTGGGGATTCTTGCTCTGGGAGAGTTCTGGTTGCTTCCGGTTACCCTCTTGTGGAGTGGTGGTGTCTTCTTCTAGTTGGATCTGTGGAGTTGTGGCGTATTTGTGGCTATGATCGGTGTGTTAGGGTAGCTGGATGGTTTTATTGCTTACCTTCTCTAGGTTTCCTCCTTGTGTGGGCTCCTCTTTCCCTCTTGGGGCTTGTTTGCTTCTACTCTATTTGGGTTTGGGTCTCTGGTGGTCTTTTGGCCTGTGCTTTACCTAGTTGAGTTTGTTGGTGTTTGGTGTTTTGGAGGCCTTTTGGCAAGTTTTTCTATTCCCTTCCATGCATTGTTTGGGGGTGTTGATGTTTCTGTATGGCCTTTTTAGTGTGAAGCTCCTAGAGTTGGTGATGATTATTTTTATGCTTAAAGGTTTTTTTTTTTAACAAAGGATCCTTTGGGGTTCTGGTGGATGATGCTAGTGGTTTTGAGTGAATGGCTTCTTGTTGGGTTAATGTTCAAGTTTTCTTTGGAAACCCATATGAGTTTTGATTTTAAAGTTGTTAAGGTGGACCTATGGTGTTTATTTGTGACTCTTCTCCTCGTCCACAGTTTGTTTCTAGTACGGTGTTTACCGTTGGATGCTATGGATGCGTGTTGGGCTATTGTGTTGGCTTTCTCCTCTAGTCCTATGGAGGTGGACCTCCCTCAGCTATTCTTATTGAGGTGGGAAATTCTCCTATGGAGGTGGAGGTGGAGGGTGCTGGTGAATTTCGGCTGCGGTGGCTTTGTTGTTCATTTCTTCTTCTCCAACAGTGGGGAGCTCATGTTGGCTTCTTGGTTCAAGTAATGGAATTGTGCCCAATGGTTCGTTGTGCTCTCCATCTCTCCTATTGAGGTGGGGTTTTTGGTTTTTCTCAAGTTTTTGATTAGGGGCCTGATGGTGCCTTACACCATTATGCAAACTATCTTTCTTGGCTCGGTGGTGTCTTCCATGAGCGGCTGGTTTGCTGATGCCTGGCAGATGTAGGTGGGTTATGTGTGTATCTAATTGAGTTCCTGGTCCCAGTTAAAACTAGGTGGTTTAAGGGTCTCAGGCCCTTTCTTATTTGTACGTTGCAGCGTGTGTATTCATGTTAATCTTTAGAGGTTGTTGTGGGGTTGTTGGTTTATGATGTATTTTAATTGTAGCTTGCTTTTCTTTGTATTGGGTTACGGGCCCCATCAAAACTCTTTTTTTTACCCCTAATCAAAAACATCAATCAATGACTAAATTAATGACTAAATATACCAAGAATAAAAAATGATTGAATAAGTGACCAGTTTAAAATAATCAATGACTAGATTAACAACTAAACACACTGCCAAATCAATCAAATTAACGACTACATCAACGACCAAATCAATCAACCGAATGACTAAAAATGGTTTATTCATCAATTTGGTCACATTATAAATGACTGGAAATAAACTACTACTAGTCACATGACCATGTTTAGTCATTTATAAGCACTTTTTACTAGTTTTTTTAATTGTTTATTGTTGTTTTTGTACTAGTGTTGGGCCAAAAAACAACCAGTCAAGGGTAAGGGTGCACTTGACCTAAATGTGCCATATTTTAATAATTAAAATTTTGGTGTCAGTCCTTAGAGATTTAAAAAGAATCATATATCAACCCATGTCCAAAAATATCAATTGGGATGCACATATAAACAAGTTTCCCTCTAATTTGAACATTAGAAAGGAAGCGTTAACAAGGCATTATTATGATAAATCATGCTCTTATCATGAAGATGTATATGAGTTATCATTTACATACTAGATACAACAATCCATTGTGTTATGTGGACTAACCTCTTGTAGTTCTTCAAGCAATTCAATCATCCATCAAGAAACTCTTTGTGGCAACTTATGGTGTGAACATCACTTTGACAAAAATTTCATACCTAAGGTAACATTGTTCATTATCATTTGTCATTATAATCAATTATTATTTATTTGTCCTCTACCTGACCTAGGGTAAGCCCTCTTTACCATCATCATTTATTGTATGTGGAGGTGGAAACACCAAAACTGGGTTTGACTTAGGCAAGCCACTATGTAGCACAACTCTCCCCCTATTTTCATGTGTGCGGGTCAGATCCAGAAGATTTTTCAGCGGAAAGCTATGGGAAAATACAAAGCAGACTGTGACATGTAATCTAAAGTTTGAAGATCCCAAAAAGAATCATTTCTAGAAAAGGGCATCCACTCCCTTACCCTCAAATTCAAGCTTAATTTTCATGTGTAGGTTCCTCTTTGTCTTCACTTCTCAGATTTGTAATTCTTCCATCAATTTTCAGTTTTGTTTGTGCAAATAAATCATGTTTTCATATTAGGTATTTATAGTAAATTAGGTCAATAAATTCACATTAAATTAATCAATTTTCTTGGCAACAAAGAAGCTAAACCTAGGGTAGATTGGCTCTCCTTCTAGGCTAATAGCCAATATTAACACCCTTGTTGGTTCGAGTTCTAATGTTAGGGAAAAGAAATATTGATCATGGTTAATCTATTAGTTAGATCTAGGATCTATTTTTTTATACTACACAACCAACTATTTGATTGTGACATGAATCTATTTTTAGATCATTCAACTCCCCTGTATGTTTAATTCCCACCTAATTTATTTTTTTAAAACTAAATCACATAATGAACTTCCATTTCCCAAACATGGATATGTCGTGTTTAATTTAAATTGGTTCTTTAAAATTTATCTTCACCCACTTAATTTTGGGTGAGAAATTAAATATTTATATGTATATATTGATATTTAATAAGCATAAATATATATTATTATTATATTTGCATTTATAAAGCTTTATTGTTTCATAAGTTATTTTGTATACTTATAATATTTAACTATTGTTATTTTAAATAATTAAATATAAAAAACATTGGTTAGATATCTAAAGGTTTGTGATAAACAATGGTTAAGATAGGAGCCTCAATCCACTTTTAAACTAAAGCTAGGTTCTTATCCACTTCATAACATCTACCTGTTGTCATCTCCTTCCCTCTTCTACCTACAAGCCATCACAATTTTAGCAAAATATTAGTAGCACATCTCATAAAAGAACATATATATAATAAATATAATTTCAATCATGAAATTTTAACATTCATTCAATCATTTTCAGCACTAGAATCAAAGAGCACATTGCTGACATTAGACATGAGCGGGTCCTCAAATCTAGTTTAGCCGACCATTCTTCTTCCACCAAACACCAATTTTTTCTTGAAATCACTCAAATCTTGCAAAAAGAAGATAATTTTGTCAAAAGGAAGCTCATAGAATCCATTGAAATCAACAACCACCCCTTGAACCTTAATCGGGACGAAGGGTGGAGGTTGAGTCAGGCTCAGCATCGCTTGTTAGCCATCCTTCAAACCCTTCATCTCCCTTCCTCTCCTTGATCCCCCTTTTTTTCCCCTTGTTCGGTGGGTGTCCTTGCCTCCCTTCTCGTGCTTGAGTCTCCTTGTCTCGTTTTTTCCTTTCCCCTGGTTTGTGTTGGCCTCCCCACCCCTTTTTTCCACTTTTGTTTCCCTTGTTGCTCTTTTCTTCTTTTTTGTGGTTCCTTGTGCTTTTGTCTTCCTTTATTGGTTTAGGCTCTCTTTCCTTCTGGTTTAAGTGTCTTTCCTTGTGGTTCTTTCAATTTAAGTGGTTTTGGGCCCTCTGGTGGCTCTCGCAATTTTTCTTTTTCCTTTTGGTTATCTTCTCTCTTTACATTTCTTTCCTTTATTTTTTCCTCCTTTCCTTTATTTTTATTGTGTTTCTACTCTTTTGTGTGTTGTTTTTTATATTTATTTATTTATTAATATCATTTTGGTTTTTGTCTCCTTTCTATATATATTGGTATTTTGTTTTGGTTTTTGTTGTGTGTTGGTTTAGTTGTTTTTGTAGTTTTTGGTATTATTTTATTTATTTTCTTTCATACTTCTATATATTTGTATATGTATTTTTTGTATTTATATTTGTTTGTGTTTTTTTGTTGTTTTTTCGTTGTGTTATTGCATTATATATATATAACTTGGCCATTTGCATTCCTATATACATTTTGTATTCATATATAATTGTATTGTATTATTATGCTAATACAATTACAATTACATATGAATGCAAAAAAAAATTCATTGTGATTTTTTTATTTTTTGTATTGTATTTTGGTTGTTTTTGTATTAATTTTGTAATTGTTTTGGTTTGGTTTTTTTTATTTTGTTTTATTTTGGTAATTGTATTGGTTTGGTGTTTTTGTATTTTGTATTTTTTGGTAATTATTTTGGTTTGGTGTTTTTGTATATTTTTATTTATTTGTGTTTTTTGTTTTGTTGTGTTATTGCCTTAATTATTTATTAATTCCTATATATTTAAATTCAAATATAGATACATGAATATATATATATATAGAATGCAAATATTCATTTTGTATTGTTGTATATTTTTTGTATTTTGGATATTTGCATTCCTATATACATTTGTATTCATATATAATGGTATTGTACTATTATGCTAATACAAATACAAATACATGATGAATACAAACATATATGAATGCAAATATACATTGTATTGTTTTTTTTGATATATTGTATTGTATATGGGTTGTTTTTTGTATTTATTTTGTAATTATATTGGTTTGGTGTTTTTATATATTGGGTTTTTTTTGTGACATTTGGGTTTGTTTTCGTGTTTGGGTTTGTTTCTTTTTGTAATTGTAATTTTTATTTTTGTTTATTATATTTGGTTGCTTTTATTTTTTATTGTATTGTTAATAATTAGTTTTATTATTCAATTTTCTTGCTTTTCATGTTTTGGTGCTTTGTTTTTGGAAATTTTTATGCTTTCCTTTTTAAGCGTGTTAGTACTTCTTCATCCTTTTTGCTCATTTTTCCTTTTGTTTTTAAATTTTTTTCTGTATTGTCTTGTCCTTCTAGGTCTTCGTGCCCCCTTCTCTCTCCTCCCCCTGCTTTTGTTCTTTTTAGGTAGCTCTTGGTCTACAACTTTTCATTTTATCCTTTAGCTCTGCTTTCATCCTAATGATGGATCACAAAGTGTGATATGAAACGTTGATGCAAAATTCTCACACAATCAAAGATAGAAATCATTGCAAAGAATATTATGGATTGTGGAAACTTGATATCATTAATTCATTCAATCAATTTAATCAAAATAACAATCGCATAGTTCAAACAAAATAAAAGAAAATTCTTTGAGGTTTGTACAAAAAATTTTGACACGTACATGGGTTTTTTTTGTATACTATATTCCATATCTTTTGACAAGGTTAAGTAGAAATTATTGACTATATAGATAAACTATTAAAAATTCACTCAAAAATAAGCTTGAGGATCTCCAAGCATCCCATGAGAAGTACTAGTAAAGAATAGAGCTTCTTGGAATGAATTTCATCACTTGGAAGAGATATTGAATGGTTGTAAGTTAGTAGAGAGAATCAAGGAAAATTTGATGTTGGAATACATGAGCAATTGCAACAAGAGTTGATGGTAAAAGATGAATTACTATAAAAAATATATAAATTAAAGGGGAAGAAAAGAGAGGGGAGCCTACAAAGAGAATTGGATTAGACTCTACTTTAAAAGAACAATTAATAAATGAGGTGTGTAATTAAATAACCCATGAGCATGTTTTCTTTCATGATATAAAATATGATAAACCCATTGGAAATTTTGACTATCATACCAAGAGAATAGGCTCCAAGTTGTTATCATGATGGGCTAGTATGGTAGGTGAGTTTGCAAGGAATATAAAGGAATGATCAAACCTAGTATAATTAAGGAAAGACTACAATATGAGGGCCTTGGATATAGGAGCATGGAGACTATTGAATGCTCAAAAGAGGAATCTACACCATGCACAAAACAAGAACATCCCAAGGAAGATAAAAAAAGCCTCTAACATTGCGAAGTCTTAACATAAATGTATGTTCTCTCCAAAGCATGAGAAATAATTTAAGGCTAATAGGGGAGAGAAAAACTATCTAAAGAGGATAAAGAGGAATCTTCAAAGATAAAGAAAATTTAGGGTAAGAAAGGAAAAAATAATTCAAAGAAGAAATAGGGATTACAATCCAAGTACTTCACAATTAATTTGTCCTAGGAAAGATGTAAGAAAGCATGTGAAAAATCTAAGATGGTATACAAAATACAGTAAAAGGTCCATCTTATGTTTCAATTACAAGAATAAATGGCATGTTACACAAGAATATAGGTATCATATTCCTTGTACTAGTTTTGAGAGAAGTAACCTTTGCAAAGTAATGTGTAAGAAAAATACCACAAATAATTTTATGGTCCACATGGAAAGAATAATATGAGAAGAACCCACTCTCAAATACAAAGGGAAGAGAAAGAGTGGGACACAATCTAAGTAGGTAAGAAGCCCTTTGATTTTGTTTTGTGTAAATCTCACAACTATTGCTCCCATTGCAATATTGAAGGGCATTGGGATTGCAAGTGTTGGAGAATCCATCCAAAGATTCACCTAAAACATGGAAAGAAAAATAATGAGCTACCACCATGAAAAATAGAAAGAGAATCATGGAAATACCATGATCAATGAGAGAAAGCATTTTACAAGAATTTTCACCACCATTGAATGGTAAGGGTTTTCATTTGGCTCATCGCAATACTTACTTGATTTATTAAGGTGAAAATTTTGATATGAATTCACATGTATGGGAATACAAGTAGCATTTCAAGCATTTACTAATGAATCTAGTTAATCCACTATTACTCAAGAAGTGGTTTTAGGATAAATTTCATAAAGGAGAATGTGTCTCATCAATTTCAAGGATTAAGAAATGTGTGCACAAAAAGTTCAAACTTGGAATGATTTGGAGCATTCTAGGGAAGAAGTGTGGCGTGCAAGTTTCTGACTTAAGTATTTGGCATGCCCCATCAATGTAGACCTCTCTCAAGGGTGAAGGCTTCATTTTTAACATCCAATAACTCATCCCTATTTGTGATTGAGTCCTCATATGCACTACATACACTCCCTACCTCATCATTTAGAAAAGTATTGAATGGGAATTTTAGGAGCATGTTTTTGGAAACATACTTTCTATAAAAAAATCCATGAAAAATTATTTTCCTTTAGAGTCTCAATCCAACTACCATGGATAGTGATTGGTAACCCATCTAATTGACTAGTGACAATTGAAATATTATATACATAGCTACAACTACAACCTTCATCACTTGGATTGAATATGTAGTACAATTGATATCAAGTCTACAACATATTGGTTGTAGACACCTAAATTTGACCACTTACATTTTGTCAAATTTACCCCTTTTCATCTAAATATCCTCTTATCCATATTAATTAAATAATATTGCTATTATTTAATTAATATCCCTAAATTCCTCTAAATCCCTAAGGTATTTAATTAAGTAATTAAATACTTTATTATTTCCCCTTTTCCTCAAAGAATTAAATAAATAATCTATTTGTTTAATTCCTTACATGTCCCATCCTACATAATCTACCCCTAAGCCTAATCCACTTGCTAATCCCATCATTAGGGATGTGTGCATTCCTAATCCATGATTAGGAGGTGTCAAATCCTCCAACTTTTGCAAGTGGGATTCTAATCTATTTCTTTAGCCTAATCTTCCACCTAACTCCCTCACTTGCACAACTTAATCTCATGATTAAGTCACCTAATCCGTTTTACCATTTATGGCATATCCTCTTGTCCCCCCATCATTTATTGCTTTCTCCTTTTGGAGAAGCAACCTCCATACCATTGAGGATTTTTTAATTCTTTTTTATTATCCCTAAATGCCCCTAAGAAATTTTTAATTCCTTTTCGTCCTCTCATGCACATTAAAAAGGAATTTTTAATTCCTTTGGTCAACCCTTGTCCACTCACCTCATCTCATGGTGACACTTTTCATCACCATGTGGGTTGAGATGCCCCAAAGCATCTCAACCCTTGATCTTCAACTTCCAATCCTAAACCTCCATCCAAAAATGCTCAAATCTACTTATCCCAACACTTATCCAATTTAATCTCTCTCACCCATTTTTCATTGAAGCAACATTATGCTACCAAATTTTTGAGTGAGCACACAACCAATCACACATAGTTGGCACATCTATGCAATAGGAGGCTTCATATGTTGGTTTGAGCTCCTTATCGCCCAATCTTGAGTGTTTTGTTTGTTTTATTCTTTTGCTTGATTTTATTGAATTTTAGTAGATTAAAAACACCTGCACACATATCAGGCACATCCAGTGGGACCCATGTCATGGGTCCTTAATGCTTTTTGTTTTTTCATTTTGTAGGTTTCAAATTTTCTTCACTACAAGGGAAAATCCATTTAGTTATAGGGGAAAACATGCTCCATGAATGGGAAATTGCGTACTCACCCCTCAACTAAATAGGCAATCCTACACTTAACTGAACAACCTAGGACTTGTAGAGGAAAATACAACTTCAGCTTCTTAGAGAGGCGAATTTGCAACCTAGATGGGAAATTGTGCTTAACTCACAGAGGCGATTGAGCATTCGCCCTTCCTCTTTCAAGGAGATTTCAAACTCGCCCTTCCTTGGAATGGGTGATTTTGATCACTCCATGGGCAATCCTATGACTGCTATAGAGGCAATCCTGCACTTTTGATAGGAAAATCTAAGTTAAGCTAGAGACTTAAATTCTTTAGTTTGATCTTTCGTTTCATTTTGAGTTTAGGTACTGATCAACTAAATCATCTTCTTGTGCTTGTGGGATTATTTTTACTAACACTTGTGCAGCTTGCCTTCATTTGACCAAGATCAGTGGGAAAAATTACTAAAGTGTGTTTGTAGGACAAGCGGTCGAAGACATTAGTTAGTTGATTTCCCAAACTAATCTAGGCACATTTTATTTTCTTAAAGGGTCAAAGATTTTGTTTTTCTATGTTCGGGGTCTCTTGTCAACATATGCTCTCCCCTTGCACCATTTGGTGAGCCTGAGGATCAAAAATTATAGATAGATCCAGGTCCAATTGAGTCTACCTAAGAGGTGTTAGTTTTGTGTGTATGCTCTCCCCTTGCACTATGTGTGAGCCTAGGGATTATACATTCCTAACACTTCCTTCCCTTTAGGAGACCTACTCGAGATGTCATCACCTGGGGGACAATCTCAACCACACAAACCAACGGGGTATATAAAGGGGGGAGAACTAAAGTTGTACCCCAATCTAGTCACATCATGTTTAACAAACCGTCAATACTAGGGTGATTCTTAGTTAAGATGTGGAGGGTTGGTCTAAGTTTCCAGTACCTTGTTGGGGCTCCCAATCCACACTTGTGATGGGCTAGTGTTCACAGGGGTGCCTCACGCACGCTCCTGGTGTATCGAGGACTCCCCTAGTTTCATGTTCAACCTAGTTTAAGACCTATGTTTTAGCCACGGCTTGGTGTAGTGTAGGGATTGTGGACGGCACCCAAAAGCTACTCACCACGTACTCCCTTAGGTTGAGATATAAATCCTCGTGATGAACTACAATAGTTTTAGAGGTGAGAGAGAAGGTGAGTCTATGGCGTCTATTAACGACCTTGTGTCACTGGATCTCTACCTATATGCCTTCGCGAGAAAGGTTGTTTCCACTTGATTATCATGGAGTATTAACCCCTTGGGGTGGTGGGCCTACATCAATTTTGTAAACCTTCAATACTAATTCTAGGATTTTTCATGTGCTTGGCATGTCTTCTTGCATGATACTAGTGAGTGTCTTCAGTCCAGAGTTAGTCTTTGACCATTGTTTTCTTGTTTACTTTTGTCTTTCCTTTTTCATAGTCCATATGTTCCATAGGGGTGAATCCACTTCTCACAAAGGTGAATCCATACTATGGAAAGGTGAACTTTCCCTGAAAGGTGTGATTATGCTTCTTTTTCTAGTCCATAAATCATTCATCCCCAATAAGCAAATCTGCTTCTTATAGAGGAAAATTTGCTTGTCCAGTCCATTCATCCCTTGGGTGATCCTGCTTCTCAAAGAGGAAATTCCTCTTTATGTTTGTACATATCCATAGATATGCAATTCCACTTCCCAAAAGGGAAAATCCACTAGAGTCGTTTGTACACCCTCATCCTTGAGTTAGGCGATCCTGCATCTTAGATAGGAAAACTCGAGTTTCATAGAGTTGATCCTGTTGTCGCCCATCCATACATCTTCTTGTTTATGTGAATCTGCACCCTATTTGGGTGATCCCACAATTTCATCTATACAATCATCAAGCATAGGAAAACCTACAAACCTACATAGGCAATCTTGCTACCCGCAAGGGCAATTTTGTGACACCCTAGATAGGTGAACCCATGACCTAAAGAGGTGAATCCTCTTTCCATCCAAAATCTAGAGAGTCAACCCATCTTGTCATGATTAACCTATATCTTCTTGAGTCCAAAATTATAATTCAATCATTTTTTTTCTCTTCATATCCATCTCCAAATGATCACTTTCATCTTATCAATCACTATCAATCTTTTCCACATCATCCCCTTTGAGCAAGGAGTCAACTAAACCTATCCTTCATCCATCCAACAATCATCTCATCATTTTAGCTACATCCTTGAACTTAGGATCCCCTCACACCATATCTTCCAATCATCCTAATATAAGCTTAAATCCCATCCTAATCTCAGCTTAAATCCAATCCTAATATAAGCTTAAATCCAATCCTAATTTGAGTTTAAATCGAATCCCAATCTAAGCTTAATCTATATCCCAATTTGAGCTTTAGTCCATCCACATTCAAGATCTTCTAATATCGAAACAAATCTTAAGACCCCTTCTTCTATTTTCTTATAATCCATTCTATTTATCTTTTCATCATCTCTCCTTCTCTTCTAATCATCTATTCTCATGTTTTCAATCCATATTCATCCAATCAAATATCATGAACCCTTATCCTCCTATTTCACAACCAAAAATAGTAGTCAAAGGAGATCCCAATTACATTGAAGATTACATTGAAAGTCTTGTTGACCAAGATGAGTATGAAATATATCTCCTTGATTCTATCATCACTAGTAATCATTCCCCGACTGTCTTCCAAAATCCAATCATTCCTCCAAGTTATCCCATCATGCCTTCATCCACACCCACTATCAATCCTTATGCTACCTTTGACAAGGGAAATCCATCATCTTCCCCATCCATGTATTCATCTTATCTATCATCCACATCTCCATCTTAGCTATCATCCACATGTCCATCTTATCTATCCCCCACATATCCCTCTCATTCTATATCCATAGCTCCATATTCTCCCCTAGCCACATCTCACCCTCCATCTTCATACAAAAACATTATCACCTTCACCCCTAGTCCAAATCCTCCATCTCATTATCCTCCAATGCATGATCCTAAACTACCATCCACATCCTCCTCTCCTTATCCACCATCCCAATTTCCCCACCTTAATCCACCATCCTAATCTTCCTACCTTAATTCCCCATTCACTTTCTCCAACATTAGTCCTCCATCCACATATTTCTATACTAATCAATCTTCCACTCCATCATATCCTAATCCTCCCTCCAATCCATCATATATTTATCCTCCATCTAATCCTAATCCTTCATCTATTCCCACCACCCCATATAAGCCTACAATACACAAGTATCTCATTCAAAATGTCATCCAAGGACTCATGACAAAGAAGAAATCCCCAACTCTACATCTTGAAGTCGTAGAGCCATGCCACACCACTCTATCATGCATGATCATTAGTGATGAGGCCCTTCTCCATCCTACACCTATCACCCCTATTACCACTCCTCACACCATCCAAACTGTTGAAACCATAAAACCCATTGAATCCATTGAATCCCCATGTTTTACTCCTAGAACCACCAAACCCATGAAAGACACCCAAATCCAATCCACTTCTCCTACTCCTAGTATCACCAAAATCCACTCCCATGAACTTCATGAATCCTCCATCCTTCCGTCCACCCCATCTGAGGAGTCCATCCAACATTCCTCTTCCACCACACCATCTACACCCATTGAAACTTTCCAAGATCTTGTTCCAAAGCATACTAATGCATCCCCTTATCCAAATGAAGATCCTACCATCCCATCCACTCCATCTCAATATCATATTATCTCTTCCACTTCATCCCATGATCCCCTTATAAATCAATAGCCCACCATCCCAACTAAGCCCTCTCATGATCCCTTATCACCCACTCCTCAAAATCAAGATGATACCATCCCATCATCTCCATCTCATGATCCTTTATCACCACCTCCATATCTCCTTGGTCCTCTTACATTAATTCATGGTGGTTTTCTTGTAGAATAAGAAAAAAGCATATACACCACCCATCCTCCACCTAATAATGGACTTGCATCATGTTTCCAGAATAATAAGATTCCTACCATAAACCAAATGCTCAAGATCATGAACTATCAAGGAAAAGGTTTAGGCCTTCATGAGAAAGGTATATTAGAGCCCATCCATTTCAAAGAAAATCCATGTGCACAAGGTCTTGGATATATATCTCAAGACCCGCGATTCAAAAATGTTGGTTCAAATTTTATACATCCTCAGAAAGCCTCTTCCAAAAGAACAATAGGCTCTTCCCATCACTCCACCAAACCATTTGTCACCATCCCCCCTCCTTCATCATATCATCTCAAAACAACCATCCATATTCCTCTGAATCCTCTGAATCCATTTTGGGTCCTTATGTCCCTCCATCCACCATCACCCATCCTTCGTCTACTACATCTATTTTGGGTCCTTATTTCCCTCCATCCAACATCACCCATCCTTCATCTACCACATCTATTTTGGGCTCTTATGTCCCTACATCCATCATCACCCATCCTTTATCTACTACATCTATTTTGGGTTCTTATGTCCCTCCACCCACCATCACACATCCTTCATATACCAAGTCCATTTTAGATCCTTATATCCTAAAAAACCTCCTCCATCTCATCCTACTCATCCCCTCATCCATCAATCACCTATCCCTATCACCCATCATAAACATCCCACTCTCATATTCCCTAATCAGGATCAACAAAGGTACATAACGACACATCCTCCATCCACACATAATCCTCAAAATCCTACCTCTATCACTCCATTTATATTCTCTCCACATCATCCATCTCCTCATACCCATCCCATTGCTATTAAAAGCGCTTTGGATGCCAAGGTAAAAATGCATAAATCCAAACATCCACATGGATCTAAAGCTCCCCCTATCCCCTTAAAAGGACATGATGAAGAAAATAAAAATCCAATCCCAAAGGCTACACAAGCCTATTCAATCAAAAATCAAAACCATGTGGATCCAAAAGAAAAAAGATGCAATGAATTTAAATGAAAAATCCATAATGACATCCAAATTTTCTAATCCAAAAACAAATCATTCGCATCCTCCATCTCCTAAATCTATTTTGGGTCCTTATGTCTTGAAATTCACTATCCATCCCAACATTCTCTTTCCAATAATCCTCCTATCATTCCACATCCCCCACCTATGTGCCAATGTTGGCCCTGAAAACATTCCCCCATCACACGTCTACCCCATGATTCCATCCATGCACTTTCCAAAATCCCATCCATTATCCCACATCAAATCCCTTCAATCCATTTCCTTGCATAATCCATCCATCCTAATCAGGTTGTACCAACATCCAATAGTCAATTTAGGCATGGGTTCTTATTACCTCATATGGAACTTGATGCTTGAGTCCTTTAGATATCTCCTTATCACATATCTTCTAAATCCATTTATCCACATCACTATTATCATCCCTCTCCATCCACCCACTTTCCAAAAAATCCCAAAAAAGTAACAAAAAAAAATCAAGAAAAACAAAAAAGAAAAGAAGAAAAAAATTCTTCCAATGGTGAAAACATGGCAAACAAGCACCTTGGATAAGTACCATGATGAAAACCTAGAAAAAAGGCATCATGTGTACATCTCCCATCCAGTTTACTTCCACACTTTGGGGCAACTTCATCCCCTTTCTCCATCTCCAACATCCAAACTATGCACCTATCCTACCTATCATATCCCATTTATCCCAATCCCTCCATCCTCCTTGTGATCTTGACATAGACAGGGGCACCTATCTATACATGCTCTGAACACCTCTTGGCATTCATTCCCCTCATCTATACACTATCATATTCCTTATCATCCCCATCTACCTTTCTTATCCGTTCATCCTATCCACATCCATCTACCTTCCTTGTCCACCCATCAAGCTACAATCCATCTCCATTCCTTATTTACCCATCCTTCTATCTTCCATCCCCCCTGCCTCATCATACATGAAATATCTACAGTAGGGCATGTTCTTATTACTTTTTTAGATAGTCCTTGGAGACATCATTCATCCACCCTATCATCCCTTTCATATCCCTATCATTATCTCCACATCCTTCTTCCATTAATACTTCCAAATCCTTCATCCCCTCATCCCATGATCCTTTCCATCTTCCACAATCCTTATCTTCCCATCCATCCATACAAAACCATCTCCCCATACTTATTTTCCTATCCATCCATCCTATCATTCTACCATATCCACATACTTATTTATTGATCATCCATCCGTGCAATCCCTCTTACCATCTCATCCTCCTATCCATAATCCCTTTTCATTAGTATCTGGATATAGGCTACTCCCCATGCAATTCAATGCCATTCATCTTGCTATCATCACTCCTATCTATTTCCCACATCTTATTAATCTCATGTCACTTTTCATTACTCATATATCCATCATACCATCCTCCTCATTCGTCTTTTGATGATTTGGATAACTATCCTATTTCTGAGCTTCATGCAATCCACATCTAACATATCAATCATCTTATCCACAAGGTTCATCTTGTGTCATCATATTATCTCCATCATTGTATCTACTTATCATGGTAATCTCATCATCCCTTATCCATTGTCTTTCATTGGTCTTTTGTCGAACTATGTTGCCTCTACGCTTTCACGTAGGCAAGGCCATCTTTGAAGGGCCCCCGAGGCTTTTATTTGTATGTTTGAGTCTTCGTCGTCCCCTTTCTACTTTATCCATTGTTGGTCATTGGTCTTTTTCTCAAACTACAAGGTCTTTGCACTTGCATGTAGGCAAGGCTAATCTTTGATCAACCCCCGAGACCCTAGGTCTATCCTTAGGGTGTGTCTTGGTTTTGTGTCAAGTCATCAAGAGTGTCCCTATTGAGTTGGTTCCTAAAAACAAAATTTATTAGCCCCATGAGGTTCAATCTATTTTAGGTATCCTGAGTCATGTCAATCAAACAATATACCCCCATATATCCTTGGTCTTAGCAGGATGTATCCTTCCTCATATCAGGCCACATCAATCCCATCCACCTATTGGTCCTATGGCAAAAGGATATTTGAAATTTATTGTGATATTTTTGTGCTTTTTCATTTTTTTTATCTTTTGAGCTTCTTATTATACCTACTCAAGGTCACCACGATCCATCATATCATGGTGCACTTTGATTGGTAGACATAGGGGAATATCTTGGTTTTTTGTGTAATCATGTTTTCTTGTATGTCTTGCGTAGTACCCACCAAGATCCTTGTGGTCTTGTGTTATGCTATGGCAACCTTTGTGTTTGTGGTTTTCCAACATTGGCCCTACCAAAGCCCTCATTACTTTGGGATGTTGGACTAACCTTTTGTTTGTTGTGTTCATCCCATGCATGTGATATAAATTTGCCTTGGTTCCTCATACCTTGATGCATAGTGTCTCATGCTATATCAAATTAGGTGCTCATTACATGGCAGCATAACGCATAACATCAATTGCTTAATCTCCCATCATCCATCTAATCTTGATCCCCCCATCCACTCACCCTACATCTTTCTCATTTGTTCATCCTTTCACTCCCCCCTCATCTATCTATCCTATCTATTTTCATCACCCCACTTCCTCCATCCTCGGTCTATCATCATCTCTTCAATCTTCTTAGGATAATGTAGATTTTTTATTCTAAGAATCTTTTCATCCATTCTCATCATTTCATCATCTCTTCAATCTTCTTAGGATAATATAGATTTTTTATTCTAAGCATTCTTTTCTCCATCATCTTCATTCATTTCCAAAATCTCACATATCAATCCAATCCTAATCCATTCAATCTAGCACAAATCATCCAATCACATCTTTGGTCTTGTTCCTAGTCTTGCTACAAGCCTTGATCCAATCATCATCATCATCATCATCAAGATATATCTTTCCCTATCCTTGTGTTGTTTTGGGATATATCATTCCCTCATCAACAAAACTCTCATCATCATCATCATCATCATCATCATCATCATCATCATCATTGGGATGTATCCTTGCCTATCCTTTTGGTTTTTTTGGATATATCATTCCCTCATCAACAAGACTCTCATCATCATCATCATCGATATGTATCCTTCCCTATCCTTCTGTTGTTTCAAGATATATCATTCGCTCATCAACAACACTCTAATCATCATCATTGAGATGTATCCTTCCCTATCCTTGTGTTGTTTTGGGATATATCATTCCCTCATCAACAACACTCTCATCATCATTGAGATGTATCCTTCACAATCCTTGTGTTGTTTCGGGATATATTGTTCCCTCTTTAACAACACTCCATCCATCATCATTCAATCTTGGCTTGTAGCTTGACTAGGGAAACATCATGTTTGTCGTTGAATCCTTTTGTGCTTGCTTCCTTATCATCTTCTCCTTCTATTATCTCTTCCTCCTCCCACCCTACAGTTTATTCATCACTTTGCATGATCTTCCCCATCTATCCTTGCATCATCTCATCCATTTTGAGAGCACACTCGTGTTCTCTTGAACTTGCATGTCCTCTCAATGGGGAATCCTCAATCCCTAATCCTCATCTTCACTCCCATCATCTTTCCTCCTAGTCACTCATTTGAATGATTGGGGCATCTTCCCTAATCTAATCATCTTCTTTCTGCTGTCAATCGTTTAATCTTCTTGGAAATGATGCTACTTCGTAACACCATCTCAAAGAGGGGAAAAATGTAGACACATAAATTTGACCACTTATGTTTGGTCAAATTTACCCCTTTTCATCTAAATATCCTCTTATCCACATTAATTAAATAATATTGCTATTATTTAATTAATATCCCTAAATTCCTCTAAATCCCTAAGGTATTTAATTAAGTAATTAAATACTTTACTCTTTCCCCTTTTCCTCAAAGAATTAAATAAATAATCTATTTATTTAATTCCTCACATGTCTCATCCTCCATAATCTACCCCTAAGGCTAATCCACTTTCTAATCGCATCATGCACATTCCTAATCCATGATTAGGAGGTGTCACATCCTCCAACTTTTGCAAGTGGTCTTCTAATCCATTTATTTAGCCTAATATTCCACCTATCCCCCTCACTTGCACAACTTAATCTCATGATTAAGTCACCTAATCCCTTTTACCATTTATGGAATATCCTCTTGTCCCCTCATCATTTATTGTTTTTTCCTTTTGGAGAAGCAACCTCCATACCCTTAAGGAATTTTTAATTCCTTTTTATTATCCCAATGACCCTAAGAAATTTTCAATTCCTTTTAGTCCTCCCATTCACATTAAAAAGGAATTTTTAATTCATTTGGTCAACCCTTGTCCTCTCACCTCATCTCATGGTGACACTTTTTATCACCATGTGGGTTGAGATGCCTCAAAGTATCTCAACCCTTGATCTTCAACTTCCAATCCTAACCCTCCATCCAAAAATCCTCAAATCTACTTATCCCAACACTTAGCCATTTTCATCTCTCTCACCCATTTTTCACTAGAGTGTCGTTATGTTGTTAGATTTTCAAGTGAGCACACAACCAATCAAACATCGTGGGCACATCTATGCAACAGGAGGCTTCATATGCTGGTTTGAGCTCCTTATTGCCTAATCTTGAGTGTTTTTCTTGTTTTTAGTCTTTTGCTTGATTTTCTTGCATTTTAGTAGATTAAAAACACCTGCACACATTGGTAAATAGATTTTTCATTGCAATGATTCACTGTAAAATATCTTGAATCACTCAACATGTAGTGACAACATTTATAATAGTTGAATAATTTGTTATTGGATTCACAGTCTTCCTTTGTGTTTGAGAGGGAAAACTCCCTTGAATGATAAGTTTGGGTTTCTTTGGAGTTATGTTTTTAACTAGAAAGAAAAGGAAAACTCTAAGTATATAAATGGAGTGGAGCACAAATTTTCACATTCAAAGTAACCAACATAAGGAATTATTCCAAATATGCAGATTTGAAATATATCCACCAAATAGTGTTTAAATATAAGAAAAATAATATCTATATAGAGGATTAAGCATAAGATCTATATGTGACTATTTAAATTCCAACATGAAAAAAGAAATAAAAATTGTATAACTATAAGGAAATTCCCAATATGTCATTGCAATTTAACTATAAGAAAACATACAACAATTTAGAACCAATAACCCAAAGTTCATTTTATCTTATCATTCCAAAATATGAGAGCACAAAATCTTCTCAAAAAATTGTATAATTTTTGTGAAAAAACATCCCAATGGAAGATGGACAACAATAGAAGAAGTTGGCTAGAAGCTAGAAGAAGAAAAAGAAGCATCGTACTTTACACCCAATCTCACTTATATAACATTACATTTGTAACTCCTTTATGTTTCAAATAAAGTTCACTTTTAATGTATTACAAAATAACTTATCAAAAGTCACTTTACAAATATAAAGATAAACTATTGTAAAATACCATTAATAGACATCTTTATCTTTTCCTTGGTTTAGACTGCTAATTGTGTCACCCACTAGAAACTTTAATTGTGTAGCAACGACTATGGCTTTATAATCTCTAAAATTTATGATGGTGTGATCTAATTATTTTCCATTTGGAATTGACATGTTGCTAAGACAAATCTTCCATGTCAACAAGGTCTCATTAATTTCTTCAATTATTCTATTAAATTTGGAAACTTCTTTCTAGAAAGTGATTAAGGCAACAAACATGTTTCTAAAATTTTCCATTCATTATCAATGGTATTCTTTTTATATAATTCCTCTAAAACCATATCCTTGGAATTTTTATTTATAACGATAACATCAAACAAGTTGATTTTATCTTCCATAATATCAACATCAAAATACAAAATGTTGACTAAGATATAAATAAAAAAGGAGGCCACAAATATTAGCCAATCTCTTGAATTTGGCTAAGGTTTATTTCAAAACCATGAGTTTCCATTCAATTCCCTTGAACCATTTAACTATATCATTCTCCTTGGGCTTATTGAATACATATTCTGCAATCAAAATATTCACATTCATTTTCATCATTTCTTGTACATCTCTAATTATTAATTTAAACGGTGCATCCTCCTTTGCGGCATGTGATTCAACTTTGATTTCATTTATCTTATTTAGAACCTTCTCATATAACCCATGGCTTCTTCAATATAAAGAAGACCATTGAGAATCGCTTTCTCAACCCAAGATTCAGTAGCCCTACCATAAGCTTGATATTTTTATTTTTTAAATAATTTTAGAACTTACACCTTCAAGAGGTGTGTTGGATGAAGATAAAGGTACGACATCTAGAGGCTGAGAAAAGGTGTCTATGGTAGTATATATATATATATATATATATATGAAGGTAGAGCTCTTACCTACTCTAATTGTTCTCTTGCTTCCTTCTTTTCTACTCTCTCCACTAGGTAAGCAACTGACACTTGGGCATTATGAATATCACTTTCATGTGTAGATGGGCCCAAATCTACCTAGGTGACATTGTAATATGCTTCAATTGAATCTTCTTAATTCTCTTTAACTATAGGTTCTACAATCTCCACATGTTAATTTCCAAAAGAAGAGTTAATTATTATCCTAGAAGTTGTTTAAACCTTATTTGGTTGAGGATAAGCTTTCAACATTTTTTCTAATGCATCCAAACTATGATCTACCATTTGATTATAATTTCTTTTCTTTTCCACTACCTACTTGAGCCAAGGAGACATGGATGACACTAGTTGAGTCTTGAGTGTCAAAGGAGGCACAATAGTCTTTGGAACTAAATCAAACTTGGTGTTGATTGGTGGTGGTGATGGAGGAGGAGGTGGAGGAGTGGGTGAATAAAGAGGGAATGTATGAGAAGAAGATGGGAAAATAGGAGAGGAAAAAGGTGGAGATGATGGACGAGAAGATGAAATAGAGGTTACCTATAGCTACTTCTTAATGGGATCCAAATATTTTCCTTCCTATTTTTGAGGAGGTGCTCTTTTCACTTCCAACTTCCTTCTACGCTCATTATTCCCTCCCTCACATGAACCTTTTATACCAATCCCCTTTTTAGGGTTTATTCATCAACTCCACCCCCAAGTTCAATAGATTTTTATCTAGTGGAGTGTGTGGTTGTGATGGGGGGTTAGATGAGGAGGTAGCCTATTTTTTTCCTTTATGTGCTATCCTTTGAAGGAGGTCTAGTGGCAATATTTTAAATGGCTTTGGATCTTATGCACTTCTTTGTCCTCTAGAACAAAAAAAGTGCTATTTCTCAAATTTTACTACTTCCTTCTCAACCCAATTGATATGTCAGGGAGGCTACATTTGGATTGAATAAATGAAGATTGTATCCACTAAGTCAAAACCATCATTCTCAATACCTTCAATGTCCCATTGTAGATTGAATTCTTCAACTTGATATATTGGAATTCTCATCTAATCTCTCTTCTTGACTTCATATTCATCAAAATAATCCTCCAATAAATCATCCACATGATGAACATGATTATATTCTTGTCCAAATATAATTTATCTCTAGCATAATTCTTATTGTACAAAGATATTCTTGTTGCATAAACATGTAGGCTTATTTTCATATTAACCTCTATATTATATGCATTTGAATATGATTTGCGAGTGTAGTAACTTAGGCTCACAAGAAATGGTTTCCTGCCTTCTTTATATCCTTACATTCCTTTCTTATTATAGCCATTTGCCTATATTCCTCAACAAGAATAAATTAATCACTTGCATAATGAAGCATCTTGTAAGGGGTTCTTCAAATCTACCTATCTTGAAGTATGAAAACCTTGGATTTTGAATTAAGAAGCTATCATACTAGGTGATCAACTATCTTGCTTTAGGAGAGATCCTTAATCCCATATCTCCTAATTCTCTCATAGTCAACATGCTATAATCATCATTGACCCTCCTAAAATATTTATTGTCAATATCTAGGTGAAATTATGGATAATAATCATAAATCTACATGGTATTATCATACTTTACATATGTCTACAAACCAAGTCACACTTTCATGCTTTTCATAGCATAGAAAATGTATGAGAACATGTAAAAGTACTAATATTTTTTAAAATGATCATGCAAATGATCACTTATTATTTTTCCCCAGTCAATGAACTAAGAATTATATCAACTATAATGAACTAATACATCCAATACTCAAAAACACCAATGTCTTTACTACCTACTACCCTATTCAATAGGGTGATTATGTCAAAGATCTCCTCTGCAAAATATGTTCTTTGCAAATTCTTTTGGATCTAAGACTTCCCTTTCTTTGGCACTTTTTACCAATTCTTAACAATGTTTGTTAGGCAAATGTCCCACTTTTCTTGAAAATAGTGGCTACCTTTCTCAACACTCATATTAGAAAATTTATTTCTCAAAGGAAACCTTAGAATAATGTTGAGATTTGAACCATCTAACTTAGCAATAACCTTATCATCAATCATCCTTAGCTCTTTGGTTTCATGCTTATAGTTTTGTACACATGAAAGCACAAAATATGTACATTGGACAATGGTTGAAAATCTCCAATGTGGGCTAGGCCACTTGAGAAAAATGTTTTCATCATAGGCATTCTAGACTCTCCTACATTATATCCCAAAAACCCCCCAAGTTAATGTGGTATAGGATATTGACCCTTTCCTTCGCAAACAACTTATGAAGAATATAAGTGTGCTCATACCCTTGATATTTGTTCTTCATTTCATGGAGTTTTAAAATTAACTAGATACAACAAGCTAGGGTTTCAAGGAAATACTAATAAGCAACTAGGATAATTTTTTGTAGGAATGGGCAATGGCTTTGATAAAGTAATTCATTAAGGTGTCGGCTTAGCCATGGGATGAATGCAATTTAATATCAGTAGAAACATGGACAAAGAGCTCTAGAAAAGAAAATTTAAGACACAAAAATACCTTAAAATATGCACTTAGCCTACCTTAACATAGAGTAGAACGATGAGGCAATTTGTAGAGAAGGTTGGAAACAACAAGTCACTCAACAGTAGGGCTTCATCATTTGAATGAGTGAAAGTGACAAATGAGTGTGTGAATCCCCATTTTATTCTTTAAATCAAAATTATGGAGTTGTGCCTAACTTTTGATGACTTACAAAGTTAAAAACTCTCCAAAACATCGACAAATTGACCATTTCACCATTTTTCAATACTTTTGGAAACTATGAAACCTTGTCAACTTTTTAGCAATTTTGAGAACTCGCAAACTAGTTAACAATTCCTCTTTTGAAACTTATTTGAAGTTGACTTACAAAATTTTCAACTTTTGTTGGATTATTGGCAAGTTCATGAACTCATGAACTAATTGATATAGAAAAATTGAACATCTTCTAACAAAACTTGTCAAAATTTTCAAATGTTTGCAAACCTTGAAAATCTAACACTTGACTTTGTCAACAATTTGAGAATTTTGAAAACTTTGAAATTGAGCAACAAAAAAAGAAAAAGATAACAAGAAAATAAGAATTTATAAAAGTAACAAAAATGCTAATAGAAAAGCTTGCTAGGGTTTTGGATATTTCACAAACTCATAAAATTTCCAATAGAAAGAACTTGTCACAATTTTGGATAGAGAAAATTAAGGAAAATGTCAACAAGGTTTAGAAAGACTCAAAATTGTTGGCAAAGGGGAAAAGGCAGAATTTTTTTTGCACCTTTGGGATTTATTTTCCACTAAGACTTGCTCTAAATTTACTTTCAAAAGACACTATCAAGACCAAAAAATTTGAGAAGAGACTAAGGCAAAATTTTGGGAAACACAATGCATCACTACATTCTCATCCACAAGTATCATTTATGTAGAGGTCTTTTCCTAAGTGAGCATCCTCTCACTCTATTTTGAATATTGGTTACTCAACATCTACATTCATCCCATTTGGTCACTAATTGATTTTCCTTCTTTGAAACCCAAGGAAAATTCATTGTGTGGTTGGAGCATCAATTAATGATATCTAACTGACCAAGAGCATAAATAGTCAAGCCTTGAACAAATATCAATTATCCATCAAGTTATTCATACATGGCCATCATCCATATACCATCCATCTATTATCTAAATGATACAACCAAGTAATATAATCTTCACCCATACATTAATGCATCTACACATCTAGGCCATGTTCTACCTCAACTAGTTGAGGTGAGAAGGACAAGCCTCAACAACCTCTATTATAAAGTTGGGGTCTATTCATTTGCTCTTTCTCACACCTCATCCTCCTCCATTATGGGCCCAAAGGTCCTTTCAATCAATAAAACTTGTCAAGCTATTCATTCTTGCTTCAACTTATCTTATATCTTGTGAAGTTAACAATCTTGCCTTGCTATAATTGGTAAACTACTTATTGAATGGGATAGGTGTCTCTAACTCTTTTTTATGGATTTGTTGTGTAGCATAGTATATCAATATTTCTTAGCTTAGAAAAATAACATTTAGAGTGCCTTCACAATTCCAAAGATGATAAATCAATCAAAATAGTTCCATAGTTTATACCTTTTTTATGGAGTTTTTTTCAAGGCTATACAATGATCAATTCATTTTTCAATATTGCAACCATAAACAATAACTTTTAACTATTTTCAAACTTTACTCAAGTGATTCTTATTGGAATCTCTTAGGAACATAGCTTAGGGATTATCAACCATTCTCACTTTGGAAACTCTTTTAAATCTATAATTGAAGAATATTGTAGTTGACTCTCCATAATTATTCACAAATCAAAGGGTATCAAAGTTCTTCAATCTATATTGGGTTGTACTTGCAGTAATTAATTTTAAGCTATCCACAACAAGATCAAGTGTGAAATATTGTTTTCCCTTTCAAACAAAAATTGAATCTCAATGTTGGAAGAGAGAGTTAAGCATAACAAAGATGTGGGATCTCTTGATAAGAAGCATTCTCAAGCTAGAATTTGGTGTAACAAGCATATTTGAATCAATGGAGGCATTAAAAGGTTTCGTGGAGGCTCTCATGGAGAAGTAGTTATCATTGCAAGACACCAAGAGCATGGGGAAAGCCAACTCCGTAGAAGAAAATGAGCAATTCAATGGCAAAACAAGCATACCAAACACCAAGAGCATGGGGAAAGCCAACTCCATAGAAGAAAATGAGCAATTCAATGGAAAAACAAGCATACCAGAGACGTCTCGATTCAAGGCTAAAGGAAAAACCAAAATTTTGTCATTTGAAGGTAGATTTCATTAGTTTCCATGGTTGGAGATATATTTAAGCATGCATATTCTTAGCATAGTAGAAAATTTTTCCTTTGCTAGATTAAGAATGCCAAAGAATGTTTTAGTTTGGTTTGAAAGTTTCTTACATTCCTTTGTTTCAAGAAAATAAGATCCAATTAGTGCATAGGAACAATTTTTAAAAATTGCTTAAAAATAATTTTATCAAATATGTCATAGAAGAAAAATCTAAGTGGCAACTATTGAAGCAAAAATAAGGACAACGTGTGCAAGAGTACACTAGTGAGTTTCAAAGAAGGGTTGTTTAAATGGACAAGTATGTGCAAGATGAAGAGGTGGTGATGAAATTCATCAAAGGCCTTCATAGCCATTTTTAGAGACCCATATTACTCTCTAAACATAGGAACATTGTTGAGGCATGCTCACATGCCCATTATATTAAAATGGATAATCTACCTTCCTCTCCAAAGGGCCAAGGAGTATAGCAAAGGAAAAGAAAGTGAATCCCACAATTTATAAACCTACAAGGCATTAGAACCTTGTAAAATCAACAATTGTACAAATGAACATTGTTGGAAGCTACATTCAATATAGTGTCCACATCATAAAAGTAAGGAAAAAATCATTATGCCTACCTTAAATGGAATGGTATTGATAGTCGATTATAGTTTAAAGGTTAATTTCAAACTTTTCTAGCACTACAAAAAAGGTCAAGTTTTAAAATCAGACACAAAAAAAAGAGGATATAGAACTATTTAACATTAGGATTCACATCAAGGTTGAAAATTTGATGCACTTTTGTATTCTTGTTACCAAGACGAACTCATTTTTAAAGAGTTCAAAAATTTTGTTTTGGACATTGTGCAACACCCAATCCATATGCTTTGGGTTGGATTGAGAAGGGTGTTGATGCTTCTATTTTTAGGCGATGTAGATTAAAGTTTGGTGTTAATCAAAAAAGTTATAGATGGAGTGTTGGTAGATTTGGTTGCATTCAATGTGTATGGAGTTGTTTTTGGTAGCCCTTACATGTTCAAGGCAAGTGACATTTATTATAGACAAGAAAACAAATATCACTTAGTCAATGAAGGTCACCACTTCATGTTGTGTGGCCACAAGTTCAAGCAATCTTGGGTCCTTAATCTTCAAGTAAGAAGGATGCTTAGTGAAAGCACCAAGACCATTCCTCTCAAGTGGAGAAAGAGGAGTGTTGATATGGGAACTCCCATCTATTTCAAGCACTTGGATAGTACAAACATCTACAAATAATTGTAGGCATAGATTTATAAACTCTTTGGTTAGAATGGTGCAGCATTCAATGGTAGCCATGTCATCTATTAAGAGAGTCATCCCCTATTTTATGATTCTTCATAGATTTTGGGAACCAAAAGCTTCTATATTAAATGTGTGATATGTAAATGGAATAAAAAGAGTTTCACACTATGGGCCCATGACGAAATGTAGCACTACTTGAAGAACACTTTGATTGAAGGGAGCAAGTGTTTTTTGGTAGAAAAAAAAATGGCTTTTGTGCAAAAACATTGAATCCAAAATAGGGAAATTATGCAACCTCCAATTCTAGAAAGTGATGGATTCCTAGTTGCTAGTCTACACAAAGCAACAATTTCATGAATTATGTGACTACTAATTTAAATTTTGCACTTTTCTACTTTGTAGAGTCCTTTAACCTTCTATCTCAAATTTTAAAACCATTCACAACCACTAGGGCAATTACAAAACCTGCAATCTACAACAAGTGGCAATTTCAACCTATATACTAGCACTTGCACTAGGGGGGGTGCAAGGGTTACACCGATAGAAAAATATATAGAAGCAAACATGGAAAAGAAGTGTAGTGTAAAATATATACAATCTTGTTTGCATTATAACTTAAATAGTTATAAAATTGAACATTAAAATTATAATTGAAGTAAATCAACTCATATTGTCATATCGTTCAATTTTAAATAATTAAGACAATCTACATTTGACTACGGAAGAGCATTCAATGATCAACACAAACAAAAAGAATGAAGTTTTCTCCGTAGTGTTTATATAAGTTTGTAATAGAAGTTTGAAATACATACATAAGATTTTTTTTAACAAATGTTTGGCCTAAAAGGTGAGGATATATTTCGTTGAACAATTAAAAAAGTAGTGGACAAGTCAAAATTGAAAGATATAGGCACAAACTAATCATATTTAAATATGACATACAAAATTGAAATATGAAAATATAAAATTATATTAAAATATGCAATACAAAATAAACAAATACAATACAAAACAATGCATCAAAATGTATATGTTTATAATTCAAATGTAGGAAAAATAAAAAATGAAAAGCATAATTCAGCACAACTTATTACAAAATTCTGCAATATGAAAAATTCTACAAAAATGTGCAAATATTAAACCAACAATCAAGAAGGTTAAATATTGAAATTCAAATTATAAATAAATTATTACAATTTTTCCTACTTTATATTAAAATCATACTAAATAAAAAATTTAATTTCAATAATGCAAAATTAATGGTCATTTGATAAATAAGAAACAAACCAACAAAATAAACTCTTAAGAACCTATAATTTATAAATAAATCAACAAAATAAATTTAAGAAACTAATAAATTTAAAAAAATTGTATCCTTAAATTCAATGATGAGTAATTAATTTGAAATGCATTGCATTACATTATAGTAATTTTTTCTTCACAAAGGCAAACTAAGACTATAAATCTTTCGCATTCAATGGATTTCACCCCTATTCACCAAAATCGGGCTGAAATCTAAAAACAGAATCCAAATGTACTATGTGATAAATTTAACATGAACCCTTTAGCTATTGGTGCTCTAGTAATGTGTAAGAAAATCAAACAATTGAGCTATGTAAAATGACAGCCTCTAATGCTGAGGTACGTTTTGTTCCTACACTCGTGGGTTTTGATATGGTGTTTTTCCTCTTTTGACAAATGGCAGTTGTGATCAAAATAAACAGAAAACTACTCTCGGTCTTTTGGGTTCTATAATTTCTACTCATATTTAATCTAATTCTCAATTTTGAAAAATTCAAAATGTTTTTAGCTACCACTCTCGGGCATGTCGATCACTGAAGTGTTCAGTGGAATCAAAAGGGCTAAATAATATATCTGTTCATCTTAATGCAAAGAATGCTGCCCAATAAAATAGCTAACAATATCTAATTCACATATATAATCTCTACTGCTAAGGCACCTGTTGATTCAATTTATTTTATTTGAAATAAAAATAATGCACACGCAGCAAAGAAAACAAGCAATAAAAAAATCAAATGTTATATAAAGTAGAGATAAATCCGAATTATCCTGTGGTAATAAAGCGCTGGGCAGAAGACATTGACAAACCCAATGTAATTAATTTATAACAAATGGAACCACATTTAGCAAATAGCTGGAAGATGCAGGCATTTCTTTTTCCTGAAAGCTACAATAGCTAGTGTTCTTTTTTCCGACTATGAGAAGGCTTGTTCCATTGAGACAAAGAAACCACGGGCAATGAGAATTTGGTTCTTTGGGTGCGGAATTATGTGCCCGCCGATATAGTTGATGTTTTGCTTTGCTGCAACAAACTAATGATCCTACCAACAACCTTACTAGGAACAAAATCAAGGCCTTCACTTCTCTTTAATTACTGAAAAACCCCAAAAGAAAACTGTAGAACATGAAAGATGTGTTATTGGGCCTGTAGGACATGATAGCTGGTGGAACAGAGTGCTCTGCTACACTTGTGGAATGGGTGCTGGCAGAGCTTCTTAAAAAGCCTGAGAATCTGGCAAAGGCAAACGAAGAAATGGACAGAATAGTGGGGAAAGAAAGATGGGTGCAAGAGAAAGACATTGGTGAGCTGGAATACCTGCAGGGGATAGTGAAAGAAATGATGAGGCTGCATCCGATGGCCCCCATGCTGGTTCCTCATCTTTCCACTCACCACTATAAAATTGGAGGGTATGACATCCCCGCCAACACCAGAGCATTCGTGAATGTGTGGACGATTGGAAAAGATGAAAGACTGTAGGAAATGCTCGAGGAATTCACGTCGGAGAGGTTTCGCGGCAACAGTTTGGATGTGAAGGGAGATTACAAGTTGTTGCTTGCTTTCGGGTCGAGCAGAAGGATGTGTCTAAGCGCCAGTCTCGTTCTCAAAGTAGTTCAGTTGGGCGTCGCCAATCTCCTCCACGGCTTCCACTAGCACAATTTGTTATTCTTCTTAAATGTAGCAAACTGTTGGTCTTTTCTTTCTGTTACAGCATGAAGTCTATTTGTAGAGAAGTTGAGGTGGTGAAAATAGGTAAAACATTGAAAGTTTCAGGTGGCGAAAAAACCATAAATGCAATTGCCAGCTGAATGAAAGTACTCGCAGTAGGAAACAAAATCTTCCAAAAAGGATTTTGTGCAATTATGATGCAGTTTCACCTGGAAAGTGTTCAAACAACCTGGTAAAACGGTTTGATGGAGCGTGAGACAGGTTTCAAGCCGAAACCTCACACCATATATAGCCTATCAGCTAACAAAAAACAACCTATGGTGTTTTTTAATTGTACACTTTTTAACTTCCAAACATCCTTTCATCTTTTGTTTCAACTTGTTAAAGCATATAAATAGACATTGTAAATGCTTTTCTAGCATATAGAGGGTATAGATGAAGCATTTAAGTGATTTGTAGTTGCAATTTTCAATCTTATAGTGAGCAATTGGGACTATGCATAGGTTGCAACAAAACATAGAGGGCAATGTGTGAAATAGCAATTAATCTTAAGAACAAACATTGTTTGTTCTTTCTCATTGTATGTTCAAGAGACCTAAGATTTGGAAATAGTGGACAAGGAGGCCATTATACTCCACTCCTATTAGAGTTCTCCTAGAAGTCTACTTTTGCAAGTTAAATCTTTGTCACCCATTCTTGTGTTGTGGGTTCTTCCTTCAATTATTTAATTGAATTTTTTATTGAAGAATAGTGTTGTGGAATCTCCACACATGTTTACAAATCATAAGTTCCAAGTGCTATAGACTTACAACAACCTTCATATTTGGGCTTGCTTCCCCTATTCTAACACTAATTAATAATGGGGATGAAAGGGGAGAAGAAATTTATTGTAAAATGGAAAAGAAAAGGGTGTGATGTGCAAGAATATTATAATCATTTAAGCACTCTCAAACAAAATAACTCTAAATATTTTTGTTAAAATCCTTAGATTAACATAATTCAATGAAGATGCAAGAGCTAGTAGATTCCATACTAAAATAAGATTGAACACCCACACATAATTCTATGCCAAAGGCCAAGATAAGCCACAAATCATTTCATTAATGTCTTCGATACATACACAATTGCATCTAGCTTCAAAGGCTAAAGCTATTATAATTTTATTTTTTTAAACGCTAGAGACTAAAATACCAACAGTAATACTAAAGAGAAATGCTTACAAATGAAATTCATCTTGATGCTTACACAGCTAAGCTTCGTGCTGGCAAATGATCTATCAAAACCCTTAGCTAGTAGAAAACTCAATTCAGCTCCTTTTCTATTTGCAAGTGATCCAAAACTCCCCTTATTGCTTGCTGCACAAGCAATTCAATTATTTTGGCTTTTGCAAAATTTTATATTGCATATCATATAATGTTTGCTCAAGAAGGCTCGACAAAGGATCTTATCCTACTTCATTCATTCCCCTAGTATGCATCCTTTCAAGCATCCGGCAATTGCTTTCATCATCTATAGGTTGCTCATAATTGTCTCTTTTTTCAATACGTGCAATATACTATTGCAAGAAATTCACTTTGGAAGATTAACGGTCAAAGATATTATGAAACATTTAACAATGGTCACTTGTTTGGAGATTCCCCATCTACAACATTCTCACATCTTCTACCTAAATGCCATACGGAGATATGCCACTATGCAAGGTCATTTCACATTTTTGTTGGATCCTCTCTTTCTCCTAATCATGCTTGTGGAAGTAGATGTTGCCCAATAGGTCAAGTGTAGGACAGAGGAAGTTCAAGGGTGGGCAAGACACTACAAGGCGAGTAGTTTATTTAGAACATGTGCCTCCTAAAGAATCACGAAGATTGCACTAGCCCTTAGATGCAAGCTCTTTTCTAGATCGAAAATAGACACTAATTTTTTTGTTGAGTTATTTTTTATTGAAAGTGATTGACAATAAGATCTACCTCAAGGACACTTTGATTTTTCCTTCACCAAGATTACTATTCTACAACTTTTTGAGGGCTGGAGTTATTATCAAAGTTGAAGCATTACAATGTGATTCTTTATACAATAGGAGGCATGGAGAGCCCCACACTTGATGAATAATGTCTAGGCACACCCAACCATCTAATATGTTGGGGAAACGTCCACATACATACACAAGCAGAAGCACATATTTAAGGCATACTTTGATCGAGTAACCTATTTTTTGTATTATGTCCCCATCCACAAAATGCAAGGGATGCAAGAAAAAATCCATGAACCTAGTGACACATCCCTTCCAAAACACTAAACTATTTCGCAATCCTTTTGATAGGTAGGACTTCTAAATACATTCTGGCTCTTTGGTGTAGACCTTCATTGAGTTTATTGGGGCCCTACTCGAACCCTTTATCACAGCCCACTTTGGGCCCCAATTCACCAACTTTGAAAATTGGGCATAACGCCTTCTCCCCTCAATACAGATTTGGTAAAATGAATACATGTGCCATGCACAATTGAATTATACCGATGTTCCAAAAGGACAAAGCCAACAGAAATACATCTTGCTCAGTTCTGAAAAAACTTTAGTTCAGAGATTGCTATGATAAAACATGCAATAGTCACATACAATTGATATGCCAATATTCTTCCAAAGAAAATAACAGCACAAAAACATAGTAAAAACCCAAACCAGAGACAATCAAACATAATTAAATAAAAACTCAGAAAAAGACACACTTGGGAGATATTTTGCAAAAACACCTTGAACTTACACCATTAAACCTAATAGCAAACTAAATGGTTGTAGGCAAGCTAGCTAGCATGGAATGTAAGTATGACTGAATCATGTGATCTGTTTACTCAGCTACAAATTTTGCTTTCTAGCATAAGAAACAATAGTAAAATTCCCAGTGTAAAATACAAGATTCTTATAGGACAGTCTAGTTCATTAAGATGAGTGAAACCTTTCAAATGAAGGTTGTGTGAAATTATTCATCCCCTATAAATGAACAATTGCGGCTAAATTTTCAAGCCAAAGACCTAAATGAATCTTGTTCTCATGTGAACTGGGCATTCTTATTTGCTGCCAGATCATCTTGTGTATTTAATCATTTCTAACAAAAAAAAGTCCTTTTGTTTTCCTACAGATTATCCATCAATTAACAATTCCTTTTTTGTGCTCCACTAATTATATAAAGCTGGTAAAATCTAATTGATATCAATTTCATAACTATATTCACCGTCTATTTTTCATGCAAAGCAAATGAAATCACATAATGGGTATTTTCTAGCACTGACATTCAAGCTTTGCCATTTCATTCAATGTCATAACCTTGATCTTGGAGTTCTTCAATGACCTCATTCCGCATTCTAAGCCATAACTTTTGTGATTCTCTTTCAAATTTTTCTTGTTGATGTTTGATCTGAGGACTGTCCCCAGTTTTATCCACAATGCCTTTGGGCCCTATTGTTGTCCCATAGGAACCACCCTTTGCAATGAACTCTCTGACTGCTTCCTCGTCACCAGGATAAGGAAATTCTCTACGCTCATAAAGATGTGCCATTTGTTTTTCTTCCTACTACCAAATGTTCATCAACTGTAAGTGTATAATTCATGCTTATGTGTAAAATGCAAAAGACAAACACAAGTTTCTCAAATAAGAATGAATAAATTTATAGCAAACAACCACAAAGCAAGTAACATCTAAAGACTATCCTCCACAAATTTGAGTAGCAGATTACAGTTACTATCTTGATGAAGATAATGATTGCTATACCTTAGTTCGAGGCTTTAATGTCCACCAACCAAGAGGTGATGTTTCATTCCATAACCATGCTGCTCCACCGATAGCATAGGCAGTAAGAAGTGCTTTTCCCATTTTTCTCATTTGGTTCCAACTCCAGTCAACCATCTTTCATGTAGGTTTTCTGCAAAAATGCAAGCATCAAGTATCACATAATTACATAGTTGCCATGTTTATAGAACATTAGTCAATCATCTTTACGGAATTTTTTTTTTCTGTTTTTATTTCTAATCAATTCAGGGCAACAGATAAAATTAGTATAGAATTACATAAGAAACAAAATTGAGTCCTAGCCCATGGATGGGAAATCTTACATCCTGGACGGTAGATCCTAATAAATCCTAAACAAAAAAGGACTTTGCTGACTTCTGTATTCTCTTGAAATCTACATAGGATTGCATACAATAATAAATTGCAATTACTAGATGTTTTATGACACATATTAAACCTCACCAAATGAGAACCGATCAAATTGATTTAATCCCATTCAAAATTTGAGGGGACAACAAATAGGATTTAAACAAAAGGGAAAACTGATGCAAACCATCAAGCTTCTTAGAGAATTCCATATCCATTTCTGGAAATCTGCTACTATTCCATCTGCTCTGTTCTGTAGAATTTCAGTAATAAAGCCCTATTTCTACAGATAAATTGCAAAAATCATTGCCAATAAAGTTCCAAAGATCAATTTCGGCAGCAAGATAAAGTTCCAGAAATCATGGCCAATAAAGTTCCAAAGCCCTAGTCAACTGCTAACCCTTCACTGCTAATAAAGCATTAAATCTAGTTTTGGGCATACTTAAAATTCCTAGAATTAAGAACTTATCATTCACACTCTGCATAAGTTAATTATTGCCAATTTCCCATCAGCCTGGGAAACTTTCTTCGGCCCAACTTGTGCATGGCTGCAAATTTCATCAGAATTTTTACAGTCATGATACAAGTATTTCTCCTTGCACAAGTAATTCTCCCCATGCAAGATACAACTGAAGCTTTTTTCTTGATATTTTGTATCCATGCTTCATTCCCTTCCACCTCCTTGTTCTTGGTAGCAACTACAATTTTGACTGCTACTTTTTTCTTCTTTCCCAAATTTAAAAGAATATATAATAATACTCTTAGGTGATAAGGGACTCCTAGTTTTACCATTTTACTCTGTAGGCATTATTATAATCATCCGTGAACTATCCTTTAGAAAGAGCTCAAAAACAAAAGCATTCAATCTGCAACCAGCAAGCAGAATGGACAAGCCACAATAGAAGACCCAAGTTGTTGCTATGACCTCCAAACAACCCATCCACAGCCAAAATTAAAGATTTTCAGATCATTTACTCACTTGTTCCTGGCAAGATTACTGCCTCATACATACCATAAAACATGTCTTATAAAATGGTGAAATGAAGTTTCCAATTTAAAAGAAGATGCTATTTCCAATGGCATAAGCCCAATTGCAGAGCTGATACCAAGAGGCATCCAAGAAAAGATGCCTAAGATCATAAGAAGGCAAAAACTATCACAAGCTTTACACAGATCAGCATCACAAGGAATGGTTGCATGGATTTCTAAAAAGATTCAAATTATCAACTGGCCCACAAGCCTGCACTCCATATTTCATCTTGATGATGACATCATTTACCAGTTTGGTTATGCTTAAAGGGATTGCTAGTAAGACCAAGAATAAGTATATCAGATTAGGTATGTTGGAACTATGGACCCAACAACTTATTGCCTGAAAACTATGTTACCGGTTCACAGCGTATGGCCCACTGGTTTGGGTCCAATCCAACCCCAATATGGGGTCTGGATTCGATCTGCTTGGGGGTCGTCCAAGGTCCCACTCAAGACCCATGGGTCCGTCTGGGACAAGCTTGTGCATACCCGCAACGAATTTGGTAGGGACCCATGCCCAAACGGCCAATTTGGTTGATTTTTAAAACTTTTAAAAAAAAATCTAAGTTTGACCAAAAAGCCAAAAACGCCCGCCCAAACCCTAAAACATGGATTCCAATACATCTTAAAGACAAAAACAAATTTATTTCTCATATTGTGAATGCAAAACAAAAATATTATTCATCCTTGTACCATGAAGGTCAATGTGGTTTTGAAGGTCTTAATCTGGGCTTGGTGGCAAGTGCTCTACCCCTTGTCCCTGCCCTATACTGCAATAGGGAATGTGCCAAGGGCACTACCCCTTGACCCCGTTGGGGTGTTCCCTGTAGACCCCATCAAACTCATTTGATTTTCCAAGTACCCTCCAAGATCGAGTTTGCAAACTATGATTCCAAGTTTGCTTGTAGGTCTTCGTCTACAATATCATCATCAAATTGGACAATCTTCCCTAGTGTCACCTGATACTTACATGTTTTCCTTGTTGTCTAGAAGACGATTTTTCTTTTTGGGGGGGGGGTAATGTAGTTAGTGTACAAAGCCTATTATTATCTTTCAATATTATGGTTTATCCAACTATGTATTAGCTAGTGCTAGTGCTAGTGCTAGTGCCAATGCCAATATCAGTGCCAATGGCACTATTTGTGGTTCTTCTAATTTACAAATACTTACGTCATCTAATATGGATGGTGATGATGATATTTTTGAAGACCCAAATGATGATGCTTGATCAGTGATGGCTGATTGTTGACACTTGATATTATTCATTTTCAATTATAATATATAATATATATCATGACATTCGAGTTTGACTAATTGACATTGTAATTTTTTTTATTTTTATGGTGGTTTTGTTTATTATACAACATATGATGCTATGTGGTATTTTGAACTTAATTACTGCTGCAAGTATGTATATATTTATGTTTTTTATATGTTTTGTATGGACGAACCCAACCCCAAATTTTTTTTGATTGAACCCACAAACCAAACACCCAAACCCGAGCGTTAACCAGTACTAGGACTGGTAACTTAGCCTGAAAAAGAATAGAAGCATGGGGATTGATATAATGAGAGATACCATAATCAAGTATCAATGCAGCACAATCTCCAAAACCCAAAGGACATTGCAGCAAAGAGGCAGGAAAAGGACAAGATAGAATAACATCTTTCAAAATACCACTGTTCCCCAAGGACACATCTCCATGACGTTCCCCTTTGGGGTTGGGGAGTGCATCAGGGAACACCCTGTTGTTTCTAGGACAAGCAGGGAAGTGTGCAAACATCCCTCAACCATCTTGAGGATGGTAGGGCATCCCTACACCCTTTTAAAAAAGGTCTTTTTATTAAAAACTTTAAAATTTATAATTAAAAGAAAAAATACTAAGTTACTGGTTACGGTTCAGGTACAATGATATGGCAAAAAATATTTGGATTGGGTACACCTGTACAAAAAACATATAAAAATCATAAATATGTATATATTTTAGCCTAAAAACAGGAACTAAGTTCAGATAACCACATGATATGCATATTGCCATATAATAAACAAAACAACCATTAAAACTATTTCAAAAATTATGATGTTGAAGTGGAATTCTGAGCAAGATTTTTATCCAAATCAATGCAGCTTTTGCACCAGGTACACCTTTAGACCATAAGGCATTAAATTAGACTAGTTTTTTCCTCTGAGCTTGAGGTAATCATAATTCAAATCAATAAATCCAGGGATACAATGTTGAATGATTATCCTTTTCTAGCATGTTTCACAATTCAGATATAAAAATGTGAGTTAAATAAAATTGAAAACTGTGACTGCCACAGCTCAGTGAACCCCTGCAGAAACAACATTCTGAATTAGAACAAAGATTTTCCCTCATATTCTTGGCCATGGTCTCAAGGATATGATTATATATGTAGGAGAGTGGTTGTTAGTGCATATTGAAATCTAATCAAAGATCTAGAGGCCAAACATTAAACTCTTGTCACACATGAGGGTCATACATGCTGGAGTTTTTAACTAAAAAATTTGTTTCAGAATGATTGCCTTTTTTATCCATTTGACCTGTGAAAACAATTGGTCTATGTATAGGGATATTGGGACATACCCAACCAAACTAGGGGCCCAAAACTCATACCCACAGAAAACCAGACCACAGACACAGACTCAGAACAAACCAAACCTGGATCCAGGAGGCTTTTTCCAGTGAAACAATAACAAAGAAAAAAATTGAAACCCTAAACCCTATCTAAATGGTGCCCCACCACAGCTCTCCACCCTATTAAAATTATAGAAACCTTGCCCACTCTCATTTAAAATCACCAACAACAAGCTGCAAAAGGAAGAGGAAGAGGAACAACAAAACAAGGTGAATGTGCCATGAAGGTCCTTGTGGCTTCAAAGGCTTTAACTTGGGTTTGGTGATGGGAATTGCATCCCTCAACCCCTGCCCTATATCACAACAAGGAAGAAGCCCAAGGTGCTACCCCTCGACACCAATTGGAGCTGCCACCCCCAAACCCCCGCTCCAGTTATAAAAAGCAAAAAATAAAAATTGTTTTGGATTGTGCTAGATTAAATCCCAAGTAGTTGAATTTCATTTATACTTTTGGTTTGTCGAGTCAATCTTGATTCCAAGTAATGCTACTATGGTTTATAGTCAAATGATTTAGAAAGTAAATATAATGATTGCCCGGATTTCATATATGTACATTGGCACTACAACGTGTTGTGGACCTCTTTATTAAGTTTTGTTCTTTGGTGAATCCCTTGTTGAAACTATCGACTACTGTTAGAAAACAACCCATTCAAAATTTAGCTAGTGTTTGTGTATCTACTTTTATTCATTTGATGAAAAATATTGGAGTCTAGTACTCTTTTCTTTTTTCAAATGGATGAATGGCAACAAGTTTTATTGTCTTTGTAAACAGAAACTATAGAAACAATTCTAAAATTTGCTCAAATTGTTTATAGCATGGCTGAAATTGAGAAATCAAACAATTCAAAAGATAATCATATAAAGATTTGTTAGAGTTTTAATTCACACCTTTTGGTGCAACACAAAATGGAACAGATGTGTAGTATAACCATTCTTCAAATTAGAAAAGAGAACTCCTTGTAAACAAAACACTAACCTAAAACCCTATTCTAAACAATATGTGCTTCTATTTACAATTTGTACAAGTGTGTTTTTTTGGATGTTTCGCACATAGCAAATAAAACTAAAACTTTTCTTTTTTGGTTCTTAGACTAGGGCAACAAGCAATTTAGGACTAAAAATAAACCCTACATAGTTGATAGGTGCTCGCTCTTTCTAGCAAAAAACTAAAAGTAAAAAGATGTGATTACGACACAAGGATTGAATAGGTTTAAACACAAAGACAAACACTTCAGTAAATTGAATTAAGAAATTACATACAAAGCCACAATTTCCAACTTCGAGTAAACTTGCAATTCAAGGCTTGCTTACTTGCTAGAAGCAATTTACGGTTTACCTCAGCACATGTCATGTCCCTGAATTGGAGGCAGAGTAATTTAATTAAATTAATTGATTAAGTTATCCAAATATTGATATTAATTTCATAATGATGACTAATTAATTATTTTAATTAAATTAAATTAAATATTAAATTAATTATTTGTAAGGTTATCACAATAAATAAATATTTAAAGGTGACCTTATATTTAATTAATTTAATAAAGTGACTAAAAATAAAATAATATCAAAAAGTCACTTAAAAGAATAAAATAATATTTTATTCTAGAAGCTTCTTGGAGTTGTTGAGAAATCTATTTAAGAAGTTGTTGGCTAAGTATTTGGACACACTTGATTTGGAATTCATTAATCTTTACCTATGTGGTAAGAAGCTGAAGCTTAATGCTTAGCTCGCTCGAGGGTTTGAAGACTCTAGAATGCCAGGTTCGATTGTGAAAGATCAACCCTAGCTAGAGTTGAGAGGAGGAGATATTTCAGTCTTCTTCATTGTGTCAAATTGAGGGTTTCATTGGAGGTTATCTTCAGATTTTCACTTGCACAGCTTCATACTTGCATCGATTTGACTTGGGCTCTTGGGCACTCTCTTTAGGGAGGTTTGGTGTACATTTTTGGAGAAGTTTGGTGAGTTATTTGAGGCCTGTAATTTTGTTTCAGTCTGCAAACCAGCCATGGGAGGAATTGCATTTTCATTCATTGCTCTTCACTAAGGGGACAAAATTTTGTGGGTATTGGAGGGATTGTCTCATTTCGAGTTGGCAATCATTTCTACACCAATTTGGAGACCTATTATTGCGGCATTTATTTATACAAAAAGTTGCCAAGAAAGGACAGGGGCGGCAAAAGTTGGAAGGCATTTCTTCATTGAAGAGGCACTATACCATCAGCATATGATCCCAGGTTTTTATATGCATTTCTTACTTCATATTTTAGCATCATTTCATTGTAATAATGCTGTTATAACAGCAACTACAGTTGCATACATTCATGTCATTGTAAGCCAAGAGTCTTGGCAAATCATTCACAATCAGCTTGCATTTAGTTCATGCACCATTTAATAAGAGTAGGAGTTGCATAATTATCATAGCAATACATTATTGTAATCAGCTGAGAAGTTATTTTGCAATAGAAGTTTCTTTGGAGGTTGCATGCCAAATGTATGACGAAATGTCACTTGGCTGTAGCTGCTCATTTGCATCAAGTTGTGTCATTTAATTGCATTAGAAAAACACAAAAACATATTGCATATCATTTTTATTTTATTATTAGTCAATTTGAATCATTGGAGAACCTCTTGAAACATCATTAGCATCAAGCAACATCAAAACAAAGCAATCAAAAATTTATAACAGCAAGTTCAAACTTTGCAAGACAAGTGTTTGACAAAATGTCCAAGGCTTGAAAAGGTGAAAAAAAAGTCAGATTTTTCCAAGGACATTATAGCACACATACACAAGAATTTAAAAGCTAAAAACGATAGTTGCATTCAAAGCTACAATAACCAACTTCCTCACCTACTACAATAAACAACTTCCACGTCTACTACAATACATAAATTTCAATAAATGTCAAGTAATATTCACCTAATAAAAGAAAAATAACACAAAACATTTTAACAGCAATTTAGAAGCACGATAGGCATTAAATTATTCTATTGAATTAATGATACCAGATTGTTAAACTAAGAGCCAACAACAATTGTTTATAAGTTTCAACAAGACATGCATGAAAAATAAATAAATGCAAAGCAAGTTTTATTACACAATCATGTCCACAAATACTAAACCTTTGCTGGAACACAACAATCTACTGAGAGGGGGGGGTGAATCAGTAGATCTTAAAACTTGGCTCTAATAACCTTCTGTACAAACTACTTCTTTTAGCTCTGAGTACTTTATGCAGATTAATTCATCTAGCCTTTAATGTGCAAATTAACTAAACATACAAAGAGATAAGACACACATTCACACAAAAGCCCATAACACATGACGTATGTGGAAAACCCAAGATGGGAGAAACCACGGTGACAAATGTTGCTTGAGTCTACTGCTCAAATCCAATGTCACAAATGAATCCTTCTGTTACAATGTTTAGGGCACCAACCCAAAGAAGCACCAACTCCCTGATTTAGGAGCTACAACTCCAAGGAGACAACAATCCCCTAATCTGAGCACCAACTCAGTACAAATGAGGCAACAACCTCTACAATATTCAAGCTCATATATGCATACAATTGGTTCTGCATAACCTGATGATGTATTAATACATTCAGCACATTGTTGCACTTTCTGCAACTCACACTCTGTTGTTGATGCTGCAATCTCAGCAACGCATCCCTCTGCTCTGCACTCTCTTCTATTCTTTCTCTGCTTTGCACTTAGAACATTCTCTGTTCTGTCTTGTTGCACTGCACCTCTGCACCTTGAATGCAAACACCTATAACATAATCTATATTACAATCTAGGATTCTTCTTTACATGTGCATTCTTTGTCTGCTGCACTACACTCACTCATCACACTTCCTCTGCTGTATAATTAGCTACATAACTCTGTTCAGCACCCTCTGCACTTGCAGACACCTCACACTCACAGCAAATACTACACCTTCAACAATATCAAATTGTCTTCTTTTCCTTAACTCCACCGACCTGTCATCACAATTTCGAGATCCTCACCACCGTTCAAATCATCTTGAATCTTTTGTTAGGGTTTTCTCACTCTCTACTTCAGCAAGCTACCTGTGCATCGAGCCACACGCCACCATGTATTTCAAATCCAATTCACTGGATATTTTGGTGGTCATCGAAAACTTAAACCTGAATGCAATAAATGCATTTTCTTCTTTGATCAATCTGATTTTGATCTTATTCTCTATCACTATTTGTGGTGCCATCTTAGCCGATCAAATCTCCAATCAAATAGTTGTTGGAGTAGTTGAATGAATTAAATTTGTTCACAGTGTCATTCTCTAGCCCCAAACCTCGTTCACACTATCGTAGCTGTTGTAGATCTTCAAGATTGAATTATGACCATTGATCTTCTCTCACGCCATGACCTTACAATCCTATGTTCATCTTGGCAACTTTAAATCACCACCGTCGGATTAGCTTCATTTAACAGGTGTCGTCGATCTTAGGGTTTGATCTCAGAACCCATTGCATATTGCTACTTCACATAGGGAATCCACATCAGTTTTCAAGATGTGAAGGAATACAAGCCTTTTGATCTCCATCATTGATCTAGTCCATCCGTTGACTGACGCTTTGCATCTTCAAGGACACACCAGCATATCAGGCTGAGACTCTCTAGAGTCCTCCCGACAAACACCATTCACTTCGACACCTCTTGTGAAAGACACAAGTCCACACACCATCTGTCATCCACGTCATCGCCACATAATTCGCAACAATGATGCGAATTAGTATATCAAGCAATTGCTCTTCGCCACCTGTCAACATACGTCATCTTCCATCACCGTCACCTTCCATCACTGTCACCTTCCTATCGGGTCCCACTTGGACCTTCACCATGACTCCGTTGGGTTGAGAGGACACCAAGTCACCTCTCTCCTATGAGGTGAAATCTCTTCTATGAAGCTCTGTCGGAATATCGAAGAGACCAACTATCCTGTTCCGCTAATCTTCATATATCTCCCCGATGAAGATTCAGCGCCACCTATCGTCCACATTCTTGCCACATGTCAACTCCTTATTTGTTATCGCACTCCATCGTCAGCCTATCAGGTCCCACCATGACACTATTCATCTTCCATCACCGTGACTTCGTTGTGTTGAGGGGACTCAGAGACTCCTCACTGCGATACGCAGAAGTCTATCCGATGAAGTACTGACGGACTATCGAAGTGACCAATCATTTGGTCCTACCGAACTTTCGCCTTCTCTTCGATTTGCTTCAAACGCTTGAATTGCCAACTGTGGGGTCCACCTAACAAATCATCACCATGCAATTCACAACGAGGATGTGAATTACCAAAGCAACCAATCATTTTTCGCCACTTGTCCTTACATGTCACCTGCCTCCTACATCACTTTTAGTCAGGTCCCACCAAGTGATTGCCATTGCATCGTTGTGTTGGACTTCTAAATAACTCCCACCAAAATACATCTTTCTCTCCAATCGAGCTCACATCGGAATGTCGAAGGGACACCTTAACAAGTCTCGTTGATGTCCATCAGTCCATTCCATGAACCTTAGAGACGTCATTCTCCACTAACCATGTGTCACCCTTGTCTGCATGTAATATGACACGTCGATTGACTGCATAGCTCCACTTGTCTGCTACGTCAACTCCACTAACCACCATCGATGTATTGAAGGGACACAAAGAAATGTTTCTCTGAAATCTAACTATCACTTCGATGGCACTTTAACACTTCTTTGAATTCTTCGAAGGGACTGTAAACCATCTCCTCCCAACATTGTATTCTCCCTTTGAACTGCTATAATGGATCTCCACCGTTGCCGCCTGTTCTGCTTTTCGGCATATTGAAGGGACACCAACATAGCTCCTACCGACATCTTCCTGTCACCCCGAACTCCTTTGTCCTTTGCTAAATCCGCGGACCCTTGCATTTCTCGAAACTCTCCTTTTCGTGGAATCTGTGGATGTCCGAATTCCCCAAACTTACCACTATATCGCTAAATCCATGCACCTGCGAATTACCTGAGCTTCACCATTTTCGCGAATTCCTTGCTCAAGTGGATTACCCGAAATCAACATTCATAGCCTTCCTTTTTCTTTTCGGGGGGTCGGAGTTCTCTCATTTCTCTTTCCTTATGCTTGGAGTGCATTGTAGCTTTAGTCAAGTAAGTCCGAACACATAAGTCCGATGCACTCTTTCTCCCATCAGAATTCGGCCATCAGCCTTACCCTTTTCAATTTACCTCTTTTCACATTTATCGCAAACCATATCTCATACCTGCAAAACTCCAAAGTGCAAAACACCATCTTTGCATTGATCTTGTTGGATGTCGGGGTTCGCCCTTCCATCTTGCCAACTTCGAACACCATGGTAAGCAGTACTCCCGAAGTCCAAAGTCCGAAATACTTTGGACTTAGCAGATTTAACATCATCCTTCTGAGGGGACTCTGTAAGAGGTATGACCGAGGCCAGAGACCCGAACTTCTGCAACCTCTTCAACACTTGCACAACACAGCTTCAACCTTTGACATCAATGACACTTTTACATTAATGCCAACATCCTCCTTTACCAGATCAGGTCCATTCCACCTCTGATCCTTCTTTCATCATGCCAACAATCTCCCTTAAATGATTTCCCCTTTTGACATCAATGACAACAATATGCCAACAACCTTAACTCAAGCAATCATCAAATAGATTCTTGATAAAGATAACTATCAGCCTAACAACAGCCCTTGAAGATCATCTAAAAATAGTCTATCTATAAATAGATGTTAAAATAGATTTCTCAAAATATGTTCATCTCCTCGAAAGTAATGATGAGTAGAAATAGCATAGGCTATAAATAGATTTTAGGCAATTGGATTTGAGAGTGGTTCTGATGAGGTGCTTTCATTCTGATTATCCATAGCAATCACTCTAAAAAAGCTCTAAAACATTAACATTTCACCAACAATCTCAAATCTTAAAACCTTAGAATATAGTTCTCTAGACACACGAAATATGACCAGGTATATTATATCTTTCTTTTGGCCAACCACAAAAACCCGTGTAACTATGACAAAAACTCTAATTCTCCAGCAAACCGTAAGTCTTCAACAAACAATAACTGAAAATATGCAATTTGAATGCTTTATATGAAAAATTTCATTTTGTATACAAAAAGATTAAAGACTGTGTGAATCTGCAATTATGACTGCTGTCTTTGCCTTTTGATTGACAATTACTGAACAAAACCCTACAAATACAGATGCAAAACAGACAAGATTACAACAGATATCACATATCCTGAAAATCAATTATGAAAAAAGTGAAAAATACCCCATGAAAGCTCAATAAGATCACTGTTAGACTGTTGATATTGATATTAGGCCTTTATTTTAATAATAGTCACTGCTGAAAAGAATGAAAAAACCCTAGCAGCCTGGAAGAAATCACCAAAATGAAGAACTTGCATAATTCAAACCCTAGGCGATGCAACAACACTTGAAAAATCTGGATTTCAGTGATGCAAGACTTTGCTGACGTATGACTAGATTGCAGACAATTTGAACAAGGATTTGACTGTAGATAGACACAACTGATGCAAATCTGAATTTCTGGAAGTTGAAACTACAAACACCTAAATTTGTCCACACCCAACCACACTAAACTTTACCCCACTCCTATCCATTAATTAAATAAATATTAATTATTTATATAATCCCTTATCCATATTCCTCGCCCTTAATTAAATAAATTTGAACTTATTTAATTAAGTTCAACCTTTGTGGGTGGTGGGGCTCGCTCGATTGGTTAAAGCATCCTGTTGCAGGCAAGAGGTCACGAGGTCTAATCACCCCACTATCCGCGTGGTACCGGAGGGCGTGTCGCGCCAACGCCACCGGTCACGTGAAAAAAGTTTACCAAGCGCACTGCAGTTTATAGGGGGACGGATACCCAACCGATTCATGCAGTCTAAAAAAAAAAAGTTCAACCTTTGTATTCCTATCCCACAAGAAATATATAAATAACAAATCATTTATTTAATTTCCCTTTTCCACCTCAAATCCAATTAATTAGTTAAATCAAATTAATTAACTAGTTACCCCTTGCCCATGCCTAAGTGTGATTAATCACTTCTAATCCCAAATTATCCTAAAAGGTTAAAACGAAATCTTGGCCATCCATTTAATCAAGAAGATCTCAACCCTCCATTTAGCCCATGTGACTCTCACACATGTATGAGAAGTAGAACTCACATGTCTCCATCCCTTATCTCATGTGCTCTCTCACGCATGTGAAATGAGACACATTTGAAATTTCTCTTTCCAATGTGTCCATAGACATGTGTGAGGGGCCACTTGTCCTTAGTCCCTCTTCTCCATGCATCCCCTCACACATGCGAGAAGATTCATCTTCAACCATTGGATTTGGTCCAGTCAATCCTAGTCCTTAATCTTTCCTCAATTATATCCTCTCCCAAGAACATCAATCTAATAATACCAATTGGCATCCTCTCCTCAACCTTAATCTCTCTTGAATCCTCCACCATTGACTTTCTAATCAAATCTAATTCATTGATCAACCCATCCTCAAATATATAAATCACTCTCTCCAAGCTATTTTCATCTTCTCCCTTCATCACAAAGTTTAGTTGTTGGTTCTCCAAGCAATTGACATTCCTCCATCATCCATCCATTCCATCTAGAGCACATCAAGAGGGTTGAGAGAGCCATCTCTCAACACTTAGACACTCCTCCTCTTGCTCAATCCAAGGTAGTTTGAAGAGCAAGATAAAGGTCTTTTCATTGTATTTTGATCTTTGTTTCTTTCTTGTTTTTCATTGATCACAAAAACCTTTATTGGAAATGATTGAAACTTGCAGTAGGTTGCCAACAATAAATGAAAACTGGTCAGAAATCAATAAATGGGACTGAAACTGATCACAAATAGCCTATGTACCCTAGACGATAGGGGTTGTTTCAAGAATACGAGGATGGATCAAAAACATCCCCCCTCATACCCAATTCGAGAAAAAAAATTAAAAACATTTCCAAAATGGCAAAATTTGAGTAGGAAATGGCAGCCCCCTATGGCCCAGCCAACATAAAAAGCAATTTTTGGAAAAAAAACACAAAAAAAGGGGGGATGGGGGATCCCACAAGAACCCATACACCCCTTCACACCAACCCTAAACCTAAAACAGCCACACTAACAGCTAAAAATAAAAAACAAACTCATTTTGCCATTTTCCAAATTGTGAAGAAAAGGACAAAGAAAACAATTGTGAGAATATAAGTGAATGGTAATGAGAAAAAGATGTAAGCGTCAAATCTATGTTATTTGAGATTCGGACTCAACGTAGACTTGGCAAGCTAAATTTTGACCCGAATTCGAACTCAACGCCCAAACTCAACACAAACTTGAGAAAGAATCGGTAAGTTGAAAAAAATAATAAATATGGATATTTTTAAGGATTTAAAAATTGTATCATGCACCCATCAATAAATAAACTGTAAAGGCACAATAAACTAATCAAATAGAAGCTATTTTGATCACATACACAAGTATACATCGATCATAAGTATAAAACTAAAATTTAGCTTAAGGAAAGAAAAATTTTAGATATGTAAATATTGTCAAGTGTTTAAGGTGTACAAAAGTCATAGATTATGATATTTGTGGCATCAAAAAAAAATCACATGGAGTCATGAACTATGGTAGAAAGGAGCTTGTAACCCTCAACCAACATTACTAGCTCCATGTGGAGTCATTCACTTGTATCTCAGACAAGTCTACAAATGCCACTACAGCCTTAGGAGCATTACTTACGATAGCTAGGAATTTAATTGGAAAAAAATTGAACTAAAAAACAATATTACTCTTCCATACAGCATGACCCAAAGAAAATCATTTTATTGTTTTCGAAAACTAGAGCAAAGAATTAACAATAGTACCCCCAATGGGGTCAGGGGGTAGAGCCCCTTGTGGGGGTTTGGGGGCAACACCCTAGTGGAGTCAAGGGGCCATGTCCCCTATTGAGACTCAATGCCTAGGGGCAACATCCCCTATTTAGAAATGCTTGTGTACCAACTACTACATGATGTCGACGAAAATGAAAATTCTCCAATCACTCAGAGAATGATGGAACTAACAACGTTGGATAAGTACATGAGTGCACATGAAAAAATCTTGTGACACCAATCCATGATGAAACATCTATTTGACAAGAAAGCATTGCAAAGAAACTTTTAGGTTGGAGATATGTTCCTCATGTGGGATGCCAAATCAGAGGATAAGGGAAAACATGAGAAGTTTGATCCTTTATGACTTGAGCCATATGAAATTGCAAAGGAATATGGTCATAATGTGTACCATCTCAAGTTGTGTTACCAAGTAAACCAATTTAGCCTCGAGTTCACATACCGATTCAATCCGGATTCGTTGCTCGATATGCCCAAGGTACCACCTGGGCACCTAGCTTCCCTATCAGTCCTCCAGGACCCATAGGGAACTTGGGCACCCAAGCAGTGCCTTGGGCATACCCAAGGCGTACCCCGGCAGACCCCTACGTACTCACGACTAGGGATTCCAAAAAAACTTTATTTTCAATAAAAAAACATTTTTTTAATGTCAAACGCACCCCAATGCATGCATTCACCCTAAATTGAGGGTATTTTATGTTTGCAATTCATTTGACAAACACAAAACACCAAGAAGAGCATATTTTTCCTCCAAGCTACCATTGTTAGGTTTTGAAGGTTGCTTCATTTTTTTCATATGTGAGGGCTATGGAGACAATGTGAAAAAGAGTATAAGAGCTCATATTTTCGAGTGAATGCTCACTTATACACCATTCCTTTACAAGGAATAAAAATTGTCCTAGGCCAAATAAAAAAGGGTTGTTAAAGGTACAAATATTGGCTTATATTAAAAAACAAGAGGATGTCGACATGGCAAATAATAGATCAAAGGCTCTTGCACATCCTCTTGCCAAGAGAAGCTTGCAGAAACTTCCTAGTGACTTCTCACAACCGGTTGGGCCACATCCTTTCATGCCAAAGCCACCATCTTCTAAAGAAGAGAATGTTTTGATTTCGCAAAGAAGAGGCCCATTGGAGAAGGCCTTCAAAAATGAATTGGAAATTGCAAATTAGAGCATTGCTGATTGCATTTATGGCAATGAGCTTCCTTTCAACATTGTTAGATCACCTTATTTTCGGGCTATGGTGACCACCCTTTGCAATACACCTCCTAATTATGTTACTCCTGGGCATGAAAGGTGCAAACCACCTTATTAGCGAAGGAGAAACTTTCAATAGAGACATCATTGAGAATAATCAAGGATATATGGCCAGAAAAAAGTGTGTCCATTTCTAATGGATGGAAAGATTGCAAAAATAGACCATTGATCAATGTTATAGCAGTCAAGGGCAATGTTTTTGAAGGCAGTGTATTGTGAGGAGCAAGTACAAAATGTAAGTTTCAATGCCAATATCATCATAGAATCCATTGAAATGGTGGGGTCTGAAAATGTTCTCCAGTCATAACGGACAATGCTAAAAATTGTAGGGCAGCTAAGTCTATAGTGGAGGGTGCATATAGTCACATTTTTTGGACACCATGTGCAACAATTTGATATTGCAAAAGATTGGCACACAAATTGAGTGGGTCAAACAAATCTACATGGAGGGCGAGGAGATCCAAATGTTTATGACTAATCATCATATGTCACAAGGCATCTTTAGGACCTTCTCCAAGTTGGAGTTGTAGAAGGTAATTTAAATTATATTTTTTTAATTTTTATTTTTTATTGTTGATATGTGACATACATTTTTTTATTCCATGTTAGGTTGCCGAAACTCTATTTGCATCTCACACAATCTTCTTAAGATGAATTATGAAGGTGCAAGAGGCCTTGAGTTCTATGGTCATCAACAACCTATGGAGTGTATGGAGGCAATCAAGCACAAAAAGATCCCAAAAAGTAAAAGCATTGATCCTAGATGATGAGTGGTGAGCTTGTGTGGAATATGTTTTGAATTTCACTAAGCCCATCATGAGCATGATTAGGAATGGTGATACTGATTGCCCATGTTTGGGTGAGATTTATGATGGCTTGGATTCCACGGTGGAGAAAATAAGAGAAATATTAGAAGCCAAGGAATATGATCCAATGGAAACATTTTTCAAAACTATGCAAAAGATTACCGTTGATCGTTGGAACAAGATGACTACACCCTTACGTCTCTTAGCATTTGCTTTGTCACCAAAGTATTATAGCAAAGAGGTACTTTCATTGCCGAGGAGGGTGCCACCATATAGGGATGGGGAGGTTGTTGGCTATAAGGCTGCATTTAGAAAGATTTTTCAGATGAAGATATCCAAAGTATTGTCTTGAGCAAGTTTGGCCACTTCATATCTTCAAAAAATATGTTGTTTCTGCTCTTCTAGACAATTGTAGGAAAGATGCTCATGATTGGTGGTATTTACATGGTCAAGGCTCCATTTACTTGCAGGCTCTTGCAATTAAAATTCTCTCCCAAGTATGTATCTTTTTATTTTTTATTTTTCTCATTTTTCATTCGATGCTATTATGCTATATATTATATTTTATAATAATATAATTTTATAATTTATGTTTTGAATTTGTAAAATAAAATATTAAATGTTGTATGCAAACTCAACAGGTTGCAAGTTCTTCAACTGAGCAAAATTGGAGTACATACTCCTCCATTCACTTGGTCAAGCGCAACCATTTGGGTGCAAAAAAGCAAAGGATTTGGTCTATATACACTCCAACCTTCACCTCTTGTCACATAAGAAACTTGAATACAATGAGGGTGTGGCAAAGAATTGGGATCTAACCCCTAAGTGTGCTGATTTAGATGCTATAGTTGCATAACTTGCCAAGGTCTCCATAAATGAGGTAGCTCCTGCACTTGACACAGCTAGTGGGAGAGGTGATCCAGTTGATTGTGGTTCAAAAGAAATTGAACCAAATGTTAACCTTGACGCTTTTGATGAAGAATATGAAGACTATTAGATATTGATTGTAATTTAAATTTTCATTGTATGACATTTTGAGACTTTAGAATTTTTAATTTTACAAATTATGAATATGAGGTATTTAAATATTCTATTTATTGGCAATTACGAGTATCATTGTTCTTATATATATATATATATACCTGTACCTGTACCTAAGGAAAAAAAAGGTTGTATCGCCATATCGGGTTCTAGTAACTTAAATCTCAAGGATCTAATAGGAAGTTAAATGGAGTTGCCAGTTCATGGTCAACATCTTAAATATTACTTCATGTAAGTAATGGTGTCCTCCATGTACATATTATGTTTTGTTTTGTGTAGGTTGCGTCTTTGTGTAATCTTGACACTTGTTGGTTAAGATGAAGTGTGATTGCCCTAGTCCCCTCTTTGTGTGTCCCTTTTTGCCATCTACTCTTGGAGATCTAGATTCTCATTGTGCCTACAAGAGACACCTATCCCCAACCAAAGCCAATGTTGGGACTCAAGCAAAATCTAACAATGGAAAATTTTGTTGGAGTCCCAACCCATTTGTGCATTTAGGCCTCATTTTACCCATCAAATATAACTAATTTGAGAAATTTTTGTATGGGTATTCATTTGTCAAAATCACCTACGTGTTGTTCTTTTTCGTCCCCCATGTGTTTATCTTTTGAAAACAATTGCAAAGATTCAAAAAAATTGTATGTGGGGTATATTCTAGTCATTTCTATAAATGTGGGCAATTTGTTAGTCTTAGAGCTTCCCTTGCTAGCATCCCTTCCAAATTCTCCCTTCTTGATATGCCTTTCCTCCCAACTTCATTTTCTTTATTCCTATCAAGATTTTGGAACTTCCCTTCCCACCATCACTTTCCTCCAAACCCTACTCATTTCCTTTGCCTTTGTCAAAGTTTCGCACTTTTTCTTACCAACATGCTTTTCTCAAACACCAACTCCTCAATCCTTTACACTTAATTACCTTTTCCTTGGCATCCCCAAACCCTAATCCTCGACACTTTTCACTATGTATCTCATCAGGATCGTTGGTTCAAACTTATCCTTATTTGCATGCCTTAAGAGATCATTTTTTTTGTAGCCCCACTCCCCGTCTCCCCGACTATTTCCTTTATGTATCCTCTTGGAGTTAGTGATGTGAGGGTTCCCTTATCTACCTACTATTGATATGCAAAATTGCTTACTCCCGATCCTCGACTCCCCGACAATGGTATTGATTATGAGGTATCCTCAATCTCTAAAACTCTCCCATTTACTCTATTCATCCCTTCCTACCATCCTATGCAACTCAGAACACCATTAATGATTAGATTTGACATTGCAACTACTTCAAAATGGGTTTTTCTGCCCAGAAACAATTGTCTAATGTCAACAGCACAAATTCACGCACAACTTCAAGTGAAGGATGAAGAACACCATGCCACTTTTAATTTGATGGTTGTGTTTATGATGTGAATGATTTTCACATGAGCTCTATGCCACCATTTCAATAGATTTTGCAAGATCCCAATTTGTTTCACACACAAAATTAATGGCATTTGATCATGGGCCAATTTCCTGAGGATTGAGCGACCAAATAGAGTGTTATATATATTAGTTCGTTTTTTTTAACAAAAGTCAGACATTTTCTCCATTTTCACATGACTATAACGTTGAGCAAGATCTAGGGTTTCAATCCCTACAAGTCCAATTACCATTAGAGCAACCCATTTTGCAAATCATGAAGAGGTAGCTAGTTTGTAGTAAATGATTGTAACTAAATGTCTCCTTGGCCAATTGTAGATCTTCAAGAAGATTTCTAAACAAAGAGTGACACAGGTTCTTCTTAGTATAGGATTTTCTCTCACCACATTTGTTGGTGTGAATATAATAAGAATTTGATAAGTGTCACAACACTTGAATGCATTGCATATCATCATTTATAATGGTTTTTTCCTTATTTCATGTGGACTTCTAAAAGTTTGGAGAGGGATCATTAAGAATGTCCAATTATTGATATCATATCTCTTTTGTTATTTCTGTGTTGTTTCTTCTGGTTTACTATGACTCTATAGCTCAATATAAGACATCGATCCTAGAAGTGTTTGACCCTCCATACACTTAAAATGAACACAATCATTCACCAATAGTGTAGGATTAGGAAGTAGGTTCATAAGCATTTCGTGTTTCAATGTTATATCTAGGAAAATATCTTTAATGAGACTTAGTAGGTTTTATCTTCACGAATCATGTCCTACATATCCATATCAACTTAATCGAGGTTATAGCAATAGGTTAGTCTTTGATCTATACATATGAATACTATTGTAGTTTGTTTATTGTGTACTATCTTCAATTGTGATTAAATCTTTTTAAAGATTACCTCTAAGAACACCCTCCTAAGTTTAGTTGAGCCCAAAGAGGAGAGTTTATCCATTCTCAGCAATTAGCTTGTGATCACTAAAATTTTGTTGAAGAGTTGGTCTATCCACCTTCAAGAACAACATCCCTAACCTTGAAGTGGATTGATCCCTCTAGAAGTATGAGAAATGATTTGAGACCCAACACCCCTTGTGGGTTCAAGGGGCAGTGCCTAAATTAAAGTCTTGGAGACCACACAAACAATCATGGCACATGCCATTTTTTATAATTTTTTCACTTTTAATCATCCTCCAAAAGTCCTCCAAACCCTCCAAAAAATGTTTGATTCTCGTGTTTTTATGCTTAATTTTTTTTTAATTTATTATGCTTTAATTCTTGTTTTTTGTTGGCATTACAATTCGCACCTCTGGAGTGCGTATTGGCAACGAACAGCTATGCACAGTATTAACTGCTCTTCAAATTAGGAGGGGAAGCTCCCTCTTTTGCTGTTATGCGTAAAAAGTAAAGTAATCTAAGTTCCTATCCTTTTTACTCAACTGGTAGAGGCACAAGGTTATAAAACCGTTTGCATTGTAGCTGAGGTTTTTTGGTTTCGTAGATCTCAACTACAACTAGGCTAAAACTTAGTATCTATCCTATCTCCTCAAGAAAAAAAGAGAGAGGAATTAGGAGCAATTGGGAATGATTAATGATAAACTCTATCTCATGATTTCCAAGGAGGCGAGGTGTTATGTCTGAGGCATAGGCTAAAATAAAGGTTATTGGAAACAACACCAAACGGCAGGCTAGATGTCAGAATTCCCAAGGAGACGAGGTGCTTTGTCTAAGGTGTAGACTGAAATGAAGATTACTAGAAACAACATTAAACGCTAATCCTAATCTTTAAATTCCCTCGAAAGCTCATTGCTCTTTTGAGGTGTAGATTGAAACAAAGATTATAAAAACAAGTGTTGATAAACCTTGAAACTTTGGATCAAAGGCTCATTGCTCTTTTGATTTATTTCTTCAAACTCAATCAACGATTACAAAAGATTTGGGACAGCAAATGGTACAAAATCATACAAGATGCGATCAACCAAACAACTCTTAGACAAAAAGTGAACCAATATTGACTTGCAAGCTTGATGGCTTAACGGCACAACAATTTTGTAGTAATAAAAGTTAAAAAATAATGAGCAAGGTTGCTCTTATTTATAGAAGCTCAAAGGAGTAGGGAACCCTACAATCTCCTTGAGTTAACATTCAGTTCTTGCCAATCAGCAAGATTTATTCCTATGTCTAAGTTTATTGGAAAACGATAGTTTACATACTCGGATTCGGAGAGTACTCGGCAAGCCCAAAATTTTTGACTCGGCAAATACTCGGAAAATACTCGGCAAATACTCGGCAATACTCGGCAACTTAAAAGGTATTAAAATATAATATATAACTTAATATATAATAAACTAACTATATTTTTATTCTTATATATATCAATATATTCATATTTCATAATGATAATCTATACTTATAGTATATACTATATATACTATATATTAAAATATTTTATAATATTTAAAATTTTAATAATATACAAAATATTTATAATATTTTAAAGTTCTATAATGTATAAAATATAATATATAATAATAAATATAATCTATGATTGTATAGTATATATATTAAAATATTTTATAATATAATATTATAAAATATTTATAATATTTAAAATTTTATAATATTTTAAGATTTTATAATATATAAATTTAAAATAGAATACATAATAATAAATATATCTATAATATATTTAAACTATACAAATTTTATATAGTATTAGAAATTTTATAATTTATAGACTTTATAAAAATTTTAAACTTATATCCTCTAACTCATGCGATGTCGTGAGCTGTTCCTGCAATTTGTGATGCCGATTGCAGTCACAATCGCGTAAGAAAACAGTGGAAATTCGTGGGTGTCTGCAAATTCGAGAGTGTCATCTGCAAATTTGAGGGTTTAATGAAGAGACTCTTCCAAAAAGCGAGAAAAATAGGCGCGTTGCTGCAAATCACGATGCCCATAGCAACCAGTGCGCGGAAATAGAAGCTTCAAATCACGCCAAAAACGAAGGTAAAATCGAGGGTTAAAGTAGAAGAAACGCAGAAAAAAACGCATGAAACAAAAGCACTATAGCATTTGGCGAGTAAAGGCGAAAAAAATTGTTTTGCTTGAAATCTGGAGAATAATCGCCCACTCGAGATTAATCGGCGATTATGTAAACTATGGGAAAAACTATTTCAGTTAATTGATTCTAAACTAAACTAGAACTCCTTATGTACATAGGTATCTCCAAAATAGGCATGCACGATTGGTGGGACAGAGAGTTAACTTGGAAAGAGGCATCAAGTTAACTACTGTGTCTAATGTCTATTTGGAAAAGGTGGGACGTCCATGACTAGTAGTTCATTGGCCTTGATCACGAGCAATCAACTCCTCCAAGAAGTTGTTAACTACCTCATCATCCGGGGCACTGATACTCTTCTGAAGTACTCAATATCTTCACAACATATCTTTACCGTCTGTGATCTGACTCTACAATTCTCTTCCACTCTTGGCCGCTTCGTCAAATTGTGCTAACATGACTACAAGTTGGCTCAACTTACAGTCAACTAAATCACTGCTGAAAATACCATGGATGAGTTTCTAAAACTTCGACTGTACATCGGTGAGCTCGATGTATTCACCATCCTCACACTGATACTGGCAAGGGACTTGCGACACGAAAGTTCTCACGAACTTGAGTGCACTTGTCACCTTTTCTCTGCTCTTGTTCAACTCAGCAGAAATTGGTTCATGCGTTTTTACCTTGAAGATTTGTTGTTCTCTCCAAGTAAAAAGCTTTTCCTTATTCTCTTTTGTAGTGACCGAGTCATATGCCATCCTCAAGTGAGAGACCATGATCTCATTCCGTGGTTTGTCAACCACTATGTCCTGCTCCGACTCCTGAATCTCTATGCGAAGGTCATGGGCATTGTACCTCAACTAGTACAACTTTGAAAGTATGAAACGACCCCTTGTGACGAACTCTTCTTCCCAGTCTTCTAGGCACTTCCCATAAACAACCAGCTGACTTAGCTGATTTTTTTCTGCCGGTAACTCTAACATCTACGGGAGCAAGGCGGTGACATTTTCAGTGTCGTGCATAAGGTTGGAGATATATCGGCGAAGCTGCTAGTTTTCAGCCTTGAGGGCTGCTTTATCTTCACCATCTTTTATCACTCTCTCCTTTATGCTTACCGATGCAACCTCGAGGAGATCCGCATCAGCCTGGCATGTGCTTTTACCAAGGTTGACCTTTATCAAGGTGAAGTCATCAACCTCTACCTCATTTGCATTTCTATCCTCAGGTGGTGCATGCGGTCTCAATGACAATCTCATTGTCGGCGTTCCTTTCCACATGAACTTTCTTTTTGAGCTTCTTCTCCGACATGTCTTGATAGACATGGTCAAATTTTGCAAAGTCCAGTTGATAGGATAGCTTTCTCCTCTTCCTACCCAGGAGATTCTCAAGCCAAGACGAATCTCGACTAATCTTGCTGGAAGGATTGGTGCTAGTCCCAAGAACTCCTGATGAGTAAATGTATCGAGGCGTCACGTGGTGGCGAGTCTGGCTCCAAGTCGATGCGAATCGGAGACTCTTGTGGTAGTGTCGCAATGGGAGGCCCTACTTCTATTTCTGGCACTATCTCAGCTATATCTGTGGCTATCTTCACATGTTCTTGCTGGTTTATATCAACAACTGGTGTCTTTCCCTTTGTATGCCCTGATGTTCTACTTACTTTAGGAGGGTTACTCCATGTCTTTTGTCTAGGTTTTGATCTTGACATGGAAGGTAGCGTAGTAGTAACTGGTGGCGGCTCTATGTTTGGGATGACTACCTTCCTCGTCCTCTTGCTATCCAAGTAAAGTATGTTGTTTCTCACAACTCTGCTTGTTCTTTCCTTAACAGATATGCTTTCCTTGGCATACCAATCAATGGCAGGAAGAGGCTGTGTCAACTTGATCTCTGAAGAATGAAGTGTGACTTCCCCATCATCATCTGATAACCCTTCCACATCCTCTAACATGAAATCGGTAATCTATGAAAGGGTGAACCTGTTGTAGTTGTGCCTTCGCACCTCAAACTCATCCTCACAATTGAACCAATAGTCTTCCATAGAAGGTTTGTGTGAAGAACAGTCGCCAAGGCGTGCTGAAAAGTGACCCCAAGGATCATATAAGAGTCTTTCGATGAGATACTTAAGGTTAAGCCTTGTCATCTCATGGCTCATAGCCTTGGCGTCAGCTGCACCTGTAAATCCCCATCTGAAATGGAAAAGTGGCAGTTGTATTGCGTTTATTGCGCAAATAGGAGTGGACTTCATGCAACTGTCGTAGAAACTCCATGAATACCACCTTATTGGATGGATAACGAGGTAACATGGCTAGATGACCAAAGTATCCATACACGCGGATGTAGGTTAAAAGTAAGGAACTGGATGAACCAATCCGCCCAATCTACCATCGCCAATTTGGCTTATGCTGAAATATGCACATGTAACTCATGATCTAGATTCCTCACTATGTACATTAAGAACAATTCATTCACTTGCTTGAAGTCTCTCTGATTGTGTGAATTCAAGCTACGAGTAATACTGATGAACCTTCTGTACACTTAGAGTTCCCATAGTATTCAACCCTCTAAACTGACATTGGAAGGCTATCATATACACAAGGTATGAACACATGTGGAATTCGTGAACAATCAAGAAATTGGTCATCTATTTGTGGAGAATGTCACTGATCATAGAAGCCCAATCATAGTGTTCCCTGATGTTGACAAGTTTAGCCATGATGTAATACATCCATGGTTGGAACCTATTGGAATCTACTTGACCGGTGACATGGTTGAGTAGGGTGATCATTATTGCATATTCATGAACTCTCCACGTCCTACATTCTTCGACAAGTTATTCTTTTTATGCTTGAGCCACCTTTCTGCCATTCTTCTCTGACATTTTTCCCTTTCAGAATTGAACACTTTTTCACATTCCTCCATTGATATGACCAAATTGTTTGTATTTGGAGGGATAGCGAAGCATCTTTCGATGTCTTTTGGCTTGAGACTGTATACCACTCGCCCATCCACTGATTGAATTTCTTGTGCAATAGGGTTGTAATGCTTTACACAAGCGATTACAAATTCTATACACTGTGTTGAGATGGGAAATGAGACCACTTCAAGCAACCCAGATTGCTCAATGTTCTGAAGTGTGGTTTGATCTATGCCTTTTGAAGCGTTCAAGTCAACCTCTGGATGCACTTGATGCAAATCTGTCTCAATTGTTCTGATGAAATCGTGAATCAAGACCGATTTGGTCTTGAATTCAGTTTGAGTGAATTACATATTGAAAAACTAGACTGTTGCTAGTAAACACATATATGTTCTGGCAACTTTTCTGATGAGGCTAAAAAGAGCTTCAGGTGAGGCTAAAAATAGCTTCTCGAGGGGCAATTTTTTCGAAAATTTCTGAGACATGGGTTTTGTTAAGAATGTATTTCTAAGCCGACCTAGATCATCATAAATTTGAAAAAATGACTTTTCCTCGAGCATGAAACAGCTTTTTAGAAACAAAAGCTGCAGGGGCTGCAAGGGCTATTTTTCCCAAAAAAATTTGGCATATGGGTTTTGTAGGCGCCTATTGGCTGATCAAACCCAGTTTCTCTGTTTTTTGAAATGATGAATTTTTTCAAAAACCCTAAAAATAGGGGGCAACGAGGCAATTTTCCTAGAAAATTTGGCACATGGGTTTTGTTGCCAATACTATACTAAACATACCTAGATAGCTAGAATTGTGAAAAATCGTTGTTTACTTGGACATGCGAGAGAAAACCTAAGACAAGGATAGAAGAAATGTGAGGGGAAGAAGATAGAAGTTATAAATTGCCCGCCTCAATCCTCAAGAAAAATGCCTCAGATAAACTAGTGTGGCCTCGTGTGGACGGCCTCCCTAAATCTCTGCAGCATTCCTCGAACTAGACGGGCATTCTAAAAGCTTCCAACGGGCGCCACCTAAGCTTTAGGGTTCACATCGGGGACGGGATGTCTCAAGATCCCCAAACGCCGGTAGGGGATGCCTATGCGCCCTCCAACGCCCCTGGACACCTGTAAGGCCCTTCTCACAAGTGGCAAATTAAATCACATTCTTTAAAAAATTAACACATTTTGATTTTGTACTTGTTTTGATATCATGCTACTCATTGTAATCATCTTTATGATCATATATTTTTGATATCATATAATAGAAATTTTCCATTTGTCGATTCGACAATTGTAGTATTGAGTATTCTAATTTCTAATTAGTAATTTGATATTGAAAACTTCAATGTTCAATGTTCAAGTATTTACTATTTAGTATTTCAATTTGGCATTTGCAATTTTGCTATTTTACTTCTTAATAGTCTTATACATCTTTTCATAACTAGCATTTTAAGTACCATATGTATAGTATATAATATAAACATCTCTCACGCTGCCCCCCACCATCCCTAAATTGAGGCCCCTTTGTCCCTCTCGTCTCCTAAACCGGTCCTCCGGCTCCCAACTGGTGTAACATAGGTATAAAACCCAATCTCGGGATGAATTCTGGCAAGAACGGAGCCTAGGGAAAGATGAAGCATGGGAAAAAATATTCTCCCATGCACTCTAGACCTGAACTGTGAAGAACACTAAAAATGGCCTCAAGTAGATCCTTCAAAATGCTTTGGAGAGAAACTAGCTGATTTTTGAAGGCTTCAACCTACAAGAAATAATGGAGAAATGACTTATACTCTGAATAAATATCCATTTTGGAGGTGGAGTGTCGTATTAGGTGCACCAACCCTTAATCAAGAGTCAATTGGTGATTGCTTTGTTAACCGAAAGTTCTCTAATTTTAAGATGCCATATGCAAGAGGAAGTATGCAAAAACGCAATTGAGAGTCAATTGGGCCCACTTTGACTTTGGCACCTGCTTGAGGGAGTTAGAAAAATTTTAAAGATTTTCAACTTCCACTGTGATGAACTGCCTCTATTTGACCCTGAATTCCAATCGCCCAATTGATCCTGAAGCTAAGCTGACAAATTCATCACGAAGCTGGATCAAGTCTGAAGAGATGTTGCTAGGAGCTGCAAACCTCATAAACTAGTTCTAATAGCTTGAAATTTTGGGCACCTTTTGCCAAAAGGGTGCTTTTTTTACCAGACTTGGCCATTTTTTGAATGCTTTTCAATCTCATCAATTTGACCCTCCGTACTTCAATCTGCAGCTACAAGAGACTAAAGACTCCTGCAAACATGTTGAGATATGGAACGGAAAACCAATTCAATTCCAGAAAGAATGACTGGTATTGCAACGTTTGAAAGTTGATTTATGAGGCTCAAATTCAAGGGTGCCCCTAGCCTACAGGAGCGCTTTTGTGTCTCTGAGATACATTTTGCAATTTGTAACCTTTGACGAAATGCTCCAGTTTGACCCTCGTTGCCGAGAGTTTGACTACTCTAGTGTTTGTGCTGATGATCTCATCGCAGAGATTGATCAACTCTGAAGAGATGTTCTTGGGAGTCACGAAATTTGAAAGTTGCATCTGAGGCCCCAAAAAGTTGGGCGTCTTTTCCAAGAAGGGTGCATTTTTCTCAACACTTAGCCAAATTTCCATGTTTTTCAACTTGCTTTCGTCTCCAGCGTTTTATACTTCATCTTCATTCACGAGCGTTTGACAAGTCCCAAGAGCTCGCTGCTAGATTCATCGCGTAGCTAGAAGGATTTTGAGCAGATCTCTTGAAGAAGATAGTTGGTGAAAACGTCATCTGGTTGACCAAAAGTCTAGGCGCCCCTGGCCTGCAGGGGTAAATTTGACCTTTTGACTTACATTTTATTCTTCATTTTACATGCTTGTGTGATCAACTGTTGTTGTCGTTCGATACCTCTCGTGGATTGGCAAACAAGTTCGTTGCGAAGCTGGACTGAAGCCAGGAAGATCATCTGGAGATAATTACTACAAAAACTAACACTTGAGAGCTTTTATTCTTGGGTGCCCCTAGGCTATAGGGGTGCATTTTCCGTAACAGACTGCCATTTTGAATGTTTGTTGACCTTCAGCATCTTTTGCCTCTACCATCATTTGCCAATGTTTGACAAACTGAATGGATTTTCTTGATGATTCGCTGGAAAGCTAGCAAAATTCTAGAGAAGATGACTGGTTTTGCAAATGTTAACAACTACATTTGGCCTCTCAAATTCAAGGGCCAGGGGCGCTTTTGGCTCCAAACTTGATCATTTTCTAATGATTTTCAACTTCTTCACACTTCCCAATTACCGTATTGCTGGGCTACTCTAACTGCATTGAAGCATTGTTGCTGCTAATGCGAGGACGTTCAACATTGTGATTGCATTCACCATTCTGCGTGCACAAATACTACAAAGTTGACTTGGGCGTTGATTGCAAAGGCATCTCCCTTGTAGCAAGGCGTACTGTTTCCAAACTTAGAATATTTTTTACATTTTCCACATTTTGAAAATCCCCTTTGTCGCGAAGCATCTTTTTTAGCATCTTTTGCAATAGAATCTTTGTTGAGGTGTTTGAGGCTTAGATTTCGACACCTGGTATCTGACCATCTACCATTGTTGACCTCAAAGGTCCTAACTTTTCTCCTAAAAAAGTGAAGTAGACCACCAGAGCAAAACTGACTTATTCTTGATTCTGACTTGACCAGTGTGATCGTGAAGTGAAATAAGCCAATCAAAATTATTTTCAGTCATTTCTGAAAAGATCCTATTTTTAGGGTTTTTCCTAAAAACAGGGGCTCGAAACCCTAATTTTCAAAATTTTCAAAATTTGCCAGTATCCTCTGGACAGTAAACCGACAAAAATCTCATGCTTCGTTTGACCTAAAATTGACTTTTGACAATAATTTTACAAGATTTAGACCATTTTAATCAAAATGCATTATTGAAGCAAAAATTTAATTTTGGGTACAACGCTTTTCATAGACCTGGCCGAGTCTAAATACTAAGATTTGTTGTGTTCAACAATTCTAGAAGACTTGGCAAATATGACCGGACTCATCGGGTACCTAGGTCACAAGACCTCAAGCCTCATTTCAACCTACTTGCCTTAGGACTTGTTGAGTCCAAGCGAATCTTGGCAAGTCTTGTAACACTAGTTTTGATTGTAAAGCCAATTTATTATGTTAGTTCCTAGCTGGCTCTAGGTAGTTGTTAATAAATAGTTATATGTGATTACCAATGGTTGTGGTCTAATCACTTTTTGTCACTCTTACACAACAAATGTACAAGGAAAATAACTAAAACTTTGCATGCATGTTTGAAGGAATATGATGAATAGTTTGCAAGACTTTGTGCTCCTTTCCATTCTTCATGGATTTTTGAGCTATTCTTTAGTCTGGTATAAAAATGAATTCTTTGTCTTTCCTTTTGTGTGTTTTGTAAAAAGTGATAAATGGTTAAAATCTTTATTCATTTTTTAATAACATAAGTGGAATTGAATTCTGAATTTCATTTGATTCTGAAAATGTCTTTCTTTTTGCCATTTACCAAGTAATCCTAGATGGTCCTCTGTATTTATTCTATTTATGATTTATCCTTTTACTTTTTCTATTATTTTCCTTTTTTATCTCATATTCATACATTTCGGTTAAAAGGACCAAAAACCTCCATCATATGAGAGAGCTGCCCCTCTCAAACACAGATGAAAAACACCCATCATGCAATGGTTTCTCCCATTGCTGCAAGTACATGCCACTGCTCATTAGACAAGTCAGAAATAATCACAAAATCCATGGTAGCAAGTTTATTTCCAAACACACATAAGTTTTTTTGGTTAATTTATATTTACTTCATGGTGGCACATCAAGAATGCACAAGTGACTCTTGGCTAGACCAGGATCAAAATCTAATTCATTTATTTGCCAAAAAGCTCTCTGAACAGCACTTCGAAATTAAAAAAATAGGTAATAATGATGTATGACATGATGCCAGTGTTTTTGCCTGCTTCATTAAAAGGAAGACATGCAAGAACACTGGCTACACCAATACGCAATCGAGCTAGAGGCCCAGGATACAAATTAGGTACTTTGCATTAAATTATTTTCTTTTCTTCTTTGATACATCCAAAAGAACTTAGAACGTGTATAAGTCACATCTTTGGAACATGCTTTTCAACTAGCTTTAAATTATAAGGCAAATTTCTAAAATTGCCATCCAAGTGCACTTTGGCATAAATCTCGTCTTTGCAGAGAAAAGGCTCAACACCTACATCTACTTCCTCCATATGCACTTCCAATCTTGACACAAAGAATAAGCACAATGCCTAAAGTTATTCCATTGAATTTCTCACCAATGGGAAAAAGACCTACAACTGCCAGAAGTGATCTAAGCATTTCAATTTTGTCATACTCTTCAAGCCAAGAAGGCAAAGGCCCTTGTTAAAAGTAGCAAAAGCGGTTGGGAGATCCTTGGATATAGTTACCCAATCCAAGAGACCCTAATACTCAGCCCACCCCCATGGTCAAAGTTTGCTCAGCCTACAAAAGAAAAGCCTTCTTTACACAACTGTCGAATCAAGGACAAATCAGTGAAACTCACCATTGACAAAAAAATAAAACAATATTCCCAAAGTTAGTGAATGAGCTCCAACTGCCAGTTACAAAACATGTGGAGTCATGAAATGAACCTAGGGTTTACAAACTTCCAATAACATGAATCTAGGGTTTCAAAACTTTCAACAATCAATATGCTAACTAGATTTGACAAGAAATTTAAATTAGAATCTCACAATGCAAATCACAAAGCTGATCTGCACACCATACTACACCATACTGATAAAAATAAAGGAAACTAGTTGTTGGTTACTTCAAAATATCACACAAAACAACAATCAAAGAATACACATTTTGTTTACACCATAATGTAGCAACTATTCAACATAAATTTAGTATTTGAATGGGCATACACCAGAAACTAATGTTCTTGACAACAATGATAGAAGATATTGCACTCTCTAGTCAGATTGGATTTGATTCGCCTAGATCTCTAATCCGACGCACTTGCATTTGATGTCTAGAGTCACCTTCTAGGTGTTGTTGTACGTGTTCAAAACTAGTATAGAGATTAGGAATTCCCCTATACTCGCTGCTATAAGTGTTCAACACCTATGAAGGGGTGGGATTCACTTGTGCTTGTTGTTGTGGGGTGCAAAGCCTCAAATCTGGCAAGATGGCGCAACTTGTGCCTACTAGGGGGTTGGCCTTAAAGCTGGATGATGGGTTATGTTGTTGTTAGCCACCACACTAGGGTTTCAATAGTAGATATATAACAGCTTGATACACCACCCAACTTTCCTTGAGATCACAGAAACCTCCAGCACTTGCCATAGGTAGTGCTCAAATGGCCTAAAAATTGATTGGGATGTGTGAACCAACGTCCAATTATCACCAACGTGCAAACCCCTTGAATGGCAACTGCCTTTGAACAATGTTGACTTGTATTAATCACTGAAAGAAGGATCAAAACGGCAAAGAGTGATAGGAAAATTGGTGAAGGAGGGTTAGGGTTTGTGTCCAACCTTGCAAGATGGCTGAGGGTTTTGTCCCAACTCTCCTATTTGGAAAATCTCCCAAATTTACCATCAAACTTCTAGATGCCTTTGCCTAGCCAGCTAAATCATATTTATACCTATTTGATTTGAAGTCGGCCCCAAAAGAGGAAAATCTAGGTCGGCCAAATAAGAAATTTTATTATTTTTTAATTAATATCAAATTATTAAACTTGGAGCCCAAAAGAAAGTCTAGGTCGTCCAAAATAAAAAATAAAAATATTATTATTATTATTATTATTATTATTATTATTATGTATGTTTGTTAGTGTTTAAAAACACTTTTTTATTTTTATTTATTTATTTATTTTAACTGTTGAGCCGACCCAACTAGGGCAAGGATATGACAGTCCTCCCTTCCTCAAATTGCTCACCCTCAAGCAACTTCAAACTCGGATGTTCAAAAATTCCACTCCTTCCCACATAGCATCCTCAAGTGGAAGGTTCTTCCATTTCACCAAATACTCTGGAATGGTTTTGTTTCTCAACTTCTTTTCTCTCACATCAATGATAGCTTCCAGTTCCAAAATCAATTTCCTTTCATCATCAAGTGGGGGCAACTCAAATGACGGTGTAACTTGGTGTCCAAGGGCCTTCTTCAAGCATGATACTTGGAAAATATTATGGATTATGTTGTTTATTGGAAGCTCCAGCTTATGTGCAACCTCACCAATCATCCTTATGATCTTATATGGTCCATAAAATTGTGGTTTCAACTTCTCAGCACCACTTCCTTTGAGGGTAGATTGTCTGTAGGGCTGTAACCTCAAGAATACCATATCTCCCACCTCAAAAACCCTCTTGATTCGATGGCGATCAGCATACACCTTTTGTTGGTTTTGGGACTGTTGTAGGTTCTCTTTGAGTGCCTTCACAATGTCTAAGCTTTGTTGAATCAAATCCTTAGCCCCAAGTACTCTACTATCTAAAAGAATCAAATCCATGAATGAAATAGCATCATAACCGTAAAGTGCCTTGAAAGGAGTCATACCTATAGACATGTGATGAGTAGATTTATAGCACTACTCCCCAAGGTGCAACCATTTGATCCATGTTGTTTGCTATCCTGTAACATAGTTCTTCAAATAACCCTTTATCGATTTGTTCATAATTTCCATTTTCCCATCACTTTGAGGACGATAGTTAGTGCTTGGGGTCAATTTTGTGTCTATCAAGCAAAAGAGATCTTGCCAAAACAAGCTGATAAACCCGCTGTCCCAATCACTTACAATGTTACTTGGTAGCCCATGAAGTCTAAAAATCTCTCTAAAGAACAGATCAGCAACTTGTGGACCTTGTAATCTAAAGAAATAGCATGAAAATGAGCATATTTAGTGAGCCTATCAACAACCACATAGATACAATCCATACATTGCACCTTTGGGAGAACCATGATGAAATTCATGGAGATACATTCCCATTTCTGATTTGGAATGGGTAGGGGCTGCAACAAACCAACTGGAAATACATGCTCTATTTTGTTTTGTTGGCAAACCAAACACTCCTTCACATGCTTCAACACATTATTTTTGAGCCGTTTCAATGAAAAATGTTCTCTTGCTTGTATGTTTTGTAGTAACCCAGATGACCAGCAAGTGGTGTGTCATGACATGCCCTCAAGATTCTTCCCTTTGACTTTGATTCTGATACAAGGTACACCCTATCCTTGTATAGGATGAGCTCATCAACCACTTTGTACATGTCATCTTGTAACTTCCCATCCAAAATGTCAATAGAAAATATGCTTTTGACATATTCAACTATTATAGAAACCTTTCAATCAACAGATATATCAGTCATAGAGCAGAAATAAGGTTTCCTAGAGAGTGCATCAGCCACCACATTATTCTTTCCCTTAACATACTCAATGTCAAAATCATAGACTTGCAACTTACTAACCCATTTTTGCTATCTATCATTCAAATCCTTTTGATTGAGGAAGAATTTCAAGTTGTTATGATCTGCTTTCACCACAAACTAAGTATTGCCTAAATTTGGCCAATGCATGCATGATGGCTAACATCTCCTTGTCATAAATAGAGAAGCTTATTTATGTCTCCTTGAGCTTCCTACTCTCAAATGCTATGGGTCTCTATTCTGCATCAAGACTACTCCAATCCCCTCTCCTGAAGCATCACATTCTAAAACAAAAGGAAGTGAGAAATTTGGAATAGCCAAAACACGACACGAACTCATTACCTCCTTGAGATTGTCAAAAGCTCTCTATGTTGAAGGGCTCCAAGAGAAAGCCCCTTTCTTTGTCAAATCCGTCAATGGGGCTGCAAGTTGTGAGAAACCTTTTACAAACCTCCAATAGTAGCTGTAAGGTCCCACAGATCCCCTCAAATGTGTCAGATTCATTGGTCTAGGCCAATCTTGTATTGCCTTGATCTTTTCCTCATTCACGCTAACCCCTTGGGCACTAATCTTGAATCCCAAATATAATATTTCAGTCAAACCAAACTCACATTTGGATGCCTTGGCATAGAATGAATGCTGCTCAAGTATGCCAAGCAGTTCATCTATGTGCCTCAAGTGATCCTCCCATGTTTACTGATAATCAAGATGTCATCAAAAAAGACCAACACAAATTTCCTCAATTGCAAAATAAATACTTGATTCATGCATGACTGAAAGGTGGCAGGTGCATTGGTCAACCCAAATGGCATGACCAAGAACTCTTAGTGTCCATAGTGACATCTGAAGGTTGTCTTGTGCACATCCTCATCTCGAACCCTTATCTAATGATACCCTGATCGTAAGTCAATCTAGGAGAAGTACCTCACACCATGAAGCTCATCTATCGACTCATCAATGCTAGGTATGGGGTAGCGATTCTTGATTGTCTTTTTGTTGAGGGCTCTATAATCAATACACATCCTCATAGTACCATCTTTCTTCTTGACCAACACAATAGAAGAGGCAGACAGGTTGGGGCTCGGTTGGATGTGTCCCATGTCCAATAGCTCCTTAATTGCTTTCTCAATCTCCTCCTTGTACCTTCTAGGATGATGGTAAGGTATAGTAATGGCTGGTTTTACCCCCTCCTCTAACTCAATCACATGTTGAAAACCCCTATTTGGTGGTAAACCTAGAGGAATTTCGTAGAACACCTTGCAACGCTAGTACAAGATAGATTGGATATCAACATGATAAGACCTTCCATCCTTGGATGTATCCGTATTTGTAATCAAACACTCAATTTCCCAAGCCACCTGGTCTCTACGAAAATCTCTCTCCATCCTCTTAGTTGAAACCATCATAGGACCTCCATTGGAAAGGCCACGAAGAACTACCTCCTTCCCATTAGATTTGAACTTCAACTCCATGGTGTAATAATTTTGTGTGTACTCGCCAAGTGAGTGCAACCATTGTACCCCCAAAACCAATTTTGTCTCACCAATGCCAATCACATAGAAATCATCTCGCATCTTGTGTCCTCCTAGAGTCAACTCCAACTACTGAATCCTTCCATTACATGGGATAGTATACCCATCTACTACTATAACATTAAGCCCCTCAAAGTCTTCTATCCTTAGCCCCATCTTAACCACTTGTCCCTCATCAATGAAATTGTGGGTGGCTCCACTATCTACCAAAATTGTCACCCTTTGTCCTTGTAGAACTCCTCTAATACAAAAGGAATGATATCTAGGTGCTCCTGAAAGTGTGCCACCGGAATGCTCTCCTTTTGCCTTCTCTTTGTGCTCACCCTCATCTACAACATCCTCGAGCTCGACTTCTACTACCTTCGAATCCTCATCAAAAACTACCTCTATATAGTGGATTTGTCCTTTTCCCAAACATCTGTGACCTAGTACCCAAGGCTCTCTACAAGTGAAACATAGTTTTTTCCCTCCAAGCTCATTTTTTGATTCGTCCACCCTACTAGTCTTTGGAGGCAAGCTCTTAGGTTGAGAACATTCTTATGAAATGGCTTCCTCTATTGTCGTGTTGGTGCGCTCTTGGGAAAAGACTTCTTCACTACGGAGTCCTCTAAACTTAAGGCCATTTGGATAGCATCCTCCAAGGTCATTGGCTCAAAAGCCCTCGCCAAACCACGAAATGACTCTGATAATCCCTCAATGAACAAGAATTAATCTCTTATCCATTACATCAAGGACCATGATTGGAAGTCTTTGAAATTTTGTTACATAATCCTCCACTGAACGATGTTTCCTCAAACATGTCAACTCCTTGAAATACACCTTTGGATCTCTTCTATCACATTTGTCTATGAGTTTTTGTGTGAGATCAGCATATGTTGCAATATGGTTAAACCCTTGTATTATCAGACCATGATGCCACCATTCAAGAGCCACACCCTCCAAGTGTAAAATGGAAAACTTGATAGCTTCATCTTCTGTCAAAGGCCTGAGTGAAAAGTATGTATCCAATTTTTGAACCCAAGCCCATGCAATAACATGTCTAGAGCCATAAAACGTAGGAAGTGTCAGTTTACTTTGTGTTGAAGATCTCTATCAAATTGCTGCATAGGTTGTCTCATATCACTCCTTGATCCACTTCTTGATCTAGCATTACTACATTGTTCAAATGAAATCTCCCTTCTGGCATTTGGATCAAGTCTCATATACTCATCTACAATGGCAGTGAAATCATTTGCAGCCTGGCTTTGCTCTTCTTCTTCTTGTGGTGTTTCCACTCTAGGCAAAAAGGTGGACTAGAAGGGTCTGAGGGTTGATCCAACTAGGATTCTGTTATTATTAATGTGATTTCCAACCCCATACTGATATGAATTAGTTCCTTCAACATTGTTTGGTTTAGATCTGCTATGAGTGACTATGTTGGTTAAGTTTTGCATCATTGGCACTAGCATTTGTGTCATTTGTTCTTGTCTTTGTAGGTAGGCCTTCAAATCATCATCTTGTTCAGCCATTTTCTCCTTACCTCTGTCTCCAATTCCATTGTTGTTTCCTTGTGTGGTTGTTTCTACTTTCTTCCTTTCTCTCTCTAAGGTTCTTTGGTCTCTTTGACTTAGCTCCAGGCACAAGAATTTCCCAGTAGGCTAGCAGGACTGCCTGCTCTGATACCACTGAAATGAACCTACGGTTTACAAACTTCCAATAACATGACTCTAGGGTTTCAACAGTCAATATGCTGATTAGATTTAATAGGAAATTTAAATCAGAACCTCACAATGCAAATCAGAAAGCTGATCTGCACACCATACTGATAAAACATAAAGGAAACTAGTTGTTGGTTACTTCAAAATATCACAGAAAACAACCATCAAAGAATACACATTCTATTTACACCATAATGTTGCAGTTGTTCAACATAGATTTAGTATTTGAATGGGAATACACCAGAAATTAATGTTGTTGACAACAATGACAGAAGACATTGCACTCTCTAGTCAGATTGGATCTGATTCACCTAGATCTCTAATCTGACGCACTTGCATCTGATGTCTAGAGTCACCTTGTAGGTGTTGTTGTAGGTGTTAAACACTTGTGTAGAGGTCAGGAATTCCCTTATACTCGTTGTAAGTGTTTGGCACCTATGAAGGGGTGGGATTCACTTGTGCTTGCTGTTGTGGGGTGCAAAGCCTCAAATCTGGCAAGATGGCACTCCTTGTGCTTGCCATGGGGTTGGCTTTGAAGCTTAATGATGGGCTTTGTTGTTGTTAGCCACCACACTAGGGTTCTAACAGTAGATATCTAACATCCTGATACACCACCCAACTTTCCTTGGGATCACAGAAACCTCCAAAGCTTGCTATAAGTAGTGCTCAGATGGCCTGAAAAGTGATTGGGATGTGTGAACCAACATCCAGTTATCATCGAGGTGCAGACCCCTTGAATGGCAGTTGCCTTTGAACAAAGCAGACCTGTATTAATCACTGAAAGAAGAAGGATTAAAATGGCAAATAGTGATAGGAAAATTGATGAAGCAAGGTTAAGGTTTGCATCCTAACCTTGCAAGATGGCTAAGGGTTTCATCCCAGCTCTCCTATTTGGAAAATCTCCCAAATTTACCATCAAACTCCAGATGCCTTTGCCTAGCCAGCTGAATCATATTTATACCTATTTGATTTGAAGTTGGCAAAGAGGAAAAATCTAGGTCGGCCCAAATAAGAAATTTTTATTTTTAAATTAATATTAAATTATTAAAATTGGCACCCAAAAGAAAGTCTAAGTCGGCCAAAATAAAAAATAAAAAATACTATTATATATATGTTTGTTAGTGTTTAAAAACGCTTTTTTATTTTTATTTATTTATTTGTTTTGACTATTGAGCCAACCCAGCTAGGGTAGGGATATGACAAGTCATAAGTGTTGGGATGAATCAAGAAGAAAGGACAACCTATGTTGGTTTCTTGCAGTTGCTCTATTCTGCTTCCCATTAGGCCCTTATATGGCTGAAAGGTTAGCATGTGTAATTTTCCCATATATGCTTTGTTGCATTTTCCATTGAGCCTTTCCATGACAGAGTTGAGCGCAATATTGCTCTAGTTGATAGAGGCAACATGATTCTATCCACACTAGACCTATGCAATACTGAAGCTATCTTCTAAGACCATTAAAACAATTACCAATTGCATAAGGGCAATTAAACTACTTGCAAGCCTTCTTTAGACTCATATATTATGGTGATTATAGCCCTATTCAGAAGGATAAAAAAGTTGTACCCCCAATAATGTGGTAAGCCCAAAGATTCATACACCAATAGAGGACCAATATTGGAATCCACCTAAATTTATTTCATCAAGCCAAGCATTTATAGTGCATCCAGGGGTAAATATGGATAATACTAAGACTCGCACCCTCAATGGAATTGATAAGGATGATGGCTTTAGCATTATTATTTATGAGGTCATGTTTCAACTTTCAACACATCCAGGCATCAATAATGAAAGTTGCAACTGTGGATTGTAGCCTTCAATAATGACAACAAGAGAGTCAACATATGTGTGTTGGAGCATTTTCATTAAAGTGGTATAAAACAATTCATGGGGCAGCAACCAGCTAAAATTCATCAGTATTTTTAATTTACGCCGAGTTGGGATGGCAAAGTGATAGTCTGATAGACTAACTCAATTTAATGAGGAAGGTACTTGGATGTATTAGCTCATAATGAGATAGCACAAACGAATGGATACAAAGCACATCAAGCCAAGGGGAAGGGTATCCATCTTTTCTCATTTTTCATTCCATACCAATTAATCTCCCTCACTGCCAATAGAAAACCTTAGATACAGGCACACAGTTGTTTACAAAGAAAAGACAAATAGCCTTCCTTATGGTTGTCACAATGAAATAAAAGAAAAAAGTTTTCAAGACAAAAGAGGATATCATTATCTATGCAATTCAATGTAGGGGAGGAATTTCTGGTAACAGACCCCAGGTACAAGAGTGAACACATACATTGTGTCAATGTTTGTGGGGTTCTTCTTGAATTGGGGAAAAAAAGGAGGGGGTTCAAGTGATGGCTCAAACCCTCATCAAGCGGAAGTTTCTAAGAGGGCTAGACTCCATTTTGAACTGTGCAGTGTCAAGCAAATGGTTCCTGCAACAAAATGACCCTTTACTAATAAGGGATGGCATTATCATGGGTTTATGGATCCCTTTTCTCACATAAAGCAATGATAGGAAGGAAAAAATTGAAAGAACAAGGCTGGAAAGCTCTAAAGTTTCTAAAGGTTGTCACAAGAACCTTGGCTCCAAGGGAAATGGACTGGAATTTTGCTTTGGAGGATAAGGAGAAATTGGATAATGAATGAAGGTGACAAAGCTGGTAATGATTAGCTGCATGATGGACTGGCTGAGCCCTTAGTCTCTAGATAAAATGTTTTGTTTTGGTAAAAGCAATGTGTTCTAGCTATGTGTGAGCCTGTTTAATTAATATGCCTCTAAAATGTTAAACAAATAGCAGTAGAAGCATCACGTCATGGGAATTTATATTGATATGGCTTGCCCAGTCATGGCAAGCAAGAATGTACTTAGTTTTTATGATATTAATACAAATGGAAGTGGCCCTGTAGGCTACAATTACTGGCCAAAAAAAATAGTGTTGGGGAGCTAAACGTTATCAAAGCAATATTATGTCCAGATGGCATTGAGGACAATGGTAAAGTCTGCTTTCAAAGCTCTCTGATGGAAGATTTCTTATGCAAACTGAGTGTGGCAGTTGTGGATAATGATGTGCAGAAGAGTTTAAGGGAACTTCTAATGAAATCCCTGATGGATATGGATTTTCAAGATGATCAAATGTGAGTTTTCTGGTAGGGCCTTCAGTGGCAATAGATAAGGGTAAAGAGCCTGTGGAGATGGCAGAGGTAGATATTAGACCCATAAACTAAACTGTGCAAGATCAATAGTGGATATGCAGAAGATTGAAAAGTTTTGTCAATATCTTCATCGGGTGATTAAGCGCGTGGTGGTCTCACAGCATAAAGGCATCATGGATCTGATGAATGGGTATACTATGCCCCTTCAGGGGAATGATCATTGGTATGAGCTGTGTGGTGAGCAGAGTTGATTCAGGGTTTCAAATTCTGTGACTTGGAGGTGAAGTGGGTCCTACTGTGCCCTCTGTTGAGCTGGTTGCAGTGTCAGGCAATGGTGTTTATAACAGGGTCCATGACCACTAGTTGATATATGCAGATGTCTTCTGATTTCTCTGCAGTTGGGTTGGTATTGCTGCTCTGTTGTTGTTGCCTATGCTTCTGTTAGTTGTTTTATGGATAGGGCCCCTTTAATAGAACCCAATTTATGATCATAGAAAAATAATGATGCAGATAGAGTTTGAAAGATGCAAACAACCTTACTTGCCAAATGGCATTGCAGAGGAGGGTTTATCCAGGGATGAACATCAAAAGGTGATTCCTCTATGAAACTGAATTTATTCACAAGCAGCAAACAAAGGGAAGAAACATGGAGATGTCTGAGAGTTTTGTTGACTTTAATGACTGAGACACCAAAAACTATCATCTGAAGTCTGAACTCAATTAACACCACCACCCAGCGGCATAATATGAGATCATTAAAACTTTCCATCCCAACAAAATTGATATGTTGCTTCAGTGCGAAAAACTGAAAAAAGTGGTGATCCCAAAGGTCAAACAATAGCAATAATTAACCACAAAACAGTTTATGAGGTGGCTTCTGATATGAAGATTACAGACAACAGGTGGATCAGATAGTTAATATGCATATTCCAATGGTAGGAGGACCTAGGAATGATAACAACCAGGCTGGCATGACTAAATCTGAGACATAAGACGGGGATAAATCAGAGCAGAATGCAGTTGAGGAAGCCAACACAAGAAGTAGGTTCATGCCAGACTTAACAAGGAAGTTCTAGTCAGATTTGCTAACATATGATCAAAATTGGAATATGTCAGAAATGGGGAATGTCTGGTATAAAAGGATCACGTGACCAAAAAGCATCAAGCATTGTCAAAGGTCTTATTCAGTGGTGACACCCTACAAAAGCTCTATGAGAAGGATATAGAAAATGAGATAGGCAGTCAACAAAGGCAATGCCCTAATATCCAGTTTAGTAAGATTCATGTCAGTTCAATTGTTCAGTTCTGAGAAATGCTTCCAATAATATTATTTCTATTATCAGGGTGATTTCATGGGCCCTTGGAGTCTGTGTCTGGGAAGGTAACTCAGTCCACTTGTGCAAGCTCATGTACTACATTTGTTGAGAATGTAGCTACTGGTGAAGGGCCCTCTTAATTTTACCTGTCTGTCAGTGTTTTTATAGGATGTTCTCAAAGGTCCTTTACCTGTTCCTGCTCTAGTTATAGTTAATATGGCTGATCTCGGCCATTATACATATGTTTGTGCCAACATGTAAGGGTCTCTTAGTTCTGAGCCTCTTATTTTTGTCTGCCTGTAAGTGTTTTTGTAGGATGGTCTCAAAGGTCCTTACCTGTTCCTGCTCTAGTTATAGTTAATATGGCTTATCTCAGCCATTATGAATTTATGGGTATGTTGGTGCCAACATGTAAGGGTCTGGTAGTTCTGAGCATTCTTCAATTAGTAATATTATAGTATGTATTTTTTATGTTTTAATACAGTTTCTTTCCATTTTATTCTATCAAAAATAAAGAAGAAAATTGTTTTGAATAGAAATTTTCAAAAAAGCTGTGGCAAGCAACTTATAATTCTAAGTGTGAAAGGATTGAATCCTCAAAACTGCACTCACCATTAAAATCTAAGTGTCAAATACACTACAGAGATCAAATTCAAGTAGCATTAGCATGTACAACATTGAACAATGCACATTAAACATTTAATGTTGAACAATGAACTCAAAAATTTAGTAAAACAATTAAATACAAATATAAAATGGGTAAACACAAATATCTGATTGCTATTATTAATGATCGTGAAAATTAACTGTTCTTAAATGACCCCTAGTCTCCATTTTCCCAAAGGTTATTTTTTCTGTTTTTCAAAACAAGTGTTGATGAATGGGACATCAAGAAATCCCTGGGATACTTTCAGCAGATAGGGAATGTCTCTCGATGTACCAGAGACAACACAATGTATCCGAGTACCCCCTTAAATGTCAGAATGCCAGAAAAACTCTAACAAATCTCAGGACATGAGACTCGTGCAGAAAAAATGAGGAGGCGATGGGATGTACCCTGTGCATTCCAACATCCCCAAAATGTTCTAATCAGCACCAGAGGACAGGAGACAATTCTCCATGAAATGCTCCAATTTACTGATTCAATGTCTTTGGATTCTACTGTGCCCTAGATTCTGATGCAACTCAACATGTGTATTCTCCATTTTCAGCATTTAGGTAATCATCACTAATTGGAAAATTTGATCCAAGAATTAAACGGAAGAACGTATCAAGCTGAGAGAAATTGGTAAAACTCATACCTTTGAGGGTTTTAAAATTCACATCAGGCTTGAGAGCAGAGGATGGTCTTGGATCGTTTGGAGTGAATGTGAACTTATTCTCTGTCTGTCAGATAAAAAGCAAAAATTGTTATTTGAAATAACATATAATAAAATAATTGAAAAAAAAAATGTATGTTATTTAAAATATCTTTTAATATTTAAAATTTTATTATTTTAAGATAATTAAAATGTGATAAATGTCTTCAAAATATAAATCTATATAAGCAATAATTATATTATATTAGTTGAATAAATATTTATTTTATAATAGTTGAATAATAATTGATTTAATCATATCTTAAATTTTAACTTTAATTGTATCATTAATGTTAATTTTATTCCTAATTGAAATTCTAATTATTGTAACCTTAATTTATGGTTTTAAAATTCACATCGGGTAAAAAATAAAATGTATGTTATTTAAAATATCTTTTAACATTAAGACATTAATTCAATTTCCATTATAATTATAAAAGTAAAATTTTATTATTTTAAGATATTAAAATGTGATAAATGTCTTCAAAACATAAATCTACATAAGCAATAATTATATTATATTAGTGGAATAAATATTTATTTTATAATAGTTGAATAATCATTGATTTATTTATATCTTAAATTATAACCTTAATTCTATCATTAATGTTAATTCTAATTTTAATTCTAAATTATAATCCTAAGGTTAATTTTAATCATAATCTTAACTCTAACTATAAATCTAACCTCAAACCCCTTTCTAACCCTTACTGTAATTGTAACCCTAATTTTAATCTTAACCCTAACTTTCACTCTAATCGCAACCCTAATTCTAATCCTAAATATAATTATAATTTGAACCCTTATCCTAATTCTAACCTTAATCCTAATGGTAGCTCAAATCTTAATTCAAACAAATGTAATAATAAACCTATTTCTAATTCTAATGGTAGAACTAATTTAAAACATAATTATAACCATAATGTAACCCTAAATCTAATTCTAACCCTAACTCTAATTCTAACATTAATCATAATCCTAACCCTATTTCTAATTGTAACTCTAATCTTAATGTTAGAAATGGTTTTATAATTGTACTTACAATTATGGTTAATATTATTATTCTAATTAATTTCATCTATTTACACATTACTTAATGAATGGAAAATAATTTATCTTCTAATAATTTATTCTATATGAGATATTTGAGCATGTAAATAATATGTATTTTGTTTATAATAATAATATAAAGATTATGTGGAGATACTTAAATCCTCAAATAAGCAATAAAATTAGATAACTACAATAACATTAGATTTAGGTGGAAACCCATTAAAAAGAAAGCTATGCCACCAATATTGACCACCAAGGATTAATTATATTTACAAATAAGATTAAAAATATGCAGCACATTTTTTTCTTTTGAAATGTGTAATGCAACTAACAAAATATATGAAACTTTGGATATCCTATGTGTATTCCTTGCTTTGCCTTGTAAGCTCTACTTTCATCTAGTTTTCTATGCTTTGTATGCTTTGCTATGCCTAGTATGCTTTGTTATGCTTAGTATGTTGCATTATGCTTAATATGTTCTACGTTGTTTTTCTATAGTATGCTCTCCTCTATATTGTTTTGCTTTTCTCTATATGTTATAGTTTACTCAATATGTCTTAATGTGTTTTATATACTATGTAGTGCATGACTTTGTGATGTACCATAGTGTGAATGGGTTATTGTATATATTGTAGTGCCAAATTTCACTCATTAAAGCAAATTTCAATAAAGTACGTTATCCTCTAAAAAACTTAGTCTATTTTCTTCAGCGTTTCATTTGTCAAGTTGCCTTCCCTTTTTTATTTTTTATAATAGTCATATATGAATGGTGGGATTATTTTTAGGTCTTCTAATGCATTTGCATGAGATATAGCCACAAATGTTAATCATATTATTTCTTTTGGTTTTATGTGAATAGTGGCTTTTGAAAAAGTCAAACTTTATGATTTGTGTATTGTCAATGCCCAAGCCAATCTTAATGGTATTTGAATTGCGATGCTCCTTTGTATTGCTATAATTGGAATTGTATGTGGATTATGATTTTCAAATCGTATTCCTAAGTAACTATCAAACTCAACCATTACATATGTTGGTGGTTCTAGTGACACATCCAAATTTGTATACAATATTTTGAATATATCAAAGAGCTCCATTTACAAGACCTATTTATATCCAAAGATTTTAAGTTAACATTACTCTTTCATTCTTACTAATTAGTAATTGTATTAACACTTCCCACATTTGTTGCAATGTTACGTACAAAAGAGTTTCAATGAATATAAATTTTTTTATCATGATTATGAACATCATTAAATTTGTGGCAAACAAATGAATACTATTGTCAAGATTTTCATTGCTTTTTGCAACGATGTTAATATTAATTATTTTCATAAGTTAATTTCAATCATCAAAAGTTGGATTTACATCTCTTAAATTTGTGAGAAGTCAAAAAAATCTTTCTTGGTGGATGTGTTATCCTTCTTGTTTGAATATTCTATCTAAAGTAACTATGGCTTTGAATTCTTCCACCAATAACTTAGCCTATTTATTGCTATCATATGTCAGTTTATCATTAACTGAAGGCAATTGGCCCAAATCTCCAACCAAAATCATAGATATAAATTTGAATAATACTTAATAATGATGGTCATAAATAGTGTGTACTATAAGTATAAAAATTAATAATTATGAATTCATGGAAGAATCATAGATATACCTATGAATCTCATGTTTGCAATTTGTGGAAATGCTTGACGAAGTCAAGAGTAAAAGTTTTTAGCAATTTTTTTCCAATGAAACTCATTTCATCAATCATTATGTATTTGATATATATCATTTCTTCTTGGAAACTTGTAAATCTTGTTCCTTCTAGTTGAGAAAAAATTGTAATCGGGATTCTGAGTTTTGAATGAATTGTTGATGCTCCTGTGTTGAATGTTTCAATTATAATTGGTGCAATAGAAGTGGAGAACAACCTAGGATTTGTGAGGTGCATTTTTTATTTACCTAGATAGTTGCAGAATTTTGAATTATTATTGCTAGAGACCTTATGTTATGGACATTATTATGATATGTTGGACATAGATGATAATTATGGTGATGATTAGATTGTGCAATATCTTTAATTAAATTGCTTCTACAATGTTTCATATGATTGATGGTTAGTTAATTGTTATGGTTAGATGTGATTTAAATAAAAATGCTCAAATTGATGTTAATTCTAGGGTGAGATGGATTATGAATATCATGTATAGATTTAGTGTATAATCATGAGTATGAATAGTGATCATGAATGGATTTAATGTATAATTATGTTTATGATTATTGTTATTGATATTGTGATACTCTAATTGATATTGAGATGAAATGTGATATTAAAATAATTTGGGCATGCTTATTTTTCATATGCAATTTAAATGATGTTTCAAATTTATATATATTGGACTATTCACGTGTGAATTGAGTGTGCAAGTTATCCATGGTCAATGGATTCGAAGATCCACTAGTAAACCCTATTGTGTGAAACTCATAAAGCCAAAATTAGTCTATATGGAGAGATTAATGTCCCTATATGTTGATATGTTGTGTTATGATTTTTATCGTAATTTCTTAAACCCCTTAAGTGTCTTAGGGTGGGAAGAGTGTTGTCATTTGTACTATCAATTTCAAATTTTGTCTTACAAGGGAATTTAAGGGGTCTTAAATGAGTCTTATCACCTCTAACCATGTGTCTAAACCTTCTTAAGTCTAACCTATAGAGGTCAAAGAGATTTTATATCCAAATTTATGAGTTTTTTACTTGTTTTAACCCCTCTTAAAGTCCATAGAAGAAAAGTGACGAAATTCCTTAACTTGCAACTCAAGCAAGAAACTTAGTCTAGTCTTACTCACTTTCCAAGACTTTTTCAAAACTTCCCACCCCTCACATTAATGAGGAAGACTTCAAGGAATCCAAGAGCTAGAGTGCTCATAAATGCTCCTCTCTCACCCATGTGGGTGCATTAATGAAGGTCACATCTCCTTGAAATCAAAGAAGGGAAAGGAATAAAATCCATGTGTCATCCTCCCATTGGGAGAGAGGAGATAACATGAAATCATTACTTATACTCTCTCTTGAGTCTCAATTAGGGTGGATCTAATTCATTTTACTTATTCTTTTGGAAGGGAGTGTAGTGTGTATGTTCTCCTCAAAGTAGCATTGCATTCTATTGATTCATAAGATATAGGCCCCAATCAATTTCTATCACCCCCATGAGAATTAAGGCTTGCACTAGCCTGTAAACTATAAAGGTTCTCTACTATCTAGCAATAGATGATTTACAATCCAAAACAAGTATCCTATAATGAGGCTTCTAGTTGTTATTGGTGTTGGAAAAAGCGTAAGGATAAGTTTCTTGATTGACCATTTGGATAATGATTATAATTTGTGTCAATCCTACCCCCAAGTATAGACGGGTATTTCACATTATTTCACATGTTGGCATTCATTATTGAACCATCAATTTTTAGGAATGTAAGGTGTTATGACTCTCTTTCTCAATTAGGGTTTTTCACCTAAAGGAGAGAGATAGACCCCCAAAAATATAGGTGGTTCACCCAAATTAATACAAGTACAATGAAAATATGCCTAAATGCAATAAACTGATAAAAAGGATGGATTATTTACGCAAAACCTAAGAAATATGAAGTGTTTGAAAACACAGTGTTGTATGCAAACATGAACTAGAAACATGCACAAATGAAAACAGAACTTAATGAGACTAAATGGAGTGCACCTAGAGGTAGAATGTTGATGTTGGAAGGCTTTGGACTACTTCAGAAATTAGTGTTGATGACCACTAGGACTAATTTGCCACAGATGGTGAATTAGTCCTACTTCTAGTAAATTATGTTGAAACAGGTTTCAAGGTGCCAGAAACTGAAAACCTCATAAATCACTTTCTCCAACCTGGCAGTGGGACTAATTTTCCACAAATGGTGAATAAGTCTACCTACAGAAATCTGCAAATTCTGAAGTCAACTCTATGGGTCCAAATCTGTATTTGTTTACTTGTCAGGTTAACGAAACTGAAACTGCAGAAAACGGGTCGAATGATGTCTCCAAGCTTGAATTAGGTATTTGTTGACTTGAATAGCTTTGATGACTTGTTGACCACTTTTCAACACCTAACTCTTTGACAAATCTTCCTACAAGACCTACAAACACACATGCAAAGAGGGGGAAAATGGTTAAGAGTTGGAGTATAGGGGTTTGCCTTGGTCAAACCCCACTTTGGTAATCAAACCCTATGAAATGAAATGAAATAAGAAAGGAATGATGAACAAATAATATGCAAGTGTCACAAACTCATCAAAACCTTTTTGTAGAAGTTTGAAGATATGTCAATGACTGCTCCAAGATGCTTGATAATTGTTTGATGCTATGATGCTTGAATACTTAGATGGGTTGAATACAAAGATGGATGTTTGAATGAATGAGTGAATGAATGGGGATAAAATGGATAAAAAAACACTTATTTATACACACTTATACCCTAATTTCCCAAAAATACAACATTACAGACCAACCTAAGGTCTTAATGAATAAAAACCCGAAAGAAATTTGAAATTATTTTGAATTTTCTGCCAAGAGGGACTCATTCGCCACCCATGGTGAATGGGTCCCACCTAAGGCATGCAAGTGGGGGTTGATAATTAAGTTGCATTTAATGATATTTATCAGGTTTATATTCAAAAATACACTTAATTATGACATGTAAGTGCATAAAAGGGCCAAATAAGGTATAAGAAAGGTGTAATTATGTGACAAGTCTAGAAAAGCGTGAAAATTTGTCACAAGACTTTACAACACTTTAAAATAAGACTTGGTAAGGGATGAAAATGGAATATTTAGATGAATTATAATAAGAAAAGTCTAGAAAAGAGTAGAAATGTGTTACAACACTTCACAACACCTTTACAAGGCACCATAAAGTCTTAATAATTTAAATATTCAAGACCTAATGTGAATGTATAAGTTGTATTACAACATTAAATCTAAGCAAAATAAGCCAAACATCACAAGAAAAAGACCTAAATGACCATGAAAATGTCCAAAGATCCATTTTTCTACAGTACAATTATTAATCAAATTGGTGGCTTCCCTAGGAAGATTGATGCCCCCCTTGTACTTGAAAAAACATACATTCAAGACCCTCCAATTTGTGGTTTTATTATTATGTATATATACACAAAATATGTGAGTTTGTTGAATAGCTTTGTAATTGTTAAGCATTGCAAGTTTAGATAATTATTTCATTATATTATAAACTATAACTTGAATATAAAACAATCGTTTTGTATAATATATTAAATAGAAAACTAAGTATTATGTTAAAATTTTAACACTATGTATATAATTAAAGATAACAACTTTCCACAATCCATAACAATAATTGCTTGAAGGTTTCTAGATTAGATTGTGTAAATAATTTTTGCATCAACGTTCATCACTATGTATATATGCACACATATCATATTTAGGTTTGTTGAATGACTTTGTACTTGTTAAGGGGTTGAAAAACTTAATAATATTCAATTAAATAATAATAATGTCGTTTCACATAATAAGTTGAAGTTAAAACATTGTTAAGTTAAACTTATATTGATTGAGTCACTCTTTGTGTAATAACTAACCTATAAATCACATATTTTCACATTAGAGTTGCATAAATTCCTTGAACTTAACTTGATTTTTCTTACACATTATAATCTTAATTTTGTTTAATAACATGAAACATTTCAAATTATATTTTAGAATATTACATAAATATAAAACTCTTTCATTTTAGATGAGAAAAATTTAAAAAAAAAATGAAATTCATTAAAAAAAAAAAAAAAACGACAACTTGGAACATATTTTTATAAGAAAATCTTTACATCAAACCAGTATCCAACTTGGCTCTTATTAAAAATTACTTTACTTTCTTTACCTACTCATAAAATCCTCTTTCATCTAGCTTACATCACATGCTATAAATGGCAAGAGAATTCAACCAATTCCAAAAGAACTAAATCTGTGGCATGGCACGTAGGTATATATTTTCAATTTTTGCATAAGCGTCCAAATTATCACATACAAATTATTAACTAGTGGGTGAAGGTATTTTCCCCACATGAACAAATTTTAAGGCACTTTAACAGGCCATCAATCTCCTACTCTATCAGTATTAAGCACTGTCCCAATTCAGAATTGAACTTCAATTTCTTGACTTGTGATTTTGTTTGGGGTAACATAAGTCGGAATACTGAGAGTTAGTAAACAATTGCTACTTTCATAAGAATGTTCTACTTGTTTCATATTCACAAGGCAGCTTATTGGGTTCTTGCTTGTATATGCTCCAAATCTTCCACAGCCTCTCACTGTCATCTTAATTGAAAAATTGTTGTCTTCATCAATATACTCTATACTCTCAACAGCACCTCCCGCATTATACATATCAATGAGTCCCAAAGGTGCAAAACAAACATTGCTCTTATAGTCCTGCAACAAGTTAAACAAATAAATACACTAGCATTGGGATTTTTACAGTTCATTGAAGTGGATTATTCGAGTTTTGAGAAAACTTTGGAACAGTTTGTTACATCCACCTTTTGAATCCCAACATAAAATGGATCACAAATGTGATCCAAAATGTCAATTTAAAAATCCATTAAACAGCCTTTCTTTTTTAGAATCCAAACAAATACAACTTGTTTTCATGTCTATTATAGCTCTATGGCCTATTGAATTAAAGGCACTGCAGGAATGAACGAAAAGCTAAAAGTTAAGTCAAACTAACCCTTATGGGACTGACTGTGTAAACTTCATATTCTAGAATCTTAAGCGACACTGTCAAAGATCCTGTTGTTGAGAGCTTTGTAAGGCCTCCTGTAAAAAAGAGAGCAAAAATCAAATCAGCCACTGTTTTTTCCCTACATTATTGAAAACGAAAAATGAGCTCTGCTTTTTGGATGTGGATTTTGGCCAGTAGTGTATAACAACTGAATTTATGCAGTTTGCTTTGTATAGGTTTCCAAAAGTGTCTTTTCAGCAATAAAATTAGGAATAAAAAAGTTGCTCCATGCAGAAAACTAGTATAGATATCTTAAATAGTTTTTTTTTTTTTATATTGGAATAAAGCATAAGAAAATTTACATCAGAGGAACACTAGCAAAGCTGTTACATA